>JAQQTO010000062.1:63340000-64540000 GCA_029884595.1 Ormosia semicastrata
TTGTTCGAAAGTGCTAACAAGATTAATTCCAAGAGAAAAAAAAACTCAAAATCAGATACTTGGCATTAAATTAGCTAAAGATTGTAATGCAGTTTCTCATCTCATGTTTGCAGATGATACCAGACTTTTTCTGAGAACAAATGTTAGAGAAGCAATCACCATTAAAGAATGCTTGAAGAAGTATGAGGAGTGCTCCGGGCAGAAACTAACTACCTCTAAATTAGGTGTTTTCTTCTTAAATAATTAAATGAAGAGGGTCAGGGAAGAGATTTGAGGGAACCTTCAAATGCCACAGATTGATCAAAATGCAAAATATTTGGGTAGAAAGAGAATGATATATATATATATATATATATATATATATATATATATATATATATATATATATATAGGGTTAAGATATACTAACTACCTTTAAATTAGGTGTTTTCTTCTTAAATAATTAAATGAAGAGGGTCACGGAAGAGATTTGAGGGAACCTTCAAATGCCACAGATTGATCATGTTCTGGACCGTGATTTAGGATCCTATTTAGAAGGATCAACCCAACACATGCTCCATCGAACTCCGCCATTAACACCCCGAAAAGGTCTGTAAGACCTCGGACTACTGCATTGGGCCATATGACGAGGATCAATGAGTCAGCGCAGATTCTCATAATTGCCAATTAGGATCTTACGAGATTATAGGCTCCTTAACTGTCCCTAATAGTGGATAACTGTAACGTCCGCATTCCTAAGTATTTGCACTTAATATCATGATTCCAATCACGCTCCATAAAT
The DNA here is from genome assembly GCA_029884595.1 of Ormosia semicastrata. Classification (NCBI taxonomy): domain Eukaryota; kingdom Viridiplantae; phylum Streptophyta; class Magnoliopsida; order Fabales; family Fabaceae; genus Ormosia; species Ormosia semicastrata. The sequence continues at coordinate 63,340,782 of JAQQTO010000062.1, forward strand.
TCTAGGTTAAGTTAACCTGATGAGGTATCTGTTATGATAGAGCAAAAAATCCTACTTGAGCACTATCTGGCTAGAGCGTTAGAGTCTTTTTGCATGTACCTCCCCCCTCTGGTTTAACACGCTTGGCAGCAGCTGCACAAGGAAGAAACCACCATCTGCGTACCCTTCTCAGGTGCCTTCTGAATCCACTTCAGAACATTGGCGTCATCTGTGGGAAACTGATAAACTTCCATCCCCACGTCAACCATGGTGAGCACAAGACAAAACCAAAGGAGAGGAAGCGTTGCACACACTGCCCCTGCCTAAGGACAAGGCCCAGCGGCTCAACACGACCCTCCTTCTGTTGCACCACTAGAAACCTCCGCCGTTAGAAGCAGACTTGTTCGGGTGGAGACTCTCAACGAGGGGCACGAAACCTCGGCATCGGCTGAAAGCCCCGCCCCCTTGCGAAGGGTCTCTGTTCGGGATTGACTTGTCTTTCCTCGCACTAGTGGAGAGAGTAACGCGAACCAAGGAACAAGGATCCCAGTGCACGCTCCCCTGAGAATCTCGTATATGGATGCTGATCATGTATCTCATTATAAGGACAATGCGCAATACACAATGGAAAGGAATGATCTTCGAGAACTGTTACGTCAATAGACTGCGTTGATAGACAACCAACGACGTCAATTGGATAAATAATGTCGTCACTTGGAAAATTTAGAAAGAAATGTGCGCGCTGACAATGATGACGGAGAACAAAATGCGGTTCATAACAATCGAGAAGCACAACAAGTCGGCGTTGGGATCATTGGAAACAATGATCCGGCCCCCGACCGCCAGTAGCAATTCTCAGACGCTCTAATGGCGTACAGGGTCCCAAGAAACTTCAAACCCGTGAGTAACTTGGAGCCTTATGATGGGACCACGGATCCACAAGAGCATTTGGATGCTTACACATTGTCCATGCAGCTTTACGGGTACACCCAGGAATTATTGTGTCGCACTTTCCCTCTCTTTTTGAAAAAGGACACTCTCCGCTGGTTCATTACTTTACGAACAAATATTATAGGATGGGAAGACCTCACATAACGCTTCTTACTACACTATACTACTGCCAAGGAATAGCCAAAGTCGATTGATTCTCTTTTTGGAATCTGCTAAGGAAGCAATTAATCCTTGTGCGAATACATTAAGAGGTCCAGTCACGCTTGTGTGGGTATAGAGGCCCTTGATGACAAGATAGCCCTCCATTATGCCAGAAATAGTCTCTGGACTGATTCAGATTTTTTTCGGTCACTTGCTAAAAAGAAGCTGGCCAGTCTAGATGAGTTTCACTTGGGGTCAGACAAATATGTCAAACTAAAGGAGATTACTAGGGCTAAAGAGAGCCTGGAAAAAAGTGAACCCATTCACCAGAAAAAGAATCAGAACTCCAACCAACCCCGTGATTCCTCTAAGAACGAATGGTATGAACCCAAGTATTCTGAGTATACTCCTTTGAACACCCCTCGAGAGACAATCTTGAAGGAGGTCCTTCAAATCGAGATCCGGGATATCAAGAGGCCACCACCCGTGAAGAAGCAATTCCAGAGGGATCATTCGAAACACTGTAGGTGGCATAAGTGCTACGACCACGAAACAAAAGATTGTTACCAGCTTCGAGATGTTATCGAGTCCTTGATCAAAGAGGGACGATTGCAAAAGTACATCAGCAGTTTCTGAGGTAATGAGGACCACGGAAGATGTAGGGATCACAGACAAAGTCGCAGTCCATGGCGGAGTCCAAACCAACATCAAAAAAGAACTCGGAGCCCTACCAGAAGGTCCCAAACCCCGCCACACCGTGATATAAAAAATAGGTAGGATCAGAATCGAGATGCTCAAGGCGGGGGTTACAAGAAAGACAGACTTATCCATACCATCTCCGGAGGGTTTGCAGGTGTTTGTCTAATAATTCTAGGAAGAAAGCACTCCGGACAGCGGTCTTGAGCATATCTTGTTCGTCGCGAAGACCACATGTCGAAGATAGTGGTGCACCACCCATTTCTTTCTCCAAAAGAGACTACGGCGATATTATCTGAGATCATGACGACCCACTAGTCATATCTGAAGTAATATCCAATGTCAAAGTCCGTCGTATCTTTGTGGACTAAGGGAGTTCGACGGATATTATGTTCATGGACACCTTTAAAAGGCTGAAGTTTCCTCTGTTCGCATTAACACCATATGAAGGTGAACTTACCGGCTTTTCCAGGGAAAAGGTTACCCCGGTGGGATATTTTGAAACTTTCCTGACCCTAGGTGACGACAACATATACAAAACTGTCCAGGTGAGATTCTTGGTTGTGAATTGTCCCTCGGCTTACAAGATTATTTTGGGTCGTCCTCCATTGAACGGCATTGCCACTGTAGTCTCTATCGCCCACCAGGCCATGAAATTCCTTAACAGGAATAATAAAGTGGTCACTGTTAGGAGCGATCAGATTGCAGCCCGCAAATGTTATAACGGAAGTTTGAAGATCAGTAGGGCTTCTAGGAAAACAAAGGCGCGCACATCCATCCCAGCCCATGATCAAGTCAACATCCTAATGACCGAGTTAGATGCACGTGAGAAAATTTGAGGTACATGACCCTAGCTTGAAGGAGAATTGATCCTGCTGCAGCTTGGTGATAAGCCTAACCAAATCACCAAGATAGGTGCAAACCTTGAAGAACAGGAGAAGAACCAGTTGATAAAGCTCCTGTAGAAAAACAAGGATCTTTTTGCCTGGACATCCGCTGACATGCCTGGGCTTGACCCCGCTTTCATTTGCCATCGTTTATCCATTAAACGGGATGTGAAGCTGGTCTCCCAGAAGAAAAGAAAAGTTAGCCCAGAGAGGCAACAGGTTATTGAGGAGCAACTCAAAGAACTACTGACGTCAGCTTCATTATGGAGATCTCGTATACCACATGGCTTTCGAATGTTGTCCTAGTTAAAAAGTCAAATGGTAAGTGGAGGATGTGTGTGGACTACACTGACTTGAACAAGGCATGTCCTAAAGATCCATACCCCCTACCAAACGTTGATAAGTTAGTTGATAGCTCCTCCAGTTTCTGGCTACTATCTTTCATGGATGCTTACTCCGGGTGCAATCAGATTCCAATATACCCCGCAGACAAAGATAAAACTGCCTTCATCACTGAAAGAACGAGTTATTGCTACAAGGTAATGCCTTTCAGGTTAAAAAATCCCGAAGCCACTTACCAGAGAATGATGAACAGGGTCTTTAAAGAACAGATGGGAAGAATGCTAGAGGGCTACATTGACGATATGATAGTCAAGACCCCATCATCAGGATCGCACACCTCAGACCTCGAAGAAGTGTTTGCACAGTTGAGAGAACATAACATAAGGCTTAATCTAGAAAAATATGCATTCAGGGTCCAGGATGGAAAGATTTTGGGGTTCATGCTGACTCACTGAGGAATCGAGGCAAACCCTGACAAGTGTAAACCTGTACTCGACATGCACAGTCCCCAAAGCATGAAAGAAGTACATTAGCTAACTAGACGGATCACGACTCTTACACGAATCCTAGCCAGAGCCGCTCACAAATCCCTCCCACTCTTTAAGTTATTGAAAAAGGGAACAAGATTCAAGTGGATGTAGGAATGTGAGGGTGCTTTCACGTCTCTAAAAAATATTCTGTCATCCCCTCCCATCCTCACAAGATCGGAGTCGGGTGAAACGCTATACGTGTACCTCTCCGTCCATGAGGAAGCCGTGAGCTCAGTACTTGTCAAAGAAATCGTCGAGGGTTAGAAGCCAGTTTATTTTGTAAGTAACGTGCTGCAAGGCCCCGAGCTCTGATATAAAAAAATCAAGAAGGTTTCATTTGCACTCATTGTCACAGCCTGAAGACTAAGGCAGTATTTCTAGTGTCATCCGGTTGTGGCAAGGACAGATCAGCTTATCCGACAAATATTCCACAAACTGGACTTAGCAGGGAGGATGATTTCCTGGTCCATTAAACTCTCCGAGTTTGGGATTTCCTATGAACCCAGAGTAGCTATTAAGGCACAAGCACTCTCAGACTTCCTAGCCGAACTCACTTCAGAAACCAGTGACACTGAGGAAACACAGTGGTTTGTGTTCATTGATGAGTCCTCAAACCCAAAGGGAAGTGGCACCGAGATAATCTTAGAGAACCCCGAGGGAGTTACCCTTGAAAACTCCCTTAGGTTCGAATTTCCCACCTCAAATAATCAAGCAGAATATGAAGCGTGCATCGCAGGACTAGCAATGGCCAAAGACTTGGGGGCCACCAAAATTAGACTTTGTAGCGACTCCTAACTCATGATCTCCTAGATCTGAGATGACTATCAAGCCAAAGAGCCCTTTCTATAGAAATACCTGGCAAGAGTACAAGAACTCCGTACGAGTTTCCAGTTGGTACAGGTAGAGCATATACCCTGAGAACATAACTCTAGGGTCGACCTCTAATCCAAGTTGGCCAGCACCAAGAATTCGGGCAATAACCGTTCTATAATTTAAGAGACCCTTTTGCAGCCCTCAGTTGCAGACCTGACTATCTTCCAAGTCGACGGATAAGAGCGTAACTAGATTACTCAGTTGATGGAATATTTATAATCCGGCAGCCTCCCCGAGGACCTGAAGGAAGCCTCTAAGTTAAAGAAAACCACAGTCAGGTATACCATCTACGATAGACAGCTATACCGGCTTAGATTTTCTTTACCCCTCCTTAAATGCCTTGTGACGAAAGAAGCAAAATATGTCCTGGCTGAGGTCCACGAAGAAAGTTATGGACACCATCTAGGAGACAAAGCCCTAGCATTGAAGGCACTCAGGGCAGGCTACTACTGGCCGACAATGGAAGCAGACTCTCTTGCGCATGTCCAAGTATACGAGAAATGCCAACGACATTTCGACCACTATCACGCCCCCTAGAGGAACTATCCACGACATCCATACCTTGGCCTTTCTATCAATGGGGAATGGATATCCTAGGTCCGTTCCTTCAAGCACCTAGACAGCTAAAGTTCTTGGATATGGCTATGGATTACTTCACTAAATGGATTGAGGCAGAGCCCCTGGTCACCATTACCTCAGCCCGAATTTAGAAATTCACCTGGCACCACATTATTACCAGATTTGGGGTCCTGGAGTCAATTATGACAGACAATGGGACGTAATTCAAAGACAAGGGGTTCGAAGAACTACTTGTCGGGCTGAAGATAAAACATCACTGTAATGCCGTTGAAAACCCTAAGACAAATGGATAAGTTGAAGCCGCAAACCGTATCATCGTTCGCGGGTTAAAGAGAAGGCTGGATTAAGCAAAAGGAATCTAGGCTGAACAGTTAGACCACATCCTATGGGCCTACCGAACTACTCCCCACTCTTCAACAGGTGAAAACCCCTTTAAGCTCACTTACGGATGTGAGGCTATGATCCCGGTAGAGATAGGAGAACCAAGCTGGCATCTTTAGAACTTCTCACCTTATAATAACCCCAGTTTAATCAGGGAAGACTTGGATCTATTGGAAGAAAGAAGGCGCGTCGCCCACATACGCGATGCTACGATCAAGTAGAGAATGACATCCCAGTATAACTTGAAGGTTATTCCAAGAAGATTCCAGTCGGGCGAGCTAGTCCCCCGCAGGGCTAACATCGGTGAAAGGAATGCCTCCTAAAGGAAACTAGCCCCTAACTGGGAAGGCCCCTACCATATCGTGATCAGCACCGGCAAAGGAGCTTATACTCTGGAAACATTAACAGGGAAGCCAGTAAAAAATTTTTGGAACGCAGACAAACTCAAAAAGTACTACAGCTAAGTGCCTTCTAAGGCCTAATCTCCTAGTTTACTTTATGTTTGATCTGCCCTAATTGTTATGGGAGCACATTGTATAGACTTTATTAGTCCTTTACCTATTCAATAAAATAAGTATTAAGCATTTTCTACTGAAGTTTTCACAAGCCTTCAAAATATATTACGACATCCCAATACGTCATGGTACTGACCATGAGTTGTCTTGTGCTAGATAGGTCGTGCAATAGAAAAATCCTATCTTGGGAAAATTCTCTCACCAAACCATAAGCACGAAAGACCCTAACAAGGACCAGCCTTTTAAACCAAAGTCACAGGGGGATCCTAAATACAAAGAAAATGGTAATGGACCTCGGATAAGGTTTTTTACCTTTGGCATGGTCCTCAAATGTCCACTTTGGACATCAGATCCTAAGCCAAGGTTCTGATTTTCTTATCGCGGTAAGTCCTAAAAGGGAACCCTAAATGCTCAATAATAATGGACGTTAGACTGTGATTTTCCTTATCAATTAAAATTCAGAACTCTACTATTTTAAACAATGCAAAGGACAACGAAGTTATTTAATAAAGCTGTTTAATAAAGCCCCAAAAACCAGGGGTAATGTTCATACAAAAGCAAAAACTCTATGCGGGGGGTAACAAAAAGGCTAGTTGATTATCTACGATGCAGCAGAATCTGGACCACGGGTTCTAACAGAAGAATCTCCACCAGTCGAACTCGAAGAAGCAACACGGGGAACTACAAAGCACCCCTCTCGGACCACCTTCCCGGAATCAAGCGCGTCTAAGGCCAGGGCAACCCCGGGATTGAAGAGTTGAATCTGGCTAATGGTATTGTGGAATTGCTCCTCTTTTATCTTAGTACAAACAGTTATAAGCTGGTTTACATCAGCCTGCAGAAAGGCAATTTTGCTGTCAAACCACTGGGATTTGGCACGAAAATTGCCACTCTCAATCCGGAGTGCGGCTATTTGCTTCTGGTTCTCTGCCAGGGTAACCTCTCTGGCCTACTCGGCATCCTTCGGAGTCACAACTTCAATCTCCAGGTCCCAAATCCGATATGAGGCCTCATTCTTGGCCTTGACAGCATCCTTCATGGCCTTAAGAGCTTTATTTTCACTCCGCTCGGTCGCCGCCAGCTTGTCTGTCATCTCTTGCTCATGTTCCTCAAGGGCTTGCTCTAAAAAATGAGCCTCAGTAGAAATATGGATTCCCATATTCTGGAAAGACAACAAAGCCTCCTTTGTGCTACGTCGGGTGAAGTAATCCCCAACTTTTTCATCCAAAATATGGAAGTCAATAAACTCCCTGGGATTTGAATCCTCGTGAAACAGCTCCATCGGCCCAGAAGACTCTCTAGCTGCCACCCTTTTACCTCGTGCACCCGACTGACCTTCCTCCGCTGCTTTCCTTTTATGCCTCCGAGGTGATTCAGGTGAATCCTCCACTTTAATAGGCTCCACTACCGCAGAAAGAACCTCGGCAGCCGAGATCATTGGAGCCAGAGTGACCTCCACTAGGGGACCTAATGAAACATTAGCGTTCCTTGCCCTCAAGGCTTCCAAGATCGCCAAAGAATCCCCATCCTCCATCTCGGCCAAGCTTTCTGCACAGAACAAAAGTAATCAGAAACAGTCGTGATACGTCATAAGAAAACAAAACATTTAAATAAGCATGCACAATGGTCAACATTACCTAGCACGGCCTAAAGCTCATCGTCATCCGGGGCATCTAATATATCTTTAGGTCGAATCTTGCCGACCCCCTCAACCTATATTTTGAAGAAATTGACACACTCGACCTATTCATCAGTAAGTTGGCTTATTTCTCTCTCGAATGATCGAGTGGGGATGCTCCAAGCTGCCGAATTCCAATATAGGTTGAACGTCGGTTTCCCATCACTACCCAACCAGAAAGGATGAGTATCGCCGGCCGCCATCAACTTGAAAAACTTCTCCTTGAAGTCCTTGTAACTTTCCAAGTATGGATAAAATACAGTCCTTCCTTGCCGTGATTGGACTGAAAGCCAGGATTGCTGACGAGCGTGGGCACCATGAATAGAATACCGCGTATGGAAGTAGAAAAATGCCCACAATCCCACTAGCCTACATATTCTCTCGAAGGCCAAGATGTTTGCCCAACCATTAGGGTGGATCTGATTGGGGGCAGCATGAAGAGTTTGGAGAATGGCAATATGAAAGTCGTTGAAGGGGAGCCGGAGTCCGAACCTCATAAAAAAGTCCTCGTAGAGAAACATAAAATGTTCCCTGCCTTTCAGGTCGAATGTACTCATTCTCTTCTCGGGGACATAATCAAGAATTCGTCATCCCTTTCACCCTTATCGGTAAGTTCCAAGTACACTTTCAACTTATCCAGCTCTGCCCCGGACTCGTAGCGTGATATCTTATCAAATGCATCATCTGCAACCTACGTGTAGGGTAACCCCGGACCTCGGCAAATTCTAATCTACTGCTTCTTGGCCTGTAGATCCTCCAGCTCTTGAACTTCTGGAACCGGGGCAGGCGCTTCAACTCTTGGCCCTCTCCTTTTAGCCATCTGATTTCCTGGAAGACACACAGAGGCCTAGGGTCATAACTAGTTAAGTTTGAAGATTTAAATATGGCAATGGGCGAAGAGAGAAAACTGAGCACCCACGCACTGGCCTCCACACCCACCGAGGCTAAAGCCTCAAAAGGACACCCCCGCTACACGCAGTGCGATAGAGGAGGTGCTCCATAGGGCAACGCCATTGAAAGGAGGGAGAATAATGTTCCCACCCTTGTTCGCAGAAAAGAAAAGGAAATACACTCCATCAAAAGAGTGCGCAACCTCTTAATAATCAGTAACTGAGTTAAGGAGAAGGGAATTCCTTCAAGAAAGTCGAAGAGAATTGTCTTTGAATCTTCGAAAGTGTCAGAACCACCCTTGGCCACCGTAAAGCTTTTCAAAAATCTCCTCAGACCACCAGTTTTCAATGAAGGAATAGCGAAATAAACAAAGGAAAAGGATAACACCCTATTTATAAAGGCTACAATTAAGGGGTAATTTTGTCCGACCAGTTTGAATTTGAAAAGATATTCATTATGGCGTGAAAAGTACTATGCACGTCTGCTCAACCATAGCATGCCACGTGGCCCACGTAGCTGTCATGGCAGTTGAGGGGACAGTTACTCAGCAGACTAAGAGATACGCAACCCCAGCGTTTGAAAAACTTATTCAAACCGCAAAAAATTGACCACCCCGAAGAATTCCTCGAAGGTACGAAGACCCCGGATCTAAAACTTTAAGCTTAGAACTTCGCCGGTCTCGACAAAGTACCAAGCTGGGGGCAACTCGTCATACTATACAAGATGAGCGTTGGACTCACCCTGGTGCAATACAAATACCACAAATTTTTAGAAGAAAAAAGACTGGTATTCAAGTAAAAGAATATTTTATTTCATTCTATATATCGTCATATATTAATACAATAGGGAAAAGAAAATAGAGACATTGAATGTATAACGATAGAGCAGCACTGAAGAACCCGGAAGAAGAAGTGAACGTCACCAACACTAGCTTCCCGTTCATGTGCTTCACATCCACAATTTCTCCAGATCCCACATTGGTTTCTTCCATGTATGGCGGCCTCTTGAAAAAGTGGATTGGATTTAGAAAACCAAGGGTAACTAGAACAGAACACTGCTGCCAGATCAAGGAAATTTTGCCACTTTCTTCTTTAATGCCACCTTCACAATGATTATAAAGGCCGGGGTGCGATCTCCTTTGATGGACGGGGCATGGTTTTTCATGAAGAGATTACTCCACTGGAACCCTAGCTAGTTCACGATCAGTCCAAGTTACTTGAATGCAGCCACCTCAATAGTCCTTCCCACATATTCAAAAGGAGGATGAAGAGGGGCTTTATTTCTCCAATTGCCTCCGTCCAACACGACAAGTATCACAGAACTCCCTAGTGACAGAGCATGAATTAGACACACCCTCGTATGTTGGGAAAGCAAAGTTCCTGTCGTTACTATGCTGGGAAAGAAAAGTTCCTAATGAAAAAAGTGGTTGGCAAAAAGAGAAGAGAGAACATCTTCAAAGATTTTGGGAAGAACAGGAAAATGGCCTTTGCGAAGGACAAAACTCTTTTTGAGCATAAAAGGAACAATATGAGAACCATCTTAGAAAATAAAAGGAATGCCAATATCAAACGCTGGCCTCCCATATTTATAAAGGGAATGAAAGGCTTTGATTGGCCCTAAGAATCGAGAATTAGTCGTATGACGCAACCGCATTTAATGCTCTCCCCTTCCCATTTGTTACGAGAGCAACGGGTGGTTGTAATACCCTAGAAAGTCATGTTAGGCTTGTATATGGTTACAGAGGTAGCCTAATACTTACTTAACATGTCTGTGAAGTTTTGTGACTTTCTGAGCATGTTTAGGCACTTTGCTGTAACACTAAGTGAGAAATATAGCTGTTATTTGCTCTGAAAGTGGCTTAAACTGCTTAGTTAGTGGAAATAAGTGTGGAGAGTTTGTTTTCCAAGTCACAAAAGTGGGAACTGTGCTATAGTTAAAGTCTGAGAATTTCAGAGTTAGTTCGACATTTTTAAGCATACTGGCTATGTGTTTTAGTGTCGGATTGACCCACAGCTGATATGAAAATATCAATTTCTGGTGAAATAGGATTTTTAACGAATCGTAAGATTTATTTTGAATCTGTTAGAAGCCACGAAATCAGATTTGGAGAAGTTTGAGTGTTCTTAGCAGATCAGGATTTTAGTACCCAACCAAGAGAATTCAAAAGAAATTTCTTTTCTTGAAATATCCCATGGTGGGGATATTTGAGGGGTAAGAATAGAATAGAAAAATAGAGAAGCAAAAACAGAGAAGAGAAGAGAAAATGTGAAGAAAGGAAAGAAAAGAAAAGAGAGAAAGAGAAACCAAAGAGGAAGAGGAGGATTAACCATCAAGAGGAAAGGATCCAAGTGAAGGCCTTGCTTTATCTTCATCTTCAAGATCTTGAGGTAGGGGGTTTATGTTACTTCATAACTTCATCTTCTTCATTAGGTTATGGGAACTTGATGGGGGACTATGGGGTTTTGAAGTGTGAGAATTGCATTTGTGTTAGTAAATGCATGAATCTTGTGAGAAAGCTTGATAATAGCATGTTTTTGATTTGCTAGAGGCATGAGAACAATTTTTCATCACTTGGACACTCTTGAATGCCATTTGTGAAGAAATTGGAGTTTTAGGGTGTAAATGGATGATTTAATCCAAGAATCTAAAATTTGTGTTGTGAATTGGTGTTTTAAGTTTCCTTCTTGTTTGTGAATTTGTTTGAGACTTGAAATCACTTAGAAACTAAGTTGGAGTGGCCAAAATTCATGAAAAATGACCAAAGGAATAGTAACATTATGCAAGACAGTTTCTGCCATGTTTCTGGTTCAGTTACACGGCCCGTGTGCGATTACACGGCCTAGGCCGTGTAACTCTCTGCCAGAAATTTTCCTAATGCACGAAAACATGGCCAAGGCCGTGTAAAATTATATGGCTGTGTTTTTTGACACGCCGTGTTTTCTGTGATGAGATTTAGCTTTTGTGGTCTTCATAAAAGTTGTAGCTCTTTCTCTTAGCTTTCCAACACCACCAAAAATGCATCCTTTTGATAACTATAGCTCAAGTTATGCTCATTTTACTACTCAAAGGTCAAAGGTTAAGTTTGAACAGAATGTGTTTTTGGTTAGGAAATGCATGTTTTGGCATTTTATAAGGTTAGAAGTCTTAGAGGGACCTTAGATAACCATAGTAGGGTGGATTATCAAGGTGTAATGTGTTGGAACACCTTATGCTTCCATAGTGTGGTGGAATGCCATAGGCAAGGATAAGGCACCTAGATGCCCAGAACAGATTTCACCAGAATTTCTATTTTGATGTTTTGAGGTTCCTAATTGTTAGGATACTTTGTTTATGCCTAGTAGAGTATGGTGAAACTCTAATAGGAGTAATTAATGAAGTGGGAATGTATTAAGTCAAGTTAACTTGAAATGCTAATTACGGGAGGTAATTAGACATGGCTATATATATACATATAATTTGTATTATGATGGATCGAGGATTTGAGTTTCCCTAAGTGTGGGAATTATTCGTGTATGCTCTTTTAAGAGTGATAAAGAACTTCTATAAGTATTTGATGATTTGATTGTGAAATGAACTTGGAATGCATATAAATCAATTGTGAAACTCGTTACGAGAAGTAATTAGTAATTGTTTTGCATGAGATGTTTGTGAAGCATAGATTGGTGAGTAATATCCTTTCTATGTATTTGTACAATAGATTGGTGAGTAATATCCAACTCTTTTGTATGTGAAATACCTTGAGGTTTATAATATCCTCTTTGTATTGTTGAGAATCATAGATTAGTGAGTTATATTCTCTCTATGTTGTGAGTAGTAAGGTGAGTAATATCCTTATTACATTGTGAAGTAAGGAGGTGAGTAATATCCTCTTTGCTTTGTTTGGACCTGTGAAAGTGGGTGTTCTATGTCAGGTAAGGCGCTTAGTACCCTTCCTAATATAGTGAAGTATGAAAGGATAAAATTCCTTGTTCATTATCGATAACCGTGTAGTTGATGGGGCTTCACTACTCGGGGGGGATGAATTTTCTCTGGGATAATGATGTTTGCTGGATGAGACTTCCCGTGCTTGTTCAAGGTTATGGATAAAACTATGGACTTCCATTACTTTGTTCAAGTTTCATGCATTCATGACATTGCCATGAGATTAGAGTCCTGGATTTGGTATCATGCATTATGCATTTTTATACTTAGGGATCTGCATAGACATAATCATTAGTCATAATTAAGCATAACATGGTAATTGTATGGGCAGTTGCTATCATGACATTTTCATGCATTGCAATTGTATGGGCAATTGCATGTTGTTGAAATGAAGAGTTGTTGCTTCTATGATTAAAGTATCAACGAGATAATTATGAACATTATCTGTTTTTTATATATATATATATATATATATATATATATATATATATATATATATATATATATATATATATATGATGTATATATCTTGGTATTGAAATACTTCTACTGAGATATGTTTTCTCACCCCCGATTGTATTACCATATAAATCTAGGTGCGAATTCTTCGAAAGGAAAAAAGAAGATGTATGAGGACTAGCATAGTACAGATGTTATTTTTGAGCTGAGCATATATGTGTTTTATATTTGCTTAGTGGTTTTGAGTTATGTATAACAATATGCCTTTGAGGCTGTGATGTATATATACAACTTTTGCTATCGTGGCTCCCCATATTTACTCATTATGTATGAATGATATAGGTTAAACGTTGACGTATGTTAGTAGTAGCAGGGTCAATATTGGGTTATTCATTTATATGACGATATATTTGGGTAGCAAATATTGGGTTGTTATAATGGTTGGGAAACATACTGAAACTAATATCCTCCTTTAAAGGATCTTTAATTCCCAATAAAGTCAGAGGCAACAGTTTCCAAAGATGAGACTCGATCTATGCAAGTTACAGGGAGCATCATGACAAAAAATCTTGAGTAACCCAAGAGGGCAACAGGAACCAAACCCCGGAACAAGGAATACATATTTTAACCACATTCCAATCCTGGAGGTATTTTTTATACAACAGATATCGGCCTCAGCGTGAGACATCGCAAAACATGGCTTTAAAGCTAGGGCGTAGTCCACTATGAGCTTTATCCTAGTGAAGTTTATACCTTGACACTTAGCCGGCCTACCTAAGCACCAAGTTGGGGGCAACTGTTCTGAACCGTGATCTAGGATCCTAATCAAAAGGATCAACCTGACACACGCTCTACCGGACTCTACCATTAACACCCCAGAAAGGTCTGTAAGAACTCGGACTACGGCATTGAGCCATATGACGAGAATCACTGAGTCAGCGCAGATTCTCATAACTGCCAATTGGGATTTTACGAGATTATAGGCTCCTTAACTGTCCCTAATAATGGATAACCGTAATGTCCGCATTCCTGAGTATGCACTTAATATAACGATTCCAATCACCCATAAATTCTAGACTAAGTTAACCTAATGAGGTATCTATTATGATAAAGCAAAAAACTCTATTTGATCACTGCCTGACTGGAGTGTTAGAGTCCTTTTGCAGGTATCTCCCTCCCTCCGGTTTAACACGCTTGGTAGCAGCAGCGCAAGGAGGAAACCAGCATCTGCGTACCGTTCTCAGGTAACTTCTGAATCCACTTCAAAACATATCAAAATGCAAAATATTTGGGTAGAAAGAGATGATATATATATATAGGGTTAAGATCAATTGACAGCATTATACTAATTTCTAGCCATTAAATGTAATTTGATCTAATGGTGTAACATTAACCAATTTAATAAAGAGTGAGATTAGTCATTTGTGTATTTAATGAAGAATGAGATCAATAATTAAATTAAATGCACAGTAGTTTTATTAATATGATTTCTCACCTAGAAAATCTTAATTTTTTTTTTCATTTTTTACAGCTCATTAAAATTATATTAAAACAATCTAAAAAAAACAAAAGAGTAAAGCAACAGTCTTCTCGTCCCAGAAAGGTTTTACCCATATTGTGACAAAGCAGCTAGTTGTCACTCTCAATCTCAAAATCTTATCTTTGAAAGGTTTTAACCATTTACAGAGACGGCTTTTTTCTCTTTCCACACGTAACCATTTACAACTCCATGTGTGTAGCTTATTGATTCTATACTGTTACTCCCACATGAAAATTTCTTTGTTGCTTATCGTCATGTCTCGTTAAGTAACCATACACTTCCCAGAGAGAAGAGTTTACATGCAGTAGAAAATGTGTTTCTCTCTATTTAAGTGATTAAACACTTTACAACAATTAATAAGAGAACAATACCAAATCAAATATAGAACTCTTACTTTTTTTTAACTGGGAAGATTAACTTTTTATTGGCCATTGCCAATCAAGTCTTTTAAGCAAGATTACAAATACAAATTCGGCCAGGGGCCTCTTCTATCGAAATCTCATCAGGAAATGAAAAAGCTAAAGAAGCTAATTCATGTACTACCAAATTTCCTCTCATATACCCATCGGTAGGAGTAAAGGATCTAAAAGATGGGTTTAAGTGGAAACAATCACTATATAAAGGGACGAGGTTTATTTATTTATTTATCTATTTTTTCTAAGATTATTTTAATAAGGTGTGAAAAAGAAGAACTATAAAATCCAAATTTCTAAGTGTGCAAAAATTAAATTGATAAAACTAAATTTATGTATTTAATTGATGGTTTTTTCTTCATTAATTACAGTAGTATTGAATTCTCACTGTTCATTAAACGTATAAGTGACTAATCTCACTTTTCATTAAATTGGCCAATTTTACACTATTAAATCAAATTATAATTAATTGTTAAAAATTGGTATAAGAGTTAAATTCTTACACCAGTCTCAACTGATCTTTATATATATAGCATAGCTGGATGGAAATATCATGGGATGGTAGAGCTACGTTGATCCAGTCTGCTTTGCAATATATACCAATATATACAATGTCAAAGTGTCAACGATAAGAATCCCGGATTAAATATGTAACAGACTTAATGCAATTAGCTGAAGATTTTGGTGGAATTCCAAATAAGGCTAAGCTCACTTCTCCCTGGCCTCCTTTGCCTTCTTCTCGGCAGCCTCGACTTCTTTATTGGTAGTCTCAACTAGGAATGGAAATAGGTCAGTCGGCCTATCAGGGGCCTGTGGCCTGACCTGTTTGAAGCCTGACCTGTATAGAAAATTAGCCAAGTTCAGGCATTTTTAAAAGTCTGTTTCATTTAGTAGGTTAGGTCTGACCTCTCAACAAAGTCTGTTAGGCCTATTAGGCCAGCCTATTTATATTTATTTATAAAATTATATTATATTTTTTTTCAATGACCTTTCAATGCCTGTTTAAAGGCTTAGGCCTATTTGAGACTTATATAAAGGTCTTGGCCTGCTGGCCTATTTAGAGGCCTTAATATAAACCAGGCTTCAGGCCAAGTCAGGCTTCTTAAACAGGCCAGGTCAGGCCCAAAAAAAGACCTTTAACAAGTAACAGGTCAGGCTCAGGCCAAATATTTGTAACACAAGTCTGACTTGTTTAGGGTGAAGTCTGGCTTGACCTGACCTGTTTCCATCTCTAGTCTCAACCCTTGTCACAATAGCCAATTTCTCTCCAATTGACTTTGAAATTTCAGCTTCAAGGGCAGTGATTTACTCTTGGCTTTGTTTGGATAATTTATGTAGATGAAATAGAATAAAATAAAATGATATGTGATGGAATATGTAACATCTTAATATTAGTACTAATAGCGTATCCGGAACTACGCATTAGTAATTAGAATTAAGTATGTCACTTTAATACTAATAACAAATTTGGAAAAATAATTATAACTTATATGAAAATATGAACTTGAGGTGAGTGTAATAATCTACATATATCGAAAGGATCTTTATACAAATATATTTATCAAAATATAGATAATACAGTATATGTCTTCATGGCACTACTTATACAAATTCTGCGTAATACATTTTCTAACATCTATAACTAAACTTTGTCCTCATGTATCTGGTCTTCTCTTCTGCTTACTGATGCCTTTATTGTTCTTGGAAATATTACAAAAAAATACAAATAGGTGGGGTGAGAATTCAAAGAATTATCAATAGTTTTATGAAAAATGTGTCATTGTAATACTTTTTGCTGTTTCAGGAAAATATCTTTTCTTTTAAAACTCAAATTATATATATATATATAGTATACTTTAGAAAGGTGACAAACTATCAAATTTGGTATTTTCTCTTCTCGAAACAGAAGTTCAATTATTATCTTTTATAAAAACATTTGGACAATCAAATAATTCATACAAAATATCATATATTATAGTTCATCATATATCAACATATTTCATCATCAAGAATATCTCAAGTATCAAATATCAACTCAATTAACAACTATCAAACTCTTCACAAGCCATAAATCAAATATCATCAATTACTAGTCATATCTTAATTTACAACTATCCTTCTTCAAGTTTCATAATTCATCATGACTTAATTCATGTCTTTTATTTCTTTATATCTCAAATACCATCTATCACATCATCTATCATCAATCCTTATGTGTCACTTTCATGTATCATAAATCTTCATATTTTATTCTTTGATAATTCTTGTCTCTATTCGAAAGGTATGGAGGGAATGTCCATTATCGCAATAGCATTTCATTCACATTCTATTGGTAGGTAAGGGAATGTTCATCCTCATAATACCATTCTATTCATATTCTCATTCACATTCTCTTGGTAGTAGTCTACTTTCAGGTTGGTGCACTTCAACCTATCCAAGATCATTCGCCAATCACACAGAACTACTCCGGGTAATATTAACTTCAATTTCATATTCTTCTCAATGCTCATTATCCAGCGCTAATTCCCATAGAACTAGGTCACCTCACATAACCTGAATTCTAGCTTGGTAATAGTATGCTTTCAGGTCGGCTTATTCCAACCTATTTATGACCATTCGCCGGTCACACAAAACTATTCCTGAGTATCCTTATGTATACACATGAGGGAGCCTAGGCCTGTGAGGACCCTAGTGAGGAATTGTAAGAATATAGGATCTCTTTCCTCATGAAGGATCAGCTCCATAATTCATGGAATTTGGATACCCTTCCCTCACAGAGGATCAACTCCAGAATTCACTTATGCCAAATATATTCAAATAAGGCAAAATGCTAAATCTATATCCAATACAAGAGGATGCTCATACATTGGGAATAACATACTAGAATAAAATACAAATTTCCATGTTCTCATACTCAAAACAAATACAAATTCTGTGAGCACTGACTATTCAATATTACATTCTAGCTCAACCTTTAGAATTAATGGGGCAATACTAATACAAATCTTAGCTTAACTTGATTTATCAAGGAGAAATATAATCTCAAATTCACATCAAATATCCAATACCATTTCTTTCATCCAATTCAATACACAAGGCTTCAGGGCTCATCCATAGCGGAAGCAACATCAAGAATAGAGATGGCCAGAAATAAACTCATTAACTCAACTCAGTCCTCATAATTAGTCCCACACAACTTTGTCAAAATATTTATTTTCATAAGCAAAGTTGAATCAATATTTTATTATTTTAAAAGGAAATTTTCTTGTCAAGTATATCAACATATACAATATTTGAGCAAATAACCATAATGGAGCTTCCCCATGCAATTGTAATCCTGCCTAAAGGTCCTGAATTACAATACAAGAGTAGACTCTCACAAACATCAAAATCATGTCCCTAAAGGTAATACTGAGAGGATACTGAGAACTATAAGGGCACAATCTTAATGCCTTTAACAAATCATCAGGAATCATATTAATGAGGACAAATCGATAAGATAAGTGTATTATCAACACAGTCTCCAATACATTATTAACAAAATATCAACAAAATGACATCTCAACATAATTGGTCCTGCGAAGACAAGCTCGCAATCATGCAAAGTGCCCCAAAACAGTACCACAATAACTTAAACAGCAACTATCAAAATCAAATTGCATAAATAACAATAAAATAAATAGTTTTTAAAAACATTACATATAACTTGTGCACAAAATAACTCCAAAAATTATTTTAGTGACCAAACAACATCAACTCTGAGGGCGCATAATATATATCATGTCCAGAAGCATCACAATAATACATAAAAATTTTCAGAGGTAAAAGAGGAGAGTACCATATATTTTTAATAATTTTAATATCTAAAATTTTTGGAATAAATAATAAATAGGCATGAAAAAAAATATAATTCACTAAAAAATAAAAAAGGACGCATGGAGCATAACCCAAAAAACAGAATTGAAAAATTAATTTTTAACAAGTGTCGCGCGCTTTGATGCGCCTAGTGTGCGACTGGACGTGGGGCGTGACTAAATCATCTTCGTCACCCGGATTCTGCAATTCGGGTTGCGCGACCCAGCTCACAACCAAATAGGTCACACGCTATTTTGGCTTCATCTCTCCATGATTTTGAGTGATTCTTAAGTCTATGAATTCGTCTAATCATTATCTACTAAACCCCTAGGCCTAATTTTAAAATTATTGCAAAAAAATGTTTTGGGTTTTTCTAAGCAATACCAAAAGGGGTTTCGTGAGTTTTTATGAAATTCTCATTGTTTTCTCAACAAAAATTCAGGATCATGATGTTGTTAGATTAAAAAAAAATGATCTTCAATAACCCTAAATCAATTTCTTGAATTGATCTTCAAAAGAAAAACAAATCATAAAATTTAAACGTTTTAGGGTTCCACAAGTTTGACCAAAATTCTTTGTGAATTCTCAACATTATAATGCAATATACATATTTTTAGACTTAGGATAACTCGATCTACAAAAGCCCTCACCCAATTTTCAAAAATTAATCATAAAAAATTTGAATTGAACATCATATACGTTAGGATTGCGAATTTCTTCAATTTTAAACCTCATACACTTTTATGTAAAATAAAAAATTGATAGTCATAATTAGGATTAAAACTGTTTTGATACCAATTGCTAAAATTTTTTGGATCTATTAATCCTAAAATTTATGACATAAAATATATAAAGAGTTTTATAGTTACCTTGAAAAGGCGCCGATGAGGAAGTCATTGTTGAAACCCTTAAAATCAATCTTAATGAGGGAGAGAAACTATTCCTATTCCACAGTAGTCGCTCACATGTCAATATCAATGGGGCAATTGTATGCACTAAAGTAGTTAGGAATAAAGGTCTCTCTTTGTATAGATAAAATAACTAAAATGAGTTAAACCTACTTACTATAACAAACTCAGATACATGACCCATAAAACAAAACATACATTTGAGTAATGATTTAACAACAATAGGCCTATTAACAATATTGATCACAATTTGAGATAAACAAAATGTTTTGATAATTTTGATATTCAATCAATCTAAGTTTTATAAAATTATAATATGATTTATGATAGTCTATAAAAAATTCTAACAATGGGTAGATAGATGCTTTGGTGTGAATAGAGAAAAGAGCAAATGGACTTGATGAGGATGTTCTTTCATACTTCACCAATTTAGAACCATTATTTCCAAAAGGAATCTTTGTACCTTTACGGAATATACCTTTTTATTTTCTACATAGTATTTACTTGTTTGTTTGTTTGTGATTAGGTTTCCCACTCCAATACTCTATTTTGGAGGAGTCTACAATTTTGTTTTCAGTTGACGAATTTTTTTTATTAATATTAACTTGTTACCTATGAAACACGGAAACAGACACGGACACGGGACACGACACGGACACGGACACAAGGACACACCAAATTCAAAATTTTAAGGCACGGACACGGCACGGACACGGCATATATATATATGTATAATTTTGATTATAAATATTCCAAATACAACACTTCAATGACAACACAAGTATCTTCATTTATAACTAAAATAGAAATTAACAATAATTAAAAATTAAACCACTAGATCAGAGTAAAACTCACTTGAAACTTGAACCATTAGCACACAGTGAACACAATATATTGAGGAATAATAGAAGATTTTTCTTAAGGGTGGGTTAGGTGATATTGAGCTTGTGGGCTGTGATATTAGTACACTGTCACATAGTAATTTTTTTTTTTAAAATTTAATGGGCTGTGTCCAATATGTGTCTGCGGTGTGTCCTGGCCGTGTCCGCGGTGTGTCCAGCCGTGTCCGCACAGTGTTCGAGCAAAAAAGATGATTTTTTTAGTTAGACACACTTGAACATGTGAGACACGCGTGTCGTGTGAGTGTCATTGTGTATCTGTGTCGGACACGTGTCCGTTAGTAAAATGGCGTGTCCGTGCTTTCTAGCTTGTTACATGTTGGGGCGTACTTTATAGCTTTGACAATTAATGGCCTTTGGCCGTGTACATAAAACCAATTCATTGTTTTCAATGTATCCGTGTTTGATCCAGTACAATTTTTTTACAATTGATAAAATCACATAGGATAAACTTTAATTTACTTGTTTTCTTAACATTTACTTGTTACGTTTGGGGTATGATTTAAATCCATACATTATTTAATATCGATCTATTATACATATTTAAGGATGGAAAGAGGTCACGTGGTCTGTTAAGAGTTTATGATCTGACTTGTTTAAGGTTTGATCTGACTTAACCCGTTTAATAAAAAATCAAATAAGGTTTTAAAAAGCCTATTTAGTTAAATAGCCTAGACCTCAGGCTTTTGAAAAAGTCTTTTAGATTTAATAAGTTGACTTATTTAATTATATATATTATTTTTAAATTATTATGATATTTTAAAATTTATATAATATAATTATTAATTTTATAAATAACATAATATTTTTTTAAAGCCTAGACCCATTTACATATATAAAGGCTTAGATCTATTAACATATCTCGTTAAGTTATTTAAATGTCTTAAACTTTCAAGTTAGACCAAATTTTCAAAAAAAAATTAGAACAAAATTTAAAAAATATTCTTAATAAACTAAATAGGTCAGACTCATGACTTACATTTAAAAAGTATGTTACGACAAGTCCTACCCTTTCCACCCATAACATACCCTATCTTAAGTTAAATTGAAATCTTGTGGTTTGTGCTGAAAATTAATAATGATAGAATTGAGAGACGCATTAACGCCACTCATGGTCAAAACTCTTAATCTTTTTCTTGAAGGCATTGGACGGCTTGCCTTGAACATGCTTTCAAAGTTTTAAGTGCAGTAAAGCAATTTATTAAAAATATAAAATATTATTAAGCAATTGATGGGTAGGATGGATGCTTTGGTGTGAAGAGAGAAAAGAACCAACTCAACAAACGGACTTGATGAGGGCCAGTTTAGAACCATTATTTCCAAAAGGAATCTCTGTCCTTTGCAGAATATACCTTCTTATTATCTATGTATTATTTGTAATGTGGTTTCCCACTCTAATACTCTACGGAGAATGTTAGGAACACACTCTCTCACACACTCCTTTTTATTGACCTACGTCACATATTAAAACACACATTTAATTTTGATTAACATGTAATTATCTCAATTAACGTGTAATTAACTCGATTAATATGTAATCAAGTTTGAGTGTATACTTTAGTGAATGAGATAAACTAATAATAATGAATGTGTTGAAAAGAATATGTTAGAGAATGTGTTTCTAGCACTCCTCGATATTCTATTTTAAAGGAGTATGGAATTTTGTTTTTAATTTATGAAGTTTTTTATTTTAACTTGTACATGTTGTATGCTTTGTACAATCAATGGCCTTTTTGCGTTTATATAAAACCAATTCATTGTTTTCAAGACGTCCGTGTCAAACACTGTTGGTGATAATGGAACTTATTAAACGCCATTGACTCAATGACATTGAGCGTGCAAATGGCATTTTTAAAAGGATTACCTGAGTGCTTGATTCAAGCAATGAAATTATAAAACTTCCCATATGTTACTGAGAAGCATACATGCTATACACAGACATCCCTGATTTCAATATCTTGAAGTTGGTGGCGTGGGACTGGTATATAATGATTTTAATCCAAGTTACATAATTTTTCTTTTCTTTTTTTGTGTAAAGTCAGTTTTGAAGACTGTCTTTGTCCAAATCATTTAATGCTAGTAGCTAATCTTTTCTTCTCTATTTTACTTTCTGATTAATTGTGTGTTCCTTTACAGACTTATTGCAGATTGTTGAGAGAGCTAGATTTACTTGTGTTGAGGGAGGGACTAGAGGCCAAATCTATTAATTAAGACACTGTCTGATCTTGTTTCTGTTTAATGGCATCCTCTTCTTTTTATCATGTTACTGAAATACAACATGATGTCTTCATTAGCTTTAGAGGCACAGACGTCCGGCGTGGTCTGCTTAGCCATTTGATAAAAGAATTACGTCGTGAGCAGATTGATGCTTATGTAGATGACAGACTTGAGAGAGGAGATGAAATATCATCCTCACTTCTCAGAGCAATCGAAGGATCATATGTTTTATTGGTTATATTCTCAAAAGACTATGCTTCTTCAAAGATGTGCTTGAAAGAGCTTGTGAAAATGATTGAGTGCATGGAAAGAAATAAACAAATTGTAATACCTGTTTTCTACAATGTAAATCCATCAGATGTTCAGCACCAAAAAGGAGATTATAAAGATGCTTTAGCTAAACATGAAGGAAAATTCAGGGAAAACATGGTTAAGGTGCAAAATTGGAGATCAGCTCTGGAGAAAGCTGCTGAATTATCAGGATTTCATTACCCATCAAATTTTGAGTAAGTTTTTTTTTTTTTTTTTTCAAGTACATGTTTGATCAATGTTTTTTCACCTATTGTTTATTATTTCTTGTATAGTATGCATTTTTAATAGGTTTCTTGAATAGCATTTGTTTTCTATATTATTTTCCATCAAATACTGCAACAGTTTTAGACTAGATTAATTCTTAGAGATCAAAATTATATTTATCATAACTCGTTTTTTCTCATGATTTGTTTGCATTAAGGAGAGAGAGAGAGAGAGAGAGAGAGAGAGAAAGAGATTTCTTATGTCATTTGTTGGTAGTCTATACATGCACATTGCATTGACAATCAACAAAAGAAGAACGTTACCAACAAAAGATTTTATTTTATGGATATAAATTTTGTTACTTTAATATATACATTTCTCCTATATTTTGTTGTTTTTTCTTTTATACATTCTCTTTTCATTTTCTTCTTCTTTTATCTTCCAGGACTGAATCTGACCTTGTTGATGAAATTGTAAAACATGTTTCAAAAAAGCTGAGCAAGTTTTACTCAAGTAAATCAAATGGTGAATCAAATGATCTCATTGGAATCGATCAAAATATAGCACAGATTGAATCTTTATTGGCAATGGAGTCAGAAGAAGCTCTAATGATTGGAATTTGGGGCATGGGTGGCATAGGGAAGACAACCATTGCTCGTGCTATATTTGATAAATATTCTCTCCACTACGATGGTTGCAGCTTCTTGAGAATAGGAGAAGAAATTGAAAAAAAGCATTTGAGTTGTGTACGTGAAAAACTTCTTTTTGAACTATTTGGGGGAAAAAACCTCCATACAGATGGCTTAAGCAAAGCAAGATTTTTGTCATCTGATGTTAAGAGAAGGTTGAGTCTGAAAAAAGTTTTTATTGTGCTGGATGATGTGAATACTTCAGAACAATTAAAACATCTGGTTGGAAGTCTAAGCTTTAAATCAGGGAGTAGGGTGATCATAACAAGTAGAGATAGGAGGGTGCTTACTAGTGGAGGAGTTTATCGAATACATGTAGTCAAAGAATTGAATTCTCAAGAATCCCTTAAACTCTTCTGCTTAAAAGCCTTCAACGAAAGCCAGCCCAAAATAGGATATGAACAGCTATCAAAGAAGGCAATTGTTAATGCCAAGGGTAATCCATTAGCTTTAGAAGTTTTGGGTTTAGATTTTCACTCCAGAAGTAAAGACACATGGGAGTGTGCAATAAGAAGACTCAAGAAGTATCCCAATGAGAAAATTCAAAGTGTGCTAAGATTCAGTTATGATGGACTAGATGATATAGAGAAAAAGGCATTTCTAGATATTGCATTCTGTTTCAAAGGAGATGACAAAGATTATGTTATAAGGAAACTAGATGCTTGGGATTTTTATGGAGCTAGTGGAATAGAGGTTCTACAACAGAAAGCTCTTATAACTATTTCAAATGACAATAGAATAGAAATGCATGACTTGATACAAGAAATGGCTCAGAAAATAGTTTGTGAAGAATCTCCTAATCCCAGAAGACGCAGCCGATTGATTTTGAGGGATAAAGAGGAAGTCTATGATGTATTGAAAAACAACAGGGTAAGAAGGATAATTTATCTTCCCTTTCATTTTTTTTTTCAGTAGAAATTGCAGCTAGTTTAATAGTATTTTCTTAACGTTATTATGGTCTTTTTCAGGAAAATGATGTAGTGGAAGCCATGCTTATAGATGTGTCTCAAATTGGAGATGTACCCTTGAGTGTTGACACTTTCAGAAAGATGATGCCTAATCTAAGATTTCTCAAATTTTATTGCCCGTGGCATGTTGATCTTTTTATGCCACCAAGCCATGATATAGAACTCTTGCGGGGAGTGCAGGTATATATGAATATATGTAGTTTCTTTTCTTTTTTATCATTTAATTGAAATTTGAGGATTTTCTAATATCATGTTTTTTCTTTAATTGTTACAGGATTTTGTGAACTTAAGGACAACTGACCTTAGTCGATCGAAACAGTTGTTGGAGCTCACACAGTTCCCTAAGATGTCAATTCTTGAATTTGCAAATCTCAATAACTGTCACAGTTTACACGATCTTGTGAATTTAAAGACAACAGACGTTAGTAGATCTATGCAGTTGATGGAGCTTCCAGATTTGTCAGAGGCATCCAATCTCGAACGGGCATATCTCTTGGAGTGTGATAGTTTGAGTGATGGTCATCCATCTATGTTATCTCTGCAAACACAAATTACTTCGGTTCTATCTGGGTGTAAAGAACTCATGAGCAATGGAAGCGAGATTCATATAAAATCTCTTGACTACCTTCTTATTGAAGGCTGCTCAGGTCCAAAGGAATTTTCAGTGTCATCGAAGGAAAAAAGACAGCTAAATTTAACAGACACTGGAGTGGAAATATTAAACTCGTCCATTGGACACCTCAGCAATCTTGAAGGCTCAGATATGGATGGTCTACAATTCAAGAATCTCCCCAGCGAGTTATTTTGCCTGAGATCTACGTATTATCTTAGACTTTTTAACAATGGAGGACAAGACACTAGGAAACCCAAGCTACATATCCTTTTTGATGGGTTAAGGTATTCTCGTCGAATATCTTTGAAGGAGTTGTATAACTTACTTCAACGGGCAGTCCATCAGACTATTAGTGCTATTCCGTGGTTTTGTGAATTGAGGCTAGATGGAAGCAACATAAGGAGGTTGCCTGCAATTATCAAGCACTTTCCGTGGCTGAAAATTCTTTTATTAAGATATTACAGGAGACTTTGCTTTCTGCCAGAGCTTCCTCGATCTGTTGCATACTTAGATGCCACCAACTGCACATCACAGGAGATAGAAGTTGGGAATCTTCCAGATACAGATGAGTTACCTTTCCTGACATCTCTCAAGGAGCTTCATATTCTTAACTACAGATGCGTAATTGAAAAACAGAGGGTTCATATCCTATTTGATGGCTTGCGGTCTTTAAGAACACTGTGTGTGGTGTATCGTCGTAACTTATCTGAACTCCCTGATAACATCAACGTCTTATCACAATTACGTGTATTAAGTCTAGATGGAAGCAGTGTGGAAATGTTGCCTGTGAGCATCAAGCATCATTTGGAGCTGACATTGACGGGTTGCAGGAGGCTTCTGCCTCTACCAGAGCTTCCACCATCCATTCAAAATTTGGATGCCCACGATTGCATATTGCTGGATACAGTAGAGTTCAGTTTAACGACTGCTGCACCCCCTGAACTACAATTTGCTGATATTTTATTCCGAAATTGCACGAGCTTGGATGCAGAGAAATTTAATCATTTATATCATCATTATGTAAGGGCACTAGTACATGGATACGAATTAAGAAGAACTAGAACAGGAGCACAAGAGTGGAAATGTAAGTTTGTTTGGCCTTTCGTTTTTTGTTACCCAGAAAGCAGAGTACCAGAGTGGTTCACATATCATAGATGGGGGGCTTCCGTTACTATTGAACTTGCTCTAGCTTCAACTGACCATTTCAGCTGCCTTCTCTGCATTGTTTTGTCTTCCTCCAGTTACCCCTTAACCATCCAAGTTATATGCCAATCCTACTTGGAAGATGGTAACATGCCCAGATATGCAACTAGAAAGCATCGTCTGGGTGGAATTTGGATGGATCTGAATTCTGATCATGTTTATATGTGGTATTCCTGCTGCTGTGGCCGCTTATTGGGGGAAATTAAGGCAATCGGGGATGATCAGTGCACCTCTTCTAGTTATAATCCAAAGGTTACATTTGAATTCTCTTTGGAAGTGGGAGTACATTCCAGTATGCCCAAGCATGAGCTGGACGGATTGATCAAAGAGTGTGGGGTCTGTCCACTATATCTCTCAGATTATGCCAACTTCATCAAACCCAAGAGACATCGGGATGTTTTTGAGTTGGAGATCACTGAAATTGGAAATGGAATTAGAAGTCCTGGTGACCAAGAACCACTCCCTCCCACAAAGAAACTGAAGGAATTGGTTTAATCGGTATAATATTTCTTGCTCTCTTTAAATTTTTGTTCCTTTATTAAGTCTTTTTTTTTTTGTTCATTTCCTACACAAATTAATAATAACATTTCTTTTTTATTTTTTATCACTAGTCTGTTTGTAATTGAAAGTGTTTACTTTCTAATGTACTTAACTCTGTTGTTATGTTCTTTAATTCCTTTTTCCCAAGTTGAACTCTCTATGATGTCTTTTTGACTTGTTCCTATGACATTCTGCACTAGAGTAATCCTTGAGTTCTTTGTCACTGTGTTTGTAGTTACTTATACTGCTTATGCTGATTTTTGTACTGTTTCTAACTTAAATTCTCTTTCCTTTGTAAATTTTAGTTCGGTTAGTAGTTAAATGTAACCATTTGTCTCAGCAATTCATTTTTATTATAATTGATCAGAAGAAAAATCAAAATGTCGGCAAATCATCTCTTATTCAAAGAAAAATTAAGGTGATTGAGTTTCAGGATTTAGACTTTCTTCTTTCATAACCATGAACAAAAACTATACTTAGCTTTTTGCTTTTTTCTCTATTGTTAGATGAATCATGAAACAATTTATTTCAATTATTGTAATCGTTTGAAAGAAAATATTATAAAAGCCTTGTGAGGTTAGCCTGAATCAGACGTATGGTTCTTAATTTTATTCTGTTGTCTATTTTATTCTTGAGGATTGCATATAAAGCTTTGTAGGATTGGTGGTGGACCGTCCTAACCCAATTATCATTGATCACTCATAAGCTCAATTGTGGGCCATCCTAGCCCCGACAGTAGGGTTGCTATAAATAAAAGTGGACCTTATTAGACCGACCATACAAACCTAACAAATGTGCTAGGCAGGCCTATCCCTGAATGACGAGCTCAGGATGGTCTGGGACAACTCGAGCCTTGTCCTGCTCCAAGACCCGACTGGGTTGAACCCGAGCAATTTAACGAACTTTTCATCACGTGTTTTGTCATCAAGAGTCCTTGGCCATTGATGACCAATGTTTAATAAAAGCTTTAGTAACTGGGACTTGAAAGTTCCTATTGAGAACCATTCCCTTATTTCCACTTGAATTGATCATTTAATTACAAAATATTAGTTCAGTTGCATCACAGAAATTTAAATTGGTTGAATGCCCACAAGTTGTCAATTGTAGCAAATATAAGCCATAAAGCACATAAATGACAAAAATGTGGATTATGAGCCTCGAAATATCATTATCTGTCAATTTTAGTGGAACAAAATTTGGCAACCATTGGCAATTCTGGAAATGGATCAAACCTAATTTAGAGAGAATCAAATAGGGGTTGATGTGGGCCTCCACATGCGGGGGGAGTGGGGCATATGGCACACTGACTTGGCGCTTCAGCAAGGCCTTGACAAACTTGGGAGGTGTGTGATTTTCTAGTTCACACGGGAAGTGTGGCCCTTTGGTCTCATGAAAATTGTAGCACTCCTTAATTTTCCAATGTCACTAAAATCACTTTGTTTTGACCTTCATAACTCAAGTTACATTTGGTTGACCATACAAAGGTCGATAACTTCGTGAATCATGACAATCTTCTTCCTGAGCTCTACTCCCTTGCAATTGATTCAACCAAATCTTTATAGAATTACATCAAAACACCTTTTTGGACCTAAAATCATAGAGAAATGACAAACTCAAATTACCAAGGATGATCTAAAAAATTTGCAACTATAGTCAAATAGATTCTTGCAATATTCTTCTCAATTCATATCAAATCAAATACAAGATATGTGTATTTTATCAACACATCAGTGGTCATTGAGTATTGTGATTTTGGTTGCCATGAATGGTAGCAATATGGAAGTTAACATATTCTTCAGTGGTCTTAAAGCATAACTCCCACTCTGTTGTGATTGCTTCTCCGTTCAAGATGGCAACGGATTTGGTGAGTTTAGCTAAAACTTGACTCAAACGACATGTCTTGAGTGTATTGACAACCAAGAAGTGAGAGAGATGTTTGACCTGAACTTCAAACTTGTCTTGATCCTCAAATGTAAAGTCGTCAGCCATGTGAGATCAATGAAAGCACCAAGAGGTTAATCTGAATCAATATATAGAAGTAAGAAATCACAAAACTAGGCAAATGGGATAATGCACTAAAATTGTATTATGAGATTAGTTCATGAAAATACAGAGAAATCTCATAAGATCAAGATTGAATTGATAGCTAAGAAGTAAATGGAGATACAAGAAAGAGAGAGAAGATAAGTCCAGAGATTCCACCTAGATTCTTCACCTCTAATACTCATGCATTCTTTACATTTTATTCTCCCTCTAACTGCTTCACGTAGTGCTTATTGTTAGCTATCCGTATCCGTGCCACATAGCCATTTGTTGTAATTAATTCTCCCACATCAGCAAAGAGGTTCATAACACACTAGCAACAAAAATGAAAAACAGGCCTTGACATTTGTACATAAATTAATAATGCTCAAATCCTTGCAGTATGGAGAAGATAGGATTTTCTATAAATTTATCCATGCAAACAAAACCAAAGAAAAATTATGGTAAAGATGCCTTTATTTGTGTCTGATATTGTAATACCCGTCTTGACTTAATAAGTTCTAAATAGTGTTATAGAAGCTCAGTAATATTGGTAAGAGTTATCTGTAATACCCTAGAAAATCATGTTAGGCTTGTATATGGTTACAGAGGTAGCCTAATACTTACTTAACATATCTGTGAAGTTTTGTGACTTTCTGAGCACGTTTAGGCACTTTGCTGTAACGCTAAGTGAGAAATATAGCTGTTATTTGCTCTAGAAATGGCTTAAACTGCTTAGTTAGTAGAAATAACTATGGAGAGTTTGTTTCCAAGTCATAAATGTGGAAACTATACTACAGTTAAAATTTGAGAACAATCGGAGTCAGTTTGGTATTTTTAGGCATACTGGTAGTGCTTTTAATGTCGGATTGATCCCCAGCAGATATGGAAAAATAGAATAAAAGTAAAACAATAATTTAGATGAATCCTAGTATTTATTCTAAAGTTGTTGGAAGCTGAAAAACTTGAATTAGCATAATTCGAGTGTCCTTAGCAGATATAAGTTTCAGTGTAGAAACTTAAGTTAATCTTTTTCCTTAATTCCCTCCATGTCCCACCCCCTATTTATATGTTCTCTCTCGGCAGAATGAAGAAAAATAGAGAAGGAAAGAAAAGAAAAAGAAAGGAGAAGAAAAAAAAGGGAAAACGAAGGGGGAAGAAGAAGGACCCAAGTAAGAAGATCCAAAATCAAGCTTAAGGCTTCAAGATCAAGAGTCTTCAAGAGGTAGGGGATTTCTATTCATCTATTCCTTTGATTCATCTTGAATGAACATAGGTTTTGTGAAATGAAATAGGGGTTTGAGTAGTCAAATTCATGTTTTTGGATTTGTTCTTGATTTCAATGACTAAGTTAGTATGTTTTTAGCTTATTGAGAATAAAATAGATGGATTTATCCATAGATTGGAGCTAGTTGGTTCTTGAGTTTGAACCTAGGTCATGAACAACTAAGAGAGTTATTTTTGGGTTTGATTCAAAGCAAGAGGTTTAAGTTAGTGATTAATGTTTCCTAAGTGTTAATGAACTAGTTAGGAACTTAAAATCACATAGAAAATGATCTTGAATGATTGAAATTGAGAATTGTTTCAAAGGAACCATGTTTGGATTCTGCAGAATCCAGTGAGCAGTCAGCGATGTTTGCTGCATAACTCAAGCTACCGATATCGGAATGACCTGATTCTAGAGCCATTTGAAAGCTAAGACATAAGGCTTCATGTAGTAAAAATTTCAGAATTTTTAAGCAAGCCAATCAATACCAGTTTCTGTTTGAACCCACGGCAGATTCTGTAGAAAAAGGTATTCTGGCAGTCAGTAAACCAGATTGTATAATTTCTTGCTCCGATGTCGTATGGACATGAAACCGGTGCCATTTGAAATCTAAGACATGAGGCTTCATGTGATAAAAATTTCAGAATTTTCCCACATGTATTATGTTCCCAGTTTCAATTTAAAGTTAGGTCAGAAATGGGTAAAACAGAGAATACTCTGTTTTGGCCTCTGCAAAATGTTGCATAACTTTGGCTACATTTATCCAAATGAGGCAAGGTTTGTGCAATTGGAAAGATATGAGAAAGATCTATGTACTCATAAAATTTCAGAATTTTAGAGGTTATGATGCATGTTTGGTGTTGTGATGATTTATGTGAAAGTGAGGTTGTACGTGAGTTACAATATGTTCATGGATCTTGGGGAAGTTATAAAATCACTTGGAAGTGATTTTGAGTGAGTGTAAGATCACTTGTTCCTAATGGAACAGTGATGGAATAGTGATCATTTTTGCAAACTTATGCAGAATCGTTTCTAGTTTGAGAGTGCCCAGGCGCTGAGTTTATGGGCGTCTAAGCGCCCAATGACTAGGAAGAACTTGTTATATGTGAAGAGCGCCTAAGCACTGTATGGCTGGCCATCTAGGCGTCCAGTCCACAGAAATATTAGGTTACACGTGTAGCGCGCCTAAGCGTGCATAATCTGAGCGCCTGAGCGCCTAGTGCAGAATAGAATAAAACAGAGCCTTGTTTTGGGAAATGGAAGGGGATCTTGGTGTAATGGTTCCTAAAGAGTGTTGAGACACTAGTAAGAGTATTTAATGAAGTGAGAACTTGATGAATCATATTGATTCGTAATGCTAGTGGTGAATCAAATGGATTTGTAATGCTATTTACGTGAATGATTAGGCATGACTATATACATATAATTTGTATTATGAGGATTCGAGGAAATGAGTTTCCCTAAGTGTGAGAATTATTCATGTTTGCTCTTTTAAGAGTATTGAAATACTTTTATAAGTATTTGATGAAGTGTTGAGAATTGAACCTGAAATGGTAAATCAATTGTGAAAACTAGTGATGTGAAGTAATTAGTAATTGGATTGTATGAGATGTTTGTGAAACCTATTGAGGTTTGTAATGCTAATTATGAGAAGTTAATTAGATATGATGATATACTTAATGGTATGATTTGCCTTTTTGAAAGGTGTAAGCCCCGTGAAAGTGGGTGTTCTATATCAGGTAAGGTGCATTGTAACATTCCTAATATAATGAAGTATTGACGATGAATTTCCTTGTTTATTATCAATAACCTTGTAGTTGATGAGACTTCACTACCCGGGGGGAATGAGTTGTCCTCTAGGATAATGATGTATGATGGATGAGACTTCCAGTGCTTGTTCGAGGTTATGGATGAAACTATGAACTTCCACTACTTTGTTCAAGTTTCATGCATTCATGACATTGTCATGGGATTGGAGTCCTGGATGTGGTATCATGCATTATTCACTTTCATACTTAGGAAATTGCATAGACATAATCATTAGTCATAATTAAGCATAACATGGCAATTGTATGGGCGATTGCGTGTTGTTGAAATGAGGAGTTGTTGCTTCCATGATTGAAGTGTCAACTTGATAATTGTGATATTATCTGATTGTACATTTATGTATATATGCTGGTATTGGAATACTTCTACTGAGATATGTTTTCTCACCCCGATTGTATTGCCATGTAAATCCAGGTGCGAGTTCTTTGAAAGGGAAGAAGAAGATGTATGAAGACTAGCATAGTATAGATGCTGTTTTGAGCTGAGCTTATATATGTTTTATATTTGCTTAGTTGTTTTAAGTTATGTATAACAGTATGCCTTGAGGCTGTAATGTATATATATAATTTTTGCTATCGTGGCTTTCCATATTTATTCATTATGTATGAACGATATGGATTAGATGTTGGTAAATGTTAGTAGTAGCAGGCCAGTATTGAGTTATTCATTTATATGAAGATATATTTGGGTAGTAAATATTGGGCTGTTACAGATATAGAGAAAGGAAGATCCCTACCCTCTTCCCCCTTCGTATCCCTTGTTTGCCCTCTTTCCTCTATCAGCATCAAATCAAGAAACTAAAAAACAAAAAATGTGTTACACCTCACAATTCAATTATACTATGCCTTACTGCCAAGGAAATGAAAAAGAAAAGTAAGACCATTCCTCATAGTCGTAGGCATGATTATTAAAAAAAACATGGTAGTTTAATAGTGTTGTTAACTTTTCATGAATAACCCAAAACTCAATTCTGAAAATTACGAATTATATTTTACAAGAGTTCAAGTTGCAAGCTTATACGTCAGTATTTGAAAGTTTGTTTTAAAGCAAAGATAGTTTAAAATTAATTAGTTCCAATGTTCACATATATTCGTATAAACAATCAGTATAAAATCTCGTGCTTATCATATATATATATAAAAAAAGACATTGTGCTTAATTGCATGAGGAAAAAACTAATGAAATAGAGAGCTACGTAGCAATAGCATTAACGTCAAATTTATATACCATAATGGGACTGAAATTAGATTTTTAACTCTGACTCGAATTGGAAAAAGCTTAAGCTGCTTCAATGGCGTGTCATTCTCAGAGTGAAGAAGCGGCCAATGGTAAAGAGAGAGAAATAAGATCTTAGGTAGGGGACAATGGTGAAAGGAAGTCCCGAAAAAGAACCAAGGTCTTTTCAATTACTATTTTTTACTTTTGATAACTGAATTAATAAAATATATTAAAATTTGTTTCACATGTGTATTAATAGTATGGAAAAAAAAGAGGGAGAGATAATAAGTCAACATTTTAACAAGTCATATAAGTTATGTATCTTTAATAAAATGTTAAATATGTGAGTCATTACTTGACGAATGTTAATAATTAAATGGAATGTTGAAGAGATGATATAATATATAATGATTAAATAAGAATTTTTTTGTGACAACATATCATTAAATGATCATGTAAATCTTTTTTTAACTAATAATGTATTAAAATTAAATTCAAAATTAAATTATTAATCCATTTAAAGTAAAGTTTTTTAATAGTTTTCCTAATTCTTTTAATCTTCAGCTATTCCTTCTCTTAATCTTCTTCTCACATTGTCATTTCACTTTTCTTGTTATTCACTCATTTACACTTAGTATTCTTCAAATCTCCAACATTTTTTCTACTAGGTCTTTACACTTTACTGTCTAAAATTAATATCATAATATTAATAAAATTACTTTTAAAAGTGTAATTATTAAAAACGACATGAGTTTTACCTTTACTTCATATTATCTTTTTATTTCGTTTTATCATTTTGAGTAATACTTTAAGAAACAACATGAATGATATTATAAATATTAAAAAAAATTAGTGCTATTTATGTATGCTAAATAGCAAGTACATATAAGAAATATCATTTATGATATTACAATAGAATGTTGAAATATAACTAAGCTATTAGTTCTGCTTCATAAATTAAATATTTGGCTATATTATTTATTCATTTATATTTAGCTATAGTCAATTGCGTTAATATAAAAAAAATTGCTATCTATACTATTCTATACTATTAGATAAAAGAGATTTTCTTTTCCGTGGTTATATTTTCTTTCATATTTGCGACAATCACTTATTTATATTTATCACATATAATTTTAATTATTACACTATCTCTGTTACTCTCATAACTTAAATCTATATTCTTTTAATTATTGTATTATCTTTCTCACTCTGATAATTACTTCTTCTCTTAATGTAACCTGTATTAATTTTTAGATAAATATAAAAAAAAATAAAAAATGCCGATCCTATCAATCCCCTAGTATAATTAATTATATTCATTTTTTGAGTGAACAATTTTTAGGTAATATGTTCTATTATAAGCGATTCAAATTATTATTTGATATGTGTAAAGTAGTGAGAATCATTATAAAATTATATTAATTATTAATAATATTTTTATACATATAAAATAATAATTTAATTACTTAATAATAGACCGTCGTGCCAAGCTAAAAATTTATCCTTCAGAAAGTAACCACTTCAACGGTCAAACTGTTTTTGCTTCCTCTCTCAAAAAGCCACTCTCCTTTAAGAGTCTTTCTCTCCGCCCACCCTGTACCCTCTGCTTTCCAAACCCACCATGGGAGTTCCTTTTCAAAGATGAGTGCGTAAGAGACTCTGCGCGAGAACGAGGCCAAAGAGTCCCTGTAACGAGTATCGTCATTGTTCATCAGGTCTTATGATTTTGAGGCTATTTTGAATTTTTCTACATTTTATTTTATATTTGCTGTCTTTTTCAATCAATTTGGAATCCTCTACTTTCATCTAATAGTTTTGATTAATAGTTTCATTCCATTGACTTGAAATGTTCAAACGCACTGTAAGCCAAACAAGTAAGCAAAGGCAAAGCAATTGATTTGATTGGTAGATTACCTTGGTGTGACCAGAGGAGAGAATACAGGAACTTACCTATCAATTTTCTATCTTGTTTGCAATGTGGTTTCCATTTCCATTTGGCTTGTCTGCGATTTTATTAATATTAACTTCTTAGTCGTGGGGTATGGTTTAAAGGCATACAAAATGATCAATAACATTTTGTGCCTCTTAATATAACCAATTCAATATTTTCGAGACGTCAGTGACGTTGACTTTACATTGTTAATGAGATTATTGGATCTTACTGTACGCGTTTGGGCGTGCAAATGTTCTTTGTTTTTTAAATGACTGAGCTTTTCATGAAGCAAGTTCAGATTGAAATATCAGAAATGACCTGTTGACCACAAACAAATCTTCATCTAAGTGCCTGATTGAAGCATAGGAAATAAAACTTCCCCGATGTTGCAAGGAGAAGTATACATGCTATATACAGACTATAGAGATCCCTTATTTCAAGAACATGCTAGCTTGGGACAGATATTTATTTATCATTAACTTTTCAACTTATATAAAGTAAATTTTGTTTTAAAAGTCAGTTTTCTTGACTGTAATAACTGGGACATCTCGGTCAATATCTTTGTCCAAATCATTAGATGCTAATCTTTTCTTCTATTTTAGCTTTGTGCTGGTTTGTTTTGTTCCTTTACAGACTTATAGCAGTTTGCGAAGACAAGATTTATATGTGTTGAGGGAGGACCTAGAGGCCAGATCTATTGAGACATTTCTCACTCTTTTTTTGTCCAATGGTACCCTCATTTTCTTGTCATGTTACTGAAATAAACATGATGTCTTCATCAGCTTTAGAGGCACAGATGTCCGGCGTGGTCTGCTTAGCCACTTGAAAAAGGATTTTCGTCACAGGCAAATTGATGCATATGTGGATGAGAGACTTGAGAGAGGAGATGAAATATCATATGCACTTCTCAGAGCAATTGAAGGATCCCAAATTTTATTGGTCATATTCTCAAAAGACTATGCTTCTTCGAAGTGATTCTTGGAAGAGTTTGCGAAAATGATTGAATGCATGGAAAGAAATAAACAAATCGTAATACCTGTTTTCTATAATGTAGATCCATCAGATGTGGGGCACCAACAAGGAGATTATTGAGATGCATTAGCTAAACAAGAAGAAAATTTCAAGGAAAACATGGTCAATGTACAAATTATCAAGATTTCATTATCCAACAAATTTTGAGTAACTTTTTTTCATTTTTCAAATACATGTTTGATGTGCCAAGGGTTGGCTCACCTTATTGAACTTTTGTTCTTGACAATTACATGACTTAGATAGAATCCAGAGTTTCTTATTGGTAGGCAATTTATAGTCTTAATGTAAATTTTCAATGAGGTTAGTAATTTGCCTTATCCTTAGAATGAGAAAGTCTTCACTCACTCTAAACTTTTCTTTAAAAGAAACAAGTTTAATGTTTTCTCACCGGCTACTATTATATTTTTCTTCTATAATAGACTTGATTTGCAACCAGAAGTTTTTTTTTTTACTTGTCTTCTATTTTATTTTCCATCAAAACACTGCAACAGTTTCAGACATTCTTAGAGATCAAATATGTATTAGAGAGAGGGATTATTGGTGGAGAGTTTGTGATCTCTTATGTCATTTGTTGATGGTCTATGCACATTGCATGCAATAACAATTAGGTCTAATAATAAAATTCATTAATTTTTAATTCACTTAATCTATTCATATTAAAATTAGTGTAGTTCATTCAATTAAAATAATATATTTTATTAGATTGAATTTAATGAATTAAATTTAGTTATGAATAGTTAGTAATCCAACTAAAACATGCATTGAATATCCAATGGATATCTAATTAAAAACTAATACAATGGATTACGTTGTTTCCCGAAATGTCCCCAAAAGCCAAAAGTCCCAAAACCATTCTTCTCCTTCTTCTTCTGTTCTCCCTTGTTTCGTTCATTTTAATATCCATTTTAATATCCAAAATCTTTTTTAGAGAGAGAATAAAATTTTTTAGAGAGAAAAAAAAATTATAAAGAGAATTGTTTTGAGAGAAATTTTTAGAGAGATTAACGTTTATTTTTGAGAAAAAATGAAATTTCTTATAAAGAAAGAAATTTTTTAAACATCAATTTTTTTAAAGAGGAATATACTTTTTTAGAGTGAGAAAAAAATAGAGATAATTTTTTAGAAAGAGAAACATATTTTAGAGAGAGAATAAAAATTTTTAGAGATAAATTTTCTTTTAAATGAGTAGGTTAGATATCCATTCATCCAATTCATTAAAATAGATTAATGGATAGATTGAATATCCATCCCCTAAATTGGATCACAGATGAATTAAATAATATTAAATATTTTATAATAAATCTTAAATAAATTAATAGTTTTTTTAATTCATCTATTATGATGCAATCTAAAATCAATTCAATTAATCAATTTGTCACCCCTAACAATCAATAATAGCCCAAAAGTTACCAGCAAATGATTTTATTTTTATGGATAAGAATTTTGTATCAGATATATAGAATTCTTGTTTTAATGTTGTCATTTTTTTTTCTTTATACATTCTCTTCTTATTATTTCTTTCCTTTTTCTATCTGCTAGGGACGAATCTGATCTCATTGATAAAATTGTAGATGTTTTGAAAAAGCTGAGCAAGTTTTGCCCAAGTGAATCAAATGTTCTTGTTGGAATTGCTCAAAATATTGAACGGATTGAATCGTTATTGGCAATGGAGTCACAAGAAGTTAAAATTCTTGGAATTTAAGATTATTGCTTCTTGGAAAATATAAGAGAAGAATTGGGAAAATATCATTTGAGTCATTTACGAGAAAAACTTCTTTCTGAACTATTAGACGAAGAAAATCTTATTGGCAATGGAGTCATAAGAAGTTCAAATTCTTAGAATTTGGGGCATGGGTGGCATAGGTAAGACAACCATTGCTGGTGCAGTATTTGACAAAATTTCTCCCCAATACGAAGGTTATTGCTTCTTGGAAAATGTAAGAGAAGAATTGGAAAAATATCATTTGAGTCATTTACGAAAAAAACTTCTTTCTGAACTATTAGACAAAGAAAATCTTATATAAATGGCAAAAGGATAGCAAGATCTTCTTCTGTTAGGAGATGGTTGAATCGGAAAAATGTTTTCATTGTGCTTGATGATGTGAATACTTTAGAACAATTAAAATATCTGGTTGGAAAACCAATTTGCTTTTGAGCAGGGAGTAGAGTGATTGTAACAAGTAGAGATAGGCATGTGCTTATCAGTGGAGGAGTCAGTCAAATACACGAGGTCAAGACATTGAACTTTCAAGAAAGCCAGCCCAAAATGGAATATGAAGAGCTATTTCATTCTAGAAGTAGTAAATGTTTTCAATGCTCCTATGCTCCTAAAAGACCTAGGAGCATGGATGCTTCATGCATCAAATATCATTGAATTTGTGTAAATTTTGATCAATGGTTTGTATAATTTACTTGTAACAATAATAATAAGTAAGAGAGAGAGTTGACATTTATAGAAAAAGAAAGAGAGAGGAAGAGTTTAAAATTTTTATCTATTATAATAGATAAAGTTAATGGAACATTGATGTTCAAAAAATTTTAAGGAACATTATAAATGTCTTCTTAGAAGTAAAGACACATGGGAGCCTGCAATAAGCAAACTCAAGAAGTATCCCAATAAGAAAATTCAAAGTGCATGTGTTAAGATTCAGTTATGATGAACTAGATGATGTAGAGAAAAAGGTATGTCTAGTATTGCATTCTTTTTCAAAGAAGATGACAAAGATTATGTCATAAGGCAACTAGATTCTTGGGGTTTGCATGGAGCTAGTGGAATAAAGACTCCAACAAAAAGCTCTGATAACCATTTCAAATGACAATAAAATACAAATGCATGACTTGACACTAGAAATGGGTTGGGAAATAGTTCGTCAAGAATCTATTAGATATCCTGGAAGATGCAATCGATTGAGGGATAATGAGGAAGTCTATGCTGTATTGAAAAATAACCGGTAAGCGAAAGATACACTATCTTCCCTTATATGTGCTTTTGTGTAGAAATTTCAATTAGTGTGACAGTATTTTCGTAATGTATTCTGACATTTTTAGGGAACTGATGAAGTGGAAGGCATTCAAATAGATGTGTCTCAAATTAGAGATTTACCCTTAAGTGTTGACACTTTTAAATAGATGCCTAATCTAAGATTTCTCAAATTTTATTACCCATTGCATGTTGAGCTTTCAATGCCGCCAAGCCATGTTAAAGAACTCTTGCAAGGAGTGCAGGTAACACGAATGTAATATTTTGATTTTTACTATCATTTTATTGAAATTTGAGGATTTTCTGAAGTCATGTTTTTCCTTTAACTATTATAGGACTTAAGTGAATTCAAAGAGAACCGACCTTAGTAGATCCAAACTGTTAGTGGAGCTCCCACAAGTCCCTAAGGTGTCAAATCTTGAATGTGCAAATCTCAATAGCTGTCACAGTTTACACGATATTGTGAATTTAAAGACAATTAATAGATTTAAACAGTTAATGGAGCTCCCAGATTTGTTAGAGGCATCCAATCCTGATTGGGAATATCTCTTGGAGTGTGAAAGTTTGTGCGATGGTCATCCATCTATTTTGTCTCTGCAAACACAGGTAGCTTCGATTCTATCTAGGAGCGAAGAACTCATGGGCATTGGAGGTGAGATTCATATTAAATCTCTTGGCTACCTTCTTATCAATGACTGCTCAAGTCTGAAGGAATTTTCAGTGTCATCAAAGGAAATAAGACAGCTAAACTTAAAAATGGAAATATTGAACATTGGGCATCTCAGCAATCTTGAATGCTCAAATATGGATGATTTACAACTTAAGAATCTCCCCCAAAGAGTTATTTTGCCTGAGATCTACTTATTATCTTAGGCTTTCTAAAAGGGAGGAAAGGCACTGGGAAACCCAAGCTACAAATTCTATTTGATGGGTTCAGGTATTCTCGACGAATATCCTTGAACGACTTTTATAACTCACTTAAACTTCCTCAGAATATGAGTGTTTTTTCATGGTTTTGTGAATTTAGAGGAACGAAAGCAAGATGAAGTGGTTGCATACAAGCATCTTCCATGATCAGCATTTTCCAAGTATGCCGAATTTTTGTTATTTCAAATATCACTGGAGGCTTTCGTTTCTGCCAGAGCTAATTTTAGATGCCACCAACCGAACATCACAGCTGATAGTAGTTGGTGATCGCTGCAAAATTAAACAAGTCAATCTCATTCTCAATGGCAATATAAGCAAACTTCAAGATAAATAAACAAAACTTTCAGGGACAATGATTCTAAAGAAAAAATTTTATTTTTAATAATTAGTCTGTCTGTAGAAGAAAGTGGTTACTTTCTGCGCCATTTTTTTCAAAAAAAGAAAATTGCTACTTTCTAATGTACTTAATTCTGTTGATATGTTCTTTATTGTCAGTTTTACCTGTTATACTCTTTATCATGTCTTCTTAACTTGTTGCCATGACATTTTCCACTGGAGTACTGTGTTGGCGTGTTCCACCGTTCCAGATACTGTGTTCATAGTAAGTTATATCTATTATAATATTAAAGGGGATTTTCTCTCTATTTGGTCACATTTCTTTATCCTATTTTATCCATTCACATTTGTTATATTTATAATATCATATTCTCTCAACTTACTTCTATGCATTTACAATCGGTTACGGGATTTATTTTTATCTAGTCTTTCACTCACTTTATCTTTACATTTTTTTAATCTTTTTTTCTTTTTTTTCCTTTTTTTTCTTTTTACAGCATTCTATCTACTTATAAATTTTTAAAACAAATTAATCAATATGAAATATATATAAATAAGAAATACAAATTTACAGCAATGCCTATCAATCCACTAGTGGTTATAATGATAATAAAGGATTTGAGTAATTTCGTGACGTAAATTCAAACTAGTTGTTACCCTTCTATCAAAAAAGTTAGTTATCAGGATATGTCTTGTACTTTTTCTTCTGTCTCTAACTCGGTCACTATACTTGGTAAATTTTTGTCTAGTTTTTGTAATTAAACACGTCGTCGTCTATCATACACCCTTAAAAATGAGGTATATTATACACCCTTCAATTTCAACTATTGATTATGAAACAAATGAGATCAATGACTGAAATAGAAAACTTAAAATTAGACCAACCAGGTTTTTTTTTTAAACGTTGGAAACCAAACCACCCATCTCCGCTGTCCAACTCCATAGCCACCAAACCACCACCACCCATCTCGCCATCCAACTCCATGGCCACTGAATCCAACACCTTTGCTGTCAATCCCCCTACGCCTTAGGCTGCCATCTCTGCTCTAGTCATCAGTGGCAACTTCACCATCGAATCACCACGAACAGCTGCATATACCCACCGTTCCCTCACTTGCTCCGTTGTTGGCGGTCCAGCCTCACGACCCATGTGGAAATAAGTTTACTCCAATAATTTAATATGTTAAGTTTTGATGATGATAAATATAAGACAAAAAGAATAATGATTATACTACAAAGATGTTCTTATTGAATCATGCATGATCATGTACTCTATCTAGTTATATTTCACTTAATAATCATAATGAGATATGTGTAGCATTCTTTATATAATATATCCAATAATACTTTATATGAGTTATAAATGAATTAATATTCGATTTAACTCTGTTTAAATAAAAATATGCAAAGTATTCTTTGTTGCATTATACATAGAGCACATCTATTAGTAATTGATATATATCTTATTTGGATGTATCTATGAAATTCTTATATGCATGTTAGACTAATTAGAGTTATACATTTATGAATCATGCATATGAAAATATTGAATTATGAATTTGGACTAACTATGTTTGTTTGAGTGAGTAATACTTTGTAGGATAGTTCAAGTACCAAGAGTGAGTATTGCAACAAGAAAATAAAAGATCATAATTATGCTCAACTCAAGAAGAATGAGAATGATAAGATGTTCCAAGCATTTGCAAGATTTGAAGAGAAGATTTCTTTGGAAGGAAGCTTGGATTACATCAAGAAGTCAAAGGATTAGTTGCATAAAGATCAAGTCCTAAGGTTCTTCAAGTTTAGTTTATAGGACTTAAATCTTATGTTAAGGTTAGTCAGAATCACACTAGCTCATTTCTTGTTTTTCATTCAACTTAAATCTCTTTGCAAAATCATGTTTAATATTAAGCAAGTTTGAGCAAAATATTTTTAGAAAGGATGAAAAGAAAATCATGTTTTATACTTGTAAAAATACTCATCAAGTTTGTGGAAAATGATTTTAGAAAGGTTTAAAATAATTTAGGAAACTTTGGTTGTGAAATCCTTTAAAAATCTTGTTTTCTTGGCAATAACTGATTATGTGTTTTGAATAACTGGTTATTTGAAACCAATAACTGATTATGTGTTTCCAAATAACTGATTATTTGAAATCCATAAAAGGTTATTCGCTGTGACAGAAACACATCTTTAAAGGTTTTAAAATGAATAACTAGTTATGGAAAGTCCATAACAGATTATTTGCATGTTGGGAACGTTCCCTCTTAATTTTCAAATGTTCCTAATGTAACAGCCGAATATTTGTTACCCAAATATATCGTCATATAAATGAATAACTCAATACTGGTCCTACTACTACTAACATACATCAACATCTAACCAATATCATTCATACACAATGAGTAAATATGGAGAGTTACAATAGCAAAAGTTATTTATATACATCACAGCCTCAAGGGCATACTGTTATACATAACTCGAAATAACTAAGCAAATATAAAACATATATATAAGCTCAGCTCAAAACAACATTTATACTATGCTAATCCTCATATATCTTCTTCTTCCCTTTTGAAGAACTCGCACTTGGATTTACATGGCAATACAATCGGTGTGAGAAAACATATCTAGTAGAAATATTCCAATACCAAAGACATATATATATATATATATATATATATATATATATATATAT
This sequence comes from Ormosia semicastrata, assembly GCA_029884595.1. NCBI lineage: Eukaryota > Viridiplantae > Streptophyta > Magnoliopsida > Fabales > Fabaceae > Ormosia > Ormosia semicastrata. Next base: position 63,384,206 of record JAQQTO010000062.1, read on the forward strand.
ATATATATATATATATATATATATATATATATATATATATATACATATATATATATACATACATACATATGTACAATCAAATAATATTCATAATTATCAAGTTGACACTTCAATCATAAAAGCAACAACACCTCATCTCAACAATATGCAATCGCTCATACAATTGCAATGTATGAAGATGTTATGATAGCATCCACCCATACAATTGTCATGTTATGCTTAATTATGTCTAATGAGTATTTCTGTGCAAGTCCTAGGAATGAATGTAATTTCAAAATGTTATGAGTCCTCAAACGTATTGAGGATATTCTCCACCTCAATTACTCTAGGATATGTTATGACATGTCATGGTTTATCAGACATAGTGAGGATATGACTCACCAACACTATCCATCAAAACAAGCAGAGGATATTTCTCGCCTTCACTGATTAGCAAAGCAAAGAGGATATTTCTCGCCTCCTTACTCAACAATGTAATAAGGATATTTCTCACCTCATTACACATAACATAAAGAGGATATTTGTAACACCCTAATTCTAAATACTGTAGTATACCTTAAGTATACTAAGTAAACAAAATTAAGTTTGTCACTTTATAACTTCAGCGTGAATTACGACCTGTTCCATATTTATTAATGAGTAAATATATAGAGCCTTTACAAAAGTAAGAGAGCAAAACCTTTTACACATCAGGAAACTTGTCATTTTACTAAACATCTACCTGATATGTCTAAGATTATAACTTACACAAACTACATATATAAAATTAAATAAAAATAATTTGTAATGTAGATTATGGCTATTAAATATCTGGCAGAGTCTCCTCTAAAAAATAAAACAAACCACATAATTCATTTAGACTTGGTCAGCAATATATATCCATATCCATCACTAACATAAGCATCTAGTATAAATCTTAAGAACAAGATGAGTCAACTATATAGAAGGGATATAGTAAGACTTTACGTTAACATATATATACATCAAAAGAAGAAAATAAACATTATCTCCTATAGCTGCAAAATACTAGAGTCAACAGGTAACACTAGCCAACAACGACAATGAAGGCCTACCAAAATACAAATACTTCTGGGCAGAATAGCAAATCCCAGGAATCTCCTACTCAACAGCCTGCAAATCTAAAGGGGGAAAAAGAAAGCAAGGGGTAAGTCACATAGACTCAGTGAGGGCATAAAAAAAAGTGAACAAGAAAGGGAAACAAGTAAGAGCCAAAAACATTTAAGCTTTGCAAGATAACTCAATACACAAAAATCAAATAAATGAGACCGATAAATAAAATCTCATCACATGCTTTCCTTTCCAGTAATAAATTTACAATCATAAAAGAATTCGACTATACTTATCAAATCTCATCTCATATCTTAAAACAAAATCTCTACATTCATTTTATACACAATAGTCATTACATCTCTTCGCCACGGCAGGAGGAGCATTCGCCGTTATATCTCTTCGCCACGGCAGGTGGAACACACGCCGTTATATCTCTTCACCATGGCAGGCAGAACACTTGCTGTTATACCTCTTCTCCACAGCAAACGGAACACACGCCATTATATCTCTTCGCTACGGCAAGCGAAACACATGTCGTTATATCTCTTCGCTACGGCAGGCGGAATTTTAACACTTAACCTTTATAGCTCAATCCTTATAACAAAGATTCACAATTATCCAAGATTAACTGAGAGATTTTGTTTCCCCATAATATAAAGTTTAAGGCTATAACCAAAACTATTAGAATAGATATAAATACATGCCGAGAAGTCTAAATTTCAGCATATATCACAATATGAAAAACCAACTCAATCAGTTCCTACGATACTCGAAGGAGCAATCTGTGTAGTGCCTACTGAAGCTGACCACAAACAAGCATTTTGACAAGTCAAGATAAATGTAAAGTTACCCACTAGCTATTAAGAATTTAAAACACAAATACCATGAATAATTAAAATAACTACACTATAATTACAAATTTACAATTGATAAAGTTCTAGAAATTTCATTTAGAGTTAAACTAACAAATTCAACTCAAATGCATGTAAAACTCAACCACAAACATGGCAACACTACCTATACTTCCTATCACAATTTAAATCACAATTGCAATTAATAAAATGTCATAATTCTACCCTGAAAACAGGGCACAAACCATGTCAACAACCAAGACGACTTTAAAATGTGCACATTTGACACACACATACACATATAGTTGTTTCCACTAAACCAAGACATGTTCAAAGTCTATAAAAAAAATAAGTAATAACAACTCAATTTAAGTCATAGCCGTGAAAATCCAATGACGAAACTTGAGGGAACTAACCGTGAGTTCCTAAATCTCCAAGGTTACCAAATTAAATTCATAACCAAGGAACGAGAGCAAGAAAATGGTAGAAGTTAAAACCCAAATTATCAAAGAATTCATTTTCAATTTTCTATGAGCTGACCGAGAGCTCCATATAGTCACTAAGATCAGAATTTATTTCAATTCCAAGAATAGAAAATAAACAAATTTAACCCAAAGACCCCCTACCTCACTCCTAGCTTTAGCTCCTTAAATTTTCTCCCTTTATCTTCACTTTCTTTTCCTTCTTTTCTCCTTTCTTTGGCCGTGTTTCTGCTCAGTTTTGAAGCCACTTTTTGGGGTTGTTAACCATAAGAAATAATAGATAAAGAACAAGAATAAACAAGGTTATATGTGGTTAGAGATAGAAGGTGATAAATGGAAGATGAAAAATGAAGGAATGATGGAGGAAAAGAGCAAACATGCTTTGTTTCTGGTTTCAAATCTGATCCATCGTGAAAAGAGAAAGAGAGTGACGGAATGGAGAAAGAAAAGAGGGATAAAAGTAGGATAAAATGTGTGGTTATGAATAAGTGAGAATATAATTAAGATTTTTATGCTGAAGCTTTCATATCTACTGCCTATACTTTAATTTTTTTAAAATTGAGTTTTCAAGTATCCATATGTCTTATAATATATTTTAGAACTCAACTTAGTCCTCAGATCTATTTTTCCATAACTTTTCATAGACTGATATTCACTAAATAAGCTGCATTACTTTTCAAATTAAATCGAACCTGTAAAATAAGTAAACATATTTGCCTGAAATTATTTTCTATACCAAAATATTCCCCATATTCTATTTATTACCTCTATGAAATTTCATAATTTTCTAAGCTACTTAACTATCCTAGTTATTTCTCAGCGGTATCCTTAAAAATACCATATTAACTCAATTGACTCTCCAAAATTTTGTACAAGTCTTATAAATTATTTCTAGCTAAGAAATAAATTTTTCATATTTATTTTCATCATATCAACTAATTCTGCAGATACCTTAATTATTCTCTTGTAATCAGTGTTATAGATTTGCGCTCAAACTCGTTCATAAACTACCCGACTTAACAGATAATCTCTTACCAGTACTCCTGAGCTACTATAACCCTAATTAGGATCATTAGTTTAAAGAGAGTGTTACAATTCTCCACTCCTTTTAAAAATTTTGTCCTCAAAATTTGGTTGCTTAAAAATTGCTCTAAATTTCAAAACATAGGATACCTATAGGTTGTGACAAAAACAATTCAAACTCAATCTTTGAAGGACTTCAGTTTGAGGATTATATCAAATGATATATTCCTTTTTTGCTCCAAAGATCTATCTCTTTCTTGTTTATTTCCATTACCAAAATTTATCATAGTTTACCCCATACTTGGAGTTTATCATAATTTATCTCTCTTCTCGGAGATTATAAATTATCACATACACAATATCATAATTAATACTCATACTTAAATATAAGTCACGTATGTGATTTTATATATGAACTCATACCTTTATACTAAGTTTCTAATCTATCCTTAATGATCTAGGGAAAACAGTACAACTTTAGTACACCTATTGACTTTAATGAGTGTACCCCGAGTTCTTCTCAACATTATCAATATCCATTTTGGTAATCTCAAAAAGCATGGTGTTTTACAACTAGTTATGAGTCCCAATTTCATGATCCTTCATATATCAATTGATTCTTGAATACTAACATCTTCATTTTCCAACCAAGTTTTCCCTTCAAATTCAGAATAGGAAATAAAAAGGTTTAAGAACATCAAATTCAAATTTGTGGAATCTCAAGCTAGTTATAATTTCAACATCACAAATACAATTAAATAAACATCACTTAACTTCAACCAATTCTATTCTTTTATGTCAAGTGTTTCCAAACCATCATTGGAGAATTAAAAGAAATAAGATGAAGAAAAAGAATGACAGCAAGTAACCCCTACAAATAAAATGGTACATGATGCTACTAAAACTATTAAATTTAGACTGGGAAACAATGTTTTTATGTATTAATCCCAACATGGTTGCCTTAGGTCCCATAAGTTCATATAAATACTAACAACAACTTAATAATATCAATCATTAAATGATTGAACACAATGTAGCATCTCATATAATACAATTAACTGTATCAACTTAAATAAATCTTAACATATGCAAAAGTCCAACCAATTTCTGCCACTACTTTACCGTGGCTAGCATCACCCACATGCAAAGGTATAATTTCACATGAGAAAGTATCAAGAAACTCAGCTATACCATGACCACCTAGACTAGCAAGCCATACATGTTTAAAGAGTGCAATGAATACTTAAATACAACACACATGCAATACCATGATGCACCGAAATCAACAAGCAAAATGTATCTTTTATATGTGCAAAACAACAAGCTATTCTGCTGTACCGAGACCACTATAAACAACAAGCATTTACATTTATGCACATTTTAGATGTACAGGACAGCCACAATTTATGTTGTACCGAGACTGCATGAGCAACTCCTTTATTATTATATATATATATATATTTTTTTTTTTCAAATGCATATTTCATATATATAACACGTTGTACCATGACAAAGCATGAACCAACTCCCTTTATTTATTTTTAAACCGTAACTAGCATGTAAATGAACATTTAAAGAGTTCAATGCCAAATTGCATGTTTCACATATATAGTACTATGTCAGACCGAACTAACTAGCAAAAATGAATATTTTATATGCACATGTATAAAGAGGTTACACTTCTTTGTACGAGACCAGTTTTCTCCATTTTTCACTTCCATGTCTCACTTTACATATATATATTGTTATATTCATAAGTCAGCCACAGTTCTCATCAAAAGTAAAGCTACTAAATAACAAGGTTGCAGCAAACAAACATACAAATGAACCTGAGACCAACCCTTTTTCCATTATGGTGTGAGATTTGATTTCTTAATATTAATTTCCATCAACATCACACACAATACAATTCTTTAAGTTCAATTTTCCTTTCTTAACCCTAAGCCATCATTGTTCTCAATACATAACCAAACTTCAAAATTAATAACCACACCATGTCATTAGTTCAAACTATTAAATAAGCAAAACAGAAGCAGAGGATCTCAAATCTAATTTAACATCAAGTCACACTCATGATTCAAAATTTAAAACCCAAAACAAATTCCATTACAAGACATCACTTATGGAAAATCAATCTATCAAGATCACATCACAATTTAAAAGTCCAAGACCATAGCCAGCAGAAGCCTACTAAATCCAATTACGTCATCATAAAAAGTATCCTTTATTTTCCTTTTTCTTGGTCTCGGCCCCCTTTGAAACTGAGAGTGCTACTAGAGTTTCATCCTAATTACAACATTACAGTCATAAACAACAAGAATTACTATCCTCTCCCTTCTACTAAGTACAACCAAGGCTTAATATTCCAAATATTTGTAATTATCCTAGAAGATAACTCTATTAAAGTTAGAGTTTTTACTAATCTACAAAATCAAAGATGACCACACGCATTATATAAATTTTGCAGTAGAAGATTTTCACTTAAACCATCAATACAAAAGAATCAACCACTCCATAATAGAAAACATGGTCATATTCTTCAGAGGGGTATATACAGGCACTATAAAAACATAAGAGATTCTCATCTAAGCTCAATTTATAAAAATTAATAATATCAGGGAAAGGGAGTATGTGTCTAAAACAAAATTAAAGACAACCCACATTTCGGGGTGCATATAAGATTTCATCCATAACATAACTCTGGACATTCACAATCTTAATAAATAACTATAACTCAACACATAACATTTAACGTATAAATTTCAATCACAACCAAGCAACCTTCATGCACATAAATTCCAATTCAAATTCAGCAAGTATACATGGTACTAAGCAATTAGAATTTACCCTCACCACCACAATTCACAAAAATTTCTCTAAAGGTTTCTATGAGTTTTGCCATTTCCCAATTGGCAAAGATACGCCTGGTCGATGCCATAGTTTTTGACACACATAGCACATTATATATTGAGTTTGCCAGACCTAATATTATGTAACAGTGTGACAGTTAACCATAACATACAAACTCAAGGCCGTTATGCAGTTTTACCTATGCTTCTTATCACAGGGATAAGGCAAATGCATAACAAACGTAGCTAGTCCATACCCCGGCTCAACAGGATGAACTGCTCTGATACCAAAATGTAACACCCTAATTCTAAATACTGTAGTATACCCTAAGTATACTAAGTAAACAAAATTAAGTATGTCACTTTATAATTTCAGTGTGAATTACGACTTGTTCAATATCTATTAACAAGTAAATATATAGAGCCTTTACAAAAGTAAGATAGCAAAACCTTTTACACATCAGGAAACTTGCCATTTTACTGAACATCTACCTGATATGTCTAAGATTATAACTTACACAAACTACATATATAAAATTAAAGAAAAATAATTTGTAATGTAGATTAGGGCTATTAAATATCTAGCAGAGTCTCCTCTAAAAAATTAAACAAATCACATAATTCATTTAGACCTGGTCAGCAATATATATCCATGTCCATCACTAACATAAGCATCTAGTATAAATCTTAAGAACAAGATGAGCCAGCTATATAGAAAGAATATAGCAAGACTTTACGTTTACATATATATACATCAAAAGAAGAAAATAAACATTATCTCCTATAACTGCAAAATACTGGAATCAACAGGTAACACTAGCCAGCAACAATAATGAAGGCCTACCAAAATACAAATACTCATGGGCAGAATAGCAAATCCCAGGAATCCCCTACTCAACAGCCTGCAAATCTAAAGGGGAAAAAAGAAAGAAAGGGGTAAGTCACATAGACTCAGTAAGGGCATAAAAAAAAGTGAACAAGAAAGGGAAGCAAGTAAGAGCCAAAAACATTTAAGCTTTGCAAGACAACTCAATACAAAAAAATCAAATAAATGAGACTGATAAATAAAATCTCATCACATGCTTTCCTTTCCAGTAATAAATTTACAATCGTAAAGGAATTCAGCTATACTTATCAAATCTCATCTCATATCTTAAAACAAAATCTCTACATTCATTTTATACACAATAACCGTTACATCTCTTTGCCACGGCAGGTGAAACATTCGCCGTTATATCTCTTCGCTACGACAGATGGACCACACGCCGTTATATCTCTTCGCCACGGCAGGTGAAACAATCACCGTTATATCCTTTTGCCACGGCAGGCGGAACACGTGCCGTTATATCTCTTCGCTATGGCAGGCAAAATTTTAACACTCAACCTTTATAGCTCAATCCTTATAACCAAGATTCACAATTATCCAAGATTAACTGAGAGATTTTGTTTCCCCATAATATAAAGTTTGAGGCTATAACCAAAGCTATTAGAATAGATATAAATACATGCCGAGAAGTCTAAATTTTAATATATATCACAGTATGAAAAACCAACCCAATCAGTTCCTACGACACTCGGAGGAGCAATCTGTGTAGTGTCCACTGAAGCTGACCATAAACAAGCATTTTGACAAGTCAAGATAAATGTAAAGTTACCCACTAGCTATTAAGAATTTAAAACACAAATACCATGAATAATTAAAATAACTACACTATAATTACAAATTTACAATTGATAAAGCTCTAGAAATTTCATTTAGAGTTGAACTAACAAATTCAACTCAAATGCATGTAAAACTTAACCACAAACAAGGCAGCACTACCTATACTTCCTATCATAATTTAAATCACAATTGCAATGAATAAAATGTCATAATTCTGCCCTAAAAACAGGGCACAAACCGTGTCAACAACCAAGACGACTTTAAAATGTGCACATTTGACACACACATACATATATAGTTGTTTCCACTAAACTAAGACATGCTCAAAGTCTATAAAAAAAAAACAAGTAATAACAACTCAATTTAAGTCATAGTCGTGAAAATCCAATGACGAAACTTGAGGGAACTAACCGTGAGTTCCTAAATCTCCAAGGTTACCAAATTAAATTCATAACCAAGAATAAGAGCAAGAAAATGGTAGAAGTTAAAACCCAAATTATCAAGGAATTCATTTTCAATTTTCTATGAGCTGACCGAGAGCTCCATAGTCACTAAGATCAGAATTTATTTCAATTCCAAGAATAGAAAATAAACAAATTTAACCCAAAGACCCCCTACCTCACTCCTAGCTTTAGCTCCTTAAATTTTCTCCCTTTATCTTCACTTTCTTTTCCTTCTTTTCTCCTTTCTTTGGCCGTGTTTTTGCTCAGTTTTGAAGCCACTTTTTGGGGTTGTTAACCATAAGAAATAATAGATAAAGAACAAGAATAAACAAGGTTATATGTGGTTAGAGATAGAAGGTGATAAATGGAAGATGAAAAATGAAGGAATGATGGAGGAAAAGAGCAAACATGCTCTGTTTCTGGTTTCAAATTTGATCCATCGTGAAAAGAGAAAGAGAGTGACGGAATGGAGAAAGAAAAGAGGGATAAAAGTAGGATAAAATATGTGGTTATGAATGAGTGAGAATATAATTAAGATTTTTATGCTGAAGCTTTCATATCTACTACCTACACTTTAATTTTTTTAAAATTGAGTTTTCAAGTATCCATATGTCTTATAATATATTTTAGGACTCAACTTAGTCTTTAGATCTATTTTTTCATAACTTTTCATAGATTGATATTCACTAAATAAGCTGCATTACTTTTTAGATTAAATCGAACTTGTAAAATAAGTAAACATATTTGCTTGGAATTGTTTTCTATACCAAAATATTCCACATATTTTATTTATCACCTCCATGAAATTTTATAATTTTCTAAGCTACTTAACTATCCCAGTTATTTCTCAGCAGTATCCTTAAAAATACCATATTAACTCAATTGACTCTCCAAAATTTTGTACAAGTCTTATAAATTATTTCTAGCTAAGAAATAATTTTTTCATATTTATTTTCATCATATCAACTGATTCTGTAGATACCTTAATTATTCTCTTGTAATCAGTGTTATAGATTTGCGCTCAAACTCGTTCATAAACTACCCGACTTAACAGATAATCTCTTACCAGTACTCTTGAGCTACTATAACCTTAATTAGGATCATTAGTTTAAAGAGGGTGTTACAATATTACTCACCAATCTATACTTCTCAAATAATACAATGAGGATATTATAAACCTTAATGTATTTCACAAAAATAGAGAGAATATTTCTCGTCAATCTATTATACAAACACATAGAGAGGACATTTCTCGCTTATCTATGTTTCTCAAACATCTCATGCAAAAAAATCACTAATTACATTCTATAATTAGCTCACAGTTGATTTATATGCATGATCACAAACGTGAAACACAATGATGTCAAACACTATAATAGTTAGCATACCAATTGATTTACATTCATCTTATCTTAAGCATGAACAATAATAATACTAAGTATCATAATATTTGGTATTCCAATTGATTTACATTCACCATACAAATACTTTATTAAATACTTATAGAAGTACTTTAATACTCTTAGAAGAATAAACATGAGAGATTCCCACACTTGGAAAAGTGCAACGTCGCAACGTTCAAAGTGCAACGTGGCGGTGCTCACCTCCCAGGTCCCAAATTCTGGGCATTCATCACACCAATGTCGCGACATTCTACGCCCTATGCTGCGCTGCCCAAAACAGAACTTGCATTCTGCAGATATAGGTACTGTTCCATTGGAACTAAACCCTTTTCCAATCACTCAAAATCCATTTTCAAGTGATTTCCAACCTCTAATAAGATCTAACTACAGATAACAACTCTTTAACCACTTCAATTTCACTTAATTCAATACTTATGAATCAAAATCTCAAACTTGACCTAAACCCCCAATAATGACCTAAAGTGGGAATTAAGGCTCCAAATGTTGAAAACTTCATCTTAACACATTAATAAATCAGGTTTTAGTTCAACCAATCTATCCATATTAAGATTTAACTCTAAAAACACCAAATCATCTCTCAAACCATAATTTCCTCTTCAAGCTTTTCTTCAACCAAAAGAAAAGAATGAAAACAAGCAAGTAAAACAGATTTTTCTCTACCTCAAAGTCTTGAAGATGAAGCCAACAACCACTAGATTCCTCGTCCTTGATTGTTGATCCTCCTCTTTGGTCTCTTTCCTCTCTTTTCTTCTCCTCCTTGGCTCTCTTTCTCCTTTTCTCTTTTCTTCCTTTGGTTTTCTGTTTTTCCCTTTTTGTTTCTCTCCCCCCTTCAGCCGTGTAACTATATATATAGAGGAGTCAAATTTGGTTCCTCACAAGATAGGTACTAAAATCTCGATCTGTTAAGAACACCCAGATTTTACCAAATCTGGTTCCCTAACTTCCAACATATTCAAAATAAATCTTAAGATTCATTAAAAAATCTATTTCACCATTTCCACATTTTTTCATATCTGCTAGGGGTCAAATCGCTACTAAAACACACAACCAGTATGCTTAAAAATGCCAAACTAACACCGAAAATTCTCAAATTTTAACCACTACTACTTCCATATATTTGTGACCTAAAAACAAGTTCTCCACACCTATTTTCACTAACTAAGCAGTTTAAGTCAAAAATGGGGTGAAAATAGTTATATTTAACATATAAAGTTGAATCAAAGTGACAAAATATGCTTAGATGGTAACAAAATTTTACAGGTATGACAAACTAGTGTTAGGCTATCTTCGTAACCATATACAAGCTTATCATGACTATTTAGGGTATTACATTCTCCCCACATTTTTAAAATTTTGTCCTCAAAATTGGTTTACCTTATGTATAAAGTTCTAACAACTGACATACAGCCACAGATACAACCAAATTTTAAGAAAACAAAGTTACTAAACATATACAACCATGTACTTACCTTTTCCAAAACCACGAGATGGTGATGCCTCCTCACCTCGTACATTGTAGACTCTACCCCCAGCGATAGGTCTAGCATTTGTCTTGTCTTTTTCCTTTTGAGAACAATTTTTGGCATAGTGTCCCAACTTGCTACACTGAAAACACCTAATCTGGTCTACCATACAAACTTTGTTCCTGTGATACCTACTATACTTGTTACAATTCTCTTGCTGATATTCCTTCTGAAAATTCTGGCCTTTCTCTTATAGGTGATTGGATTTAGGACTACTTTTTTCATATCGACCATCCACCTTCTTCTTCTTCTGAAGACTTTGTAAATTTCGCTCTGCCTGAATTTGGAGATTTTAAAACTCCACAATTTTGCACTTATTTACCAAAGATGGAAAATACTTTATTTCAAAAGGTCTCACAACCCTTCTTATATTCCCCCTCAGCCCAAACTCAAACCTGACACACCTCTAGTTCTCATCTGGACTTTGCCTAAACTGAGAAGAAAATTTGGACAACTCATGAAATTTTGCTTCATATTATTGTCCAACCGTCATGTCCTCTTGACGAAGGCCCAAAAGCTCCCTTTCTTTATCATCTTGTAAACTCTTTGGAAAATGTTTTTCCAAAAAGGTCTCTCTAAACATTCCTCACGTGATCAAAGTCCCTGCTATCTCCAGTAGCCTACTGGTACTTTGCCACCATTGCTTCGCTTCCCTTCTCAACATGAAAGAAGCAAAATAAACTTTTTGCTCATCAGAGCAACCCATGACCTCATAGATTTTCTCTAATTCAGTTAATCACTCTTCTGCTTTAATTGGATCATAGTTACCTCTGTATATCAGAGGATTCATCTTTCTGAACTCCAAAATGTCGATACAATTCTGATTTCTCCCGACCGGTACCTCCTGGCCTAGTGGTGGTACTTGCAACTGAGGTACCAACCTCTCTAACATTCTTGCAGTCGCCGCTGCTTGCTCAGTCTGCTGCCTCATAGCATTGGCCATCGTCATCATAATTGTAGCCATCTCTGTACCTTCATTACCAAAGTCTCTATTCCAGCTCCCACGTTGTCGCCCTCGTGTTACCGGTCGCCCTCGTGCTGCCATAGTCTTCTGTAAACACAGAACAATCCATATTGAGTTAGCTAGGCCCAATATCATGTAATCTGTGTCACAATAGCTAAAGCAAACATCTCAAAGGCAAAACATGTAATTCCACTCAAACAATCACATGTAAGAGATAAGAAATGCATAATCATCACTACACATGCATAAGCATAGACAGTCCATACCCCAACTCAACAGGATGAACTGCTCTTATACCAAAATGTAACAGCCCAATATTTGCTACCTAAATATATCGTCATATAAATGAATAACTCAATCCTGATCATGCTACTACTAACATACATCAACATGTAACCTATATCATTCACACACAACGAGTAAATATGGAGAGCCATGATAGCAAAAGTTATATATATACATCACAGCCTCAAGGGTATACTGTTATACATAACTCAAAATAACTAAGCAAATATAAAAAATATATATAAGCTCAGCTCAAAACAACATCTATACTTTGCTAATCCTCATACATCTTCTTTTTTCCTTTCGAAGAACTCATACCTGGATTTACATGGCAACACAATTGGGGTGAGAAAACATATCTCAGTAGAAGTATTCCAATACCACACACACACACACATACACACACACACACACACACACACACATACACACACATATGTACAATCATATAATATTCATAATTATCAAGTTGACACTTCAATCACAGAAGCAACAACACCTCATCTCAACAATACGCAATCGCCCATACAATTGTAATGCATGAAAATGTTATGATAGTAACCGCCCATATAATTGTCATGCTGTGCTTAATTATGTCTAATGTGTATGTCTGTGCAAGTCCTAGGAATGAATGTAGTTTCAAAATGTTATGAGTCCTCAGATGTATTGAGGATATTCTCCACCTCAACTACTCTACGATATGTTATGACATGTCATAGTTTATTATGCATAGTGAGGATATGACTCACCAACACTATCTATCAAAACAAGCAGAGGATATTTCTCGCCTCCACTGATCAGCAAAACAAAGAGGATATTTCTCGCCTCCTTACTCAACAATGTAATAAGGATATTTCTCACCTCATTACACATAACATAGAGAGGAAATTACTTACCAATCTATGTCTCTCAAACAACACAATGAAGATATTATAAATCTTAATGTATTTCACAGCAATAGAGAGGATATTTCTCGCCAATCTATTGTACAAACACATAGAAATGATATTTCTCGTTTATCTATGTTTCTCAAACATCTCATGCAAAACAATCACTAATTATATTCTATAATTAGCTCATAGTTGATTTACATGCATGATCACAAACGTGAAACACAATGATGTCAAACACTATAATAGTTAGCATACCAATTGATTTACATTCATCTTATCTTAAGCATGAACAATAATAATACTAAGTATCATAATATTTGACATTCCAATTGATTTACATTCACCACACAAACACTTTATTAAATACTTATAGGAGTACTTTAATACTCTTAGAAGAGCAAACATGAGATATCCCCACACTTAGAAAAGCTTATTTCCTCAAATCATCACAATACACAATATGTGTATATAATCATGCCTAATTATTCCACATAATTAGCACTACGAATCCATACGATTCATCACATTCACACTTCATTAAATACTCCTACTAGTGTCTCAACACTTATTAGGAAGTATAAAAGAAGAAAACTACGCCACTGGACTGACCCAGAGCGTCCAACACAAGACCTAGTTGCTTTTTGGCACTCACATCACGACATTGCCCTGTTCCACGTCATGGCGCCCAAGCCTCGGGTGTACTGGCAAGAAATGCCACCAATGTCGCGGCATTCACATGCACCGTCGCGACGCGCACCCCTGTTCTACCCAATGTCGCGACATTCAAAGTGCAACGTCGCGGCGCTCACCTCCCGGGTCCAAAATTCTGGGCGTTTATCATACCAATGTCGCGACATTCTATGCCCTACGCCGCGACACCCAAAGCAGAACTTGCATTTTGTAGAATTCTACAAATACGAGTACTGTTCCATTGGAACTAAACCTTCTTCCAATCACTCAAAATTCGTTTTCAAGTGATTTCCAACCTCTAATAAGATCTAAACTACACATAACAACTCTTAAACCACTTCAATTTCACTTAATTCAACACTTATGAATCAAAATCTCAAACTTGACCTAAACTCCCAATAATGACCTAAAATGGGAATTAAGGCTCCAAGTGATGAAAACTTCATCCTAACACATTAATAAATCAGGTTCTAACTCAACCAATCTATCCACATCAATATTTAACTCTAAAAACACCAAATCACCTCTCAAACCATCATTTCCTCTTCAAGCTTTTCTTCAACCAAAAGAAAAGAATGAAAACAAGCAAGTAAAATAGATTTTCCCCTACCTCAAAGTCTTGAAGATGAAGCCAACAACCAATTGATTCCTCTTTCTTAATTGTTGATCCTCCTCTTTGGTCTTTTTCCTCTCTTTTCTTCTCCTCGTTGGCTCTCTTTCTCCTTTTCTCTTTTCTTCCTTTGGTTTTCTATTTTTCTCCTTTTGTTTCTCTCCCCCCTTTAGCCATGTAACTATATATATAGAGGAGTCAAATTTGGCTCCTCATAAGATTGGTACTAAAACCTCGATCTGCTAAGAACACCCAAATTTCACCAAATCCGATTTTCTAGCTTCCAACAAATTCAAAATAAATCTTAAGATTCATTAAAAATTCTGTTTCACCATTTCCACATTTTTCCATATCTGCTAGGGGTCAAACCGACACTAAAATACCTAATCAATATGCTTAAAAATGTCAAACTAACACCGAAAATTCTCAAACTTTAACCACTACTACTTCCATATATTTGTGACCTAGAAACAAGTTCTCCACATTTAGTTCCACTAACTAAGTAGTTTAAGTCAAAAACGGGACTGAAAATAGCTATATTTAACACATAGAGTTACAACAAAGTGACTAAACGTGCTCAGATGGTCACAAAACTTTACAGGGATGACAAACTAGTGTTAGGCTATCTTTGTAACCATATACAAGCTTATCATGACTATCCAGGGAATTACACCTAACCGATTAGAGCTTTCAAATAGTATGTTATTTGCGTACTATAGTGTTTTCTGATGGAACAAATAACCTGTTAGGTAAAACCAATAACCTGTTATCTGAAACCAAATAACTTGTTATTAGAAACCAATAATCAGTTATCTAGGATAGCAGAAGTCATTTCCCAACGGCTCTATTGAGAGCATTTAATGCCTCAACTACCTCCAACAGCTCTAAAATGCATTTGGCTCTAAATGAAAGTGTTTAGGCATCAAAGAAAAGTTGGCAATCAATTTGAACAAGTTTCTTGAGCATTAAATTCGTGTTTTACTCTCATTTCTCAAGAACCTCTATTTTGAGCTTTAATGTGTGATTCCTTGATACTTATTGTTCTTGAATTTGTATTATCCACTCTAGAGAGAGTTTCTTATCTTCTACACTTTGTATAATATATAAGAGAGAGGGTGAGGTATCCCTTGAAAGTAGAGGTTTAAGCACAAAGGGTGAGGTATCCCAAGGTATTGAGTGCTCAAGTTTATAAAGGTTTTCAAGCTTGAAGGTTTAGTGAAAAATCTCGAGTAGTTTACTTGAGGACTAGATGTATGCCACAAGTGGTTGGTGACTGAATCAGGATAAATATTGTGTTTGCTTCTCTTAACCCTATCTCTTTTACAATTGTGCCTTAATTATATTTGCTTGAGTTGAATTTGATATCTAGCTTATTTGCTTGATTTATCCTATAGCTCAAGTGATATTTGAGAAATCTATAATAGTTGAACCTTTGTTAAACTTATTCTGCTGCACGTGTTGATTAAAAATATCAAAATGTATAATTTCTTAAAGGTGTTTTAAAAATTTGTAATCACCCAATTCACCTCCCCTCTTGGGTGATGGTTGTCATGACTAATAACCCACCCATCGCTTCTCAAACCCAAACAGCCACACCCCTTTGCTCTGTCATCTGAACCTCCCTACATCACCACCCATCTTCGTCGTCCAACTCCATGGCCACCAAACCACCACCGCCCATCTCCGCCTCAAGACCACCACTGCTCAGCCACCACTACCCTTGCAACTCGAACTAGCATTGTCATCGTTTGCCACTAGTCCACCACCCACGACCCCAGCGACCCTGAACTAGAGCTCCTCTCGTGGAATCATCGTTTGTCACCATTAAAGCCACGACCCGAACAGTGCACTGCCGATAACTCGCGCTACCCATAGCCAACGCCATTATCACCTCGGTCCACTGCAAGTAACCACCCATACCGTCGTCCAATCTCGTCAAACAAAGCTCTGATACCATCGTCGTTGCAACCCAAACCTAGAGCCACCGCGAAATCGTGAAGCCGCCATGCTCACCTGTGTGCAGATTCGTTAAGTACATGTGTCGCTGGAGGTGACACCGCTGTTGCTCCTCCATGCCGACAAGTTTGGAGCGTCTAGTCGAAGAGGTGGAGGGAGGAAGAGTGATGGTGGTAGTGGTGGCGGGGATGGTGTTGATGGTGGGGGGAATTATTGGAATGTGTTATGCTCATTAACTGGTTATTGAAGGTCAGTTGCAAGGTGTATCATACACCCAAAGATGGGAAGGTGCAGGATAGCGTCCGCCATTAAACACAACCACTATCTTTGCAATTCACTTTCATTATAATTGATTAGAAGGGGAAAAAGTGTTGGCTAAATCATCAACAATTCAGAGAAAAATTAAGATGATTTGACTTTCAGGATTTAACTTCTTCCATAACAATGACGAGAAGCTTTCTTCTTATCCTTTTCCTTTTTCTTTATAATTAGATGAAATAATGTATTTAAATTATTTTTACTAGTTTGACACAAAAGTATTATAATGCTATGCGAGTTTAGCCTCGATCAGGTGCATAGTTTGTAATCAACAAGGGTTTTAATTTTATTGTAATAATGAATTAAGGATAAAAAATTGATTAAGGACCTTAATTTTAAAACTTTTTAATTAAGAACTTCAATTAATTTTTCTTTTGACAACCAATTACAAACTTTACAAAAATATTTTAATAATACTTATCAATTGAGACAAAAATTGAAGTCATATATGTCATGTGTTTTGTTAATGTTATAAATAATTTTCATATGTAAAGTTGGATATTTTTTATGGTTTTAGCATTTTTATTAATAAAAATTATTTTTCAAAAATAAAATTAAATATAATTAATAATAACAAAGTCCAATTTCTTAATTGGTGACTTTATTTTTTTAAGCCCTAATATTAATGCAAGCAATTAAAGAAAAAAAATTTCAAAATCAAAACTTTATTATTTTTTTCTACACGTTCACTTTGTTTTTCTCTTCATGATTGACTCAAATGTGAGGAAATTGAAGTGAATCTTGATTTGTGTTGTTTTTTTTTTTTAATATTATAGAGGCAAGGTATTTTCATTCAGCTTAACTTCGGCTCAAATTTAAAATTGTCATAAATGATGATTAATTACTTGTGCAATCCAATCATTAGAACAATATGAACAAAATGGAAACTAGGGAAACTATAGCAATGCTTGCTATCATTGCTTGTCACATTATCATAAAGGAGGTTTAAAATATCAAGTGGCATCTTAGGCGAGCAATGCTTGCTAACATTGCTTTTCACTTCATCATAAAGAAGGTTTAAATGGAAACTTGCTTTCTATTATCGATACTGCTTCTTCTTTTTCTTTTTTACTAAATATCAATTTCGGTCTTTTGTAGAATTTTTTTTTAATTTGGTTCTTCTTAGATTAATTTTTTAGTTAACTCTCTTTTCGTCCCTTAAAGATTCATGTGTCATCACTTTAGTCCCTAAAAAAAAAATTGTGTCATCATTTTAGTCCCTCAATAATTGAAAGTGTCACCAGATTAATCTTTCTATCACCCTCCATCAAAAACCTCTTTAATGGAATTTGATGTGGCACATTAAGTATCTATGTTTCCTGTTAAACACCAATTAAGCATCCATGTGACAACATCACTTAAACAACAACCTTATTGCGCACATATTGACAGAAGGATTAATCTGATCCTACATGAATCTTTGATGGACTAAAGTGGTGACATGTGGATCTTCGAGGGATGACAATGGGGGTTAATTCTTTTTTTTTTTTTACTTGCAATACTAATATATGGTGCCATGGTGGTTTTGGCAAGGGTTGTGCATTTGTAGTCTTTGGGTGCTATTATAGGTGGTTCATGGGTTCTGTTTCTTTGGGATTAGGTCTCTGTCACAGGGGTGTGTGGGTTTAGGTGGTTTCTAGGCTTGATATGGGAATGGTGGCTAGAGCAGCTATATAGGTGGTTCAATGTTGGCTTTTAGTTCTTTTTTGTTGGTTTGGTTGATTTAGGGATGAATGTTTTGTTTAGAGGTTGCTATGTGTTGTGTTTCAAGGTGGGTGGTTTTGGCTTCTCTATTTTGTGTGATGTGCGAAGGTATAGGTTTTGTGATTGTTTTTGGGTTCTTGTTTTGGTGTTTGAGTTGAAGGAAGTGTTGTGTTTGTATTTTCTTAAAATAGGTAGGATCTTATTTGCTTTTGGTGATTATAACTTTCTATTTTGGTCATTTGGTTCTCTATTTGTGGTAAGATTTGTGTTGGAAGTTTATTTATTTGTTGTAGTTGGAATTTGGGTTGTTGAATTCCATTTGGGATTTTCTTATTTCAGATTCTTGGGGATTCACTTGGTTTGAGGCTTGGTGTTGAAAAGAAGGTTGTGTGTGTATGAACAAAAACCAATGTCCAACTCAAACAAAATCAAGCAAGCAAACAACTTATAATACTACAATGATATTAGTCAGAACCACAATGGAGCATAAATAAAATTATGAGTTAACCCTCAGTTTTGTCCCTCAAATATTCATATGTTATCACTTTAATTTCTCAAAGATTCATGTGTCACCACTTTAGTACTTCCACTAGCATGTGTGCCAAATGAATGTTTAGGTGGTGTTGCCAGAGGGATGCTTAGGTGGCATTTAACAAGCCACAAAAGCACTTAACTTGCCACGTCAAGCTTCGTTAAAGGAGTTTTTGACAAAAGGTGACAATAACTAACATGGTAACACTTTCAATTATAAAGGGACTAAAATGATGACATAAATCTTTGAGGGACTAAAGTGATAAAACATGAATTTTTGATGGACAAAAAATGGAAGTTAACTCTTAACTTTTCAACTAAGGGCCTTTAAGCTTAAATTTTTTTCAATGTTGATCTTCCATGCAATAACTACAAACATCATTTTAACAAAAAAAATTGACTTGTACCATTTTCTTCCAACAAGATACTGACGTGTTTTACTTTGTGTCAACATGGCGATGATCTATCATTTTTTTATTTTTAAATTTAAATAAAAAATTTAAATTTAAAAAATAGTTAAAACTTTTTAAAATAGTTAAAAAATTTAAATATATTATATATATATAAATATATATATAGTTAAAATATATATTTATAAATATATATATATAATATAATATATATATATATATATATATAAGAAATGAACTTGATGAGGATGTTCTTTCATACTTCACCAGTTTAGAACAATTATTTCCAAAAGGAATCTTTGTCCTCGTGGTATATACCTATTTATTTTCTACGTATTGTTTACTTGTTTGCTTGTTTGTGATAGTGGTTTCCCACTATTATACTCTATTTTGGAGGAGTATGCAATTTTGTTTTCAGTTGATGATTTTTTTTTTATAGTTAACTTATTACATGTTGGGTGTACTTTATATTTTAGAAAATCAATGGCCTTTGTGTGTGTACATAAAACCAATTCACTATTTTCAAGGTGTCCGTGTTTGATCGAGTTCAATTTTTTTACAATATATAAAATCACATGGGATAAACTTTAATTTACTCATTTTCTTTACATTTACTTGTTATGTGTGGGGTACGGTTTAAAGCCATGCATTATTAAATATCAATCTATCATACATACCTAGAGGTGAAAAGAGGTCATGCACCCCGTTGAGGGCCTATAATTTGGTATGTTAGACACCTGACCTGACTTAACTCGTTTAATAAAAAGGTCAGGTAAGGCTTTTTAAAAAGTTAATTTAGTTAAATGGGTCAAGCATCAGACCTTTGGAAAAGTCTTTCAAGCCTAGTAAGTTGACCTATTTAATTATATATATTATTACTTTAAAATTATTGTGATAATTTAATATTTATATAATATGATTATTAATTTTATAAATAATATAATAATTTTTTTAAAGCCAAGAACCATTTGCCTATATAAAGGCCTAGATCCGTTAGCATATCTCATTAACTTATTTAAAAGTAGGCATGTTGGCCTATTTAAAGGTTATAGGATTTCAGGTTAGATCAGACTTTTAAAATGGTCATGTCAGAACTTCAAAAATGGTCTTAGTAAGGTAAATAGGCCAGGGTCAAGCCTTGCATTTGGAAAACATGTTATACTCATTTAAGACAAGGTCTGGCCTTCCACCCCTGACATAGCTCATCTTAAGTTAAACTAAAATTTTCTAAACAATGTTTATAATTGTCATTGGTGCTGAAAATGAATAATGATAGAGTTGAGAGACGCGTTAACGTAACTCATGGGCAAAACTTTTGATCTTTTTCTCATTGAAAACATTGGACGACTTGCTTGGAACATGCTTTCAAAGTTTCAAGTGTAGTGAAGCAATTTATTAAAAATATAAAATATAACTAAGCAATTGATATGCTAAATAGATGGTTTGGTGTGAAGACAGAAAAGAATGAACTCAACAAATGGACTTGATGAGGATGTGCTTTTATACTTCACCACTTTAGAACCATTATTTCCAAAAGGAATCTCTATTCCTTCACAAAATATACATTTTTATTTTATATGTATTGTTTACTTGTTTGTGATGTGGTTTCCCACTATAATACTCTATTTTGGAGGAGTATGCTATTTTGTTTTCGGTTAATGAAATTTTTGAAGGAATTTTGTTTCAAACTAATTAACGACATATCAAAATTCCTAAATTCATTTAACCCCAAATTATGGCATATAGAAAATATAATATACAAGAGATCAGATTATATAATCACCTAGAAAGGACAAATATGAGTGCGGTAATACCCGATCTTTAAAGGAAAATCACAAATGGTGCGTGTGTGTAGAGGAGAGAAACTATTTACATTCCCTATATGTGCAAAAAACCTTTATGGCATTAATGGGGCAAACACAATACATATAGGATGAGAATAGGGGCCTCTCCTTATGTTTACAATATGGGTTAACCTACCCATCATAGAAAATCCATACACAAGGCTCACAAACCCAAAACAACATTATCCACATGAGTTTAAGTGCTTATAAGAGCCCAATAACAAAATTGATCACAAATGGGCTAAATCAATATATGCTCAACAACATTTGACATTCAATTAATCTGGGTTTTAGAAAATTGGTGACTATGCTAATCCACACATATTAAAAAAATCTTATCAATCTCCCACTTGGACAGCATAGACACTTAGCTTTAAACAAAATAACTCTCTAGATTAACGTGGCCACAAGAATGGCAACTATGAGCAAGCACTTCCAACCATCGGTCCAAAATGGAATTACAAGCATCTCAACAATGCAGAAAATCATACTCGATAGGAGTACTGATATCATACATACAAGATACTTATAACCCGGTGACCTAACAAAATGTAGTATGTGGGTCAAATGGAAAGTACAACAAAATTGCATGCCAAAAGTGTGATCAATGTGCGATTCCCTCAAAATGGCCCCAACATCTACCAAGGATGCCTACTGAGATTCAACAAAATATCTCAAACAAAATATCTCAGTATAATAAAATGAGACTGAGTACTAAAGTCTCCAACAATACGCTATATCATCACAAAAGTGTGCACAACAACAACATATGACAACAACAATTTTAATGAGTCTCGAGACAATATAATAATTATAATTATGATGTACATTCTTCCACTAATCTAACATATCAAAACAAAACAACAATAACAACCCCATTAGAGTCCAAAAGTTCCAAAATACTCTAATGGTAACATCATTATTAGTGGGACTATCGACTCAGTGGTAAAGTACTCAATGTGAGTCTAAAACTCACCATCTCTCTTCAACGACACAAATATCAAAATAGAGAGAAACACAGTATTGCATAGTTATTCAAAATGTGGTCATAACAACAGGAACAATATTAAACTAATCTATACAAAATTTATCAACCATAGAGTCTCACAAAATTACTTCATTATCAACCACAAACTTTGCATTCATAATTGAGGAGATTACAAGTGTCCATATGAGACTTACTTTTTTATCGCAAACACAAAACCACACAATTTTTTTTCACAAATAAGGTAATCTATACTTCACAAAACCATAATGACCACTTAAAAGACTTGACAACATACGAGTGAGTTTAAAATCACAAATGTCTTACACATATTATGAGATCACTTGCAAGTTTTCAACAACTCACTCAAAATCCAAGTGTCACAATGACAAAAAAATAATAAGCACATGCACACTTAAGCACAACATTAGATTACCAGCAGCGGAAGCACATGAGACCTATACTTAATAATTATTGAGGACATAACCAAAAGACAGTCTCCAACTCCTCGATTACAATGAAGAAGCAAAATCTCACAAATCATTAAATATCATATCCCTAAAGCTAGTATCAAGAGGATAGTGAAAACTCTAAGGGCACAATCATTTAATGCATTCAACGAAACATCAAAAAATCATATTAATAAAGATAAATCGATATGGTAAGTGCATTATTAACATAATTTTCAATGAAAACACAACAACATTATTAACAATATAACATTTTGTCATAATTGGTCCCGCGAAGGCGAACTCACAACTATACAAAATATTCAAAGCAATTATAAATATTCTGGATGAAACTCTTAGAGATAAGATCTTACACGTTTACAAAACACAATACTGGTCTTACAATAGGTAAGCATATGACCATAAGAAACTACAATAATCAATGACAAAATTGTTCATAGAGTTCCAAACTTTTCATGCCATATCGATCAGATAATTTCCACACTCTCATACATAATTGCATATTCAAAAAAAGGCATGAAAAGGGAGAAGAAGACCTTAAGAACAAATTTCTCCACTTATGCAATTATACAATATGCCAATAACCATATAAGTTTTATAACTAACCTTAGATAGTGTGTTGCCCATCCTTGTGTGTAGAGCCAACAAAAGTGGATACTAACTTAATAGGATTCAAATTACCAGAACTTTATATAACTTGCACAAATGACTCACAAAATAAACTTACGAGATATATAAAACTTAACTACAATAATGACTTAATATAAACTTGTCATTGCCTTAAATATTTCTTAATAATCAAAATTATTTTAAATAATATTCTCATAATGGCCACATTGAAACTAATTTATTTAAATTTGTAATGGCACAATATACAATAAAATTAATCACATACAATTGTACTTTAATTCTTAATAATATATATATCAAAGCACTTTAATATTATCAATGCACAAACGTCTAATACTAAAATAATTATATGCAGCACATGATAAATTATCATGCTTTTATAACGAAAAAATTATTTCAAGAATAACTCCCAATATTAGATTGCACAATTTACGGAGTTCCACAAGCTCAGCTAATAAAATTGGCATCAATAATTAAAGAAGAGCAAAATATGTATAAATAAATAAATTTTAATATGCCTAAACTTATTTAAATAAGCCTTCCATTTAAAAAAAATTTCTCAACAATAATAAAGGGCATACAATCAATATGAATTTCTTAGCATCAAAATAATATATTTATCGATATCAATGCTCCTTATCATACAAAATAAAATATCCAAAATTATCATTTTAATTATAATTCTCACTTGTCTATTATATGTAGTGGAAATAATTTCAATAATTACCAAGCATCATAAAAGATAATATTCAATATCAAAGTATGCATAGCTATGTGAGAATTAATTACAAAATTTTATTCCATGATTTTGATGAGACATCAGACTCTTAGAATATGAGGAGCTACTCCTTTATTTATTTAGTTATTTATCCATGATTTAAATAGTAGGTAGGAGCAAAATTAGTCAAAATAATTCTAAATATACCAAATGAACTCTCAAATTTTAATTTGCACAATAATTTATAAAAGCGCAATGATTTCAACATATATACAATATTATACACTTAAAACAATCCCAAAAATAAATTTGGTAATTATTTAAACAAACTCTCACCAATTTAAATTGTACAACAATCTAAAGAGTACAATAATTTCAATATAGCATAAAATAACCCAAAAAAAATTATTTGAGCACTCAAAGAATATCACATGTGAGAGTATAAAAAATTATAACATGCCCAATTTTACACAATTTTTCAAAAGGTAAGTTCTGAGACTATCCAATTTTATATGTATAATTCGGGTTGAATAAAAAAACAGTCGTGACTCATTTTTCCAACACCACGTAGCAACTATTCTCATAGAACTTTGAAGTTATTTAAGATTCACCAAAATTATCAAAATTAATTATTGCGCACATGGAGCACATTCCAAAATCAGAATTGGGAAAAATAATAATAATAATAATGCCTAAGGAAAACCAAAATCATAAATGATGTTCTTGTATGGTTGAAAAAATGCACCAAAAATACATACAAGTTACGCATTGAAAAAATGCCAAAACTTCAAACAATGGGAATCAAAATCAATTTTGGGTTTTGATTAATTTTTCAAAAAAAGATGCTCTTGAATTGACCAAAATTCTTATTCTCAATAAAAAGAAATTTACAACCATAATTAGGATTAAATTGGCTCTCATACTAATTGAAGGAATTTTGTTTCAAACTAATTAATGACATATCAAAATTCCTAAATTCATTTAACCCCAAATTATGTCATGTAGAAAATATAATATACAAGAAATCAGATTATAGAATCACCTGGAAAGGACAAACATGAGTGCGACAATGCCTGATCTTTAAAGGGAAATCGCGAATGGTACGTGTGTGTAAAGGAGAGAAACTATCCTCATTCCCTATATGCGCAAAAAACCATTGTGGCATCAATAGGACAACCACAATATGTAATACCCTAGAAAATCATGTTAGGCTTGTATATGGTTAAAGAGGTAACCTAATACTTACTTAACATGTCTGTGAAGTTTTGTGACTTTCTGAGTATGTTTAGGCACTTTGCTGTAACACAATGTGAGAAATATAGTTGTTATTTGCTCTGGAAGTGGCTTGAACTGCTTAGTTAGTGGAAATAAATGTGGAGAGTTTGTTTCTAAGTCATAAATGTGGGAACTGTACTACAGTCAAAGTTTGAGAATTTTCGGAGTTAGTTCGACATTTTTAAGCATACTGGTTGTATGTTTTAATGCTGGATTAACCCACAACTGATATAGAAATATCAGTTTTTGGTGAAACAGAATTTTTAATGAATCTTAGGATTTATTTTGAATATGTTGGAAGCTACGAAACTAGATTCGGTGGAATCTGAGTGTTCTTAGCAGATCGGGGTTTTGGTATCCAACTAAGAGAAGTCTAAATAGACTTCCATTCTTGTTAAATATCCCATGGTGGGGATATTAGGGAGGCAGAAATAGAAGAGAAATGAGAAAGAAGAGAAGAGAAAAGAAAGAAAAGAGAGGAGAGAAAAGAGAAGGAAAGGAGAAGGAAGAGAAGGATCAACCATCCAAGGAGAAGATCCAAGTGAAGGCCTTGCTTCATCTTCATCATCTTGATCTTGAGGTAGGGGGAAATCCATTTATGATGTTTGTTTTCATTCTTTTCTTTTGGTTTAAGAAAACCTTGAAGAGGAAATGAGGTTTGATGAGTGATTTTATGATTTATAAGTTGAATCTTGAAGTGGTTAGTATGGTTGAGTTAGAAACTGAATTATGGATGTGTTTAGATGAATTTTTCATCATTTGGAGTTTTAATTCCAATTCTAGGTCATTTTTGGGGGGGTTTTGGTCAAGTTTGAGATTTTGATTCATAAGTGTTGATTCAAATGAAATTAATGTTGTTTGAGAGTTAAAAAGTGTAGTTGGATCTTATTAGAGGTTGGAAATTACTTGAAAATGGATTTTTAGTGATTGGAAGTGGTTTTAGTTCCTATGGAACAGTAACCCATAGCTGTAGAATTATGCAGATTTTGAGTTTTGCTGTTTGCGCCGCAACGTTGGACTTTCACGCCGCAACGTTGGGAAGAACAGAATGAATGCCGCAACGTTGGACTTTGAATGTCGCAATGTTGGGAAGAAAAAGGGACGGGCGCCGTAACATTGAATGTTTACGCCGCAACATTGGCAGTTTTTCCTGCCAGTACTTGAACCCGAGACTTGGGCGCCGCAACGTGGAATAAGGGACGCCGCAACATTGGTGCCAGAAAATAATTATGAGTTGTGTTTGATGCTCTGGATCATTCCAGTGGCATAGTTTTTTTCTTTTATACTTCTTAGGGAGTGATAAGACTCTAGTAGGAGTATTTAATGAAGAGTGGATGTTTTGAATCGTATAGATTTATGATGCTAATTATGTGGGGTAATTAGACATGTTTATATACACTTATATGTATCAAGTTGGATTTGAGGAAATGAGTTTCTCCTAAGTAATAGGATCACTCATGTATGCTCTTTTAAGAGTGTTAAAGTACTTCTGTAAGTATTTGATAAAGTATTGTGAATTGAACTTGAAATGCATATAAATCAATTATGAAACTACTTATAGAAAGTAATTAGTAATTGTTTTGCATGAGATGTTTGAGAAGCATAGATTGGTGAATAATATCCATTCTATGTCTTTGTATAATAGATTGGTGAGTAATATCCAATTCTATTGTATGTGAAATACCTTGAGATTTATAATATCCTCTTAGTATTGTTGAGAATCATAGATTGGTGAGTAATATCCTCTCTATGTTGTGAGTAGTAAGGTGAGAAATATCCTTATTACATTGTGAAGTAAGGAGGTGAGTAATATCCTCTTTGCTTTGTTTGCCCCGTGAAAGTGGGTGTTCTATATTAGGTAAGGCGCTTAGTACCCTTCCTAATATAGTGAAGTATGAAAGGATAAAATTCTTTGTTCATTATCGATAACCGTGTAATTGATGAGACTTCACTACCGGGGGGGATGAGACTTCCTCTGTGATAATGATGTATGCTGGATGAGACTTCCAGTACTTGTTCAAGGCTGTGGATGAAACTATGGACTTCCATTACTTTGTTCAAGTTTTATGCATTCATGACATTGCCATGGGATTGGAGTCCTGGATGTGGTATCATGCATTATGCATTTTCATACTTAGGGATCTGCATAGACATAATTATTAGTCATAATTAAGCATAACATGGCGATTGTATGAGCAGTTACTATCATGATATTTTCATGCATTGCAATTGTATGAGCGATTGCTTGTTGTTGAAATGAGGAGTTATTACTTCTATTATTGAAGTATCAACGAGATAATTGTAAATATTATCTGTTTGTATATATTTATATATTAATATATTTATATCTTGGTATTGGAATACTTCTCTTGAGATATATTTTCTTACCCGATTGTATTGCCATGTAAATCCAGTGCGAGCTCTTCTAAAGGGAAGAAAAGATGTATGAAGACTAGCATAGTATAGATGCTGTTTTGAGCTGAGCTTATATATGTTTTATATTTGCTTAGTTGTTTCAAGTTATGTATAACAGTATGCCTTGAGGCTGTGATATATATATATATATAACTTTTGTTTTTGTGACTCTCCATATTTACTCATTATGTATGAATGATATGGGTTAAACGTTGACGTATGCTAGTAGTAGCAGGGTCAATATTGGGTGATTCACTTATATAACGATATATTTGGGTAGCAAATATTTAGGTTGTTACACAATACATATAGGATGAGAATAGGGGTCTCTCCTTGTGTTTACAATATGGGTTAACCTACCCATCATAGAAAACCCATACATAAAGCCCACAAACCCAAAACAACATTATCCACATGAGTTTAAGTGTTTATAAGAGCTCAATAACAAAATTGATCACAAATGGGATAAACCAATTGATGCTCAACAACATTTGACATTCAATTAATTTAGGTTTTAGAAAATTGATGACTATGCTAGTCCACATATATTAAAAAAATCTATTAATTTTTTATTAATATTAACTTGTTACATGTTGGGTGTACTTTATAGTTTAGACAGTCAATGACCTTCGTGTGTGTACATAAAACCAATTCATTGTTTTCAAGGTGTCCGTGTATGATCCAGATCAATTTTTTTTACAATTGATAAAATCACATAGGATAAACTTTAATTTACTCATTTTCTTTACATTTACTTGTTACGATTGGTGTCTGGTTTAAAGCCATACATTATTTAATATTGATTTATTATACATGCCTTGGGGTGAAAAGAGGGCATCTGGCCTATTATGGGCCTATGATCTGGCTTGTTCAAAGTTGGACTTGAACTAACTCATTTAATAAAATGGTTAAGTAAGAGTTTTTAAAAAGTCAATTTAGTTAAATGGGCCAATCATCAAGCCTTTGTAAAAGTCTTTTAAGTCTAGTAGGTTGGCTTATTTCATTATATATATTATTCCTTTAAATTGTTATGATATTTTAAATATTTCTATAATACAATTATTTTTTATAATTAATATAATATTTTTTAAGCCAAGACCCATTTACCTATATAAAGACCTAAGCCCATTAGCATATCTCGTTGGATTATTTAAAAGTAGGCATATTGACCTATTTAAAGGTCTTAGACTTTCAGGTTAGATCAGAATTTTGAAAAAGGTCAGGCCAGACCTTAAAAACTAATCTTAGTAAGATAAATTAGTCAGACTCAAGCTTTGCATTTGGAAAACACATCATACTTGTTTAAGACAAGGTCTAGCCTTTCCACCTCTAACATACCCCATCTTAAGTTAAATTGAAATGTTTTAAGTAATGTTTGTAATTTTGGGTGGTGCTAAAAATGAATAAGGATAGAATTGAGAGACTCGTTAATGTCATTCATGGCCAAAACTCCTGTTCTTTTTCTCATTGAAGACATTGGACGACTTGCCTAGAACGTGCTTTCAAAGTTTCAAGTGCAGTGATGCAATTTATTAAAAATATAAAATATCACTAAGCAATTGATGGGCAGGGTAGATGGTTTGGTGTGAAGATAGAAAATAACAAACACAACAAACAGACTTGATGAGGATGTGCTTTCATACTTCACCAATTTAGAACCATTATTTCCAAAAGGAATCTATATTCCTTCGCAGAATATACCTTTTTGTTTTCTATGTATTGTTTACTTGTTTTCTTGTTTGTGATGTGGTTTCCCACCATAATACTCTATTTTGGAGGAGTATGCTATTTTGTTTTCGGTTGATGAAATTTTTTATTAATATTAACTTATTACATGTTGGGTGTACATTATAGTTTAGATAATCAATGACCTTCGTGTGTGTACATAAAACCAATTTATTGTATTCAAGGTGTCCGTGTTTGATCCAGTTCAATTTTTTTACTATTGATAAAATCACATGGGATAAACTTTAATTTACTCTTTTTCTTTACATTTACTTGTTACGTGTGTGGTATGGTTTAATGTCATACCTTATTAAATATCGATTTATTATACATACGTATGGGTGGAAAGAGGCCATGTGGCCCGTTGTGGGCCTATGATCTAGCTTGTTCAAAGTCTGACTTAACCTAATTCGTTTAATAAAATGGCCAAGTAAGGTTTTTTAAAATGCCAATTTAGTTAAATGAGTCAAGTATCAAGCCTTTGGAAAAGTCTTTTTAAGCCTAGTAGGCTAGCCAATTTAATTATATATATTATTACTTTAAATTATTATCCTATTTTAATATTTCTATAATACAATTTTTGTTTTTATAATTAATATAATATTTTTTTAAAGCCAAGACCTATTTGCTTATATAAAGACTTAAGTTCGTTAGCATATCTCCTTGGCTTATTTAAAAGTAGACATGTTGGCCTATTTAAAGGCCATAGGGTTTCATGTTAGATCAGACTTTTAAAGTGATCAAGTCAAAACTTCAAAAATGATCTTAGTAAGGTAAATAGGTCAAGGTCAAGCCTTACATTTGGAAAATATGTCATACCCATTTAAGACAAGGTTTGGCTTTCCACCCCTAACATACCCCATCTTAAGTTAAATTGAAATTTTCTAAACAATGTTTATAATTGTGGTTGGTGCTGAAAATGAATAACTATAAAATCAAGAGACGCGTTAATGTAACTCATGGGTAAAACTCTTGATCTTTTTCTCATTGAAGATATTGGATGTAATAGCCCAATATTTGCTATATAATTGTATCGTCATATAAATGAATAACCCAATATTAGATCTGCTACTTCTAACATACATCAACAACCAAACCATATCATTCATACAAAATGAGTAGATATGGAGAGTCACGATAACAAAAGTTATATATACACCACTGCCTCCAAGGCATACTATAATACATAATCTTTTACAACAACGAAACTAGCATATTATACAAGCTTTGTTAATCAAAAAGTATATAACTATACTAATTTTCATTCATCTTCTCCTTCCCTTTTGAGGAACTAGCACCTGAATTTACATGACAATACAATCGGGATGAGAAAACATATCTTAGTAGAAGTATTCCAATACCAGTATATAGACATATACAAACAGATAATATACTCAATTATCAACTAAACACTTTAATCACAGAAGCAAACAACATCTCCATCTCAGAGACACGCAATTGTCCATACAACTGCAATGCATGAATATGTCATGATAGCAACCGCCCATACAATCGCCATGCTATGCCAATTTTTATGACTAATGCCTATGCCTATGCAATAATCCTAAACATGTAATGCAAAATGTATGAAACCATTTACAAGAACCTACTTCTCTGGTAATGTCATGAAATGCATGAACCATGAATAAAACAAAGGAACCGGTTCCATGAGTTTTGAACAAGCACTGGAAACCCAGCTCTAGTTATTCCACGGGGTGTGAGGGAAAGACCATCCTCAACTTATTATTATGATTTGGAAGGTATGTTACTTCTTCACTTACAATCATGTATGATCACCCTCTTCAGGTAGTGAAGTATCATCAACTACACGGTCTTCAGCAACAATCATATTTGATTAGAACAATGATCTTTATGAT
This sequence comes from Ormosia semicastrata, assembly GCA_029884595.1. Classification (NCBI taxonomy): domain Eukaryota; kingdom Viridiplantae; phylum Streptophyta; class Magnoliopsida; order Fabales; family Fabaceae; genus Ormosia; species Ormosia semicastrata. Next base: position 63,415,835 of record JAQQTO010000062.1, read on the forward strand.
GGGAAGGATTGATTACCTATTCATTCAAAATCACATTAGACCATCTACAATGAGGACTCACCTTCATCAATATACATAGGGAACAACAATAATGCTAATTACTACAATAAATAACATGTCAATTGATTTACATTCCCAACTACTAACATGAACAACAATGATGTTAAATACAACAATAATTAACATACTAATTAATTTACATTCACCTAAAAACCCTTCATTTAATACTCCTATTAGAGTCTCATCGCCTTCTACTAGGCATAAACAAAGGATCCTAACTATTAGGAATCTCAAAACCTCAAAATAAAGATTCTAGTGAAATCAGCTCTAGGCATCTAGGCATCACCCTATTGCACGATCATTCTTTTCTGGACTCTGGGAGCCTAGGCGCTCTATACTGGGTGCCTAGGCGCTCTCCACATGACAACAATTTTGCAGAAGGTGCAACTGCTCAATTAATGGTTCTCATAAAATCTACTCACTTCAAAATGGTTTCTAGGTTGTTTTAAGTCCCAATCAAGTTCAATAACATATAAGAAACATAAACCATCAACTCACAACTCCCAATTTGGATTTTTGGATCAAATCATCCACTCAAAACCCTAAAACCCCAAATTCATCACAAATGAAAAATCTAGGTGTACAAGGGCTGGAAATTCATTTCCATGCACCCAACAACTCATAAACAAGCTATCAATTAGTTTTCTATCATGAATCAAACCAAAATCCCCAATTTTCACCCTAGAAATCCATTTTTCTCATCAAGAACTCCCAAGAACCAAAAGAAAAGATGGAAGAAAAGAGTGAAAGTATGGTTTTTCCCCTACCTCAATTCCCAGAAATGAAATCAATTAACTTTTCCTCCGCAAAGCTAAGCTCCTTCTCTTGATTTGATGAAGATCCTCTCCCTTTGATACCTTGAACTTCCTTATCTCTAGTTTTCCCTGTGCAGCCGTGAGAAGAGAAAAGAAAAGTGAGATAAAACTCCCACTTTTAGCCTTAAATAGGCCTTAACAGAAAAATAGGGTCATGCCCTTGATATTTTGATCACTTAAGTGACCAAATTCACCCGAACAATTAAGAACAATTAGTTATAACCAAACTAAGTTTCCCAACCTCCAACAAATTCAAAATAAATCTTAAGATTCAGTAAAAATCTCGTTATACCAAAAACACACTTTTCCATATCTGCTAGGGGTCAATCTAGCACTAAAACATACAACCAGTATGCTTAAAAATGCTAAACTAACTCCAATAATTCTCAAACTTTAACCACTACTACTCTCATATATTTGTGACCTAGAAACAAGTTTTCTACACTTATCTCCATTAAATGACCAGTTTAAGTCAAAAATGGGGTTGAAAACAGCTATATTTAACACATAGAGTTGTAGTAAAGTGACTAAACATGCTCATATGATCACCAAACTTCACAGATATGATAATCAGGTATTAGGCTACCTTTGTAACCTTATACAAGTCTATCACATTTTCACGGATGTTACATTACTCCCCTCCTTTTTGAAATTTTGTCCTCAAAATTTGGTTTATCTATGGTAATAAACCCTAAACAATTCACTTACAACGACAGGTACAACCAAACCTTAAGAAAATAAAATTACACCACAAGTACAATCATGTACTCACCTTTTTCCTGAACTATAAGCTGGTAAAGCCTTCACATTCTGTATATTGTAGACTTTCCCCAGTCTTTCCTGTGATTTTGTCTCCTTTCTTAGAGGACAATTCCTTGCAAAATGGCCCGACTGATCACACTTATAACATGTTACCTGATCAACTACACAAGCTTTGCCTCTGTGGTGCCTACCACACTTAGCACATAATTTCTCGCTACTATCCTTCTGTTCTTGCTTTCCTCTATCCTTCTGGTCTCTATGTTGTGGAGCACTCTCCTCTGATTTACTTTATGAACTCTTTCTCTTGTGGGATTCTTGTGATTGATGTTCATGTTGTGGTCTAAAACTTAGGGGGTTCAACAACCCTACATTTGTTAACCAAGGATGGGTAATCCCTGATCTCAAAAAGTTTCACCAACCTCCTCATGCTCTCTCTCAGCTAAGTTTTGAACTTCACACACTTCCATCTATTATCTAGATTGTACCGGAGTGACGAAGAAAACTTGGACATCTCCTAAAATTTTGCCACATACTGTCCGACCGTCATGTTTCCTTGCTGCAGCTGTAGAAACTCCACCTCCCTTTCTTCTTGCACAGGTTGAGAAAATATTTCTCCAACAAGACAACTTTAAACACTTTCCAAGAAACTTGGGTCCCAGCTACCTCCATCAATCTCCTCGCACTGTTCCACCAGTGCTCAGCTTCTCATTTTAGCATATACACTGCAAAAGACATCTTCTGCTCCTCTGAACATCTTATAGCCGTGAAAATATTCTCTAACTCAATTATCCATTCCTCAGCCCTTTCCGAATCATAATCTCCTCTAAATGATGGTAGACTCGCTTTTCGAAACTCAGAAAGGTCATGAAAATCCTGATTCCTCTCCTCTTGTACCTCACGCCCAGGTGGAGGCGTAGGCTATGTTTGATTGGCCTCTAGCCTCTCAAGCACCCTAGCAGTTGCAGCTACCTGCTCCCTCATCGCTATGACATTCGCAGTTGTCTGCTCACGCATCGCTTCGACCATTGCCATCATTGCCTCGGCCATCCCCAAACCCTCATTCTCAAGATTCTGATTCCTGCTTCCACGCGATCGTCCCCTTACTGTCGATCGCCCTCGTGCTACCATAGTTTCTTGTAAAAATAGAATAATTCATATTTAGTTAGCTAGACTCAATATCATGTAACCGTGTCACAGTAGGTAAAGCAAATATCTCAAAGGCAAACATGCAATTCCACTCAAACAATCACATGTAAGAGGCAAGAAATGCATAACTAACACGAAACGTGCCTAAGCATAGCCAGTTCATACCCCGACTCAACAGGATGAACGACTCTGATACCAAAAATGTAATAGCCCAATATTTGCTATCCAATTATATCGTCATATAAAAGAATAACCCAATACTGGATCTGCTACTTCTAACATACATCAACAACCAACCCATATCATTCATACATAATGAGTAAATATGGAGAATCATGATAATAAAAGTTATATATACACCACTGCCTCCAAGGCATACTGTAATACATAACCTTTTACAACAACGAAACTAGCGTATTATACAAGCTTTGTTAATCAAAAAGTATATAACTATACTAATCTTCATTCATCTTCTCCTTCCCTTTTGAGGAACTAGCACCTGGATTTACATGGCAATATAATCGGGGTGAGAAAATATATCTCAGTAGAAGCATTCTAATACCAGTATATAGACATATACAAATAGATAATATACTCAATTATCAACTAAACACTTCAATCACAGAAGCAAACAACATCTCCATCTCAGAGACACGTAATTGCCCATACAATTATAATGCATGAATATGTCATGATAGCAACCGCCCATACAATCGCCATGCTGTGCCAATTGTTATGACTAATGCCTATGCCTATGCAATAATCCTAAACATGTAATGCAAAATGTATGAAACCATTTACAAGAATCCAGTTCTCTGGTAATGTCATAAAATGCATGAACCTTGAACAAAACAAAGGAACCCGGTTCCATGAGTTTTGAACAAGCATTGGAAACCCAACTCCAGCTATTGCACAGGGTGTGAGGGAAAGACTATTCTCAACTCATTACTATGATCTGGAAGGTATGTTACCTCTTCACTTATAATCATGTATGATCACCCTCTCTAGGTAGTGAAGTCTCATCAACTACACGGTCTTCAACAACAATCATATTTGATCAGAACAATGATCTTTGTGATGGGAAGGATTGGTTACCTACTCGTTCAAAATTATATTAGACCATCTACAATGAGGACTCACCCTTATCAACATAGATAGGGAAAAACAATAATGCCAATTACTACAATAACTAGCATGTCAATTGATTTACATTCCTAACAACTAACATAAACAATAATGATGTTAAATACAACAATAATTAACATACTAATTGATTTGCATTCACCCAAAAACCCCTTCATTTAATACTCCTATTAGAGTCTCATTGCCCTCTACTAGGCATAAACAAAGGATCCTAACTATTAGGAATCTCAAAATCTCAAAATAAAGATTCTAGTGAAATCAGCTCTGGCATCTAGGCACCTTATTCTTTAGCGTTTGGGCGCTCATCACCCTGTTGCGCGATCATTCTTCTCTGGACTCTGGGTGTCTAGGCGCTCTATACTAGGCGCCTAGGCGCTTTATAGGCGCTCTCCACATGATAGCAATTCTGCAAAATTTTCTGCAGAAGGTGCAACTGTTCCATTAATGGTTATCACGAAATCTACTTACTCCAAAATGGTTTCTTGGTGATTTTAAGTCCCAATCAAGTTCAATAACATATAAGAAACATAAACGATTAACTCATAACTCCCAATTTGGATTTTTGGATCAAATCATCCACTTAAAACCCTAAAACCCCAAATTCATCACACATGAAAAATCTAGGTGTACAAGGGCTGGAAATTCATTTCCATGCACCCAACAACTCATAAACAAGCTATCAATTAGTTTTCTATCATGAATCAAACCAAAATCCCCAATTTTCACTCTAGAAATCCATTTTTCTCATCAAGAACCCCCAAGAACCAAAAGAAAAGATGGAAGAAAAGAGTGAAAGCAAGGTTTTCCCCTACCTCAATTCCCAGAAATGAAATCGATTAACCTTTCCTCCGCAAAGCTAAGCTCCTTCTCTTGATTTGATGAAGATCCTTTCCCTTTGATACCTTGAACTTCCTTATTTCTGGTTTTCCCTGTGCAGCCGTGAGAAGGGAAGAGAAAAGTGAGATAAAACTCCCATTTTTAGCCTTTAATAGGCCTTAACAGAAAAATAGGGTCGTGCCCTTGATATTTTGGTCACTTAAGTGCCCAAATTCACTCGAACAGTTAAGAACATTTAGTTATAACCAAACCAACTTTCCCAACCTCCAGCAGATTCAAAATAAATTCTAAGATTCATTAAAAATCTCGTTACACCAAAAACACACTTTTCCATATCTGCTGGGGGTCAATCCGGTACTAAAACACACAACCAGTATGCTTAAAAATGCTAAACTAACTCTGATAATTCTCAAACTTTAACCACTACTACTCTCATATATTTGTGACCTAGAAACAAGTTCTCTACACTTATCTCCATTAACTGACCAGTTTAAGTAAAAAATGAGGATGAAAACAACTATATTTAACACAGAGTTGCAGCAAAGTGACTAAACATGCTCAGATGATCACCAAACTCCGCAGACTTGATAATCAGGTATTAGGCTACTTCTATAACCTTATACAAGTCTATCACATTTTCACAGATGTTACATTGGACGACTTGCCTGGAACATGCTTTCAAAGTTTCAAGTGCAATGAAGTAATTTAAAAAATATATAAAATATAACTAAGCAATTGATACACTGGATAGATGGTTTGGTGTGAAGACAGAAAATAACGAACTCAACAAACGAACTTGATGAGGATGTGCTTTCATACTTCACCAGTTTAGAACCATTATTTCCAAAGGGAATCTTTATTCCTTCGCAGAGTATACCTTTTTATTTTCTATGTCTTATTTACTTGTTTGCTTATTTGTGATGTGGTTTCCCACTATAATACTCTATTTTGGAGGAGTATGCAATTTCGTTTTTTTTTTGTTAAATTTTTCATTAATATTAACTTGTTACATGTTGGGTGTACTTTATAGTTTAGACTGTTAATGGCCTTCGTGTGTGTACATAAAACCAATTCATTGTTTTCATGGCGTCCTTGTTTGATCCAGTTCAATTTTTTTACAATTGATAAAATCACATGGGATAAACTTTAATTTATTCATTTTCTTTACATTTACTTGTTATGTATTGGGTGTGGTTTAAAGCCATACATTATTTAATATCGGTTTATTATACATGCCTTGGGGTAGAAAGAGGGCATGTGGCTTGCTGTGGACCTATCATCTGGCTTGGTCAAGTTTTGACTTGAACTAATCCATTTAATAAAATGGTCAAGTAAGGCTTTTTAAAAAGTCAATCTAGTTAAATGGACCAACAATCAAGCCTTTGTAAAAGTATTTTAAGCGTAATAGATTGATTTATTTAATTATATATATTATTATTTTAAATTGTTATGATATTTTAATATTTCTATAATACATTTATTTTTTTATAATTAATATATTTTTTTAAAGTCAAAACTCTTTTACTCATATAAAGGCATAAACCTGTTAGCTTACATCGTTGACTTATTTAAAAGTAGACATATTGATCTATTTAAAGGCCTTAGACTTTCTGATTAGATCAGACTTTTAAAAATGTCATGCTAAACTTTAAAAAATGATCTTAGTAAAGTAAATTGGTCAGACTCAAGCCTGTATTTAAAAAAACATGTCGTCTGGTTTAAGACAAGATGCTGAAATTTTCTAAACAATGTTTATAATTATGGTTGATGCTCAAAATTAATTATGATAGAATCGAAAGATGTGTTAATGTCACTCATGGCCAAAACTCTTATCTTTTTCGCGTTGAAGACATTGGATGACTTGCCTGAAATATGCTTTCAAAGTTTCAAGTGTAGTGAAACAATTTATTAAAATTAAAAATATAAAATATAACTAAGCCATTGATGGGTAGGATGGATGCTTTGGTGTGAAGAGAGAAAAGAACAAACTCAACGAACGGACCTGATGCAGATGTACTTTCATACTTCACCTGTTTGGAACTATTATTTCCAAAAGGAATCTTTCTCCCTTCGTGGAATATATCTTTTTATTTTTTACATATTGTTTACTTGTTTGTTTGTAATGTGATTTCTCACTATAATACTCTATTTTGGAAGAGTATGCAATTTTGTTTTCAGTTGATGAAATTTTTTATTAATATTAATCTGTTACATGTTAGGTGTACTTTATTGTTTAGACAATAAATGCCCTTTGTGCGTTTCCAATTCATTGTTTTCTAGGCGTCCATGTGAAACGCTGCCGGTGATAATGGACCTTACCAGACGCCGTTGACTTAATGACATTGAGCGTGCAAATGGCTATGTTTTTAAAAGGACCAAGGTTTTCATAAAGTAAGTTCACATTGAAATGTTAGAAATTACCCAAGTGCTTGATTCAAGCAATGAAAATATAAAACTTCCCGTATGTAACTCAGAAGCATACATAATATACACTGAGATCCCTGATTTCAATATCTTGAAGTTGGTGGCCTGGGAGTGGTATATAATGATTGTAATCCAAATTACATAATTTTTTTTTTGTGTGTAAAGTCAGTTTTGTAGACTGTCATTGTCCAAATCATTTCATGCTAGTATCTAATCTTTTCTTCTCTATTTTACTCTCTGATTGATTGTGTGTTCCTTTACAGACTTATTGCAGATTGTTGAGAGAGCTAGATTTACTTGTGTTGAGGGAGGGACTAGAGGCCAAATCCATTAATTAAGACACTTTCTGGTCTTGTTTCTGTTCAATGGCATCCTCTTCTTTTTGTCATGTTACTGAAATACAACATGATGTCTTCGTTAGCTTTAGAGGCACAGACGTCCGGCGTGGTCTGCTTAGCCATTTGATAAAAGAATTACGTCGTGAGCAGATTGATGCCTATGTAGATGACAGACTTGAGAGAGGAGATGAAATATCATCCTCACTTCTCAGAGCAATCGAAGGATCATATGTTTTATTGGTTATATTCTCAAAAGACTATGCTTCGTCAAAGATGTGCTTGAAAGAGCTTGAGAAAATGATTGAGTGCATGGAAAGAAATAAACAAATTGTAATACCTGTTTTCTACAATGTAGATCCATCAGATGTTGGGCACCAAAAAGGAGATTATAGAGATGCTTTAGCTAAACATGAAGGAAAATTCGACGAATACATGGTGCAAAATTGGAGATCAGCTCTGAAGAAAGCTGCTGAATTATCAGGATTTCATTACCCAACAAATTTTGAGTAAGTTTTTTTTTTTTTTCAAGTACTTGTTTGATCAATGTTTTTTCACCTGTTATTTATTATTTCTTGTATAGTATGCATTTTTAATAGGTTGCTTGAATAGCATTTGTTTTCTATATTATTTTCCATCAAACATTCCAACAGTTTTAGACTAAATTAATTCTTAAAGATCAAAATTATATTTATCATAACTCGTTTTTTCTCATGGTTTGTTTACATGTAAAATGTTAAGAATATATTTTCTAACACACTCCTTTTAACATACTCTTTTCTATTGAGTCACGTCACACACTAAAGTACACACTTAATTTTGATTAGCGTGTAATTATCTCGATAAACATGTAATTAACTCGATTAGTGTGTAATCAAGTTTGAGTGTATACTTTAATGAACGACGTGATCCAATAATAAAGAATGTGTTGAAAGTAATGTATTAAAGAGTGTGTACTTAACATTTCTCTTGTTTGCATTAAGGAGGAGAGAGAGAGAGAGAGAGAGAGAGAGAGAGAGAGAGAGAGAGAGAGAGAGAGAGAGAGAGAGAGAGAGAGAGAGAGAGAGAGAGAGAGAGAGATTTCATGTTTGTTGTTAGTCTATACATGCACATCGCATTGACAATCATTAAAAGCCAGAACGTTACCAACAAAAGATTTTATTGTATGGATAAAAATTTTGTTACATTGATATATACATTTCTCCTATATTTTGTTGTTTTTTCTTTTATACATTTTCTTTTCATTTTTTTTCTTCTTTTATCTGCCAGGAATGAATCTGATATTGTTGATGAAATTGTAAAAGATGTTTCAAAAAAGTTGAGCAAGTTTTACTCAAGTAAATCAAATGGCCCAAGTGAATCAAATGATATCGTTGGAATCGATAAAAATATAGCACAGATTGAATCTTTATTGGCAATGAAGTCAGAAGAAGTTCTAATGATTGGAATTTGGGGCATGGGTGGCATAGGTAAGACAACCATTGCTCGTGCTATATTTGACAAATATTCTCTCCACTGCGATGGTTGCAGCTTCTTGAAAATAAGAGAAGAAATTGAAAAAAGCCATTTGAGTTGTGTACGTGAAAAACTTCTTTCTGAACTATTTGGGGGAAAAAACCTCCATACAGATGGCATAAGCAAAGCAAGATTTTTGTCTTCTGATGTTAAGAGAAGGTTGAGTCGGAAAAAAGTTTTTATTGTGCTGGATGATGTGAATACTTCAGAACAATTAAAACATCTGGTTGGAAATCTAAGCTTTGGATCAGGGAGCAGGGTGATCATAACAAGTAGAGATAGGAAGGTGCTTATTAGTGGAGGAGTTAATCGAATACATGAAGTCAAAGAAATGAATTTTCAAGAATCCCTTAAACTCTTCTGCTTAAAAGCCTTCAACGAAAGCCAGCCCAAAATAGGATATGAAGAGCTATCAAAGAAGGCAATTGTTAATGCCAAGGGCAATCCATTAGCTTTAGAAGTTTTGGGTTTAGATTTCCACTCCAGAAGTAAACACACATGGGAGTGTGCAATAAGAAGACTCAAGAAGTATCCCAATGAGAAAATTCAAAGTGTGTTAAGATTCAGTTATGATGGACTAGATGATATAGAGAAAAAGGCATTTCTAGATATTGCATTCTGTTTCAAAGGAGATGACAAAGATTATGTTATCAGGCAACTAGATGTTTGGGATTTTTATGGAGCTAGTGGAATAGAGGTTCTACAACAGAAAGCTCTTATAACTATTTCAAATGACAATAGAATAGAAATGCATGACTTGATACAAGAAATGGCTCAGAAAATAGTTTGGGAAGAATCTCCTAATCCCAGAAGACGCAGCCGATTGATTTTGAGGGATAAAGAGGAAGTCTATGATGTATTGAAAAATAACAGGGTAAGAAAGATAATTTATCTTCCCTTTCATGTTTTTTGCATAGAAATTGCAGCTAGCTTTATAGTATTTTCTTAACGTTATTATGGTTTTTTTCAGGAAAATGATGTAGTGGAAGCCATGCTTATAGATGTGTCTCAAATTGGAGATGTACCCTTGAGTGTTGACACTTTCCGAAAGATGCCTAATCTAAGATTTCTCAAATTTTATTTCCCGTGGCATGTTGATCTTTTTATGCCACCAAGCCATGTTGTAGAACTCTTGCGGGGAGTGCAGGTATATATGAATATATGTAGTTTCGTTTTTTATTTTTTTTCATTTAATTGAAATTTGAGGATTTTCTAATATCATCTTTTTTCTTTAATTGTTATAGGATTTCGTGAACTTAAAGACAACTGACCTTAGTCGATCGAAACAGTTGGTGGAGCACCCACAGTTCCCTAGGGCGTCAATTCTTGAATGTGCAAATCTCAATAACTGTCACAGTTTACACGATCTTGTGAATTTAAAGACAACAGATGTTAGTAGATCTAAGCAGTTGATGGAGCTTCCGGATTTGTCAGAGGCATCCAATCTCGAACGGGCATATCTCTTGGAGTGTGATAGTTTGAGTGATGGTCATCCATCTATGTTATCTCTGCAAACACAAGTTACTTCGGTTCTATCTGGGTGCAGAGAACTCATGAGCATTGGAAGCGAGATTCATATAAAATCGCTTGACTACCTTCTTATTGATGGCTGCTCAGGTCCAAAGGAATTTTCAGTGTCATCGAAGGAAAAAAGACAGCTAAATTTAACAGACACTGGAGTGGAAATATTAAACTCGTCCACTGGACACCTCATCAATCTTGAATGCTCAGATATGGATGGTCTACAATTTAAGAATCTCCCCAGCGAGTTATTTTGCCTGAGATCTACGTATTATCTTAGACTTTTTAACAACGAAGTACAAGACACTAGGAAACCCAAGCTACATATCCTTTTTGATGGGTTAAGGTATTCTCGTCGAATATCTTTGAAGGAGTTGTATAACTTACTTCAACGGGCAGTCTATCAGAATATTAGTGTTATTCCATGGTTTTGTGAATTGAGGCTAGATGGAAGCAACATGAGGAGCTTGCCTGCAATTATCAAGCACTTTCCGAGGATGCAAATTCTTTCCTTAAGATATTACAGGAGGCTTTGCTTTCTGCCAGAGCTTCCTCGGACTGTTGCATACTCAGATGCCACCAACTGCACATCACAGGAGACAGAAATTGGGAATCTTCCAGATACAAACGAGTTACTTTTCCTGACATCTCTCAAGGAGCTTTATATTCGTAACTACAGATGCGTAATTGAAAAACAGAGGCTTCATATCCTATTTGATGGCTTGCGGTCTTTAAGAACACTATGGTTGGTGTATTGTCGTAACTTGTCTGAACTCCCTGATAACATCAACGTCTTATCACAATTACGTGTATTAAGTCTAGATGGAAGCAGTGTGGAGATGTTGCCTGTGAGCATCAAGCATCTTTTGGGGCTCAAAGTACTGTCATTGAGGGGTTGCAGGAGGCTTATGTCTCTACCTGAGCTTCCACCATCCATTCAAAATTTGGATGCCCACGATTGCATATTGCTGGATACAGTAGAGTTCAGTTTAACGACTGCTGCACCACCAGAACTACAATACGCTGATATTTCATTCCAAAATTGCGCCAGCTTGGATGCAGAGAAATTTAATCATTTATTTCATCAATTTGTAAGGGCACTAGTACAAGGATACGAATTAAGAAGAACGAGAACAGGAGCACAAGAGTGTAAATGCAGCTTTATTAGCCCTATTAGCTTTTGTTACCCAGAAAGCAGAGTGCCAGAATGGTTCATATATCGTGGATGGGAGGCTTCCGTTACTTGTGAACTTGCTTCAGCTTCAAATGACTTTTTCAGTTGCCTTCTATGCGTTGTCCTGTCTTCCTCCAGTTACCCCTTAAGCGTCCAAGTTAAATGCCAATCCTACTTGGAAGATGGTAACATGCCCAGATATGCAACTGGAAAGCATTGTCTGCATGAATTATGGATGGATCTGACTTCTGATCATGTCTATATCTGGTATTCCGAAAACTGTGGCAGCTTAGTGAGTGAAATTAAGGCAATCATAGATGATCAGTGCACCTCTTCTAGTTATAATCCAAAGGTTACATTTGAATTCTCTTTGGAAGTGGGAGAACATTCCAGTATGCCCAAGCATGAGCTGGACGGATTGATCAAAGAGTGTGGAGTCTGTCCACTATATCTCTGAGATTAACACAACTTCATCAAAACCCAAGAGACATCGGGATGTTTTTGAGTTGGAGATCACTGAAATTGGAAATGGAATTGGAAGTCCTGGTGACCAAGAACCACTCCCTCCCACAAAGAAACTGAAGGAATTGGTTTAATCGGTATAATCTTTCTTGCTCTCTTTAAATTAATACTAACATTTCTTTTTTTAATTTTTATTATTAGTCTGTTTGTAATAGAAAGTGTTTACTTTCTAATGGACTTAACTCCGTTGTTATGTTCTTTAATGTCCTTTTTCCCAAGTTGAACTCTCTATGATGTTTTTTTGACTTGTTCCTATGACATTCTGCACTAGAGTAATCCTTGAGTTCTTTGGCACTGTGTTTGTAGTTACTTATATGGCTTATGCTGATTTTGGGACTGTTTCTAACTTAAATTCTCTTTCTTTTGAAAATTTTAGTTCGGTTAGTAGTTAAATGTAACCATTTGTCTCTGCAATTCATTTTTATTATAATTGATTAGAAGAAAAATCAAAATGTCGGCAAATCATCTCTTATTCAAAGAAAAATTAAGGTGATTGAATTTCAGGATTTAGACTTTCTTCTTTCATAACTGTGAACAAAAGCTATACTTATCCTTTTGATTTTTCTTTATTGTTAGATGAATCGTGAAACAATTTATTTCAATTATTGTAATTGTTTGAAAGAAGATATTATAAAAGCCTTGTGAGGTTAGCCTGAATCAGGTGTATGGTTCTTAATTTTATTCTGTTGTCTATTTTGTTCTTGAGGATTGCATATAAAGCTTTGTAGGATTGGTGGCTTTGTTTTTTATACTTTATTTTTAAACCCTAATGTTAATGTAAGTAGTTAAAGCAAAATGTTCCAAGGTCAAAACTTAATTTTCTTGTCTGCAGGTTCACTTTGTTTTTCTCTTCATGGATGGCTCAAATGTCAGAAAATTGAAGTGAATATTGATTTGTGTTTTTTTTTTTTTTTGTTTTGGTACAATCTTTTTTATTTTTGACAGACTAATCTTATTATTTTAATTATTGAAACAATGTATCTTCATTATGCATAACATCCCTTCAATTATAAAATTGTGATAAGTGGTGTTCAATTATTTGTGCAGTCTAATAATTAGAACAATATGGACAAAATGGAAACAAGGAAATAAATAACAGCAATGCTTGCCAAGATTGTTTTGTCTTTATTAGAAAGAAGGTTTAAAATAGCAAATGGTATCTTGGATCAATTTTTTTTTTCAGTTTTATTTTTTTCTGACATATTATCTTTTTGGAAAGCTTCCTTCTCCTCATATAACTTGGCTTCTATTGCAGATGCTGCATTGGATAGTGGTTAATTGCACTCTGAACAAACTTCATGAAATAGCTAATTTCAGTTGTAATGAAGCAGAACTCTCCTCTGAATAACATCTTTCATTGTAGTGAAACTTTTATCTACTCTGATGATGTACTTTTCTTTGTGCATCTGGTGTTTTAATTATTGTAATTGCTAATGTCAGTTGCATTAAGCAGTTGATAAGAGGCTACCAAAGTTTGTGGAACTGACTTATGTATGTTATTGTTTTCAGTCACAAAATCATGTGTTCACTCCATCATAACTTCATTAATTAGTGTTATCATGTTAACAACAAATATGAATATGTTTTTGGATTTCTTAATCCTTTCTTCTGTAGTTTTACATGGTATATTTATGATTTATGCCACACGGGACCAACTCTTGTGGATAAGCTATTCCGGTATTTGTTTACGTAAGGGCTGCAAAGAAGGTTGCACAAGTCATACCTGTAGCAGGTTGATCCCTGTGATAATTAAGTTATGGTATAATTCGAGCGCCAACAATAAATTTAGGTGTCAAATTCAGATGTATCTCATGGGATATATGCTGTTTTTAGTTTAAATGGAAAATTATAACTTTTCTGTAACATTTGACTTGTAGTGGCACCATCATTGCTTAAGCTAAGATATTTTGAATAGTTAGTTAACTTTTCTTTTTACATCAAACTTTCAAGTGAAAAAAGATATTGACAAACATATTAGACTACTAGTATCAAGTAGTAACCACGTTTTAGCCCAATAGTTGAGGGGCCTCTATTATATTAGGGACTTGAGTTCAAAAATACTTGTGAAAAGGGATAACTTTAATATACCGATTAAGAATTAGCCTAAAAAAAGGTGTGAAAAAATCTCATAAAACTAAAAAAAATGTTGGCACACTAATTTTAAATGTATTTCTAATATAGTTCACTTTTAAATTCCCCTATGAACCCACTTAGCCATTTTTAAGTTACACATGTTTTTTAATGAAAATTTTATGTGTTTAATTATTTTTCAAAATTTATATGTTTAACTATGTTATGGTAGTCATAATGAGAGTACGGTGGCAGCGACAGTGGTGCGAGAGGTGTGTATCTACAAAAGACACTCTAACACGCAAGATAGACCGTGCACAAGGTGAGTAGAGTGTTTGGGGTTAGATACATACCTTTGCTATCATGTGTGACATTTATAGGAACGTCATGATAGATAAGAATAATGTTTAAATCTACATTAATGGATAATAAATGTTGTTAATTAGGATAAGAATTCATTAAGATCATTATCTCTTATAACTGATTCTTCTATTTATAAGGGTTTCTATGAGAGATTTACTCATCATAAATAGGCATATTTATTTATCTAAAAGCGCTTATTATTATCCGGGATCCAACTCTAGTAAGCTGGATTACTCTTGAACCGCTAACCCATAACCCGATTCAGAACAGTTGCCCCCAGCTTGACGCTCAAATATGATAGCTGAGTGTCAAGATATCTAAGATTATCAAGAGCAAATGACATGCATGGGACAAAGGGATCCAAATTATAACACAGATACCGAATCTCGCAGTGTCTCTATTGAAATGTCGAGGGCATGATGCAAAATAAAAATTGGGATGCTCCTAATATTGATAAATTAGGCCGAGATCTAATATAGTTCACTCCACCTTAAAGCTACTACATCATTGTCTAGGATTCACATGGGGTTGCCCCCATGTCAATTTTGGCAGTGGGGTCTAATCATGAATTGTGAATTTCTTGAAGTGAAAGTCGTGATCCATATTATAACTTTGTAGCAATAACTTAGTATTGATCCGGGGTCCGGCATGAATACCATCACCCTAGGCATGCATCACTTCATGTTTAACCGTTGTCCTTTTAGCTGCTGCATCAGGTTCATACCACCACATGGTGAAAAATGGGTGGAAGTCATTGTTTGATCGTTATGCTATCATGATTGTCATTTTAGATTTAATGTGAACATATGTATTTACCACTGTGTGTGTGATAATCACAGATTTCATACATTAATAAACTCCTATTTTTAGTCCTTTACACTCTCTATGTACTTAATTGATTGAGTTTGGTCATGTTTTGTAAGTTTGGGCACAAATAGGGCTTAATTGATCTTTTTAGCATTATTAGGATTTTACACTGTTTTTATATTTTGGCCATATCTTGAGTTCTATATATGTAAAAATTATGTATTTTGTCTTGTAGGAAAGATAAGAGAGAGCTCTACAACTTTTATGAAGAGCCCCAGAGTTGAATCAGATATCCAGTTGACCGAATTGGGCTTGGAAGTCAGAACACGAGTTTTGTCGCATAACCCGAGTAGCGTGCACTAATTGATCCATAATTTGAGCTGCAGGTGTGATATGAACCTGAAACTAGTGCAATTTGAAAGATAAGACATAGATCTTCAATTCTCCACTTATCCAAAATGTGACGCTTTGATGGTGTCTTCATCCTTTTACGTCAACTGACGAGATCAGAGACCTGTTAAGAGTGATTTAGGCATAATTCTCTCATCTTAAGACCAAATCAAGTGATTTCGGTGGCCAAAGAAAGCTAAGAGACAGATGATTAACTTTAACCTAGGAGCAAATTAGGATTCTTAATTTTAAGTTAGTTATTTTTGTATAAATAGGGGACCTGAGATAGATAGAAACCCTAAGTCGTATTACTTGAGTCTTCTACCAAGAATTTTCTCCTCTCTTTTGCAAACTACGTGCCACAGCCATGGAGAACTAAACATTCGAGATCAATCCAAGGATATTGAGGAAATTCTATTTTGGCTTTGAGATTTTGTACCTAATTTTGATTTTGAATTGAATTAATTATCTTATTCTTCTCTTGATTTAGATTTCGAATTGCATGATTAGAGATCTCAGTTGTGTGATGTGATCCGATTGGATCTTTAATCCTAATTGAGGTTTGTGATTAAATTGTGATTGATTAATTATGATTTAGTCACATGAATTGAAGATGGTTAAGTTGGCAGATTTGTTAATCTAGGTTAATTGAATTCTGGTTGTTAAACTAGCATAAGTTGCATGAATCTAGCGATCGCAAGTTTATGAATCATTTGTTAATTAAATTCTAGGTAATTATCTAGTGTTGAATTCTATGTGTCTGATACAGAGTTTTTGGTCAATCATAGATTAACCAATTAATCCAATCTAGATGCATGTTTTGTGATCGATGACAAGCCAACTAGGTTTCTGACGATCTCTTGGATTGGTCCCTTTGCAATTTGAATTTCTTTCTTACATTTAATTATTACATTTACATTTTGCATACTCAATTCCCCCTGTTGGACCTTGATTTGGTTTGATTAGTATCTTGATCCACGAGAGATGACTCGGTTCGCTGCATTGTGCTACAAGTTATCGGTAGAACTGGAATTTTGTTATTTGGTTGAGTTCGATACTCGAATCAGCATGATGGATGTTAGGGGTTACCCCTACACCTATAAATAGGATTGGGGTGTTACCCCTCCCCCACTCTTCATTTTCTCCTTCATTTTTGTAATATCCTCCATAATTTAATGACCCTAATTAGGGTTATAGAAGCTCAGTAATACTGGTAAGAATTATTTGTTAAATCGGATAATTTTATGAACTAGTTTGAGTGTAATTCAATAACACTGAGTACAAGATAATAATTAAGGTATCTGCAGAATTGGTTGATATGATGGAAATAAATATGAAAAATTTATTTCCTTACTAAGAATCATTGATAAGAATTGTGAAAAATTTTGGAGGAGCAACAAAGCAAGTCTGATATTTTTAATGATACTGCTGAGGAATAGTCAGTACAGTTAAGCAACTTAGAAAATTATGAAATTTCGTGGAGATGATAGGTAAAATATGGAGAATATTTTGGTATAAGTATTAACCAAGACAACTATCAGTAAACATATTACTTAATCCCTCGGTTTAATTTAACTTGGAACAAAGTAATAAAGCTTAACTGATAAAATAATAGTATATGAAAATTTATGGAAAAATAGATATGAGGACTAAGATGAGTTCTAAAATTTTTCTTAATACTTGTGAATACTTAAAAACTCAACTTTAGAAGATTAAATTGTACTTAGCAGATATAAAAGTTTCAGGATGAATTTTAGTCCTTCCACCCTCTAGATATTTCTATCCTTTCTCTTCCACTTTTTCTCATCTTTCCTTCGTCACTTTCTCTCCTCTTCCCGCGTCAAAAATTGAACCAAAAATAGGGGAGAAAAAGCTCTCCCACCGCTACCCATTTCAAGCTTTCATTTTCCATCTTTCTTTCACTCATCCTCACCTACACCCAACCCTATTTCTTCTTCCTCTTTTACCATTGTTTCTCACGGCTAATAACCCAATAATAGAGGCAAAAATAGCAGCTGAAATAGAGATAAAAATAGCAAAGAAAAGAGAGAAGAGAGGAGGACAAAGTGAAGGAAAAGGAAGAAAATCAAGGGAACAAAGCTAGGAAATGAGGTAGGGGTCATTTGCTCTTCAATTGCTTTTCTTTATTGTGATTTTTTTTTACTCAAATTTTTGGTTTTTATATTCATAATGGTCACGGTTAGGCCATGAAAAAAAGGGGAAGAATTTGTTATTTTTTTATGCTTTAATTTCCTACTATCCACTAGTTCTTCCTCTTGATGAATTGTTGAAGGAGAAATTGTGAGATTGATTATTAATTTCATTGATGCTTGTGCCCTAGGTCTCACGGCCATGATGGGAGTTTAAGGTGTTTATATTTCTGTTATTTGTTTATCTATTTCTATTGATGCTTTTGTTGAATTGTTATGTTGCCTTTGTGGTTGATTTAGTGAAGTTTATGACCAAATTTTGTTTGATTGATGAACACGGTCAAGCTGCCTTGTTATGGGAAGAATTTATGGTGTTTACTTAATTGAAATTGTGACTTGAATTGTGATGGAAATGAAGGCAGAATGCTGCCCCTGTTTGTGGTGGAATTGTGAATGCATTTATGCTTGAGTTCATGGCTAGAAAGGTGTTTAATCACCAAGGCAGAATGCTGCCCAAATTTAAGCAGAATTTTGCTACCTTTGATGAGTGAAATGGTGGCTTGAATTGGTTGAAAATGCACGATAGAATGTTGCCTCCGAGTGCTTAGAACTATGCTGCTTTTGTACATGATGTTTTGACTTAAAATGTAACTAAAAACCATGGTAGTAGTTTGCCCTATTTTGGTTTTAAATTTAATACTTTAGTATCATGCATTGATGTCAAATCTTAAAGAAAATGTGAAGTTTGAATTGTTCATAATTCTCATACTTACAAATTGAGTAAATTGAGAAGGTTGGAATGTGAATCGTAGTCGTGGCCTAGTTGGATTCAAAATGTTTGATATTGGTCATTTGTGATGCTAAGAGTAAGTTCTAGTATTAGTAATCTTGAAGTAATTGAATATGTTTTAATTTGGCCATAGAAGCTGAATGATGACTTAAAGAAGTGATTAAATGTTTTTAGCATTATTCATTTGATGATTGTAATGAATGACCAATTATTGGTTACTTGTTGTAAAATTGAGATTTCATAATTACTCGATGACTCAAATTGAGCACTGAGATGGAATTGAATTTGTATGTTATATTATGACTAGAACATGTAAATGAATGACGGAATTAAATTCTTATGTCATATTATGACTTGAATGAGTATATGAATTATTGTACGAATTGATTGTTGTGGTAATTGTGTTAATAACAATTATTGGAATTATATATGTTTGAACTTTATATTGTTAGTAAAAGATGTTTTGGAAACTATTAAATGAAATTCTGTTTCGGGAAAAGAAGGGACCAGATTTGGCATTTTGCCACCCTTCTAACTATATATATATATACTCAAATTGAAATTTAAAGAAAGGTATTTTTCCTTGAAACAGCTGGAATTATTGTGATAACACGTTTTCATAATAGAACTACTGAGAATTAGTATTCTCACCCCTTTTTCTATATTATATTCCATGATAAATTCCAGGTTCAGATCTTGCAGCACTACAGTCGTAATAGAAGTTGAAGCTTATGTTTTAATTTAAAGTTTTGTACAAAGGATGTATGAATAATGCTTAGGTGGCAGTTGATGTATTTTTGTACTATGAAGTACTCTTTGTATAAACATCCTATCGGTATAGTATATTCTCCACCTTTCTAGGCTCATATTTGATATATCAAAGCAAAGTATATTTGTAATTTTTTTGTTGTAAGTTTTCAAGTGATGTGCTTACTACTAATTACTATTGTGTAATTTCAAATACACTTTAGTGTTAGTAGTAAGGGCGTTACAATTTTGCCTTTGTTTCCAATGCTTCAAAGGTTTTTCGATGAGCTTCCTATAGTGGTTTTCCCTGCATTTCAACTTTTCATCCCATTTCCTTCTTCAAAATAAAAGGTATTCTTTTTTTTCCCTCATTTTTTTTCTTTCACAAAAACCATGGTAAGAGTGAGAATGTTAAACAGTAGTGACAGGGAGGGTACTTCTTTAGGGATTTTAAGTGCGACATTGTCTCTACCACCTCAAGAGGGGTGGAGATAATCTCCTCATGTTGGAGGTATTGGTAGGGGACAAAGGCCGCTATCTAGGATGGATATCTTGAAAATGATATGGAAGGCAAATAGAGCTAGGGAGCTAGCAAGGCAAAGGCCATCATGTCGCTCTTCGTACTCATAGGGGAGTTAGAGAGTTATAACATAATCTCTTCTGATTTTGACATAAGTACGACCTCTATAGGTAACATCGATAATACGGAGATTGGACGACAGAGGGCGGCGACATTAGAACCATAGGAGTTTGTATACCCAATGGATGTTAGCCTGTACCAATAGGTTGACCATGAAGTTTTGGGGACCCCTTCAAGCATCGAGACCTCGAAGGATGCCAGAGACAAATAGGAATATATTCACCTTATGAAAGGCCAACTACGCGATGATGAATTCGTTATCCAGGCTCTGACAGATCAAGAATGGGTCTGCTCGACTAGAACAGAGGGTGACCACTTTGTTTATATGTATGAAGCATTCTTCACCCGCATTGGGGTCTACCTTCCGTTCTCCGACTTTCAGATTGGAGTTATGAACCATTTGCAGGTGGCTCTAACTCAACTTCACCCAAATGCATGGGGCTTTATGCGGACTTACGAGCTCATCTGCAAAGCTTTCAAATGGTAGTACTCCATGGAGGCCTTCTTCTTTCTCGTCACCCGATTCTCACCATCTGGGAACAATTTCCAAAAAGGGTGGGTTAACTTGCAAACTCAAGCGAGGCGCAAGGCATTTAAGTCATACCAAGAGTCTTTCAAGAATTTCAAGAAAGACTTCTTCCGAGCAGAAAGAGCTCTAAGGACAACGCCTTTTTATGTTACCCTGAAGGACATACTGCAGGTATACTTATACTGGATATAAACGATGTGGGAGCAAGGTTAGGAAGAGTTTGAAACTCTGTTGTCCACATTAAGGGAAGATGAGGCCAACATTATTCGTTTTTTAGTTTAGTGGACTGAAAAAAATGGGGCCATCTACCGTAAAGATGTTTTAGATGAGCCCTCTAATTCTTTAAGACAATTTTTAAGTATGTTGCTTTCATTTTGAGTACATTATATGTTAATGTTTTCATATTGCATGGTTTTTCTAAGTGTGGTAACATTATTTCTTTCCATTTTGCAGAGAGTATGGTGCCTTCTAACAGTCTTGAATCTTTTGCCTTGCGCTTGGCATAAAGAAAAATTGGAGCATCAAGCTTCGGATCCTAGCCAATGGCCCTAGTTCCTCATCCTCAAACCCAACCCCAAGCTGCAACGTAGGAGGCGAATCTTGAGTCTCCTGCTCGACCACTTTAGGCACATAAGAGGAAAGGAGATAGCTGATGAGAGCCAAAAAGAAAAAGGCATATGATCGAGGTGGCTCCTATCGACCTCACAATTGGTCGGGAGACTGTGATTCTAGAGGGCACCCTTCTCCAATTTACTGCCAGATCCATTTAGGTAGGGGGTTGATCCAAGGCGGATCATCGACAACACCCATCTTACCTAAGCTAATCAAGACGTCCTAATTGAGCAGGACTTGATTGAAATCATCCGAGACGCAAAGGTCCAAGCTCTGCGCAATGCCTTGATGCTTTAGTTTCTGGAGTTTGATATTCGAGCATGTTCATCATACTTGTGAATTGGAGAAGAAGATGGATGCCTTCTATGGTGAGAAGAAGGAGCTTGAGATGATGGTTGCTTAGATAGATGGGTAAATTACCTAACTGAACGAGGAACTTAGTCTTCAGAAGGCTGAAATAATTAGGCTCCAGAAAAAAGTTGAAGAAGGCAAAGCTTAAGAGAAGACCTTGAAGAATTAAATCTCTTCGATTAAGTCCAACTTAACTGCTCCCCAGATGGAGAATGAAATCCTTAGGAAGTCCGAGGCAAAGTTGAAGAATGATGTGCTTGTATCTTGAGAATGAATGGGTTGCCTCCATGGATGACTCTTTCACCAACGCGCTTACCCAACTTTGTTTGCTGAACTCAAAACTTGTTACCACAAGAACCGGATCGCAGAAGGTGATGAGAGATAGTTACATTGTGGACGCTATCTCTGAAGCTGCCAATGTGAACCAGGTTCTTGTAGCGGATGACAGCAAGAGCGAGGAGGAGGACGATGAGAGCGAGGAGGGCGACCAAGAGGAAGAAACCGAGGTGGAGGGGGACAACCATGGAGAGCCCAACTTGGATGCTTGACTTCATTATATTTTTTGTTCTGCCCCTACGTGGGGTTAATTTTATTTATGTATAGACAAATCTCAGAATTCAAGCATATTTTCTAATTCGATAACTTAGAATTTTTTCTGCTTCTACTTGTGTATCTTCATATTGCCTTTTTGCTTCTTTGTCTGAGATGGTTTCAACGCCCTATCTCGATGATTTTTCGATAAACACTTGGCGAATATTTGTCTACTTTTTTGCATTTCTAGTATTCTGCTTTCTGAATACGTAATAAAATCTTGATGATTCCGTTTTATACTTTTTGATTTAAAGAAGAAAATCATTGATCCTAGATTATGAATATCAAGGAATAAAAAAATAAACTTTTAACTTAATTGTTACCAAAGAATTGTAACACTTAGCCAAATTTCTAAGTGTAAAGTTGACACGAAATCCTTTTAAAGTGGTATACCTTTTACGAATACCGACAAGTGTTATTGTTGTAGCCCAGCCATTGGTGAGATACTCTTAACCACTTTAAACTTGCTTTAATTTATGGGTAAAGGTCAGACTCGTTAAGGCTTGGGCTAAAACCCTTAAGCTCACTTCTAGACCACCGAGAATGGTCAAGTGAGTTGCCCTTGTTGACCTTCATTCTTGTATCGGATTATCTAATCCGAGATGAAACTTATATTCCTCAGATCTCTTCAAGGTGCAATAATCTTGTGGGTTACAATAGTTACAATCGGGTAAAATAACTAAGTACTGAAAATTTATTCATCAATTTATTCATGTCAGAATATGTCATTTACATGATAAAAACATAACTTTTAAAGAATAAAATTGCAAAAAATAAAAAAAATTAACTATAATACTTTCTAAGTTTATCAGCATTCCAGAAATTCTTGATACTTTTGTCAGTGAGGGTCTCCAGGGTGTCGCAACTGTGATTGTGATGGGATGACCAAAAATAGGATTTTGAAAATAATGGAGTCGTCACCAATGTTTATTTAAATTGAAAAAACATTAAAAAACTCTTTAATTAGAAAAACTAGTCTTTTGAAAAATAAGTTTGGATTCGAGAGTCGATTATAGATAAGGAAGGTATTAGCACCCTATACTATCTGTTCTAAGAATGATACCTTTAGTTAGTTGTGTAAATTTTAATAATCTCAAATATATTTATTTTACCCCCTTTAAAAAATATTATAACTATTTATAAAAGAAAAAGAAATAACTAAATTATGAAAATTAATTTTAGCTTAATAGAATAGAGATTCCGCTCCTACATATCCCCAGGTGCAATGAGGAATTTGAAGCCACATCGTTCTTTAAAAAAATATTTGTTGGTTGGTTTGTTTTAATTATAGAAATTGTCTTTTTTATTAAAAAATTTATTTTTAAAAAAATTGAATTAACAAGTCGTCATGACTCAGGTAATTCAATTAATTCTTGACAAGTGAAGTTCGGCGTCACGTTTGAGACATCACCCGTAAACGGTTATAATTCAAATAACACTTTTAAAAAAATTTAAAATTTTCAAATCAACAAATTGTCACAACTTATTTAATTTTTAGTGTAATATTTGATAG
Source organism: Ormosia semicastrata (assembly GCA_029884595.1). Classification (NCBI taxonomy): domain Eukaryota; kingdom Viridiplantae; phylum Streptophyta; class Magnoliopsida; order Fabales; family Fabaceae; genus Ormosia; species Ormosia semicastrata. The sequence continues at coordinate 63,439,642 of JAQQTO010000062.1, forward strand.
TCAATTAAAATACACACCAATAATACATAAACATGCCATGTAGCCCAAATTGATAAAAAAAAAAAGGAATAGACTTTATCCTATTAATTCAAACTCAATTTAATTCCCAAGAATCCAAAATCATGTCATGATTATAATGAGACCAAGCAAATATCAAAATGCATTCAACATCATAATTATAACATATCACTGGAATACTACAGCACATAAAATCAACTTCACCAACATCTAATCTAACATAAGCTTGAATAATGTATGGTAAGAGAACGTACCTATTGACAAAGAAATCAAGGACTTTTATTTAGCTACCCCCCCCCCCCACACCTCTTACTTTTCAAGAATATCAAATCATGATTTCTCATCCTTCAATTATTTTTTAAGAAAATCAAATCATGATTTCTGACTAAAAACATATCCCTTATTTTTCAAGAATATCAAATTATGATTTCTTATTAAAAGCATATCCTTTAATTATTTTTTAAGAAAATCAAATTATAATTTCTTATTAAAAGCATATCCTTACATTTTTCTTTCATTATTTTTTTTTTGTACAAATAATAAGAAAAGGTAGTGATCCAAATAAGATGGAAGTAAATAAAACCTAAAAAATTATTATGTGCTCAAAACATTGCAATTAAGCATCATTTAACACAAAATTATTAGTCCTTGATTAAGCAACAAAAATAAAAATTTTATGGATAAAATTGGGTATCAACAACTATTCCCCTTTACTTTACATTTAAACTAAATGAAAAGCAAAGGAATTGATTCAATTTTGTCTATGAATTTTTTTCCTTTATTTTTTTTGTAATCTTGCCTCCTCTTTTTTTTTTATTGTACAGAGTGTGTAGATCGATGCAAAACACAGCAGACCTTAAAACAAGATAAAAATGTGGGGTATGAGGACCCCAAAAGGTAAAAGGCACGAGTATATGGACCCAGAGACTTAAAGGAAATGGATACAGGGACCCAGAAACTTAAAGACAATGGGTACGAGGACCCAAAAACTATAGGTTGTGGGTGCGGGGACTTGGAAAACTAAAGGCAATTGGTACAGAGACCCGTTGAAGCTTGATAAAAAGGTAAAAAAAATTACAAAGTCGGGTACTCGTTGAAGCTTAACAAAAGGGTAAGAAAGCTCGCGGAGCTGGGTATCCACCAAAGCTTGACAGGAACAAGGTAAGAAGCTTGCAGAGCTAGGTATCTACTGAAGCTTAACAGAAAACTTAAAGCAGAAATATAAAAAAGCTTTCGGAGTTGGGTATTCGTTGAAGCTTAACAAAAAATTAAAACAGAAATGTAAAAAGCTTGCGGAGTTAGATATCCGCTGAAACTAGATAGAGAACTTAAAGGCAGAAAACTAAAAAGCTTGACAGAAAACTTAAAGGTAGAAAGGTAAAAGCTTGTGGAGTCAGGTATCTGCTGAAGCTTAGCAGAAAACTTAAAGGCAAAATGGTAAAAAAGTTTGCGGAGTTGGGTATCCACCGAAACTTAATAGAAAACTTATAGGAAGAAAGGTAAAAAGCTTGCGGAGTCAGGTATCTACCAAAACTTGATAGAAAACTTAAAGGCGGAAAGGTAAAAAGCTTGCGGAGTCAAATATCCACTGAAGCTTAATAGAAAACTTAAAGTAAAAAGTAAAAAGATTACGAAGTTGCTATCCATCAAAGCTTAAGAAAAAAACCTAAAGCAAAAAGTAAAAAGCATGCAGAGTCAGGTATCCATCGAAGCTTAATAGAAAAATTAGAGCAGAAAAGTAAAAAGTTTGCAGAGTCGGGTATTCGCCAAAGTTTGGCAGAAGACTTAAAGTAGAAAAGGTGAAAGCTTGCGGAGTCAAGTATCCGCTAAAGTTTGACAGAAAACTTAAAGGCAAAAGTGTAAAAGCTAACGAAGTTAAGTATCTATCGAAGCTTAACAGAACCTAAAAAGAATAGGTGTGAGGACTTAGGAACTAAAAAGAAATGGTGTTGATTTTGTAAATGCATGTGATGCTTGAGATGATGCATGATACAATGGATGTCCTACTATAGCGATTCTCATGAACAAATTGGGCAAACAATTTTGACACATCAGAGCTTTAATTGAGTCGCTCTTGATTCCACAACTCTTACAGACTTTTTCCCACAACAGGATCAAGGTCGAAAATAACAAAATTAGTTAATTTGCTTTATGATTTGCCTGGTTATTCTTTCTTTTCTCATCAATACTCTTATCAGGAATTCATTGTGTTTCCCATGACCTTTCGATATTGTTAAAGCAAATCTAAATGCTTTTGCAATATTGTCACATGTTTCGCATCTCAATATAAATCTATCATGAGAAATGCATATTGAATCAATAATAAGTTGTAATGAAAAGGGATTATCATTATAGAAAGGAAAAATATAGGAAAAGCAGTACAAAATGGATTAGAATTGAAAGGTTTACAAAAGAAATGTTAGGGGTGGAGTTTTCTAGCTCTTCCAGTGATGCTCTCTAGGATGATCAATGCTAATTTTCCATGTATGCAACCTTAAACACTTATTTGTCTATTTCCAAGAATATGATTTAACCCAGTTTTCACGCATTGGCGTTTCATGACAAGACATCATATATTCAAACTACCTCAGTTTGGCCCAAATCTCCATGTATCTAAGCATTTTATGATTTTTCATTATAAATTCAGACTGCCCCAGTTTGGCTTTAATAAACTCAAACTGTCTCAATTCGTGACTTAAAGCAACTACACTTCTTCAGATGTGTCAGGTACCATTTTTTATCCTAACTTTGCCTAGGTCATTCTTTTCGAGTTTTCAACCTAGCAGGTCGCTCTAACTTTTGCCTAGGTCGCCTTTTCAAGTTTTTAGCCTAGCGAGCCACTTTTTTTTTTAAGCATAATACATTTTGACTGCATCTGAATTTACAAGAAGTGGTAAATCTTCACCATCCATGTTTGTGAGAATTAAGGCCTATCCCGAGAAAGCCTTTTTCACGACATAAGGGCCCTCATAGTTTGAATCCCATTTTCCTCGATGATCCTTTTGAATGGGAAGAATCTTCTTGAGTACTAGGTCTCCTTCTTGAAATGGTTGAGGATACACCTTTTTCACATAGGCTTTCATCATTCTCTTTTGGTAAAGCTGGCCATAACATAGTGCAACTAATCTCTTTCCTTCAATGAGGTTTAACTGATCAAGTCGAGTTTGGACCCATTCAACTTCTTCTAAGCATGCCTCCATCAATGCTCTTAATGATGGGATTTCCACTTCAATAGGGAGTATTGCTTCCATTCTATAAACCAAAGAGAAAGGAGTTGCCCCATTTGAAGTACGAACGGACGTGTGATAGCCATGTAATGCAAATGGTAGCATTTCATGCCAATCTTTGTATGTCACAACCATATTCTAGATAATCTTCTTGATGTTCATGTTTGCTGCCTCAGCTGTGTAATGTCTCTAATACTAATAACGTATCCAATTTACGCATTAGTAATTAGGATTTAGTATATTACTTATAAATATCATCAATTTTACAAATAAATAATTTGAGTAGATATCAAAATATGAGCCTTTTGTGGAAGCATAATATACATATACCATGAAAGGAATTTTATACAAATTGTACATTATATACATAAGAATGTCTCATGGCACAAAATTTGCTATAAATAATTGTGAAGATCTAAATAAAGGAACTAAACTAATTCTTCCTGTCAAAACTCTATCTTGCTTGACTGCCTGTGTCTTGCCTGAAATCATCATGGAAAATCATAGTAGGGGTGAGAATTATGAAATTCTCAGTAGTTAATTAAAATCGTGTCATCACAATAATTCTAACTATTTTGGGGAAAAACTCAATAAAAAAAACTCAATTCATATTTAGAAAGGTGGCAAAATGTCAAATCTAATCTTTTCTCTTCCCGAAATAGACATTTCATTTTATCATTATGAAAATCGTTTAAGTCATCAAATAAAAAATCATGTTACCAAATCTCATGTTATCAAATCATAATTCATAACATCAAATCTCAAGTCATCAAGTCATAAATTATTTCATCAAATTTATTATAAAAACTCATCTATATCATCGATTATCAAAATCGTATCAAGAAATCTCATATCTCAAAATTCATGTATCAAATAATTAGGACACATGTGTCATCTTAAAATCAAGGATATAAAGGGTGTACTAGTCTCACAATACCATTCACTTGGTAGTAGTCTACTTTCAGGTTGGTGCACATCAACCTATTCATGACGATCGATTTGTCACATAGAACTACTCCGGGTAACTAGGTCATGTCCATCTCTGTCTAGTAAAGAGGAAGCATATAAATCCTTAGTCTAGACTTAAGGTAGACTTCAAACTACCATGATAAGGAGGAGGTACGTTTCCTCACAATACCAATCATTTAGGATAGAGAGAGAAGTACGTTACTCAAACTATTTAGGATTTAGGATCACCCTAAGTAGTGAGAGAATTATCCATCTTCTACCACTTGATGGCTAGGGAAGCTCATGTAATGAGGGAGGTTTTACTCAATCTCAATTACTATGGTATAAAGAGATTCTTATAGTCTTTCTTACCATTGTCCAAGACTTACCTTGAGTCAAAGGTATATCCAAAATCCAAATCAACCTAGATCCTAAAGGGATACCCATGAGAGAAAATCATTTTCATCCAATCAATTCAATCATCACCTCATCAAACATGCAATGATATGCATATAATAGTTTTTTCTCATCACAGGCAATTAAATCATCATTTATTTTGACATAAAGTGCTCATCATAATTTAAATCACTAATCATAGTGAAAACATTTGAAATCATATCAAATAATATTCTTGAAAATGTCCAAATACTGAAAATAGGGCCCTGTTATTCGAATAACGTGTTGTTATTCAAATAATAACTTACTTTTGTGCTTCCAGGAACTTGTTATTCGAATAAGACTTGCCTTATTCAAATAACACATAATTTTCTAACTTTTCTAATGCTTGTTTTTTGAACAACAAGCATGTTATTCAAATAACAATATGCACAACTAGGTTTCTGCATCGTTTTCTTAATTTTTTTTCTTTTATCTTCTTCATTCTAATCAAACTTCTTTATATCAACACATATTCATTCTCTAAAACAAGCAAGAAAACAACTAGGAAATCATCAACTTCAATCATATGTAATAATATACATCAATATGTAATTTTAAACTTTTATTAAAACACAAAGTTTAAGCTTCAACTTGAAATAACCCTACCCATATGGTTTTCATGGGGTTTTAAGCAAAAAATTTCCATACAAAAATCTTATAAACAAAATTCAAGAAAACAATTATTTCCCCCTACCTCAACTTAGAGATATTTGTTTCCTTTCCTTTCCTCCTTTCTTCCTCTAGCTTCCTCTTTTCATACTTTTCTTTTGGTTCCTTCAACTTTTCTTTCTCTCTTTCTCTTTTGCTGCTGAACTCACATGAATGGAGAAGAGAGTGGGAAGAATAGGACACGAGAGAGAGAAAATGAATAAGATGTGAATGAGGGAAAAGAGATAAAGATCAGAAACTTAAGGCGGTGGAAAATCATAAAATTATAGGTGCTAAAACTTCTATATCCCTTAAGAACACTTTAATCTTTCAAGGTTATATTTTCTAACTTCCATAAGTGTTATGAAAAATTTTAGGATTTCACTTAGTCCTTTAATCTACAATTCCATAAATTTCCACACACTATTAATCATAAGGTAAGCTACACTACTTTTCTTAAGTTAAATCGAACCTGTGAAGTAAGTAAACATGCTTACCTTAGCTTATTTTCCATACCAAAATATTCTTCATTCTCTATTTATTATCTCTAAGCAGTTTCATAATTTTTTGAGTTACGCTATTTAATTTAGTCTTTAAACACTTACTCAGTGTTATTAAAACTGCCAAACTATTTCATTTGATCTTTCAAAATTTACTACAACTTATTCCAATTATTTTCATCGTAGAAGTAAATCTTTCATATTTATTTCTATATTCTTAGCTATTTAAGCTAATTTCTAAGCTTATTTAAGCTATTTCTCACATTCAGTATTATACATTTATGTTCAAATTAATTCAATTAATTACCAAAATTATCAAGTAATTTCTTCAAATTTTATTGAGCTTTTATAATCCTGATTCTGACTATTAGGTTAGGTAGAATGTTACAATTATCCCCTCCTTTTATAAATTTTGTCCTCAAAATTTGACTTACCTTATTCAAAAAGCTTTGGATAAGTTTGTGTCATTGTAGCCACAAGCCCCCACGTGGCATCCTCTGAGTCACCTCTATCCCACAGTAACTTCACCAAAGGAATTTGTTTTCCTCTGAGCTGTTTCACTGCTCTATCCACGATCCTTACAAGCGTAACTATATAAGTTAGATAATCTTTTAACTGTATTGATTCTTTCTCTATGATATGTGTAGGATCTAGATTGTACTTTTGAAGTAGGAAACATAGAAGATATTGTGAAAGTTGGACAGACTGGGTGATAAAGCTATCTGATAGGCAACTGGTCCAATTCCTTTCAGGATTTGAAAAGGACCAAGGAACTAAGGATTCAAATTTTTGGTCTTTAGTGCTTTACCAACTTTCATAGTAGGAGTGACTCTAAGGAATATATGTTCTTTTTTTTTTTAATTCTAGAGGCCTTCTTCCGCTAACATCCTATCCTTGATCACTCTAATTTGTTTTGTGGTCTATTGAACTAATTCACGACCTAGGATAGTTTGTTGCCCAAAACCTGAATGTGAACCTAGGGTCTCTTATTGATATGATACTAGAGGGGATTCCAAGTAGTCTAACTATCTCTTGAAGATATAGTTAAGCTAACTAGTCCAGTGACCAATTTGCTTTCCCATTTTCATTGGGAAATTTCTAGAGGTTGTAGAAATACTGAGGGTTTATGATGTTCTATCTTTACTTTCTAGCAAACTAGACATTTGGACACATATAAAGCTATGTCCGCTTTCACATGAGGCTACTAAAACATCTTTTTAAGGTCTTGATACATTTTTGTGGCTCTGGGATGGATGATGTATTTACTCTTATGGGCTTCCTCTAAAATCTTCTCTTTGATTTCATTTTTTTTTAGAACACAAAGTCTATCTCTAAAAGTAAGTGTCCCATTTTGAGCCCTCTTGAAATCTTTTTTCCTTCCTAATTGTATCTGTTCATTTATTACCTTTAAAGCTTCATCATCCTCTTGAGCTTCTTTAATTTGAGTCCTCAAATCATTTTAAATCTCTAATCTCTTCAAACAAAGACCATGTGGTAACACAATCGTTGCCAAACTCAAATTTCTAAAGCTCTCAAGGAGTTCCATCTCTTGTACCATCATTCGAGATACATGTAGAAGTTTCTACTAAGTGCATCGGCCACAACATTGGCCTTACCCAGATGATACTTTAATTCAAAATTCATAATCTTTTAGAAACTCCATCCATCACCTTTGCCTCATATTCAACTTTTTCTGATCAAACAAATATTTTAAACTCTTGTAATCACTAAAGACCTCTAACTTGACCCATACAAATAATGCCTTCAAATCTTTAAAGCAAACACAACTGCTGCTAGTTCTAGGTCATGGGTTAGGTAGTTTTCTTCATGGTGTCTTAGCAGCCTAGAAATATAAGCAACTACTCATCCTTTTTTTTTTTGCATCAACACATAACCTAACCCATTTTTCAAAGCATCACAATAAACTTCAAAGTTTTCTTGTGGGTCTAGAGTTACTAGCACAGGTGTGGTGGTTAACTTTTCCTTCAACTCTTGGAAACTGTTCTTCACATTTCTGTGTCCACTAAAAAATGCTACTCTTTCTAGTTGACTTGGTTAAAGGTAACGTTATCTGGGAAAAACCCATTTTGAATCTTTTGTAATACCCAACTATGCCTAAGAAATTTCAAATTTCAATTACGGTGGTAGGTCTCTGCCATCGTAACACTGCCTCTACTTAATTGGGACCCACATATATCCCATCTCCAGATATCACATGTCTCAAAACCTGCACCTCCTTCATCCAAAACTAGCATTTTGACAACTTGGCAAACAATTTCTTTATCTTTAGGATTTTTAGAACTACCTTAGATGTTCCTCGTGCTCCTAAGTTATCTTTGAAAAGATAAGAATATCATCTATAAAGACAACAACAAACTTATCAAGGTATGCTAAAAAAATCATGTTCATACAATCCATAAAAATGACAGGTGCATATGTAAAACCAAAAGACATTATAAGATATTCATAATGTCCATACCTGGTCCTAAAGGTAGTCTCAATAATATCTTCTTTTCTGACCTTGATTTAATGGTATCTAGATCTCAAGTCAATATTTGAAAATATTGCAGCTCCTCTCAACTAGTCCATCAAATCATCTATCCTAGGCAGTGGGTACTTATCCTTAATTGTGACCTTATTTAATTGCCTATAATCCATACATAATCCCATACTACATCTTTTTTCTTCATCAAGAGCACAGGAGCTCCCCAAAGTGAGACACTAGTTCGAATGAACTTTTCATCCAATAACTCTTCTATCTATTTCTTAAGCTCATAGAGTTTTATAGGGAACATCCTACAGGGTGCTATGGAGATAGGCCCTGTTCCTGGAAAAATGTCATTTTTTGCCATAATTAAAGCACTCTATCTGATCAATCATGCAAGCTCTATCACCATAGTACCCCTCATATTTTGGACACTGAGGTCCTTTATCTTCTATCTTTAATTGTATCCTTTTTCTTTGTTGGTTCTTGAACTTTGAAAATTTCTTTTTAGAGTCATCATATGTCTTCTTTCTCTCTTTGAAAGCCTTAAGGCTTTTGCTCCTTTAGTGACTTTGGCTGTGGAGGTCTCCAACTATCTGACTCTATTATTCTACATTTGTTCACCAGAGTGTAGAAGTCTCTAATCTCTGGAGGCCTCACCATCTTTTTCACTTCATCCCTCAATTCAGACTCAAACTTTACACACTTCCAGTTCTCATCTAAGTTGTACCAAAAGTAAGAAGAGAACTTTAATAATTCTTCAAATTTTGCCACATATTGTCCCACTATCATGTTTCCTTCTCTAGCTTTAAAAATTTTAACTCTTTCTCTGCTTGCAAATTTCTTGGAAAATAATTATCCAAGAAAGCCATCTTAAATGTCTCATAAGTTATATCTATCCCAGTTACTTCCTTTATTATTCTAGCATTATTCCAATATGAAGGAAGCAAGGACACCTTCTGGTCATTTATACATCTTATCACTGATAAATCTTCTCCAACCCACTCAACCATTCCTTAGCCTTAGCTGGATCATACTCTACTTGGAATAATGGAGGGTTATTCTTTTTGAACTCTGAAACGTCATGGAAACCCTAATTTCTCACAACCGCTGCTTCATTCTCTTGCTGCGGGTGTGGGTTTTTACCTATCCTTTCTAGAACTCTGTTTGTGGCAGTCATCTGTTCTTTCATGGTTGCGACCATCTTCCTTTGCTCTCTCATGACAACTGTCATTTCCCTAAACATCTCCATCATATTTGTCGTACTATTACTCACAGATGCTCTATCTTCCCGTGTATGTCTACATGATGCCAAAGTCTTCTGTACACACCGAACATTACATATTAAGTTGATCAGGCTCAATATTCATGTAATAGCACAACGGTAACCATGAACATACATACACAAGGCCGTTATGCAACTCCAAATATATATATCTCATTATTAAGAAAAGAAAATGTATAACATTAGCATAGCTAGTTCATACCCTGGATCAACAGGATGAACTGCTCTGATACCATAATATAATGTCGCAAATACTAGTACTAATAATGTATCTGGTTTATGCATTAGTAATTAAGATTTGGTACATTACTTATGAATATCATTAATTTTACAAATAAACAATCTAAATAGATATCAAAATATGAGCCTTTCGCGGAAGCATAATGTATATATACCATGAAAGGAATTTTATACAAATTGTACATCATTGTACATTATATACATAAGAATGCTTCATGGCACAAAATTTGCTATAAATAATTGTGAAGATCTAAATAAAGGAACTAAACTAATTCTTCCTGCCAAAAATCTATCTTGCTTGACTGCCTGTGTCCTGCCTGGAATCATCATGGAAAACTATAGTAGGGGGTAAGAATTATGAAATTCTTAGTAGTTTATCAAAATCGTGTCATAACAAAAATTTCAACTATTTCAGAGAAAAACTCAGAAAAAAAACTCAATTAATATTTAGAAAGGTGACAAAATGTCAAATTCAGTCATTTCTCTTCCCAAAATAGACATTCCATTTTATCATTATAAAAATCATTTAAGTCATCAAATCATAAATCATGTTACCAAATCTCATATCATCAAATCATAATTCATATCAACAAATCTCGAGTCATCAAGTCATAAATTATTTCATCAAATTTATTAAGAAAAAACTTATCTATATCATCGATTATCAAAATCGTATCAAGAAATCTCATATCTCAAAATTCATGTATCAAATCATTAGGACACATATGTCATCTTAAAATCAAGGGTATGGAGCGTGTACTGGCCTCACAATACCATTCACTTGGTAGTAATTTGCTTTCAGGTTAGTGCACATCAACCTATTCATGACGATCAATTTGTCACACAAAACTATTCAGGGTAACTAGGTCATGTCTATCTCTGTCTAGTAAAAAGGAAGCATATAAATCCTCAGTCTAGACTTAAGGGTAGACTTCAAACTACCATGATAAGGAGAAGGCATGTTTCCTCATAATACCAATCATCTAGGGAAGAGAGAGAGGTACGTTACTCAAACTATTCAAGATTTAGAATCACCCCAAGTAGTGAGAGAATTATCCATCCTCTACTACTTGATGACTAGGGAAGCTTAAGTAAAGAGGGAGGTCTTCCTCAACCTCAATTACTATGGTATAGAGAGATTCTTATAGTCTCCCTTACCATTGTCCAAGGCTTACCCTGAGTCTAACGTATATCCAAAATCCAAATTTGCCTAGTTCCAAAAGGGATACCCATGAGAGAAAATCATTTTCATCCATTCAATTCAATCATCATCTCATCAAACATGCAATGATATGCATATAATAGTTTTTCTCATCATAGGTAATCCATTCATCATTCATTTTGACATAAAGCGTTCATTCATAATTTAAATCATAAATCATAGTGAAAACATTTGAAATCATATCAAATCATACTCTTGAAAATGTCCAAATACTGAAAGTAGAGCTCTATTATTCGAATAACATATGCTGTTATTCGAATAATAGCTTATTTTTATGCTTCCTAGAACTTGTTATTTGAATAAGGTTTGCTTTATTCGAATAACACATAATTTTCTAACTTTTCTAATGTTTGTTATTCGAATAGCAAGCATGTTATTCGAATAACATTATGCAGAACCAAGTTTTTGTATCGTTTTCTTGCTATTTTCTTTCATCTTTTTCATTCTAATCAATCCTCTTTATATCAACACATATTCATTCTCTAAAACAAGCAAGAAAACAACTAGAAAATCATCAACTTCAATCATATGTAATAATATACATCAATATGTAATTTTAAACTTTTATTAAAACACAAAGTTTAAGCTACAATTTGAAATAACCTTACCCATATGGTTTTCATAGGATATTGAGAAGGAAATTTCCATACAAAAATCTTACAAACAAGATTCAAGAAAACTAGTATTTTCCCTACCTCAACTTAGAGCTATTTGTTTCTTTTCCTTTCCTCATTTTCTTCCTCTTGCTTCCTCTTTTCATACTTTTCTTTTTGTTCCTTCAACTTTTCTTTCTTTCTTTCTCTTTTTCCGCTGGACTCACGTGAATGGAGAAGAGAATGGGAAGAATAGGATGTGAGAGAGAGAAAATAAATGAGATGTGAATGAGGGAAAAAAGATAAAGATGAGAAACTTAAGGCGGTGGAAAATCATAAAATTAAGGGTGCTAAAACTTCTATATCCCTTAGGAACACTTTAATCTTTCAAGGTTATAATTTCTAATATCCATATGTGTTATGAAAAATTTTAGGACTTCACTTTGCCCTTTAACCCACAATTTTATAATTTTCCACACACCATTAATCATCAGGTAAGTTACACTACTTTTCTTAAGTTAAATCAAACTTGTGAAGTAAGTAAACATGCTTATCTTAGCTTATTTTCCATACCAAAATATTCTTCATACTCTATTTATCATCTCTAAGCAGTTTCATAATTTTTTGAGCTACTTAGCTATTTAATTTGGTCTTTAAACACTTACTCAATGTTATTAAAAATGTCAAATTATTTCATATGATCTTTCAAAATTTACTACAACTCATTCCATTTATTTTCATCTTAGAAGTAAATCTTTCATATTTATTTTTATATTCTTAGCCATTTAAGCTAATTTCTGGGCTTATTTAAGTTATTTCTCACATTCAGTGTTATAGATTTATACTTAAATCAATTCAATTAATTACCAAAACTATCAGGTAATTTCTTCAAATTTTATTGATCTTTTATAATACTAATTATGACTATTACGTTAGGCAGAATGTTGCAAACTACCCTATTCATCTTAGGGCAATAGGGTGAGGAATTATGGTGCTTAATTTTGAAACCATCACACATCTCCTTCATTATCCTATTGCTCAGATTAGTAGCATTATCAGTGATAATTTTGCTTGGCAAATCGTAATGATAAATCAGCTCCCTTTTAACAAACCTGATCACTACACTCTTGGTCATATTGGCATAAGAAATAGTTTTGACCCATTTTGTGAAGTAATCAATTGCAACAAGAATAAAACGATGCCCATTTGAGGCCTTCGGTTTAATGGGCACTATGACATCCATTCCTCTAATCGAGAATGGCCAAGGTGCTGTTAAAACATTCAAAGGTACTAGTGCTGCATGAAACCTTGTCAGCATATGCCTGGCATTTATGACATTTCTTCACATAATTGAAGCAATCGATTTCCATTGTCAATCAATAGTACCCAACTCTTAGGATCTTTCTTACCATTACATACCCATTTGCATGAGTTCCAAAAGAACCTTCATGAACATCTTGATGATTTTCTCTGCCTCTGCTGCATAAACACATCTTAGCAGCACCATGTCATGGTTCCTTTTGTTTTATTAATCTCATTAGCTCAAGAGAAGGTTCTCAATTGTCATCATTATCCTCATTAACATGACTAATAGGATGGTTAAAATTATATAATGGGGTCATAGCATTGTCATTTTCAAGAGAGTCACTTTCAGATATGCATTTATTAATGTTAACACAAGTAAAAAAAAAGGTAATGAATAAAGGTTAATGTAATGGTTGGGCATCAACTAAAAAAAGGGCACGAAAATGTATTTATTGATAGTAAATATTGAAATGGAAACATGTGAGCCCATTTTCACAACATATTTTCCTAAAGCCTTAGGTAGAGCTATAGGATTAATATTACATAATTACTTTGAATCAGTTTCAAAGGTCATGAAAAAATCGATGATCTCCTAATTATTTAGCTCTGTATTTGGGGAACAATGGTACACCTAATTGACACCATAATTGATGGGTTAATCATATTTGATAGTAGTCACTTAGTTCAGAAACATCAATCCTACACTTCCAAAGCTCTATCGGATGTCATAGATGGGGACCCCCTTAGCTTTGGGTATGGCTGCACACGGGTCGGGTTGGGTCGGGTTTAGGGTAAATAAGAATCCAAACTAATTAATTAAGGTCAAGTTGGGTTGGATCGGGTTTCAAAAAAATTTTCAAGTGACCTGACCCGAACCAACCCGATTATAATCAGGTTGTTCGAGTCAGGTAATCGGGTTACTCAAATTTTCAAACTGACTATTTAAGACAGTAGCGCTGATCTGTGGGCTATTGGCAGAAAAGCTTCTACGGGTTGAACAAAATAACACTAACTTTTTCAGCTACTTACTTACTTTGTGGGTGTTCCTGATAAATGATAATAACCATATACTTCAGAAATTTCAAATTAAATAGTCATTTGGTCATTTTAAATAATAAATATACTAACTCATAGATAGGCTATTGCTTTTGCTTCTTACAAGATAAACGTGAGTCACACATCACCCACATTCTCACATTCAATACGCACTCAAATTTTGCAATAAACAGTACACATGCAGATAGCCCAGTAAGTGAACAAAATGGAGACAAATGCTCCTCAAATATGAAATACAAACGCAAGAATAGGACTTTTAGAAAAAAAAACATATCCTCAAAGGAAGGCTTGCTATCCAATATAAAACACATCACCATAATATGTAGATAGCCCAGCAAAAGCACATAATATTCATTATTAAATGATCTCAAACTTTGAATTTCAAACAGATTCTAATTTCCTTGGTGAAACTGTGAAAACAGAATTCATATTTCATAATTCATATTGTGAAAGACAGAAAGTACACAAAATTCTAATGTCCTACTTCTCTGTTTTACAAAATAAAAAACTCAGGTAACTGCACAGATAAGTAACGCTAACAATAATAAGTAACAAAACAAATGCAAGAAATTGAGAAAGTAACAACAATAAAGCTCAGGCCTTAGTGACTACACAGTTCTGTTTTACACCAATGAGTAACAACAAACCAAATATCTTAAACATTTGTCAAAGTATGATGCACAAAACAAAAAAGAAAGCAAACCCAACTGACTACATAGAGTCACAGACCTCAGATAGCACTCTAACTGGATCCTCCAAAAAATAAAACAAAATCTAGTAGAAACAAGAGTAAAACTCCTCAAAGTCAATCCTTCTAGCCCTTCCTGCAATTTGATAAATAAGTTGTTATATGTTAATTGACATTCACAAAAATGTAAGAACATTTAAAATATATGATCTTACCTCATCCTCTTGCTCCTAAAATCACTAGCAACCTCAACTTCTTAAAGTTCAGAAACTTCTGACATTTCTAATAATACAATAACAGAATACAACATAAAATTAAAAATTTCAAATGAATGAAATGATGAACTACATGTAAAATAAAAAAAGTTAAAAATAAAAAATGATGATTGTATACCTGATTCAACCTGCTTAATCTCCTCCATTTGACTCCATAGATCATTCTTAGGAGGCCTTAACCAATTTTGGGTACAAATTAAGGCCTCCACTGTGGTGGGATGCAAAGAATTACGAAATGGATCAAGGATACGACCTCCAGTGCTAAAAACAGACTCAGAAGACATTGTAGACACCGGAATAGCCAATATGTCCTTAGCCATACAAGAGAGAATATTGTACTTTGATGTCTTCCCTTTCCAGCACTTCAAGATGTCAAACCCCTCATAATTATCTTCAACGTCATCCTCCATGTACATATCTAACTCATTCTTCTTTTGCTCACCTTGTTTTTTCTTCACTTTCAACCTAAACTTATCTTCCAAATTTAAACCACCTTCACTACTACCACCAACATTTGATTGTGTGCTAACATCCGATGAATTGACACTAGAATCATGAGTATCGGGGATAATGGGATACAATGTAACATATTGTGCAAATAAGCTGTTTATGATATCTTTTAATTTTTTCACGATATCCTTGCACTTATCTTGACCACACATTTCACTAACACAAAATTCAATATAATCCAACTTATACCTTGGGTCAAGAAAAATAGCCACAAACAACAAAAAATTTAAATTTCCATTAATATTCCAATACTTATCAAACTTCACTTTCATGTTCATTGCCATTCTTTGCAACACAACATCTTCACTTCCAATCCACAAAGTTAATGAATTTTGAATTTCACACAATTTATGGAAGAAAGTATTAGAGGTCAAATGCAAAGAACTGGAAAAAGTAAGTGTGGCATCATAGAAAATCTTTAAAAACTTTATAAAAACACGAGCACGGTTCCAATCATCATTATTAGGAGGTCCTCCTTCACTGTCAAGAACATGCAAGTAAGTTTGATCCTTATATTCAAGGCGATTAAATGCCTTCTTAAATTATTCAGCCACTTCCAACATCAAGTAAGTAGAATTCCACCTAGTTGGCACATCAAGTATTAGCATATGATTACTAACAACATTTGCCTCTTGGGCACACCTCCTAAAAGTAGCCAATCTAGAAGGAGAGGACCTCACGTACTTACATGCACCCCTAATCCTAGCAACGGAGCAATCTAACTCCTTCAACCCATCATTAACAATTAAGTTCAAAATATGAACACAACACCTTATGTGCATGAGCTCCCCTTTTAGCAGGGTGCATCCATTCCAATCTTGCATTCCCCTTACCAAATATGCTAAAGCTGAGTTGTTAGCACTAGCATTATCCACAGTGATTGTGCTAATCTTTAGAATATCCCAAACTTTCAAGCATTTCTCTAAAAATTTCCTATGGTCTCACCCCTGTGGTCACCAAATAACCCAAAACTTAAAATTTTCTTATGCAATTCCCACCCACCATCAATAAAATGTGCAGTCACACATATATAATTAATGTTTTGAATCGATGTCCATATGTCAGTTGTTAGTGAGACCATTTGTTGGTTGCAAGACAATACAGACTTCAACTTCACTTTTTCCTCTATAAAAAGTTGCATGATATCTCTTGCTATAGTCATGTGACCTGGTATTCTAAATCGAGGTTAAGTAGCACTTATGAAACCTCTAAATCCGAGATTCTCAACAAATTTAAAGGGAAGCTCATCTATGATTATCATCTTGCAAAGCTCATGCCTACATTATTCTTGATTGAAATCTACAAGCTTCATACTCACAACACTACTAAGGTCATCCTCACTTGACTTTCCAATAGCAATAATTTTTTGCTTCTTGTCAACCTCCCTTTGTGGATTCTTTGCACACACTTTCAAGTGTTTTATAAGGTTAGTGGTGCCGTGATTAGAGCTATTACAACATATGACTTTCAATAATAATTACAACAAGCTCTATCATTATCTTTAGTGAAATGAGACCAAGCATTTGAAGGAGGTCTAGTAGGTTTTCTTTTACCTACCTCTTGTTGTGAAGATGGAGCAGCTTCTTGAGCTTGTGATGACGGAGTTGAAGTGAGATTTGGATTGGAAGAAGATGGTGGTGCTGCTGCTGGCTATGGTCCTACTCCTTTAGTTTGTAATCCAGTTGGTGTTGGTGAAGTAGGAGCACTTCCTACTTGAGTCCTACTAGTGTTGTGACTCTTGTGAGTTTCCATAAGATTTTCCATTTAAAGAGAATCGCTGCAATAACATTTACAAGTTACAACAAAAGAAATGACTAACAACTAAAATGTTACTAATAAGCTAACAAGGGATAATGGTGATATATGATGACTAACAACTAAAGTATCTTAAGTAAAGTAACAGAACAATTCGAGTAAAGTATCTTAAGACACAAGCATTTATCATCCGTTAAATTAACAATCAGAAATGTACAATCAGAAATGTCCCCAGCAAAAGGCAAAGCCTCTCACCAATCACATCCAACCTTTATTGCTCACACTTCAGTGCTTCACAATAACACACACAAAAAATATGCACAATACCAAGTTATGAGCACAAGGCTAATACCCAAATAGATCAGATTTGGAGGTAGCAGAATTTGAGTTCAAATGAGGAAATGATTCAAAAGCTTTACTTTTCAACTTTGAGTTGAAACATGAAAGCAAAAAGAGAAAATGACAAGACTTGCGTGGACATCTACCCTGTAGAAACACTCACTAATATTTGAGTAAATTATTGAAAACCTTATTGCTAAAATTTATATTTTTTTTCATTTACCTAAAATAAATTGACAAGTTTCTCATGATATGAGATAAACTGAGAGACTAAAATATGGAAGCAAAAGCCAAAAACTAATAATCAAATCACTTTTTGATAAGAAATATTCTAAATACTCATTTGTTGCATCATTGTTGAGTGTTGACCATTACCTGTACTACCCAGTACATATATTGAATCTCGTGTTTGTAGTTTGTACCACATGTATTGAAGGAATACACAGATTCGGTCTCCCCTTATTAAATTCTTCTTTCCTAACAAGTTGTACTAATGTCCTGTGATGTTTAATAAGCAAAGCTCATGAATTTTGTATGTTTGAAAGAAGTAAATGAACATTGACATATGTGTACCTAACACTAATGGAGTCATTTGGTGATGGGCACCACAAGCTCCAGTCACTGCTAACCATAGGAAAGACAACATTTGATGTAGAATTTTTATGTGTGACTAACATTTGAGTAAATTACTAAAAACTTTATTTATTGCATTCCATAACAAAATTGAATAACACACTTCCAGAGAAACTGAAATAGAAGATAACAAAGGCATATCTATTCATGCAAATTACTAGGTGAAGGGAGGACAAGGCAAAGCCAAAAACACCATAACAGATTAGATAGTATACCTAAAAGAGGGCTTTCTTGTGATGCAGGTTGAAGTTTAACAATATCCGAGACTCAAAGTTAACCTTAGTCTAAAACTAAACAATCTCACAACTTGAAGTTTACCAACACCAACACTATCATTAGAAGTCCAAAATAAGAGCATGAGAACACCCACCCAAACACTACACTAGATATGTATGTATATCAATCAGCTGTATAAAAAAGGACTAAACAAAAAATGTACTTAACATAAATCCAAGAAATTTTACTCCTATGGACTGGTCAACAAAGAAGTTTTACTCCCAAGTCTTAACTGAAATCAGTAACGATGAGGGTGAGACACTATCAAAGGATAAAATAGTGTAATAATAGCTAAAAGTCAAAGACAAAAAAAATGGCCAAATGGCTAACCTCTAACCCACAGCAATAAGCTGAGCCAGGTACTACAGTTAGAGAAAGAGAAAGGAGGAGAACTTCTCGTGAGAGAGGGTTAGGATTGAGAAGGGGTAACGCTTAGGGTTTCTAATTTAGGATTTTGTAGAAAGAAGGAAGAGAAATCAAGAGAATGTGACAGAGGTGGTGGACTGGTGGTTGTCACAAACTCGTCACCACCGATGGTGGCTAGGCCGAGAGGGTAGGAGGATTTCTGGTGAGAGAGGGTTGAGATTGAGAAGGGGTGGTGCCTAGGGTTTCTAATTTAGGATCTTACAGTAAGAAATAGGAGAAATTAGGAGAATGTGAGCAGAAGTGGTGGCTGTCATCGTGTCACGCACTCGTTATCACCGGTGGTGGCTGGGCCGAGAGGGGAAGATTGAGGAGGAAGAGGAATGTGTTGGGAATTGTGGATACATCACGCAGCGAAAAAATAGGATTCCCATCGAGGATCTATGCGAAAAGTCATAATCTGAGTTTTAAAATATTACCTCTTGAAGCGCGATCAAAAGGAAGGACGTGAATCACTAACACCGTACTAGTAACGATGTCTCTGCGGTATCCACACAAACAAACTCACGAAGGTCCAACGTCCACAAAGAGGAGCCTCACGTCTCTCACACAGTGTTAGCTGCGAAGAGGAGAGAAGAAAATCTATCGCTCACTCACTCACTTTTCTGTAGGTACGGCTAGGGTTCTGGAAAATTGTATCTTAGCAGCCCCTTAGCAGTACTATTTTTAATAGTGACTGCCTTAAGTGAGTGCGAGTAGTAGCAAGGTAAGTTGTGCAACCCTAGACTCATCTGTTATGAGTCTGGACCATATTTGAATCCGAGTCCAACTTGGATCCATTACTCCAATTTTAGTCTGCTCTATGTGTGTGACCCTGCAGGTTCTTATTACGTTGCCAGTAATATTAAAATCCCATTTTAACATTACAAGCAGTGAGCGGTATCTAGCAACACATCGCTGCTACCCAAGTAATAAGAATATCAATGATTTGACATAACCTTTCCGTGACTAATGTTTCCGTGTCGTTTAGTCCCTTTGTCAAGATATCTAGATTGAACACAAGGCATGGAATGTGTTACCCTTGTATAGTCCAATCTTTCATTTCCTGATACTCAAGTAGACTTTGTAATAACAAACGAAATCAATATCTTATATTGGCTCATTTGAGCATGGTCATGCATTTTGCAGTTTCACTCAATCAGGGGGCCCGAAGATATCGCTCCTGTTATGTAGGAGTGACAAATCCCATCTAGGTCACTCATATCCCTCTACATGAATCGCGGTATGTCCAATAACTAACTTTATAATCACCTTATTACAGATGATATTTAATGGCATTAAAACACACAACTCCTCATGTAGGAATTGTAGTGATTTCAGGTCAAAGGACCACAGACACCATTGTCACTATGAGAATCGCTTATGACACTCACATAATGATCCATATAGCGTTCCCATGGCGGGTCAGTCCAGTACATAATTACTCTAATATATGTACCCATGTGAAGACTTGATATCTCATATCCATGACCTGTGAGATGTGGTCATCAGTCTATGCACATACTAGTCTTAATGCACTATTATTGTCCTAGTTAACAATAATACTTGACTAGGGACATTTGAGAATAGTGTTCTAACCAAAAGGATCTTACGATCAAGTCATCCACTTAATGTCCTATGGCATCAAACTTACTATTCTAAGGACTTTATTATGTTTATCAAAAAGAACACAATAAATGAAATGCTTCATATATAAAATAGCATAATAGAATATATATAAATACATAAAATGTATCGGCTTCTAGGGCATACACCAACATAATGGGGGTGAGGTGAGTGGTGACCGAGAAAATAAAATCAAGATAAATGAGAGAGAGAATGCTCAGGTGGGGTAAAAAAGAAGGTGGTATACGTATATATCGTGAAACGACATCGTTTTAATCAGGTAATCGGGTCGGGTCATCGGGTTGGCTCCTTAAGCCCATCACCCAAACCAATTAATAGACGGGTTAGTCAGGTTCTACCCGAACAGAGCCGATTATTCGAACCAACCCAAACCAATTAAGTTGGATCAGGTCGGGTTGGTCGGCTCATCGAGTTGACCCGGACCCATGTGCACCCCTAGCTTTAGGCTTCCAATTTTCCAACCGAGCCAACCACTTCTACCTTTTCTCTTCTATGACCTTTCTCTTGTCAGCTTTGGTAGGTTTATATCCTAACCCGAACCTCTCTTTGTTTTCACAGGACTGTAGAAACTTTGCAATGCTTTGTTCATTCATTCTTAGTCCTTGTCCACATTGATGTCCTTTTTCAAGCATGACCTTAGCCATCATTATAGATGCACTAGATGGTCGTGACTTTAGAATTTGAGATCCTTCCTTCACATAATTGGCATTGGCAATCTCGAATGCTTGGAACACGGTTTCAAGAGCTTCTTTTACAGCTTCAATGTAAGGGGTTGATGGTGGCTTACTCACCAATAGGTCTTCCTCACTCGAAATGATCATTAACCTATTTCCAATTATGAACTTCATTTTCTGGTACAACGAGGATGACACGGCTCCAGCGGAATAAATCCAAGGTCATCCTAAAATATAACTGTAAGTTAGTGTAATGTCCATTACCTGGAAGAAAAGTAGTAGGTCCAATCTGAACTGGGATATCAATTTCTCCTATCATTTCCCTTCGAGTCCCATCAAAAGCCCTCACGATCATTGTACTTGGTTTCATGTAAATCTCATCAAAAGGCAACTTGAAAAGAGTTAACTTTGGCATTACATTCAAAGAGGAACCATTATCAATGAGCACTCTAGCCATTATATGCTCCTGGCATTGGACAAAACTATATAGCGTCTTATTGTGTCTCATTCCTTCAACAGGTATTTCATTATCAGTGAAAATGAAATAATTATCAGTAGTAATGTTGCCAATAATATTGCCTAACTTGTCAACTGTGATGTCATGGAAACATGGGCTTGATTCAATACCTTCATCAATACTTTTTTGTGCAGCTCAAAATTCATCAATAAGGATGCAATTCAACTGATCTACCACCTTATACTCACTTTGCTTAATAAACTTCAAGAATTCAAAAGCTTCTTCATCAAATACGTCCTTTTTGTACTTATTCAATTTTATCAACCCTTCATTTTCTCTCACCTCATTTCCAATGGGAGCCTCTCTTATCCTGCTTTTCCCTTTGCGGTTCTTCTTTTCTTCTTCTTCCTGCCCCTTTCATAGGTCCTCAGGAATGTAAATGCAGCCACTTCGTGTCATCCCCCCAATCCTAGATATATTAGTGACAATATAGGTCAAATAAGATAAAATTTTTGGCTAATTGTTCGTGGGATTGCTTCCAAAGACTTGCGCATCATAGCTCCACGATACTGCTCTGGTGTCTTTGAATGGAAAAGGACTGGGAACTTGAATAGTGATGGGCTTCGGGCCACATGGAGGTGGCAAAGGTGCAACTATAATGTAATAGATAACCAACGACTTAATAATTAGATGTGTAATGGAAGGGACATGAGAATTTACAGCTTCTTGACCTTCTTAACATTGGGGAATGTCGTACTCATCAATAATTTATTGCACCCTCGTCATACAGATGGCCTATTTGCACCTATTGAAGTTGGTGTCACTGCTAGCGTGCTATTATCAGGGGGATTGGTGGCTAATGGTTATACATAGCCGGGAGGGAGGCCATATGGTGGGAATGGTGGTACTTGGGTTTCCTAAGAACTGATGACTGAGGGTTTAGTGGTGTTGTTTGAGTAAATAGTAAGCAGCATCATAACTCATTGAGGATTAAAGCCTTGAAATTGCAAAAGGATTAGAGCAAAACCTGGTGGGAGAAGAGGTGTGGTCGGATGTTCTTCATTTGCAACTGAGGGGTTCCCATCTATGCTCTTTCTATTTTCCATGGATTGTAGCATCTCGATCATCTTAGACAATTGCTCCGTGAGCGTATTCACCTCATCCTTCAGCTCTTGAGTCTGTTCCATTTCATTCATGATCCTAGCCTGGAAATGAGTCCTATAAGGGTGTCACAAAAGCTACTTTCATGCTATAATATCTACTTTTATTATTTAAGGAAACATGATGTGAATATGCAATTTTTAGTATTGACTGAACAAAATTAGCAACATACATGTATGCGAAGTATTGACTGAACAAAATTAGCAACATGCATGTATGCGAAGTATTAACTACTTATGCAGATTGATTTATTTTTCAGACAAAAAATTATTTCAATATATAGGATGACTGCAATGATGGATAAATAGTTGGTCATTTAATAGTGAGTTGTCCTCTCTTTTTTTTGTAAAAAAAAATCTTTTTTCTTTTTATCTGAGCAAAAAAAAACTTTTCTTTAAGAATGGTACGATTATGGCTTATCACATTAATGGACCATACTACTTATTATATATATGTACGAATAGAGATTATGATATGGATAAATATAAATATGATGAAAAGGTACGTGATAATTGTCGAGGTTACCAAATGTAAATCAATTTATAACCGATTTACCAGAACTACTTGCAGCATAAGGTAACACCGGGTCAAGCCTGTAGATAATTCATTTTATGATATTAGATTAAGAGGTTAATAAACAGGGGGGAAGGGGTTTGCAAAATTAAACAACAAAAGCAATTAAAAGGAGTAAACAAAAGTAGGAAAACAACCAATCCAAGGGAATTAACCGATCTTGATTTTAATCTATCCTTGATCACTTTAAATTCATTCAATTATCAACCAAATCCTTGCACTTAAATCACATCAAGATGCCTTAAAATGATCCATGGGTCTTCCACTAGATAAGCATCCAGAATTTAATTAATTGAGGTTAGACAAATTAAACATCCATCCAAAAATCCAAATTAACTTACAAACCAAGATCCAACCAAGCTAAACAATTCATCAAACACCTTTGATGCCTTGTTTAATCTCTGGAATCTTCTCTTAGCACATGATAACACAATTAACATATAAAAATCCCAATCAAATTAAGCATTCAATCATAATCAAACAAAAGAAGAAGAAAAAGAGAAACGTGATTAATAATAGAAGGTATAACAATTAAAATAGAATCTCAAGATTAAACATCAAGAATGCCAATCCCTTGGATTAATTAAAGGCTCTAACCCTCCATGAATGGGAGGGAAGAACTCAAAAAAAGAAGAGAACAAAATGAAAACCTAAAGAGAAGAGAGAAAACTCTAGGAAGAAGAATCAAGTAAGAACGACTAGGGTTTCTATCTATCGGCTCCCTATTTATAACAAAATAACTTACTTAAAATTAAGAATCTTGATTTATCCATAGGTTAAAGTTAAACATCTTCCTCTTAACTTTTCTTGGCCACCGAAATCACTTGATTTGGGCTTCAGATGAGAGAGTTATGTCCAATTCACTCTTAACAGGTCTTTGATCTTGTCAGCTGACTTCACAGAAACTCCATCAAAAATTTGTATTTTCAATTTGTTGTATCATAATAGTTAGAGATTTATGTATAATCTTTCTAATGCCACCAGTTTCAAGTCTATATCACACCTACAGCCCAAGTTATGGACCAATTAGTGCACGCTGCTCAGGTTCCAGTGATAGCACCGTGTTCTGACTTTGTGGCCCAATCTGACCCACTAGACATCCGATTCAGACTTTGAGCTCTTCATTAAAGGTAGCTTCAAATTGAAAAACATGAATCAAGAATGATAGATCCTCACAAGATACACTCTCAATCCCTCAAGTTTTTAAAAGGTAGGTATTTCACTCAATTCAACTCATGAAAATTGTACTACCATAAGTTTGCTTATCTTCTACTTTTTTACTATTCAAACCACATGCACATAAAAATCAAGAGGACTTTATTCAAGGTTGTAATGGAGTCAAGGTAAGGGAAGGAAGCAATATGGATATGACAAGCTAAATACCCAAGAGAATAAAAAAGCATTGAGGAGAAACTCAATTGACAAGCATGAAATTTTACCGCCCCAATTCCATATAATGTGCATTCTCTTTACATATTTCTTTTTTTTTTTTTTTATATCTCACTACAACAACTTTGCCCTTTGGCAAGGGCTGAAAAGCGTTGCCATTGGCCAAAAATCATTGCCTAAAGTCTATGGCAATGCTTTTCAGCCCTTGCCAAGTTGTTGCATCTTCCTCTATTGCCTACTCTTGCATATTCTTTTTTTTTTCACCAAACACTTTGCATATTACATATCAAATTGCACAACCCCCACACTTGTATTATAAATTGCCTACAAGAAAAAGAACTCCTCTAATAAAAATGAACCAATGCTCTCTTATTCCCTAAGGTAAGGTAAAAATATGATTTTTCACAAAAGACATATAATTTGCTAAGACAAAGAATAAGTAAATATGCTCTAGGGGCTTAATAAAAGGGAAATGATGTAAGGTTGGCTATTTGGCCAAAGTAGCTAATTCAAGAAAGAATCCATCAATCATATTTATGTATGCAAATGAAAATGTAGTCTCAAAATGAATCAAAGCAAGTTCTAGAGTGATCAATTGATATGAGTGAAAATCACACAAGAAAGAAGAGAATGACATAAATATTAAATCCATCCATCAATATGCTCAAAATCTCACAAGGTATGCATCTATCAAACTCAATCCACCAATCCAACATCCACAACCAAGCATGCCAAATTCTAGAAGGAAGAAAGCAATCATGCTATGAACCTTGAATTTCAATTACTTCAAACTCATAAACTTCACAAATCCCAAAACATCATTGGAAGGCAATTAAAAACACACATTTCAAAAACATAAACAACGAGAAAATAGAAACGAGAAATAAAAAATTAAGAAAGAAAATTAAAAGAAAAACGAAATGAAGTATAAAAAATAGGAATAAAATAGAAATAGCAAAAATAGCAAAAATAGTAATATTAAAATGGCAAACAACAGAAAAATAGAATGCTAAAATTCCTCATTCACACTTAAATTTTACACTGTCCTCAATGTAAATCACAAAAGTCATTGGCAAACCATCAATAGTATCAACAAATATAAGACAAGTAAAATAAAAAAGAAGGCAAAGAAATATCCTTATCAATTGTAGATGGTCGTTTGCAAGTGGAGCTCCTCCACTATGTTCTCTTGAGCTTGGGCTCCCTTATAGACTGGTTTAAGGTGGTGTCCATTGACTATGAAAGCTTTGTTAGTGGTCTCACTTGTAACCTACACAACACCATAAGGAAAGATTTTAGTAACAACACACGGACCAAACCACCTAGAGCGAAGCTTTCCGGGCATGAGCTTGAGGCGAGAATTATAGAGAAGAACTTTTTGGCCAATTGAAAACTCTTTCCATGTTAACATCTTATCATGAAGAAGCTTGGTCTTTTCTTTATAGATCTGGGAGTTCTTGTAAGCCTCCAACCGAAGCTCTTCAAGTTCTTAGAGCTGGAGGTTCCTTTGGGATCCGGCTAGGTTCAAGTCAAGAGTTACTGCCCAATATGCCTTATGTTCAATCTTCACCAGAAGGTGGCATACTTTACCAAAGACTAACCTATAGGGAGACATCTTAATGGGTGTCTTAAAGGCGGTCCTATAGGCCCAAAGAGCATCCTCAAGTTTCAAGCTCCAATCTTTCCTATTAGGTTGGACAGTTTTCTCTAGGATTTGCTTGATTTCTCTATTTGAGATTTCTGCTTGCCCATTCATTTGAGGGTGGTATAGTGTGAATAATGAAACCTTATGCAAGACCCCATATTTTCTCATCAAAGCCTCCATGCTCCGATTATAGAAATATGAACCCTGATCACTGATGATGGCTCTTGGGATTCCAAATCTACAAAAAAATCCGTGATCTAACAAAATCCACAACAATTTTGGAATCATCATTCTGAGTGGCCTTCGCCTCTACCCATTTAGATACATAATCAACAGCTAACAATATGTAAACAAAACCAAAAGAAACAGGAAAAAGTCTCATAAATTCAATACCCCAAACATAAAAAATCTCACAAAATAGTAAAGGCCACTGGGGCATCTCATTTTAGCAAGAAATATTACCTGTTCTCTAGCACTGTTCTCAAAATTTACAAAACATGTATGCATCATAAAATAGAGTAGGCTAATACAATCCAGAGTCCAAAAATTTTTTAATTGTACCTTGGGGCCCAAAATGCCCACCACATGCAAATGCATGGCAAAAACTAAGAACAAACTAGAACTCATGATCAGGTACACATCTTCTAATAACTTGGTCACTACAAAATCTCCACAAGTAGGGATCACCCCACACATAGTATTCAGACTCACTTTTCAATTTATCATTCTGAGCCTTAGTAAAACATGCAAGAAAAACATAAGTAACTAAGTAATTGTCCATATCTGCAAACCAAGGAGAAATGACCTTACCTTGCAGCTGTAAAAGTTGCTCATCAGGAAAAGAATCATCAATGGGAAGGGGATCCGAGTCTCTCTCAATTTTGCTTAGGTGATTAGCCCCCAGGTTCTCTGCTCCACTCCTATCTCGGATCTCAATGTCAAACTCCTAGAGTAGAAGCATCCACATAATCAATCGTGGTTTAGTCTCAAGCTTCTTCAAAAGAAACTTCAGAGCTAGATGATCAAAAAACACCACAACCTTAGAACCAAGCAAATAAGATCTAAACTTATCCAATGCAAACACAATAGCTAAAAGTTCTTTTTTGTGGTTATGTAATTTGCTTGAGTAGCATCCAAAGTTCGTGAAGCATAGTATATCACATGGGAAACTCTGCCCACTCTCTATGCCAAGACAGCTCCCATAGCACAGTTAGAGGCATCACACATTAGCTCAAACAAGAGCGTCCAATCAGGTGGCTGGATGATGGGGGTACTGGTCAAAACCTACTTCAAATGATCAAAGGCGTCCTTGCATTTCTGGTCAAACAAAAACTCCACATCCTTCTGCAAAAGGTTGGACAACGGAAGGGCTATCTAACTGAAATCTCTGATAAAGCACCTGTAGAAACCTGCATGTCTAAGAAAATAAGGAACTTCTTGCACGCATGTGGGATAAGATAAACAAGTAATAACATCTATTTTTGCAGGATCTACAACAATACCCTCGCTAGACACTACATGACCCAAAATTATACTCTGCTCTACCATGAAATGACATTTCTCAAAATTGAGAACAAAGTTAGTTTCAATGCATCGATGTAGCACTCTAGATAAGCTATCCAAACAGGAATCAAAAGAAGAACCAGATACAGTAAAATTATCCATAAACACCTTCATGCACTTCTCTAGAAATTCAAAGGAAATACTTACCATGCATCGCTGGAAGGTACCAGGGGCACTACAAAGGCCGAAGGGCATCCAACTGTATGCAAAAGTGCTAAAGTGACAAGTAAAAGTGGTCTTCTCTTGATCCTCAGTTACAATATGGATCTGAAAGTAGCCTGTATAGCCATCCAAGAAATAGTAATATAATTTTCCAGTTAACTGCTCCAGTATCTAATCAATGAAAGGCAAAGGATAATGATCTTTTCGAGTAACCTAGTTGAGCCTCCTATAATCAATGCAGACTTGCCAGCTATTTTGCACTTTGGTATGGATCAACTCATTCTTCTGATTGGCTACAACAGCCACACCAGATTTCTTGGGAACAACCTGCATAAGACTCACCTAAGTGCTATCAGATATGGGATAAATAATGTTAGCCTGTAGTAGCTTAGTCACCTCTTTCTTTACCACATCTAAAATCAGAGGATTCAGTCTCCTTTGGGGCTGCATCACTAGTTTAGCACCATCCTCAAGTAAAATTCTATGCATGCATGTGGAAGGGCTAATGCCAAGAATATCTGCCAGTGTCTATCTGATGGCCTTCTTATTCTCTCTCAAAACCTGCAACAATCTCGTCTCCTGTTCAGCAAGGAGGTTTCTAGCTACAATCATTAGAAGCTGCTCATTATCTGCCAAGTATGCATATTTCAGGTGTTCGGGTAATGGCTTTAGCTCCAACTTTGGTGGCTGCACTATAGAAGGTAGTAATCTAGGGGCTGCAATGATTCTACTTCTGTTGCTTGAACCTCTGTATATATATCACCTGTTGCACAATCTGCTAACACAGGAATAGATTCATCATATCCCAAAAATATATAAATTTCATAACACAGAACACAACTTATCACCATCACAACAAGCACATCACTACACACAGAATCATCAAAATCAGCAATCTTAGGAAACTCATCACACAGGTCAACATATGAATTATCAACTAAATCATCAATTAAATCAATATGAAAGACATAATTTTCTTCTATGGGATATTTAATAGCATCAAGAATATTAAATCTCACAATAGAATCTTCAAACTACATGGAAAGAACTCTAGCATGCACATCAATCTTTGTTCATGTTGTCTTGAGGAAAGATTTTCCTAAAATGAGTGGATCCTTGTTGGATGATGACTCCCCCTCCATCTCTAAAATATAAACATCTATAGGAAAAATCAGCTCATTCACTTGGACTAATACATCCTCCAACAAACCAGCTAGGTAGGCATTACTCCTATTAGCTAGCTAGATCACCACACTTGTAACCTGCAAAGGACTAAAGTTCAAGGGAGTTAAAAATAAACATAGGCATTACATTAATGGAAGCACCTAAGTCTAGCATGGCATGCTTAAATCTGTGATTTCCTATTATGCAAAGAATTGTAAAAGTCTTAGGAT
Source organism: Ormosia semicastrata (assembly GCA_029884595.1). NCBI lineage: Eukaryota > Viridiplantae > Streptophyta > Magnoliopsida > Fabales > Fabaceae > Ormosia > Ormosia semicastrata. The sequence continues at coordinate 63,469,150 of JAQQTO010000062.1, forward strand.
CCTTGCACTTCTCTGGCATAGGCTAGATGAGGGCTGAAACATTCTGCCCCATGTTGATTCACCTATTGCCCTTTAGTCGCCTCTTGTGTGTACACAATTCCTTCAAGAACTTGGTATACTTCGGTATCTGCTTGATTACATCCAGTAGTGGAATATTGACTTCCACTTTCCTAAAAGTCTCAAGCAGGTCTTTGTCTTTCTCAGTCACTACTATTTTCTAGACTGTGTGGCTCTTTGTGGAAAAGGAAGAGCTATGGCAGGCTGCTACTGCTCATCAACAACTGCTAACTTCTTCTTACCTTCAGATTGATGGGCTAGTTCATCAAAATTTGAATGCTCTGCTGGTTGTTGCTCGCTTGCAGCTCGAGGTTTAGTTGGTACTTTTACAGATTTCCCAGACTTCAACATAATGACACTCATATTCCCCTTTGGATTGGGACTTGTTTGGGAAGGGAGTTGGCTAGATCCTTGATTCTGCAAATGATTTAGAGTAGAAGCTAATTGTCCAATTTAAGTTTCTAAATTTTGTAAGGTGACCTCTATCCTCTACTGTAACTGAATGTTATTTGTGGCCATCTGCTTCACCAAATCCTCAAATAATGGCTCAGAATTTATGGCTGTTGAACTTGGTTGTTGGAATTGCCTACTTGGTCCAGCTTGAGGTTGAAACTATTGTTGTCTTATTGGTTGTTGGAATGGCTGCCTATACTATAATGGTTGCTGCTGTTGTGAGGTTACATTGTCATATCTCAGGTTTGGATGATCTCTCCAGCCAGGATTATATGTACTGGAGAATGGATCATATTTAGGTTGCTGCTACTGCTGATATTGTGGATTACCAAGAAAGACACCTGCTGCAACTATAATGTCCTGAGACTGCCTGCAAGATCATGAGTGTCCTCACAAACCAACACGGGTCTTTTCAGCGTGCTTTATCCTCACTCACATGCATCCTAGGAAACTTCCCAATAGGTCACCCATCCCACAAGTGCTCCAAGTCAAGCATGCTTAACTATGGAGTACTTATGTTGTTGGCTCCCGAAAAGAATATGCATCTTGTTGATATGGGTGGTGCTAATCAATTCCTTTAAGCCATCCTTAACTATACAGTTTCATACCTGCACAATCTCTGGATCCCTCTTATTTTGGTGTGTATTCAATTCATTCATGTGTCCCTCTACCTAGAAGCCTGCAGGATCCGTTCCTTGTTTGTGCTTCATCTTTTGCATCGACGACCACTCTTCGCCCTCGTCAGCCTCGGGTGTCACATGCCCACCAGCTTTAGCATAGTTCATCCCCGAACCATACCATACTGGGAGAGGTCTGGCTCTAATACCAAAATATAACATCCCAATATTTACTATCCAATTATATCGTCATATAAAAGAATAACCCAATACTGGTATGTTACTTCTAACAAACATCAACAACTAACCTATATCATTCATACATCATGAGTAAATATGGAGAGTCACGATAACCAAAAGATATATATACATCACTACCCTCAAGGCACATTGTAATACATAACTTTTACAACAATGACACTAGCATATTATACAAGCTTTTTAAACAAAAAGTATATAACTATACTAATCTTCGTTCATCTTCTCCTTCCCTTTTGAGGAGTCAACACTTGGATGTACATGGCAACACAATTAGGGTGAGAAAACATATCTCAGTAAAAACATTCCAATACCAGTATATAAACATATACTAATAGACAATATACTCAATTATCAACTAAACACTTCAATCACAGAAGTAAACAACATCTCCATCTCAGAGACACGCAATTGCCTATACAACTGCAATTCACGAATATATCATGATAGCAACCGCCCATACAATCGCTATGCTATGCCAAAATTTATGACTAATGCTTATGCCTATGCAATAATCCTAAACATGTAATGCAAAATGTATGAAACCATTTACAAGAACTCAGTTCTATGGTAATGTTATGAAATGCATGAGCCTTGAACAAAACAAAGGAACCCGGTTCCATAAGCTCTGAACAAGCACTGGAAACCCAATTCCAGCAAAACCACGGGGTGTGAGGGAAAAACCATCCTTAACTCATTACAACAATCTGGAAAGTATGTTATCTCTTCACTTACAATCATATATGATCACCCTCTCTGGGTAGTGAAGTCTCATCAACTACACGGTCTTCAACAACAAACATATTTGATCAGAGCACTAATCTCTATAATGGGAAGGATTAGTTACCTATTCGTTAAAAATTACATTAAACCATCTACAATGAGGACTCACCCTCATCAATATAGATCAAGAACAACAATAATGTCAATTACCACAATAACTAGCATGTCAATTGATTTACATTCCTAACTACGAACATGAAACACAATGATGTTAAATACCACAATATATAACATACCAATTGATTTACATTCACTCCAATTCCACTTTATTTAATACTCTTATTAGAGCCTCCACACACTTTAGGGAACATATGCCAATGATCTCATTAAGCCAAGAACTTGAAAAACATCAAAAAATGACATTTTGAAAGGTTCTAGCTCAGACATGGCCCGTGTCAAATGACACGGCCACTCTGTGTCCTACACTGTGAACACTGTTCACAAAAACCCTTGGCAGAGAGGGACACGGCCCACCCCATGTCCTCGAACACGGGCCGTGTCACCCAACTAGAAGCCCTGCTTCACTTTACAGAATGTGGTATTGTTCCATTGGTTTTCTCCTTGGATTTTGGCCATTCTAATCCAGTTTTTAGTGATTCTAAGACTCCAATAAGTTCTCAAACACATTGGAAATCATTAATCACAACTTAAAACTCTTAAACCACTTTGATTTCACTCAAAATCAAAGATCATGGATTAACATCCATTTAAAACCTAAAACCCCAATTTTTCACTCAAATGGAATTTGAGGCATACAAGGGTAGGAAATCCATTTCCATACACCAAACAACTCATATGCAAGCCATCATCAAGTTCTATAACAAGATTCAAGCTCAAACAACCAAAAATTACTCAAAACCTAAAATCACACATCAAGCCCTAACTCAAGAGCAAGATGAAGAGAGTAGGAAAAAGAGTTTAAGAACAAGGTTCCCCATACCTCAATTCCCAAAAATGAAGTCGGTTAACCTTTCCTCCGCAAAGCTAAGCTCCTTCTCTTGTTTTGATAAAGATTCTTCCCCTTTGATACCTTGAACTTCTTTCTCTATGGTTTTACCTGTGCAGCCGTGAGAAGAGAAAAGAAAAGTGAGACAAAACCCCCACTTTTGGCCTTAAATAGGCCTCAACAAAAATAAGGTTGTGCCCTAAAATTTTGGTCACTTAAGTGATCAAAATTCACTCGAACAGTTAAGAACACTTAGTTATAACAAAACCAAGTTTCCAAACTTCCAACAAATTCAAAATAAATCCTAAGATTCATTAAAAATCTCGTTCACCATTTTCACATTTTTCCATATCTGCTGGGGGTTAATCCGACACCAAAACACACAACTAGTATGCTTAAAAATGTCAAACTAACTCCAAAAATTCTAAAACTTTAACTACAACTACATCCACATTTTTGTGACCTAGAAACAAGTTCTCCTTACTTATTTCCATTAACTAAGCAGTTTAAGTCAAAAATAGGGCTGAAAACAGCTATATTTAACACATAAAGTTGCAGCAAAGTGACTAAACGTACTCAGATGGTCACAAAACTTCACAAACATGATAATTAGGTATTAGCCTACCTCTGTAACGTTATACAAGTCTTTCATGTTTTTCACAGGTGTTACAGCAACAACAGATTGATCTAGAAAAAGAAAACCACCATCTTGAAGTGTAGGACATGCATCTATAGGATGAGATGAACAAGAACAAATGTCACACACAGTTGTAGTTATCTGCACAGGTAATTATTATCCCACTGCTAACTGTCTCACCAAAGAAGTCAATTCCTCAAGTCTGTGCTCCATTCTTCGTTGGTCAACATGAGATAATTGAACCTCATTGACTCCTCTAGTTGAGGTAATGACTCGTGTGCCAAATTGTTATGCATTTGCTGCCATATTTGCTATTAAATCTCTAGCTGCAGTAGGGGTTTTGTCAACTAAGGCACCTCTACTCGCAACATCCACCATACTTCTATCCATTGGCAGCAAGTCTTCATAAAAGTACTAGATCAATAGCTGATCATTGATTTGGTGATGAGGACAACTTGCACATAATTTCTTAAATCTCTCCCAATATTCATACAAGGTCTCTCTTGTCATATGCCCTATGCCACATATGTCTTTTCTAATGGCAGCAGTTCTAGATGCGGGGAAGAATCTCTCTAAGAATAGCCGCTTCATGTCATCCCAACTCATGACTGAACCTGGTGAAAGGTAAAACAATCAATCCTTGGCTGCATCAGCAAGTGAGAAAAGGAATGCCCTCAACTTGGTGTGCTCCTCAGGGATCCCTTGTGGCTTCATGGTTGAACAGGCCATGTGAAACTCCTTAAGATGCTTATGAGGTTCCTTACTTGCAAGATCATGAAACTTTGGCAACAAATGTATTAATCCATATTTCAATTCAAAGTCAGAATTAAGATCAGGATATTGAATGCACAAAGACTGGTAAATAACATCAAGAGCAGCAAGTTCCTTAAGGGTCCTATTCTACATGTTATCACCCATAGTTCCAATATTACTTAAGCCCTCAGGTTCTCTTTCAATTTCAATATCAAAGTTTAAAAAATAATTCTTTTACTTAGTCTATGAGCTCTAATCAGTGTATGCAAGGTCCTATCAATCTTAGGATCAATATCAAGTAATTGGCTAGCAGAAGACCAAGTCATGCATCATTCACAGAGCATAAAGTACAAAAATAGCAAACAAGTATAATATACTAGATAACACTAAAAATCCTACGAAAATAAATCTAGTTAACCTATCTAATGATTTTTAAAAATCATGGGACCATAACAGCATGAAAACTACACAAAAATGAAACTAAAAAATGTAATAAAAATATTAAAAATTTGAAAAAGTTGTCTAAACTATGAAATTTTGGCAAACCAGGGGTGACCTCATAGTTGCACTGTGAGCCTTGTTTCTTAGATTGTTTTCCTTCAACTGACCAAGTTTTAGTTCATTCTGGGCACGTTTGTTTGTACAAAATTCTGTAAAGTGACCCCGTAATCACCCATTTTCGCTTGAAAACCACAAAAACATAGCAACACAGGGGTTAGTGAGGGATTAGTATTCAAATATACTCTTAATATGATTATTCAAAGTCAAAGTGATCCCCAGCAACGACACCAAAAATTTGATAATTGTCGATGCTACCAAATTTAAATCAATTTATAACTGATTTACCAGAACTACTTGCAGCATAAGGTAACACCGGGTCGAGTACGTAGATCACTCATTTTATGAAATCAGATTAAGAGGTTAATAAATAGGGGGGAGGGGCTTGCAAGATTAAACAACAAAAAGTAATTAAAAGGAGTAAACAAAATTAGGAAAACAATCAATCCACGGGGAATTAACCGCTCTTGATTTTAATCTATCCTTGATCACTTTAAATTTTTCAATTATCAATCAAATCCTTAGTTTTAAATCACATCAAGATGCCTCAAAATGATCCATAGATCTTCCCCTAGATAAGTATTCAATTAATTGAGGTTAGACAAATTAAGCATCTATCCAAAAATCCAAATTAACTTAAAAACCAAGATCCAACCAAACTAAACAATTTATCAAATACCTTAGGTGCCTTGTTTAGTCTCTGGAATTCTCTCTTAGCACATGATAATTACGCAATTAACATATAAAAATCCTAATCAAATTAAGCATTCAATTAGAATCAAACAAAAAGAAGAAGAAGAAGAAGAGAAACTTGATTAATAATCGAAGGTATAATAATTAAAACAGAATCTCAAGATTAAACGTCAAGAATGTCAATCCTTTAGATTGATTAAAAGCTCTACCCCTCCATGAATAGGAGGGAATAACTCAGAAAAAGAAAAGAATAAAATGAAAACCTAAAAAGAAGAGAGAAAACTTTAGGAAGAATAATCAAGTAAGAACGACTAGGGTTTCTATCTATCTCGAGTTTCCTATTTATAACAAAGTAACTAACTTAAAAATTAAGAATCCTAATTTTTCCTTAAGTTAAAGTTAATCATCTGCCTCTTAGCTTTCCTCAGCCACTGAAATCACTTGATTTGGGCTTTAGATGAGAAAGTTATGTCCAATTCACTCTTAACAGGTCTCTGATCCCGTCAGCCAACTTCATAGAGGTGAAACACCATCAAAATGTTGTAGTTTCAATTCGTGGTATTCATAAGAGTTTGATATTTATATGTAATATTTCTAATGCCACCAGTTTCAGGTCCATATCACACTTATAGTCTAAGTTTATGGACCAATTAGTGTATGCTGCTCAGGTTTTAGAGATAGCACCGTGTTCTTACTTCGTGACCCAATCTGACCCACTAGACATCATATTCAGACTTCGAGCTCTTCATCAAAGTTGTAGAGATTTCTCTCAGATTTCTAACAAGGTAAAATTAATAATTTGTAGATATCTAGAACTCAAGATATAACCGAAACACAGAAATAGTGTAAAATCCTAATAATGCTGAAAAGATTAATTAAGCCCAATTTGAGCCCAAACTTATAACTTGTGGCCAAAATCAATCAATTAAGCATATAAGAGGTCCAAGAGACTAAATACAATGATTAACTAATGTATAAAAATTGTGTTTATCAGTACGCTCCCTTTGTGCCTAAAGGATTGCCATAAATTTGAGGAATTATATCCTAAGGATCTATAGGTATTTCTGATTCATGAGAACTTTCATTGGGTAGCTCTACTATTCTAAAAGTCTCTAGAGTTAAGTTCCATTTTAGAATGTTGACCACAAACAGTGGGTAAACCACTAGGTGTGGGACATTCGTGAAAAAGACACACTCTAGATGAGGCTTTTCGCGATAACTAAATAGGATGTATATCCAAAATGGCTACTACTACACAACCTCATCCTAACTTAGGCTTCACTCAGACTCGAGTATAGGGCCCCACTCAAATGTGTGTGATAAATGTGTAGGTGTAGTGGGTGTAAGGAGCATACAAACCTTCAGAATCTTAAGGATTACTCATATCTTGCAAAACAAAACAAACACAAAACAAATTCCAAAAAATTTTCTATCCTAAGGTTTGCATAGAACATAAAATTATAGTTAAAATAATCAATAAACAATTAAAACAAAAAAAATAGAACATAAACAAAAAAAGGTAAAACAAACATATAAATGTCACACTATTTGCACAACCAACTTACAAAGGCTTGACTCTAAAGTGTCTCTAGTGAAGTTACCAGCTGTCGTAATCAGGATTGCGACGAGATGACCAAAAATAGGATTTTGAAAATAATGGAGTCACCACCAATGTTTATTTAAATTAGAAAAATATTAGAAAAACTCTTTAATTAAGAAAAAAGGTCCTTTGAAAAATGAGTTTGGATTTAGGACTCAATTACAGATAGGAAAGGTATTAGCACCTTATACTGTCCATTATAAGAATGGTACATTTAGTTAGTTGTGCAAATTTTAATAATCTTAAATATATTTATTTTACCCCCTTTAAAAAATATTGTAACTATTTATAAAAGAAAAAAGAAACAATCAAATTATAAAAATTAATTTTGGCCTTACAGAATAGAGATTTTGCTTATACGTATCCCCGGGGTGTAATGAGAAATTCAAAGTCACGTCATTCTTAAAAAAATATATATTTGTTGGTTAGTTTGTTTTAATTATAAAAAATTGTTTTTTTATTAAAAAATTATTTTTTAAAAAATTTAAATTAATAAGTCATCACGATTCAGTTAATTCAATTAATTCTTGAAAGGTGAAGCTCGGCGTCAAGCTTGAGACATCACCCATAAACGGTTGTAATTCAAATAAAACTTTTAAAAAAATTCAAATTTTTCATATCAACAAATTGTCATAACTCATTTAATTTTCAGTGAAAATTTTGATAGTCAATTAAAATACACACCAATAATACATAAACATGCTATGTAGCCTAAATTGATAGAAAAATAGTAATATACTTTATCCTATTAATTCAAACTCAATTTAATTCCCAAGAATCCAAAGTCAAGTCATGATTATACTGAGAACAAGCAAATATCAAAATGCATTTAACATCATAATTATAACATATCACTACAATACCGTAGCACATAAAATCAACTTCACCAGCATCTAGTCCAACACAAGCTTGAATAATGTATGGCAAGAGAACGTACCTGTTGGCAAAGAAATTAGGGACTTCTATTTAGTTAACCCACACACACCTCTTACCTTCTACTAATCTTCACCTCTAACTCTAACTCTTCATGTTGCAAGCTCTCCTCCTGTATGTAATTGTGTGTAATTTTCTATAATTGTGCGTAAATTGTCTGCTTGTGAATGGGTGAAGGTTCTATTTATAGGTGATTATTAAACCTTAATTTCTATGTAAATATCAAACCATTAATTGATCACAAAAAATCTCAACAAAATTAGCCTCCTAAATTACTCCATGATTTATTTTAAGAAAATTGAATCATGATCTCCCATTTAAAACACTTTCACCCTTTTCCTTTTTTATTGAACCATCACAATCTCTTATTTTGAGTCTTTCCTTTTAAATCTTGAATTTTTTTAAAAGAATCGAATCACGATTCTCACTAAAAGCACATCCTTCAATTATTTTTTAAGAAAATAAAATCATCATGATTTCTTATTAAAAGCATATCCCTTATTTTTCAAGAATATCAAATCATGATTTTTTATTAAAAGTATATCCTTCAATTATTTTTTAAGAAAATCAATTCATGATTTCTTATTAAAAACATATCTCTTATTTGTCAAGAATATCAGTTCATGATTTTTCATTAACAACATATCTTTCAATTATTTTTTAAGAAAATCAAATCATGACTTTTTATTAAAAGCATATAACTTATTTTTCAAGAATATCAAATCATGATTTCTCATTAAAAGCATATCCTTCAATTATTTTTTAAGAAAATCAAATCATGATTTCGTACTAAAAGCATATTCCTATTTTTCTTTTTTCTTTCTTTCTTTTTTTTTGTACAAATAATAAGAAAAAGCAGTGATCCAAATAAGATGAAAGTAAACAAAACCTGAAAAAATATTATGTGTTTAAAACAATGCAATTAAACATCATTTAACAAAAAAATTATTCATCCTTGTTTAAGCAACAAAAATAAAATTTTTGTGAACAACATTGGGCATCAACATAGGGTGTAAGTTCTAGTGTTTGTTTTGGACGTGATCCAGTATGGTTTCTCCCAATTTGGAGCTATCTTTCCTTCTTTTACATTTTTGCCCCTGATATCCGCCCTGTGCAGAATAAGATGGTCAAGCAAAAACCTCTGTGATATCACTTTTGAATTGTACTGGCCTACGGTCCTTTGTTCGACAACAACCTCATGGATGTGGGCAATGCGGTGATGTTCCTTCAACAAATCCAAGTTGTGGCGGATGAGGTCCGGGTAGACTTCTTCAGAGAAATTTTGTCTCCTCCAGCTCGGTTCTCCTATCTCGAATGGGATCATAGGCTCACAACCATATGTTAGCTTGAAGGGAGTTTCCCCAGTTGAGGAGTGGGGCGTGGTCCGGTATGCCTATATGACGTGGTCAAGTTGCTCCACCTAATTTTCTTTTGCTTCATCAAGTCTCTTCTTGATCCCATGAAGTATAACTCGGTTGGCAACCTCAACTTGTCTTTTAGTCTTGAGATGTTTTACCGAGGTAAAATGCTTCTTGATATTGAGCCCGACAAGGAGATCTCTAAACTTCTAGTCAGTAAACTAGGTTCCTTTGTTCGTAACAATGGTCTCCGGAACCACCAAATCTATTGATGATGTTCTTCTAAATGGACCTCTGCATACATACCGAGGTAATGGTGGATAATGGTTCTGCCTTTACCCACTTAGTGAAGTAGTCTACAACTACCACTAAGTATTTCACCTGTCCTAGGGCCTAAGGGAATAGACCTAGGATATCCATCCCCGACTGATAGAAAGGTCAGGGTATGACATAGTGGACAGAATTGATGCATGCCGTTTGAGGAGAGAAAACCAAAAGGAAGAAAAAGGAGAATGAGAGCCGCAATAGAGAGAGAGAAAGAAAGCACGGTGCCGCACAACTACATTCAAGGAGAAAAATTTTATCTTTGTGGATTTTTCTTCTCTTTTTGTGTTTGATACTTTTATTATGAGTAACTAATTTTATTTTCTATGATTAAGATGATACTCTAATCTTTGTTTTAAATTATTTAACTTTGTTTTGGATATTTTTATTGTTCTATAATTGCACAATGTTGATGGTTATTGATCTTTAATTGTTATTCAATTTAATTTTTATTAATTGTTTTGTAGCCAATTAGTAAATTTAAATTGATATATTTTAATCACATGTTTAATTCTTATAATCTTAGGCATGAGTAGTGCAATAGTATCATTACTTTTGTGATCTAAGAATTGAATAGTTCATGCTATGTTAAGTGGTTTATGTCATAATTTGAATAGGTCATGTTATTTTAGATGAATTATTTCATTAATTAAATTTTAATAATCTTTAGTAATGATCAAAGCTTGTAGTCATAAACACTCTATAGAACAAGATTAATTCTCATTCAAGTTAAATTCGTTTTTGCATGGTCAGTGGCAGATTTAAGGTCCTAGAATTGTTTTTTAATTGCTCTTGTATTTTAATTTGAGTCATTTCATTTACATTTATTATTTAATTTTAGCTTTAGTTTAACACGTAATTTAAATTCTTACATTTATTAAATAAAATTAAAATATATTTTCTTTTTTCTTTAAATTAGATTAGGTATATGTTAGATTGTAGTTAATCATATCACTCCCTGTGAGTACGGTACCTTTATATTTGTCAAATATTACATTGATCTTGTGCACTTGTAAGTAAAGGTAATTTTATTACTTGAAAAATTTCTACTCTTATAAAATTACCCCTTACTTGCAAGTTTACGATATCAATGTAATATTTGATAAATGTAAGGGTATTGTACCCACAGGGAATGACAGGATTAACTAAAATCTAATATATACCTAAATTAATTTAAAGGAAAAAGAAAATATATTTTTATTTTATTTAATTAAATTAAGAATATAAATTACGTACTAAACTAAAGCTAAAATTAAATAATAAATCTAAATAAAACGACTCAAATTAGAATGCAAGAGTAATTAAAGAATAATTCTAGGACCACGAATCCATCACTAACCATGCAAAGATATTTAACTTGAATGGGAACTAATCTTGTTCTATGGAGCGTCTACGGCTACAAGTTTTGATCACTACTAAAGATTATTGAAATTTAATTAATGATATAATTTATCTAAAATAACATATCATATTCAAATTATGACTTAAATCATTTAACATACCATAAACTATTTAATTCTTAAATCATAAAAATAATGAATACTATTACATAACTCACACCTAAGACTACACGAATTAAGCATGTGATTAAAATATATATCAATTTAAATTTACTAATTGATTATAAGACAATCAATAAAAATTAAATTGAATAACAATTAAAGATCAATAATCATTAATATTATGCAATTATAGAATAAAAAAATATTCCAAATAAAGTTAAATTTTTTAAAACAAATATTAGAGTTTTATCTTAATCCTAAAAAATAAAATTATCTATTCATAACAAGAGTATCAAACACAAAATGAGAATAAAAATCCATAAAAGATAAAGTTTTCTCCTTCTCCTTGTTTGCATTTGTGCAGCACTGTACGTCTTCCTGTGGTGCTCCTGCTTTATTTTCTTCCTTTACTCGACAACTTTCCTACCTCGAACGGCATGCTTCAGTTCTTTCCAATCTCTCCCGTTCTGATGCTGCAATTCTTTTCAATTTATATCTTGTCTCATACCACGTGCAACACTTTGAACTCTATTTTGTTACCTTTTTTTAACTTCCAATCCACAACCCATTCCCTTTTTTTACTCCTTGGGCGCCTTAGGATAATGGCTCAATAGGAGAAGTGGCTAAGCTTTTAATACAATATAATTAAAATGGTCTCAAAGTGTTTCAAATTGAAATCCAACGTGACCACTGCTCAGCTGCTTTAGTTTAGTTATTCCTTAAGCATATTCTTCTTTGAGCAATACTAGACATCTTGTTGTGTTGCCTAGAATCTATCACAAAATAAAAAAAATTCAATAATGAATCAGTTTAAAGAAATTAATTAACAAATCATAAAATCATCACAATTACTTGCATTGAAGTATAATAAAGTTAATTTAAATATAAAAATATATTGTTAGACTGTTATCAGCACCTCTACACCAAAACTTTACTAGTCCTCGAGTAAAAAAACTTATACTCAAGTACTAATGCATTAAAAAGAAAAGAATGAATATTGTGCACAAATTTATCCTAAATCATTTTAACTCAGAATTTAAGATCAACATCATTACACATTTTTAGGCAACTCCAGTCTCATGGGCTAAGAATCAAAACTTAAGCAATTTAAGCACTATCTTCACATCAACAAAAACAAAGGCATAGGACTTCATTACACTTCTAATGACAACAAAAGTAGCACTAAGAATCAATCTTATTCATCAATTAATTCAAATTCATGCCACCAAGTTATAACCAACCTCCTTCACAACATAGCACTTTCAATTTTTTTCTTTTTTTTAAAAAATACATGACTCTTAATGCTTTGTCCTATAGGTGACTCATGTAGCGAATATTCAATCAATGACTCCTATTCCAGTTAGCCCAAGGCACTAGGTGATAAGGCACCCCTCAAATCTACTAACTCAAGTCAATCAATGGCATAGAAGCACCACAAGTACATATCCAGGTGCAGGCATAATATATAGAAATTAAAAAATAACCTAAACATTGGTACTTAGAGTCTTAGAAGTATTCAACACATTCCAATTTTTTTTTTTTTTTGCACTTGCAAAAAGGAGACAAAAATTTTTTTAAGGCAATCCACCAAGTAATTAAAAGAAAAACCTTCCATCTGCGCACAACTCAAATAGCCAAAATATATGAGAATTCATCTCATGCTTATAGTTCAAGGTGAATTAGAATATGGTTGCATAAGCTTTGACTACCAACCTATTAAGACAAAAAATTGCCCTTAAAAGCATATAGGGTGCATGAACTTTGATCTATATACAAATAGGATAATCATGCACAACATGACTATCAAATCTCTAAAAAAATTAGTCAAAATTTTCTCAAAATTTTTTTTCAATTTTTTTTCGCACCTCTACACCTAAATCACACATTGTCCTCATTGTGAAAAACAAAGAAATAAAAGAGTTAAAGAAAAGAGCAACATAACCTAATGAAAAGTGATACAATGTCCATAACAAAATCTGAAAAGTCACAATATCCTTTTTAAAACAAATTAGTAGCATCTAAAAACTAACAATAAAAATAACAAAAATAAATAAAATGATATAAATAGAGAAGTAAAAACCAAACAATCTAAAACTTTTTATTATTTTTATTTTTATTTTTTTTGCTGACGCTATTTACATCCTCATACAAAAGTTCTGAACTCTATGCGACACTTAAGCCGACTCAAACAATAAAATAAAACTTTCTAAAGAGTAAAAGAAGATTCTACCTACAACTAGAGCTATTAAGTCTAAATCAACTCAAGGAGGTAAATGCTCATACTTCACTACCTACAGGGTAGCTTTAAGAGATGGAGAACAACCAAATATTTCATTAACCCTAACTATATCATTTCTCGAGTCAAAAGCCTCCAACTCACTATATGAAGGTATACTCTCTAAAGGTTCCTTAGACAAAATAGGTAGCATAGTCTCTCTAACTTTCTCATCAATTACATCTACAAAGGCACACTCAGATTCATCTTCTACGGTAGGTTGACCAGTAGACTTGAAGATATTAAGTTTAATTCTCATGTTCATCACTAAGACATCCATTACCCTAGACCTACAACTAATGTTAGCATCGGTAATGGCTAAGAAAGGCCTCCCTAAAATGATAGGAATTTCTTTTTTTAACGAGTGAGACGATTCTATATCAAGCACTATAAAATCAACAGGAAAGAATACCTTATCAATTTTCATTAAAACATCATCAACTCTTCCTCTTGGGATCCTAACTGACCTATCAACTAATTGCATAGAACAATTTTATGTTTGCAACTCACCTAAGCTTAACTCTTTATAAACAAAATATGGCATCAAATTAACACTAGAACCTAGATCCAAGAGTGCTTTATCAATCCTGTGATCACCAATATAATAAGAAATAATAGGAATATCAGGATATTTCAACATAGGTAGTGTGTTAAGATGCAGAATTGAGCTTACTTGTATGGAAATAAGATTGCCCCAATAGTCTAATATGTTAAGTTTTGATGATGACAAATACAAGATAAAAAGAATGATGATTATGCTACATAGATGTGCTTAATGGATTATATTGGATCATGCATGATATTATACTCCATCTTATTATATTTCATATAAGAATCATGTATATTCTTTATAGCATCTTTTATAAAATATATTCAATAATATGTTATATGAGTTGTATTAAATTAATATTGAATTTGACTCTATTTGAATGAAAATGTGCAAAGTGATCTTTGTTTAGTAATTGATAAATGTCTTACTTGAATGTGTCTATGAAATTCTTATATGCATGTTAGACTAACTCGAGTTATACATTTATGAATCATGCATATGAAGATATTGAATAATGAATTTGGACTAACTATGTTTGTTTAAGTGAGCAATACTTTGTAGGATAGTCCAAGTACCAAGAGTGAGTATTGGAACAAGAAAGCAAAAGATCACATTTATGCTCAACTTAAAAAGAATGAGAATGATAAGATGTTCCAAGCATTTGCAAGATTTAAAGAGAAGAAATTTTTGGAAGTTTGGATTACATCAAGAAGCCTAAGGACTAGAATTGTTGATGGCAAGATCAAGTCCAATATCTTCAAGAATAGCTTATAGGACTTAGATCTTATATCAAGTCCAAGTACCAAGAGTGAGTATTGTAACAAAAAAGTAAAAGATCATAATTATGCTCAACTCAAGAAGAAGTAGAATGATAATATGTTCTAAGCATTTGTAAGATTTGAAGAGAAGAAATTTTTGGAAGCTTAGTGATAATCACATATTTGATACATTAATAAACCCTCATTTTTAGTCATTTACACTCTCCATGTGCTTAATTGATTGAGTTTGGTTATGTTTTGTAAGTTTGGACTCAAATTGGACTTAATTGAATTTTTCAGCATGATTTATGTCTTACATTATTTCTGTATTTGGGTCATATCTTGGGCTGTAGGTGGTCTTTTGAGGTGATTCTAGTGGCATTTGAAAGATAAGAGAGATTTCTACAACTTTCATGAATACCTCAAAGGCCTAATCATACGTTTGGATAACTCAAATTAGAGTTGAAGTAAGAACTAGGGTGCTGATCCTAACAGCTTGACCTATGCATACTATTCACGATATATCTCGGGATATAGAATGTCAAATGGGCTAAAATTTTGATGGTTGATAGTTAAGACCCAAATATACAACATTAATGTTGAACACTTTTCCAGAATCTGAGGTCTAATGGGTTATATTGGGCATGGAAATAAAAACAGAGGAGTTGTTGCTGGGCCTGAATAGTATGCAGTAATCAGATCATATCTTGAGTTGTAGGAATGCTTTTGGGCTCAAACTAATGGCATTTAAAAGCTAAGATCTAGGCCTACAATGTTCATGAAGACCACTTGGTTCAAAAATGATGAATGCAATGACTTCAGAGCTGAATGATTTCAGAGACAAAGAATCTCCATAATTTTCTACTCACCAAAGTCATTTGACATTTTTCGCTCATTTTTCACTCATCCACTCACTAATGACTCAGCTCCCTTGTCATTTTGTATCTCTAATCCTCTATAAAAGGAAGCCTTAGCAGATCATTGAAGGTGTTAGGTGTTAGGTAGCAAAATGATGCTAATTTGTTACTAGGTTTTCTTGTAGTAATTTTCCTTTGTTCTAAATTGAAATCATATTCTTCTTCTTCTTCTTCTTCTCTCTTTCTTTCTTCTTATCTATGAGTAACTAAGTTTCATTTTGCTTGGGTGAAAGAGTGAAGCTCTTGGTAATGAAATAAGGTTAGATTAATTTATCTCTTGTGCTTAAATGATATATTTTCAAGTGGTCATTATACGTATTGTATTTTGTTTCCAATCAATTTAGAAACCCTCCTTGTAAAGTGGATTTCTTGATTTGTTGTAGACTAGAGATTGGCACAATGAATGCTTGAACCTATTTACAAGTGTTGGTGTTAGAAACTCTCCTTGTAAAGTGGAGATCTTAATTTATTGTAGACAAGATTTTGGCATAATGAATGCTTGATCCCATTTATGAGTGGTGGTGTTAATAGATGATTAAAGGAATCATAATATAATCACGTATATAATTTTTAATGAACTTTGAATGTTGTATTTTTCGATTGGAACCTCCGTTATGTGTAGATTCTAATTGAGTTATAAAAGAATTAATCTTGTCCTTAATTTATTTACTAATAGTGGATCTCCTAGCTCAAGCAATTCTTTTTTATTTGTGACCAAGTTTTATCACATTTATTGTTATAACAAAATATTTTCCTTACGTCAAATAAATTTTTCTTCATCAATTCCCTGTGGATCGACTTCGGACTCCCGAGAATTTATTACTTGAAACAACCTGCACTTGGGTTTGCAACTTTTAATCCCGTATCAAGTTTTTGGCGTCGTTGCTGGGAACTTGATTTGAAGAACAAATTTATGGTGTAAATATTTTGTATATATATCTTTATATACATATATATTTCCCTATGGATCTTGTATATATATATTTTTTCTACTCTTTTAATTTTTTTCTTTGTACTTACTAACGTACTAACTTAGGGGAAACTCTCCTTTTTTATTTTTTGTATTTTACTTTCTATACTTTACTTTCTGCACTTTAAATTCTATAATTTACTTTTTGTACTTTATTTTTGTATTTTACTTTTTGTATTTAATTTCTAACATTCTAACTTACTCACTTACTAACCTTTTAATTTTCTTGCTTACTAACTTTCTAACTTTTTAACTTTTTAATTTACCGCTTCTAATATTTTAATTTATCTACATACGAATTTTTTTTGTAGTTGGTTTATACCATACATTTGTTAATATTTATTTACTAAGTGTTAATATATATTTGGTGGCAAGTTTATATCGCCTACTTGTACATTTTCTTTTCTATTTTATGTCACTTGTTTATGCTTAATTGGTCTCGTGATTCAAATTCTGGTCATTTGGTTAAAATTAATCCTAATACTTTACATATTAATTTGTTTGAATCACAATCATACACATCAAACACAATGGCTAAAAATGAAAGTGTGCATGATGAACATGAAAATCAACCGTTGCGAACCATGCATGAGTATTTGCAACCATCTCGAAATTCTAGTCCATCATGTTTTATCTTTTCACTCAATGCTAATAATTTTAGATTCAAACCAGGTATGATTTCTTTACTTCCTAATTTCCATGGTTTAGAATCTAAAAGCCCATATTTACATTTAAAAGAATTTGAGGAAGTATGTACTACTTTTCATAATCAAACTTGCACTGAAGAGGTTGTTAAGCTTAAATTATTTCCTTTTTCTTTGAAAGATAAAGCAAAAACTTGGCTTAACACTTTGAAACCAAGATCAATTAGCACATGGCAAGAAATACAAGGTGAGTTTTTAAAGAAATTTTTTCCAACACATAATCCAAAATTTTTCCCAAAATTCAACTGAAGCATATTTTCAAAGTTGGGAACGTTTTAAAGATTTGTTGAATTCTTGCCCACATCATGGTTTTGAAAAATGGCGCACTATAAGCTTTTTTTATGAAGGGTTAACACCCGAAACTAAACAATTTGTGAAAATAATGTGCAATGGTGATTTTCTTGATAAAGAACCTGAAGAAACTTTAGACTATTTAGACCATTTGGCTGAAAATTCTCAATCATGGCATGGTACTAATCCTTCTGAAAATTCAATTAGATCTAACCTTACAAGTGCTAGTAAAGGAAAATATCACCTTAGTCAAGAAGAAGATCTAAATGCTAAGTTTGCTAGTTTGGTTAGAAAGGTTGAAGCCATGAAATCAAGGAAAGTAAAAGAAATCAAATCTGTGCAAAATGAAGAAATTTGTAGCATTTGTAATGAATTGGGACACTCAACAAACGAATGTCCAAAAATTTTTATTTTTAAAGAAGTTGTGCATGAGCAAGTAAATGCAATGAACAATTTTAAAAAGTCATTCACTTCTTCTTTTTCAGATACATATAATCCGGGATGGAGAAATCACCCTAACTTCAGTTGGAGAACCAACAATCAGGCACCATTTATGCAACCACCACCTTCTCAGGCACAGCAAGACTCTCAAAATTCTCAAGAATATGCACCCAATGTCCCACCATATAGGAAAAACTTTGAGGGAACATTGCATGCATTCATGGAAAAGTAAGAGGCTATTAATAACCAAAATACTCAAGCCATGATTGACATAAAAGACACTCTTGCTAAACTTTCTTCTGCACTTGCTATTCACAAGAAAGGAAAATTTCCTTCTCAACCTCAACCAAATCCCAAGAGTCAGTATAGCTTAAATAAGGGTAGTTTAGAAAGCCAACAAATAGATCAAGTCAAGTCAGTGATAGCTCTTAGGAGTAGAAAGATTGTTGAAAAATCAATTCCTGAATCTTGTGAGAAAAATGATGAGTCAAGTCCCAAAGATGAGGAAGGAGTTGATGAGCCACCTAGCCAAAAGGAGACCAAACCCTCGCTTTCACCCCCATATCCTTAAGCATTAAACAATTCAAGTAAAGTGAACCATAATAGTGACATTTTTGAATCCTTAAACAAGTGAAAGTCAATATTCCTTTGTTAGATACTATTAAACAGATTCCTTGTTATGCCAAATTTTTGAAGAACTTGTGCACTGTTAAAAGAAAATATAATGTGAAAAAAATGCATTTTTGATTGAACAGGTAAACTCCATTATTCAGAACAATAATGTGTTGAAATATAAAGACCCTAGTTTTCCTACAGTTTCATGCATTATTGGTGAACATAAAATTAAACGAGCTTTACTTGATCTTAGTGCTAGTGTTAATTTACTTCCATATTCAGTTTATCAGCAACTCAACCTGGGTGAGTTAAAACTAACTTCTGTAACTCTTCTACTTGCAGATAGATCAATTAAAATTCCAAAAGGAATAGTGGAAGATGTGTTAGTTCAAGTTGATAAATTCATATATCCTGTGGATTTTATTGTCTTGGAAACTGAACCTATGGAAAATAGTAGCAAGTCAATTCCTATTATTTTAGGTCGCCCATTTTTAGCAACATCTAATGCTTTGATAAATTGCAGAAATGGAGTGGTGAAGCTAACTTTTGGAAATATGACACTGGAGCTTAATGTTTTCAACATGTGCAAGCAACCGCAAGAAGTTTATGATGAAAAGGAAGAAATTGAAAAGATTGAGGCCATTATAGATGATCATCTTCAAACCAGGAGTTCTTCTGACCCATTAGAAGTTTGTTTAATTAATTCATTTGATTCAGCTACACAATTAGATGATGATGTTTCTGAAATATGCTCTTTGCTTGACTGTACACAGGAAATGGAATACAAAGAAAAGAAGCCAAGATTCGAAGAGCTAAAACTTATGAATGATGATACCCATGAAGAAGTACCTACACTGGAACTAAAGTCATTACCTGCTGGGTTGAAGTACACATTTTTGGGAGAAGAACAAAGTTTTTCAGTGGTAATTTCCTCATCCCTGACCAAAGAATAAGAAGATATGTTGATAGAAGTACTTAAAAGGCATAAAAGTGCAATTGGATGGACATTAAAGGACATAAAAGGCATTAATCCATTAATTTGTACACATATAATACATTTAGAGGATAATTCTAAAACATCTCAACAACCTCAAAGAAGATTAAATCCACATATGAAAGAGGTAGTTAGAGCTAAAGTTCTTAAATTACTTGATATTGAAATTATCTATCCTATCTTTGATAGCCAGTGGGTAAGTCCCACACAAGTTGTGCCTAAGAAATCTAGAATAACAGTAATTGAAAATGAAAAAAGAGAATTAATACCTACCCG
Organism: Ormosia semicastrata; assembly: GCA_029884595.1. Lineage (NCBI taxonomy): Eukaryota > Viridiplantae > Streptophyta > Magnoliopsida > Fabales > Fabaceae > Ormosia > Ormosia semicastrata. The sequence continues at coordinate 63,489,413 of JAQQTO010000062.1, forward strand.
AGTCTCATCTAGTTGGCGTATGTGTATTAATTTCAGAAAATTGAATGCAGTAACTAGGAAAGATCATTTCCCCTTACCATTTCTTGATCAGATTTTGGAAAGAGTAGTAGGACATACCTACTATTGTTTTCTTGATGGTTATTCAGGGTATAATCAAATATCAATTGCATTAGAGGATCAAGAAAAGACCACTTTTACGTGCCCCTTTGACACTTTTGCATATAGAAGAATGTCTTTTGGTCTTTGTAATGCTCCAGTAACTTTTCAAAGATGCATGCTAAATATTTTCAGTGACATGACTGAGCATTATTTAGAGGCTTTCATGGATGATCTGACAGTTTTTGGAAATTCTTTTGAAAATTGTCTTGATAATTTGGAAAAAGTTCTTAAAAGATGCAAAGAAAAAGAATTTGTGTTAAATTGGGAAAAATGTCATTATATGGTCACTTCAGGAATAGTGTTAGGACATGTAATATCTTCTAAAGGAATTGAAGTTGGTAAGGTTAAAGTTGAATTAATTGCTCGTTTGCCTTCCCTAAAAATAGTCAGAGAAGTTCGTTCCTTTTTAGGACATGCAGGATTTTACAGAAGATCCGTAAAGGACTTTAGTGCCATATCTAGACCATTATGTAATCTTCTAACAAAGATGCACCATTTGATTAGACCCAAGATTGTCAAAAATCTTTTGAAAAATTAATCGGTCTTTTGACTTCTACTCATATCATGCAATCTCCTGACTGGTTTTTGCCTTTTGAGTTGATGTGTGATGCTAGTGATTTTGCTGTTGGTGCTATTTTAGGATAGAGAAAGTAAGGTAAGCCTCATGTAATTTATTACGCAAGTCAAACTTTAAATAGTGCACAAATGAATTACACCACTATTGAAAAAGAACTACTTGCTGTAATTTTTGCATTGGACAAATTTTGGGCTTATTTAATTGGTTCTTCCACTGTTGTTTTCACTGATCATGCTGCAGTTAGATATTTAATGTCTAAGTAGGATGTCAAACCTAGGTTGATACAGTGAATCTTGTTGCGTCAAGAATTTAACATCACAATAAAAGACAAGAAATGAGCAAAAAATATTGTTGCAGATCATTTGTCTAGACTTATAACAGGCTCATCTTTTGATAGCACACCTATCAATGATTCTTTTTCCGATGAATTTTTATTTTCTGTCAATTTCATGCCTTGTTTTGCTAACATTGTCAATTTTCTTGTAACAGATAAGATGCCGCCTCATTGGACGTACCAAGACAGAAAAAAAATTTTGATTGAGGTAAAAATTTTCTATTGGGATGACCCATATTTGTTCAAATATTGTTCTGATCAAATTTTTTGGAGATGTGTACCCGATAATGAGGTAAACAGTATCATTAAATTTTATCATTCAGAAGCATATGGAGGTCATTTTTCTTCAAAGAAAACAGCTGCGAAAATCTTACATTGTGGATTTTATTGGCCCACTTTATTCAAGGACAGCTATATTTTTTACAAAAGTTATGAAAGTTGTCAGAAATTGGGTTCAATTTCTAAAAGAGACATGATGCCTTTGAACCCTATCATTGTCATTGAAATTTTTGATTGTTGGGGAATTGATTTCATGGGTCCATTTCCATCATCATTTGGATTTGTGTATATTTTGGTTGCAGTTGATTATGTCTTAAAATGGATTGAGGCGATTCTATGTTGACACAATAATCACAAAACTGTTTTAAAATTTTTAAAAGAAAATGTTTTGAGTTAATTTGGAATCCCTCGAGCTATCATCAGTGATGGGGGAAAATATTTTTGTAATAAACCATTTGAATCTTTAATGAAGAAATATGACATCACATACAAAATTGCTACCCCTTATCATCCTCAGACAAGTGGACAAGTAGAATTAGCAAATAGGGAGATTAAACAAATTTTAGAAAAAATGGTTAACCCAAATTGTAAAGATTGGTCTTTAAGATTAAATGATGCACTTTGAGCTTACCGTACAACTTTCAAAACATCTTTAGGCATGTCACCCTATCGGTTAGTCTATGGAAAACCTTGTCACTTGCCTGTAGAACTGGAGCATAAAGCATTTTGGGCCATTAAAGCTTTCTACTTAAGTCTTGATGATGCTTCCAAGTTACGCAAATTGCAATTGAATGAACTTGAGGAATTAAGAAATGATGCACATGAAAACTCAAAAATTTATAAAGTTAGAACAAAAACTTTTTATGACAAATCAATTTTGAGAAAATCTTTTGAAATTAGTCAAAAAGTTCTGCTTTATAATTCTCGTCTTCACCTATTCCCTGAAAAATTGAGATCTAGGTGGATTGGTTATTGTCAAACATGTGTATCCTCGTGGGGCCATAGATATTGAGAACCTTAGGAATGGTAATGTATTTAAGGTCAATGGACAAAGACTCAAACCATTTCTGGAACATCAAGTTGTTGAGGTAGAATCCATCCCCCTTTCTAATCCTTGTTATGAGTAGAATTTATTTTAATTTTGTTTCTTTCTTTTTGCAGTTCTTTGTGTTCCCGATTAAGTGGTGGATAACGATACTCCGTGACTCTCAAGTCGATTTGTTTTTCAGTTTCCCATAATAACTGATTCCTTCTCCTTCAAAATGGATGTCATTCTCTCAAATCTAAGAAAGCATTTCCTTTCTTTTCCTCCAAATGCTCTAACAAAAGTCTACGAAGCTAGGTGTGAAAGACTGAGACTGTTAATGTACAAGGGCATCTCAGAAGATATAAACTGGATAATCGAAGCAAAGGTTCGTTTAGCTGGTGAATTTTCAGATTCATTTGTCCCATACATGTCTGGTCTCGGTAAAAGTTTATTTTCAAAAAGGAGCAGAGCAAAAAGAATGCAAGTTTGTTACAAGTGTGCACGATGGAATTGCAACACGTGATTTCGTTCTTTGGGAATGGTTTCCATAAATCGAGAAGATAAAATTTACTTTATTAAGAATGGACTGAGTAAGGAGTCATTAGATGATATCTTATTGACTCTTGAGATGCATTCTTGTGGAGTTGTGCATCGTGAACTTCTTAGTTTGTGGAATCTTTTCAAGGACGAGCAAAAGCGTTACAGTCTTGGGAATCTGACTCAAAAAGACCCTGTTTGCCAATTTATAAGAAAATTAGATGGGAAGCTTATCCTCGACTCATAGAAGGCGTTTAAGTCATTTCTGGACGTGAAACCAGAGGAAGATATGAGCCACAATCACAATAATTTGTATATATTATCTTGTATATTTCTTTAAAAAAAGGAAAAAAATGAAAAAAATGAAAAAAAAGAAGGAGGGCAAAACTTCAGTTGTACTTGGTCTTTAATTAGATTAGGAGCCCCTGCCAGCGGCAGTCTCGTCATTGACTCGGGTGGACCATATCACGCCGGTCCGTAAATAAGGTTTGTGTGTCATGCTCTGTAGAGAGCCGCACTCCACAACCCAATGTTCACCATCTAGGCACTGTGGAGTTGATGGATAGGTAGAAGCGTCCCACTTTGATTATTAGTGAGAAGTAACCCGCGATTGCCAAAGCGTATGAGGCATCTGAGCTTGATCCTCTCTTTTATTAGAAGGGGCTCTCAGCGCCCTGGGATAGAGCATTCTGGATCTTAGACATTGCAGGTTTCAGATTTTAGCATCTTTGTTGATGTTACGAACCCAAGTGTGAGCTCTCTAGGTTCTAGACCCAGGATGGAAACCCACGATGGTTTCTTTATTCTCTTTTCTTCAAATAAGCGGGAGGGAGAAGAATTCCAAGATTAGCTGAGCCGTCTTGGTATTACTGCACTCATGACACGCAGTATAAAGATCCGTCATGAAACCTGTACATAAAGGTATATAATCATTTGTTATTATTATTTTATCTTTGTATGATTTTGTTGAATTTTGGTTTTGGACAAACGATCCTTTGGACGGGATCCTTCAGGGGTTTCTAGACTTCTTTACCCTGATGGTTTTCTTGAAGTAAAAAAAAAATAAAAAAATAAAAAAATAAAAAATATATAAAAAAATAAAAAATAAAAAAATTGTGTTTCTTAATTTCAAACTTTTTTGACAACAGCCAACCTACCCATATAGGAGCTATTATTACTTTTTCTATTCTTTTCCCTATTTAAACTCCATTTTCTTCACTTTCCTGCAACTCATAATCATTCAAAGAGAGTGTGAGTGTAGAAATGGAGGGAGCATCTTCTTCTGTTCGTAGATTTGCCAGTATCTGTGTATTTTGTGGGACAAGTTATGGGAATGGTTTAGAGTTTGTAAACACAGCAAGCATTGTTGGTAGAACACTTGCTGCGAGGAATATTCGTGTAGTATATAGGGGAGGTAGCATTAGGTTAATGGGGACTGTATCATTTTCTGCATTTCTAAGAGGTGGTCAAGTTTTAGGTGTCATTCCTGAACCTTTAACTCGAAGGAACATCATTGAAAAGACAATTGGATTGAAAATTCAAGTATCATCTATGCATGGACGAATGAAGGCAATGCTTGAAAACTCTAATACATTCATAGCCTTACCTAGTGGTTTTGGTACTTTGGAAGAAGTCTTTCAAATTGTCTCTTGGGCCCAACTGAACATCCACCATAAACCCATAGGTTTGTTGAATGTTAATAATTTATTTGATAATTTATTATCTTTTGTTGACCATATTGTGGAATAGAAATTTGTCACACCTTCTGCAAGACGACTTCTTATCTCTGCTTCCACTGTTGATGAGTTGATTAATAAATTAGAAGCTTTTGTTTATGAACCTGATCCAGTAACAGCTCAGATTGATTGGTCCGAAGGAAGCGGTGAGGGAAGCAGTATGGAAAGCAATCCATGCCAAACACTCCAACTATTTAAATAATTACAAGCTTTGGTTTTATTCATCGTATTTTGTTTCTGTTTAAATTTGTGTGAGGTTTCTCTTTTTAGTAATTGCAATAATAGGTATTATCTTCTATCCTTTACCTATCTATATTTGACATTGAGGACAATGTTGTGATCTGGTTGGGGGGAATGATAGTTGTGTAAAAACAACCAAAAGAAAAATTAAAAAAACCAAAAAAAAAAATTAGGAAGTGTGTGTATTAATATGTTTGTTGTGTTTATATGTTTGTCAGTAACTTACTAAACCAGTTAAGGATGGCAAAGTAAGGAGAAAATTATACTTTTGAGACGCATCTTAGTTGGGGTAGATAACTAGTTTGTGTGGAAGTAGCAATTCAAATTCAGAGAAATTTGCATGATTGAGTAAATTGTCTTCTTTCTTAAAATTCACATGCTTGATTATGGATGTTGAATTAGTGGACTGAGAATGATAGAATTATGCCTTGTGAGATTTTGAACCTATTGATGAATGGATTGAACATTTGTACCATTCTCTTCTTTCTCGTGTGAATTTCACTCATGGAATTGTTACTCTAGAACTTACTTTGATTCTTTTTTAGACTACATTTTCATATGCATATATAAATATGATTGAGGCATTTTTCTTGAAATAGCTACTTTATCAAATAGCCAGCCTTGCTTAGCAGCATATTGTCTCAATATGATATCAAACACTCTTATGACTTCTTAGAAATTCTCTGATTCCTAATATGATATCAAGTACTCTTATGACTTCTTGTAAATTCTCTTATTCCTGCTAACGTAAAGCATTGGAAATGGCCTATTTCCCCTTGCTTAACCCATTTGAGCTTATTTGACCATTCTTTGTTTCGAACTCATTTTGTGCCTTAAATGAAAAACCATGTTCTTACCTTGCCTTATGGAATAAGAGAACATTAGCTTTGTCATTGGATGAGTTCTTGAACAAGTGTAGGGGTGTGTATGCAGAATGGTTAAAAAAAATGTATATATGATGTTCTTTTTGTAAAAAAAAAAAATCAAAAAAATCAAAAATCAAAAATAAAAAAAATGTAAAAAGAAAAAGATGATCAACAAGGCAATAAAGGAAAGGAAAATAATATATAAAAGAAATTTGTATTAGGTGGAGTTTGGATGAACTTTCATGCTTGTTAATTGAACTCAGCTTTCATGCTCTTTTATTCTCTTTGGTATTTAACTTGTCATATCTATATTACCTTCTCCTTTACCTTGACCCCATTACAACCTTGAATAAAGCCCTCATGATTTGTGTGTGCATGTGTTCTGAGTAGTGGAGAAGTAGAAGATAAGCAAGCTTATGGTAGTGCAATTTTCATGGGTTGAATTGAGTGAAATATCTACCTTTTAAACACTTGAGGGATTAAGAGTGAATCCTGTGAAGATCTATCATTCTTGACTCATGCTTTTCAATTGAAGTTTCCTTGCTTATTGGTTTGAGATGTGAAGAATCGTTACCTTATAAATGTTTTGATTACTTGAATGATTGGTTGCTCTTCATTCTTAAATATGATTAGAAATTGAGTCTTTTAGAGTGTTTAGCTTTTGAGTCTGTTTCATTTTTTTTTTAGTTTTGGTCTTGTGTATTTTGTCCAAGAGTGCAAAAAGTTAAGTATGAGAGAATTTGATAATCACATATTTGATACATTAATAAACCCTCATTTTTAGTCATTTACACTCTCCATGTACTTAATTGATTGAGTTTGGTTATGTTTTATAAGTTTGGACAAAAATTGAACTTAATTGAATTTTTTAACATGATTTATGTCTTACACTGTTTCTATATTTGGGTCATATCTTGGGCTGAAGTGGTCTTTTGAGGTGATTCTGGTGGCATTTGAAAGATAAGAGAGATCTATACAACTTTCATATATACCTCAAAGGCCTAATCATACGTTTGGATAACTCATATTGGAGTTGAAGCAAGAACTAGGATGCTGATCCTGACAGCTTGACCTATGCATACTGTTCATGACATATCTCTGGATATAGGATGTCAAATAGGTTGAAATGTTGATAGTTAATAGTTAAGACCCAAATCTACAACTTTCATGTTGAACACGTTTCCAGAATCTGAGGTCTAATGGGTCATATTGGGCTTGGAAGTCAAAATAGAGGAGCTGTTACTGGGCCTGAGCAGTATGCAGTAATCAGACCATATCTTGCGTTGTAGGAATGCTTTTGGGCTCAAACTAATGGCATTTGAAAGCTAAGATCTAGGTCTACAATGTTCATGAAGATCACCTGGTTCAAAAATGACAAATGCAATGACTTCAGAGCTGAATGATTTCAGAGACAAAGAATCTCCATAATTTTCTACTCACCAAAGTCATTTGGCATTTTTCACTCATTTTCCACTCATCCACTCACTAATGACTCAGCCTCCTTGTCATTTTGTATCTCTAATCCTCTATAAAAGGGAGCCTTAGCAAATCATTAAAGGTGTTAGGTGTTAGGTAGCAAAATGATGCTAGTTTGTTACTAGGTTTTCTTGTAGTAATTTTCTTTTGTTCTAAATTGAAGTCATGTTCGTCTTCTTCTTCTTCTCTCTTTCTTTCTTCTTATCTATGAGTAACTATGTTTCATTTTGCTTAGGTGAAAGAGTGAAGCTCTTGGTAATGAAATAAGGTTAGATTAATTTCTCTCTTGTGCTTAAATGATATATTTTCAAGTAGTCATTATACGTATTATATTTTGTTTCCAATCAATTTAGAAACCCTCCTTGTAAAGTGGAGTTCTTGATTTGTTGTAGACAAGAAATTGGTACAATGAATGCTTGAACCTATTTAAAACTATTGGTGTTAGAAACTCTCCTTGTAAAGTGGAGATCTTAATTTGTTGTAGACAATATTTTGGCACAATGAATGCTTGATCCCATTTATGAGTGGTGGCGTTAATAGATGATTAAAGGAATCATAATATAATCACGTATATAATTTTTAATGAACTTTGAATGTTGTATTTTTTGATTAGAACCTCCATTATGTGTGGATTCTAATTGAGTTATAAAAGAATTAATTTTGTCCTTAATTTATTTACCAAGAGTGGATCTCCTAACCCAAGCAATTCTTTTTTATTTGTGACCAAGTTTTATCACCTTTATTGTTGTAACAAAATATTTTCCTTACGTCAAATAAATTTTTCTTCATCAATTCCCTGTGGTCGATCTCGAACTCTCGAGAATTTATTACTTGAAACAACCTGCACTTGGGTTTGCAACTTTTAATCTCGCATCACTTGGATTACATCAAGAAGCCTAAGGACTAGAATTGATGATGGCAAGATCAAGTCCAAGATCTTTAAAAATAGCTTATAGGACTTAGATCTTATGTAAAGGTAAAAAGGAATCACATTGAGCTCAAATATGTTTTTAAAATCTTTACAAATGATTCTTACATGCTAAAATGCCTAACAAACATGTTTTAAAAAGCTAGTCATGATGGTAGTTCAAATCTATGAAAAATAGTCAAGTTTGTATTTTACGAAACTTACCTTTGGTTACTCTTTTGATCATAACTTTCAAAATACTTTTAAGTTTTGTTTTGCAGCTTATTTCATAGGAAAATAGACTCAAAGATTTTTCCAATGAGTGATCATTTGCCTAAAAAAGATGAGAAATAAACAAGTTATGACCATTTAAAGTCAACTTTCAAAACTAGAATGCAATAACCAATTATGAAAACCATAACTGGTTATTGACCAAGTCAAGAGCGTTTCTTCATGTTTTTAAAGCTTATAACCGATTATGGCATTTCAATAATCGGTTATTGACATGCTATAGTGTTTCCTGGTGAAACTAATAACCAATTAATCAAAACCAATAACCAGTTATTGGAAATCAATAACTAGTTATTAGAAATCAAGAACCAGTTATTGAAAATCAATAACTGGTTATCTAGGCAACCAGAAAATATTTTCTAACGGCTAGATTTTGGCATTTAATGCTCCCAACTACCACCAACGACTCTTAAATGCTTTGAGTTATAAATGAAATTATTTGGGCATTAAAAACAAGTTGGGAAATAATCTGAAAATCCTTCTTGAGCATTAAATACGAGTTTTACTATCATTTCAAAAGAACCTCTGTTTTGAGCTTTAAGTGTATGATTCCTTAATATCCATTGAGCTTTAATTTTTATATCTGCCCTTTGAGTGAACTAATTTCATTTCAATCTATTTGTAAACACTTTGAGTAGGTGGAGAATTCCTTAAGAAACTTAGAGGCTTCTACACAAAAGGTGGATGATCCTTGAAGTGTAGGAAGAGCTCAACTATTGTAAAGGGTTTATCAAGAACCTTGCGAAGCTTAATTTTAGTGGAAACTCCTGGGTGGATGATCCTAGGCACTAGACGTAGATCAAAAAGGTGATTGAACTAGTATAAATCCTTGTGTTTGCTTTTCTCAACTCTATCTCTTTATATTTGTGCTTTAATTATATATGCTTGAATTGAACTTGATATCTAGCTTATTTGCTTGATTTATCCAATATCTTATTTGCTTGATTTATCCAATATCTAATGTTATATTTGAGTAATCTATAATAGTTGTATCTTTGTTATGCATGTTCCACTTCATTTATTAATTGAGTGCTTCAAAATCATTATTTTCTTAATGTTGTTATAAAAATTTGTAATCACCCAATTCACCCCCCTTTTGGGTGATGGTTGCCTTAGCTAACAAGTGGTATCAGAGCTTTATGCTCTGTTAAAAGATTAACTGCTTAGAGTTAAAGATCCTTATTTGTTGGCAACCATTGAAAGCTTTTCAAAATAGAATGTTTTGAAATTAATAAACCATTATTCTTTGATGGTGTGTATTTTGTTTATTGGAAAGCTAGAATGGAATTTTATATGTAATCTATTGATTTGGATTTGTGGGATATTGTGCTTGATGGATTTTCTCCTAAACCAAAACAAACTTGGAATGTCTATGACAAGAAATATTTTTCATTAAACATTGGAGCTATGCAAATTTTGATAAGTGATTCGAATGATGAAGCTTATGCTAAAATTAAGAGTTGTTCTAGTGCTAGAGATATATAGGATGCTTTTTATGCTATCTATCTTGCTAATAATGATTTTGTATATAAAGTTGTATATAGAAAGCAAGAAGAGCAAAATTCATTCAAGGAAGTTATCATAAAAAATATCCTCAAAAAGATGTTCAAACTAATGAAGGGAGTCAAATGCCTCTTGGTGATGATGGTGCTCAATTTTAAGAAGAGGCAAACAAAAATAAAATTGAGAAGGAAAATGTTCTTGAATTATTGATGGACAATAATGAGGAAGATAGTGATTTCCTTAAAGAGTCAAGTATGTTAGAAATTGAGACTACTTTATATATGACTAAAAAGGACTTTGAGGTAAATAATGTTAAACTGGATTATAGTCCTTCCTATGATGAGCTACAATGTGCATATGATAAATTATATGATAGCTTGTTATTTTTAGAAAAGAAAAACTTAACTTGTTTGAAAAACATTTCCTATATTGAAAAAGAAATTGATAAGACTTTGAAAAATGGATATGCTTTTCTTGATGAGGAAATGCCTTTGAAATGTAAAACCTCAACTTCTTGTGAAAAGTGCATTGATTTAAAAAATCAAGTTGATGACTTATATTCCGAATTTGCCAAAGCTAATGATTCTAATTGCTTACATTCCATGCTTATTAATGAGAATAAAATTAATGTTATTCCACATAAAAATTTAAGCAAGGCTTATGGAAAAAATAGTATAGAGTGTAATAACAACAAAAGGCTTAAGTTTTCCAAAGATGATCTTCAAAGGACCAAGTCATCATTAAATTCAATTGTTTGCAATTGTTGTGGTCATCTAGGACATATTTCTCATTTATACATGTTGGGAATTTAGGATACAACACCCAGTGAAAAAATTAGGATTCCCACCGAGGATTCATGCGAAAAGCCATAATCCGAGTTTTTAAATTATTTGCCTCTTGAAGCGTCATCAAAAGGAAGAACATGAATCACCAACACCGTAATAGAAATGATGTCTCTGCGGTATCCACACGAATAGACTCACGAATGTTCAACGTTCACAAAGAGGAGTCTCACGTCTCTCACACAGTGCTAGTTGCGAAGAGAAGAGAAGAAACCTATCGCTCTCTCACTCATTTTTTTGTAGGTGCGGCTAGGGTTCTGAAAATTGTATATCTTAGCAGCCCCTTAGTAGTACTATTTATAATAGTGACTGCCTTAAGTGAGTATGAGCAGCAACAAGGCAAGTGGTGCAACCCTAGACTCATCTGTTATGAGTCTGGCCCATATTTAAATCCGAGTACAACTTGGATCCATTGCTCCAATTTTAGTCTGCTCTATGTGTGTGAACCTGCAGGTTCTCATTAAATTGGTAGTAATATTAAAATTCCATTTTAATATTACAAGCAGTGAGCAGTATCTAACAACACATCGCTACTACCCAAATAATAAGAATGTCAGTGATTTGACATAACCTTCCGTGACTAATGTTTCCGTGTCGTTTAGTCCCTTTGTCAAGATATCTAGATTGAACACAAGGCCTGGAATGCGTCACCCTTGTATAGTCCAATCATTCATTTCTTGATACTCGAGTAGATTTTGTAACAACAAATGAAATCAATATCTCATATTGACTCATTTGAGCATGGTCATGCATTTCGCAGTCTTACTCAATCAGGGGGCCTGAAGATATCGCCCCTATTATGTAGGAGTGACAAATCCCATCTAAGTCACTCACATCCCTCTGCATGATTCGCGGTATGTTCAATAACTAACTTTATAATCATCTTGTTACAGATAACGTTTGATGGCATTAAAACATACAACTCCTCATGTAGGAATCGTAGTGATTTCAGGTCAAAGAACCACAAACACCATTGTCACTATGAGAATCGCTTATGACACTCACGTAACGATCCATGTAGCGTTTTTATGGCGGGTCTGTCCAGTACATAATTACTCTAATATATGTACCCATGTGAAGACTTGATATCTCATATCTATGACCTGTGAGATGTGGTCATCAATCTATGCACATACTAGTCTCAATGCATTATTGTTGTCCTAGTTAACAATAATACTTGACTAGGGATATTTAAGAATAGTGTTCTAACCAAAAAAGAATCTCATGATCAAGTCATCCACATGATGTCCTATGGCATCAAACTTACTATTCTAAAGACTTTATTATATTTATCAAAAAGAACAAAATAAATGAAATGTCTCATATATTAAAATAGCATAATAGAATGTATGTAAATACAAAAAATGTATCGGCCTCTAGGGCATACACCAACAATACAATTATAGAAGAAATCTTTATATGAGAAATAGTATGGTATGGGTTCCTAAAGATCTTAAATGCCCTAGTACTAACACTCAAGGACCCAAGATGAAGTGGGTACCAAAATGTCCTTCTAGTGTTTCAATTGTGTAGAAAATTTCTCAAAGGATGGACTAATTGGTCAAAGGAAAGATGAATTATCAAGGAGAATACTTTCAAAGCCCAATAGAAGTTTTGGTCAAAGAAGGAAAATGACTTCAACCAAAGCTTCTCAAGTACAAAATATATAACTTGTAAAGTTCAAGACTCCAAAAGAAAAACAATGGGTAAGAAAAAGTATTTCCTTGATTACCAAGGCCAAGGTATCAAAATATTTTACCTCTTATGCACATTTACTTGTAAAGCCAATGAATTTGAATTATATTCCTTGTAAGCCTTAAGTGATTCATAGAATCATGTGTACTTGATAAAATTTGAATATTATATTTAGCACATGATTATGTTCATTCTTTTTGTACCATAGCTCATTAATTTGTTATATATCTCGGTACATAAGATTCTACAATGCCTAGGTATGCTTGCTATGTTTTGAATTGCCTATATATCATGAAAGTAAGCATGTTATTGGCTACGCACTTAATGGTAATTGATTATTTAATTTGTTGTACTCAATTTACATACTATAGAAAAATTGATGAGAGTATAATGGATTAATAATCAATAACTAACCTTTATGGATCTAAAATTGGTGGATACCAAAGAAAGTACTTTGAATTGTGTTATAGGATGATTATTAGATCAAGCATGCATTGAAGTGAAATACAACTATGCTACTTGAGGTTGGAAAAATTTGAAATGATCCAAGTTCTCCAAGAGTGGCGAAAACATAAAAAGAATAATATAGAGAACCACAACATTCTCAAAGAGCCTTGAGGTATGGAAGTTTGAGTCACCTACAAAAACTCAAAAAGTACACTTTTGGTGATATCAATCTCTTATCCTTATTGTTGCTTTAAATTGAATATCATGTGATATTTGGAGAAGTAGAGACTTGTTTTATACCTTAACATGCCTTAAGTTGTGCTTTTCTAGCATTGTGTCTTGAAAGTATCTTTACATATGTTACCATACTAGATATGTACACACTTTACTTGGAATGGCATGTTTTATGGTAATATCTTTATTCTTGAGTTTGTGGCCAATTCTCTTTGTTCAAATATGAAAATTCACATGTTCATAAGTAGTTCTAATCCTTTCTCTTTGATGCCTAATTGTCCTATATACTTACTTGGAGATTGGAAAGTTAAAGGTTATATCTTTTCTTCTATGAAATTGCTTGATATGTTCATATCTTGAAAATAAGAAATAAATGATTCATTTTGTGCCTTGAACTTTTCTTTGAACTGCAATGATTCTTACATTGAGGTATATCTTGAAATGAATCATAAATGATTTTAAAATTTATAATTCCATGCCTTTTCAATTCTTGCATTACAATAAAAGACTTTTTGTTCTTGATTGGCATATGTGTGTACTAGAATTTCTTATTTGATATAACATGCCTAACATGATCATTGTTTGCCTAAAATGTCTATATAAGTTTTGATGATGATCATGTGTTTCTTGATAAACTTGAATCATGCCTTAAAATATTTAAACCATATTTTTGGATTCCAGTGCATATGTGCTTCATGCATTCTTGTTAGAGCTAACATTGCATGGTTGATAATATGGTACATGTTTTACATTATATATATCAATCTAAATTATACTTGTAAATGAGCTTAAATGATATTTAATGATAGCTTATGATTTAGAGAACTTTTGAAGTTAGCTTTGCAAGTTTCTCTATGGGTTTCAAATATAGCCATCAAATTTTTTACATACAAGCATATATGGATAAATGAGAAGAGTTGAATGGAGTTCAAATGAAGAGGAAGATAAAGAAGACTTTCTTCAAGTACAATGGAATGAAGTATTCAAAGGAAGAAAGCTCAAAATTAAAAGACCAATAAAAGAAGAGCATCACTCTCTATTTAACTCAATAAGTACCTCTATCCCTAAGCTATTGTGGTATTCTATATGCTATGGATTATATGATACTTATTGATAAATTGATCTTAAATGATTAGATGTTTTCTTTACATGAGAAATATGCTTAGCATTGACAAAGTACCTAATTAGATGTTAACTTGCTAATTTTGTCATTGCAGATAAGGTAGATGATATTAGTTCTATACAAACTTTGATCCCTATAGCACATTTCATCAAATGAATGTTTGATATCTATGATTCTCTTGATATATGATTTCTTAGTGGTATAATAACTATGAGAATCATGCTCTTGTTTTGAAAAAAAAGTTTATGGTTTGATTAAAAAGTTTTGTTTAAAGCAAAATCTCTTATCATGCATGATCATATACTCCATCTTGTTATATTTCATATAAGAATCATGTGTATTCTTTATAGCATCTTTTATAAAATATATCCAATAATATGTTATATGAGTTGTATTAAATTAATATTAGATTTGTCTCTACTTATATGAAAATGAGTAAAGTGCTATTTCTTGCACCCTACATAGAGCATATCTATCAGTAATTGATAAATGTCTTATTTGGATGTGTCTATAAAATTCTTATATGCATGTTAGACTAACTAGAGTTATACATTTATGAATCATGCATATGAAGATATTGAATTATGAATTTGAACTAATTATGTTTGTTTAAGTGAGCAATACTTTTTAGGATAGTCCAAGTACTAAGAGTGAGCATTGGAACAAGAAAGCAAAAGATCACAATTATGCTCAATTCAAGAAAAATGAGAATGATAAGATGTTTCAAGCATTTGCAAGATTTGAAGAGAAGAAATTTTTGAAAGCTTGGATTACATCAAGAAGCTTAAGGACTTGAATTGATGATGGTAAGATCAAGTTCAAGATCTTTAAGAATAACTTATAGGACTTAGATCTTGTGTAAAGTCTAAGTACTAAGAGTGAGCATTGTAACAAGAAAGCAAAAGATCATAATTATGCTCAACTCAAGAAGAATGAGAATGATAAGATGTTTTAAGCATTTGAAAGATTTGAAGAGATCGAAGAAATTTTTAGAAACTTGGATAACATCAAGAAGCCTAAGGACTAGAATTGATGATGACAAGATCAAGTCCATGATTTTCAAGAATAGCTTATAAGACTTAGATATTGTATAAAAGTAAAAAGGAATCACACTGAGCTTAAATATGTTTTTAAAATTTTTGCAAATGATTCCTACATACTAAAATACCCAACAAACATGTTTTGAAAAGCTAGTCATGATGGTAGTTCAAATCTATGAAAAATAGTCAAGTTTGTGTTTTGCAAAACTGATCTTTGGTTACTCTTTTAATCATAAGTTTCAAAATACTCTGATTTTTATTTTGAAACCTATTTCATATGAAAATAGACTCAAAGATCTTTACAACGAGTAGTCATTTGCTTAAAACGAATGATAAATAAAAAATTTATGATCATTTAAAGTCAATTTTCAAAATCAAAGTGCAATAACCGATTATGAAAACCCATAACCGATTATTCACCAAGTTAGTAGTGTTTTTTCATGTTTTTAAAGTTCTTAACCGGTTATGGCATCTCAATAACTAGTTATTGGCACGCTACAATATTTCTTAGTGAAACCTATAATTGGTTATTCAAAACCAATAATCAATTATTGGAAATCAATAACCACTTTTTAGAAACCAATAACCAGTTATTAAAAATCAATAACCGATTATCTAGGCAACCAGAAAACGTTTTCTAATGGCTAGATTTTGGCATTTTTAATGCTCCTAACCACCACTAATGACTTTTAAATGCTTTGGGCTATAAATGAAAGTGTTTGGGCATTAAAGATAAGTTGGAAAACAATGTGAAAATCCTTTTTGAGCATTAGATACGAGTTTTACTATCATTTTAAAAGAACCCCTATTTTGAGCTTTAAGTGTGTGATTTCTTGATATCCACTAAGCTTTAATTTGTATATCTGCTCTTTGAGTAAGCTAATTTCATTTCAATCTATTTGTAAACACTTTGAGAGGGTGAAATATCCCTTGAGAAACTTAGAGACTTCTACACAAAAGGTGGATGATCCTTAAAGTGTAGGAAGAGTTCAACTATTGCAAAGGATTTATCAAGCACCTTGTGAAGCTTGATTTTAATGAAAACTCCTGGGTGGATGATCCTAGGGACTGGACGTAGATCACAAGGGTGACTGAATCAATATAAATTCTTGTGTTTACTTTTCTTAAATCTATCTCTTTATATTTGTGTTTTAATTATATATGCTTGAATTGAAGTTGTTATCTAGCTTATTTACTTGATTTATTCTATATCTTAAGTTATATTTGAGTAATTTATAATAGTTGTACCTTTGCTATGCATGTTCTGCTGCATTTATTAATTGAGTTCTTCAAAATGATTAATTTCTTAATGATGTTATAAAAATTTGTAATCACCCAATTTATCCCCTCTTGGGTGATGGTTTCCTTAGATAATAACTTGTTCACTTAGGCGAACCTTTTTAAACATATGTGCTTTAGATTTTCTTTTAAATGTGCACATGTCCTTAAGAAACTTAGCATAAGCAAGAATCTGTTGAATAACATCCAGAAAGGGAAGACTAATCTTTACTTGCTTAAAGGTCTCAAGAATATCCTCCCTTTGCTTATATTTCTTAAAATGTGAAGGTGCTCCTAAGGCTTAAGGGAAAGAAACCTTTGGCTCATATGGAATTGAAGGTATGGAACTAGAAGCTTTAGGAGAATGAGAAGGATTTTAATCTATATGTTCTTCATAGTTCTCTACTTCCCTAGTATCATGCACTATCCCCTTATTCACCCCATTTTCCACCTTTTTCCCATTCCTAAGAATTATTACAACCTTAACTTACTCATGGGTTTGACCTCTCGGGTTCTCTATGGAATGACATGGAAGTTTACCTTCCTCTCTATTTCCTATAGTAATGGCTAGTTGTCCAATTTGAGTCTCTAATCTTTCCATAGATTGAGCATGAGAGTCTAAAAGTGACATATTAGATTCTATGAATTGCATCCTAGAGTCCAAGTTTGTCACACAAGATAATATATTATCTATTTTGTCCTCCAAGTTGGAACTACTACTTAATGCTTGAAATGCGTTAGATGCATACCTTTGTGGTTGAAAGTCAGGGGGTGGTGTCATACCAATTTGACCCACTTGATTAGGTCGCTGCCCTTGTTGTGCTTCAACACCTTGTTACTTCCAAGAGAAGTTAGGATGATTCCTCCAACCAAGATTATAAGTGTTAGAATATGCATTGTTTTGTGGAGGAAAAGAAGGAGACAAATTGCATAATCAATAACATTAGGGATTTTAAAGGAAGAACATACTCCTAAGAACACATCTAAGTGCTTATAAGGATTTTCATATTCAAGTCCATAAAATGTTCGTAACATTTGAATTACACTAGGCTTAATTTCAAAGTGGTTAGCCCTAATCACAGGCAAATGGGCACAAGCAGGAGAATCATATGCATTTGGAGTAAAATATTCCCTAAGTGCTCAATTATTATTTGTCATATTAGTATCAATGAGTATAATTTGGTTTTGTGCTCTAAGTGTACGCTCTATCTCTATGTCGTACTCTTTTGAATCTAATGACAATAAACGCCTACCAAACATAACCCAAATTAAATATCAAACTAATAAAAGTAAGAGTTGAAACAAAAGTACTTGGAGTCACAAGTTCAAGTAGAATCAGTCTTCTCTAACCTTGTCAACAAAATAAATAAATAAATAAAAACACTAATACTAAAGATAAAAACATTAAGTCCAAACAAATAAAATAAAATAAAATTGAAAATTAAATTAAAAAATCCTAGACTAAAAATTAAAATAGGTAAAATTTAAATTAAAGTAATTACAAAATCACCTCCCAAAGAATGACGCAAAAAATTAGTAGAGATTTTCAAGTAATAAACTTACCCTTACTTGTAAGTATACAAGATCAATGTAATATTTAGTAAATATAAGAATATTGTACTGACAAAGAGTGACGAGTTAACTAAAATTTAATATCTACCTAAATTAATTTAAAGAAAAAAAGAGAATTTTATTTTATTTAATTAAATTAAAAATATAAATTATGTACTAAAATAAAACCAAAATTAAATAATAAATTTAAATAAAATGAATCAAATTAGAATGTAAGAGCAATTAAAGAATAATTATAGAACCTCGAATACACCACTAACCATGCAAAGATATTTAACTCGAATGAGAACTAATCTTATTCTATGGAGCTTCTACGACTACAAGCTTTGATCACTGCTAAAGATTATTGAAATCTAATTTTTTTAATGACATAATTTATTTAAAATGACATGACATATTCAAATTATGACATAAACAATTTAACATAACATGAACTATTTAATTCTTAAATCATAAAAGTAATGAATACTATTACATAACTCACATCTAAGACTACACAAATTAAGCATGTGATTATCAATTTAAATTTACTAATTGATTATGAGACAATTAATAAAAATTAAATTAAATAATAATTAAAGATCAATAATTATTAATATTGTACAATTATATAATAAAAAAATATTAAATAAAACTAAATCATTTAAAACAAAAATTAAAATTTTATCTTAATTTTAAAAAATAAAATTAAATATTTATAACAAGAATATCAAACCAAAAAAAAAATCCATAAAAGAAATTTTTCTCCTCCTCCTTGACTGCATTTGTGTGGCACAATATGTCTTCGTGTGGCGCTCCTGCTTTCTTTTCTTCCTTTACACGACAACTTTCTCACCTCGAACGGTGTGCTTCAATTCTTTCCAATCTCTCCCGATGTGCTGTTACAATTCTTTTCAATTTATATCTTATCTCGTACCACGTGCAACACTTTGACCTCTATTATGTCACCTCTTTTTTAACTTCTATTCCACGACCCATTCCTTCTTTTTTTTTTATCTCATAGGCCCCTTAGGATAATGGTTTAATAGGATATGTGACCAAGCTTTTAACACTATAATTAAAATAGTCTCAAAGTGTTTCAAATTGAAATTTAATGTGACCAGTTCTTAGCTGCATTAGTTTAATTATTCTTTGAGCATATTTTTTCTTAACTAATAATACTAGTTATCTTGTTGTATTGCCTAGAATCTATCGTAAAATAAAAAATAATAATTAATCTACTTAAAAAAATTATTTAATAAGTCATAAAATCATCAAAATTATTTATATTGAAGTATAATAAAACCTAATTTTAATTTAAAAAATATATATATTATTAAGTTATTATCATACTTCTAGATGTGCTCCATACTATTCACTTTCATAAATAGGCCAATAGTACCCAACTCTCAATGTCTTCCATGCTAATGACTTTTCTCTGAGATGGTGGTCATAACTTCCTTCATGGATTTCAGTCAAAATATACTCAATTTCTTTTGGGTCAAGACACTTGAGGAAAGGGGAAAAGAATCTACGATGCTATAATTGATTCCCCAAGATAGTATACCATGTCGTAGTTCGTATTAGGTTTTGGGCCTCTTTCTGGTCTTCAAGTAAAGTACCATCATGGAGATAGGAAACTATGCGTGTGATCTAGGTTTCGTTGTCTTCCAATAGGAGGACATTGATAGCTGTCGAGACTATCAAATTAAATTAATTTATAAACTAATTCACCAAAATACTTGTAGTATAAGGCACAACTACGTCGAGCCATTGGATCAATTTAATCACGCAATCAAATTAAGAGGTTAACAGGGGAAAAAAGGTTACAAAATTAATTAACAAAAAGTAATTAAAAATTGTAACAGAATTACATAAATAACCAATCCAAGGAAATCAACTAATCTTGAATTTAATCCATCATTGATCACTAGGAATCCATTCAATTGCTAATCAAATTCTTGGTCTTAGATCACATCAAGAAGGCTTAAGATGATCCATGAATTCTCTACTAGATAAGCATTCATAATTTAATTAATCAAGGTTAAAAAAATTAAGCACTCATCTTATCCTAAATTAATCTAAAACCCAAAATTCAATCAAGCTTAACAAATAATATCCAATAAGCCTTTGACGCACTGTTTAGTCTCTATAATCCTCATTAAACACGTGATAATTATGTAATTATCACATTAACATCTAAATCAAATTAAGCAATTTAATTCAGATTTAAAAAAATCAAAAAGAAACTTGATTAACAAGTAAAAGATAAATTTGATTAGCAAGTAAAAGATAAACTTGATTAGCAATTAAATGTAAAACAATCAAAGCAAGATCTCAGAATTAAACATCAATATTGTCAATCCCTAGGATTAATTTAAAAGGGTCTAGCCCTCCATGGATGGAAGGTAAAAACATAAAAGAAAGAAAACTAGAGAGAAAGGAGAAGAAGAAAGACGAAGAGAGGAAGTGCAAGCAAGAGCGGCTAGGAGAAAATTACGGTTGTATTTCGTAGTTGTTACTGCTACTTAAATAACTATTTTTGAAATTAAAAATCTAAGTTTGCCCTCAACTTAGGGTTAATCATCTTCCTCTTAGCTTTAATTGGACACCTAATTCACATAATTTGAGCTTAGGATGAGAGAGTTGTGATCAAAACATTCTTAACAGCTCTCTAAACCCGCATGCCGACTTCAAAGGGTGAAAATACTATTAAAATGTCACATTTTGGATAAGTGATCTTCATAAGAAGTGAATATATATGTCTTAGCTTTCAAATGCCATTGGTTTTAGGTCCATATCATAACTACATCCCAAATTATGCCCTAATCTTTGCACATCATCCAGGTTCTAGTGACTACATATCTATTCTAACTTTGTGGCTCAATCTGACCTACTAGACATCCAACTCAGTCTTTGAGCTCTTCATCAAAGTTATATATATTTATCTCAAATTTCCTAAAAGGTAAAATTCATAATTTTTAGATGTTTAAAACTCAAGTTATGTTCAAAATACAGAAATAGTGTAAAATTTTCAATAATGCTAAAAAATGCAATTAAGATAAAATTTTAACCCAAATTTATAAAATGCGGCCAAAACTAATCAATTAAGCATATAAGAGGTCTAAGAGACCAAATATGAGGATTAAATAATATATGAAAATTGTGTTTATCAAACCTCAAGGTCCATAATACTGGGTGCAAGCATTGTCTCCTAGATCACGAACTTGTTATTACCAGAGCTTTTGGTGCTAGCGAGCTTTGACAGGATGTCGACTCTTGAGTTTTGTTACTTGGGGATGTACTCCACCTTAACATTATCAAATTTTTCCATAGGTTTTTTTACCTTAGCTATATATTTTTGCAATAATGGCTCTCTAGCCTGGTAATCACCATGGATCTAGGATGTTGCCACTTGTGAATCACTACATAGTACTATATTTATGGCCCTCATTTCCTTTGCCATGGTAATGCTCGAGATACATGCTTCATACTTAGCTTGATTATTTGAATTCGATAACTCGAACCTCAAGGAATGTTCCAAAGTGAGCCTGGCCCTATTTTCCAAAATGATTCTGGCTCCACTCCCTTTAGGGTTAAAGGAATCATCAACATAAATGGTCCACAAATCCTTTTTGGTGTAGCTGAGATCTGGAGTAAGTTCTCCAAGAAGTCAGATAGCGCCTGAGCCTTTTATAGCACGTATTGGCTCATAGGTGATACCGAATCTAGAAAGTTTTATGGACCACGCGATCATTCTTCCGACGAGGTCCAGCTTATGCAACACTTGACAAATTGGTTGATTCGTCTTCACAATCACGGAGAGACATTGGAAGTATTGGTGCAATCGCCTAGCTATGGTCAATACTGCTAAGGCCAGTTTTTTGATCTTTTGATATCAGAGCTCAGGGCCTTGTAAGACTTTACTCACAAAATAAATCAGCCTCTGACCTTTGTTAGTTTCCCTGATTATGACCGAGTTAATTGCTTCATTATTAACTGAAAAGTAGGCATATAAGGTTTCTTCTGGCTCCGGTCTTGTCAGGATTGGAGGTGTTGCTAGCATTGTCTTTAGTTCTTGGAATACAACCTTACACCCTGGGGTCCACTCAAAATCTTTTTCCTTTTTAAGTAACTTGAAAAATAGGAGAGATTTGTGAGCGACCTTGACTAAGAAATGAGTGAGGGTCGTTATCCTTCATGTTAATTATTGCACCTCCTTTACAGATTGCGGACTACATATGTCAAGAACGACCTAGCATTTTTTCGGATGGCCTCAATGTCATGATTCGTCAATAAAAATCCTAGAAACTTATTAGCCTGAACCCCGAAAGCACGTTTCTCGGGGTTCAACCTCATGTTATGCTTCCATATCTGAGCTAAGACTTCTTCCTAGTCTTTCACATGATTATCAGTCCCCATTGTCTTGACAATCATGTCATCAATGTAAACTTCTAGCGTCTTGCCAACCTGTTATTCAAATACTTTATTTATCATTCGCTAGTAAGTTGTACTTGTGTTCTTCAACTCGAATGGCATAACCTTGTAGCAATAACTTCTTATCTAGGTTATAAATGTAGTTTTCTCTTCATCATATAGGTACATGGGAATTTAGTCGTAATCGAAATAGTCATCCATAAAAGAAAGAAGCTGGAACCAGGATGATTTATCCATCAGTTTATCTATATTAAGAAGCAAATAAGGGTCATTTGGGCATGCCTTATTCAGGTCTGTGTAGTCGACACACATACGCCACTTCCTATTGGCCTTCTTCATTAAGATCACATTGGATAACCAAGTTATGTAGGAAACTTCTCTAATAAACTTGGCGTTTAAGAGTTTTTTTTACTTCCTTCTGAATTATATCCTATTTTTCTAGTCTAACTTTCCTTTTCCTCTGTGCCACTGGCTTCGCATCTTTTTCTATGGAAAGTCAATGGGAAATGGACTCGGGGTCCAACCCCGGCATATCGGCTGACGTCCAAGCAAAAATATCCTTGTTCTTCTCAAGAAATTCAATTAATCAAGATTTTTCCTCAGTATTCAACTGCCTTCCAATCTTGGTTACCTAGCCTGGCTTGGCACCAAGTTGAATGGGTTGAAGTTCTCCTTCAGGTTGTAGACTATATCACAGATCTCTTTGCAAACATCCAGTTTAGTCAATAGGACGTTGACGAGATTCATAGTTTCTGAGGATGATTTATTGCATTGGTTTGTGGTCCATGGTTTCTTGGCAATCTTTAGGCTCTCATTGTAGCATTTTTAAGCAATTTCTTGGTCTCCCTTAACTGTGAAAACTTTGTCGTGTTGATCAAAGAACTTCATGGCCAAATGAGGGGTAGATATCACGGCCCCGAAGGCATTGAGTGAGGGGCAACCTAGGATCACATTGTAGGCAGAAGGGCGATCCACCACAAAAAACTTGACCTTAGGTATTTAAACACAGGGTCCTTCCCCAAAGTCAAATGGGTATCAAAATATCCTACTAGGGTGACCTTGTCCCCTGTGATTCTAATCAATTTGCTGATATACGAGATCAAGTCCTTCGGAAGTCCTAGCTTCTCAAATAAATCTAGGAACATAATATCAGTTGAGCTCCCTTGGTCAACAAATATACGCTGGAATTTAGCATTGGTTATTATCCCAAAGATCACCATGGGATCATCGTGGTCTGGGATAGTGCTACCACAATCTTCATCAGAAAAAAAGATTAGTGGAGTCTTTCTAATTCCGTATTTAGTTTTTGACAATGGATGGGAAGCTATGTTATGAATTTTTCGCAAGTGCACGGATCGTACAAGTAGTAAAATAAAGATTGTTCCCTTGAGGATCGATTGATTACTAACTCTTAGTGACTTTGATTATTTAAGCAGATAAAATCAATAATAAAAGCTCAATTTAAATTAAGATGAAAATCAAAACAATTAAGTAAGCAAATAAATCTAGAAAAGATGAGATTCAACAAAGATTTAAAGGCCCGAGACTAGGAATTCACTACACTACCTCCTATGATAAATTGTAATCCTATCTTTACTAATGTTCAATTATGTTCTTGAAGGAGATTTGTCCTAAATTATTTAAAACCCAATTTCTTGACACTAAAAACGTGCTAAAACTTCATCAATCTCATTCTCATGGCAATTAATCCAAGTTCCAACTTATTAAGTTTTATGATAATTGTTTATCCCTCGAAGGATTTAAGCTTATGTCTAGCTCTTAATTCCTAAGTTCAATTCTTAGATTATCTAGTAATTAGGTTTCATCTTTCGATCTTTCACCTAAAGCCTAAGATCATATAAATATGGTCGAAAACATACCACAAGCATTAAGCATACTAAGAATGAATCAAGAACAATAATTTTTCATTAACAAAGAATTAAATTAACAATTTGACATAGAAAAGTAGAGAGTTACATCCTAATCCTGGAAAAAGGAATTTAGCCTCTCATGGCTAAAGTAACACAAACAAGAACAAAAGTTAAAGAAGAAACCATGATTCTATATTAAGAAAATAGAGAAGATGAAGAAGGAGAAGATGTCTTCAATGGTTGATCTTCAATTACTATTGCACTTGTCTTGAAAATCCCAGCCTTCAATCCTTGATTGAGAAGAAAAATTGTTGTGAATATAGCCTTCCAAAGTTTGTCATCGCAGAAGCCTCTGCCAAAAAGTTCCATTAGGTTTAGGGATTTGCTCTATTTATAATCGTTTGGGGGGTGCAAAAACTACTATTTTTACGCACAGGAAGCCTCACGCAGCCATGTGATTGCTCAACATGACCGTGAGCCAAGAAAATAGTATAACTTCAATGTAAAGGGGAGACACGGCTGAGTCAAGATTAGACACGGCTGTGTGTCCTTGACAGAAGCATTTTCCAAGTTAGATAAGACTATATCTAACTTCAAACATTAAAAACCCTATCAAAACGTCACTGTTTGGATATGTGGTCTTCATGAAAGTTGAAGAATTTTGTCTCAGATTTCCAATGCCACTAATTTCAGCCTATTATGATTCCTACGGCCTAAGATATGGCCTAATCTTTACAAACTACTCAGGTTCCAGCTACAGCACCTCTATTCTGACTTCCAGGCCTAATATGACCTACTAGACATCTGATTCAGCTATCAAGCTCTTCATCAAAGTTGTAGAGATTCCTCTCAGATTTCTTACAAGGTAAAGTTCATAATTGTTATATGTCTATAACTCAAGTTATACCTGAAATACAGAAATAGTGTAAAATTACCATAATGTTGAAATATACAACTAAGCCATATTCGAACCCAAACTTATAAATGGTGACCAAAATCAATCAATTAAGCACAAGAGAGGTCTGAAATAATGAATATGAGGGTTAAATCATATATAAAAATGATGTTTATCAATTGTGTCTAGGCTCGACACAACCATATCTAAGCCAAAATGGTCCTCTTTTGCTTTGAAAGTGAGGTGTCTTCGCCTGCTTTCACTCCAAATGTGTTAAATCTATTTTAATCTACAAAAATGAAGACAATGATAAGGATCCATCTAAAAATCACTAATAAATATAAGTAAATCACCACAATTTATCCAATACAAGACTATAAAATATAAACTTATCAAGCTACACTTAACACAGATCGGAGAGCTTTCTTTCTTATGTTTCCTGATTCACCACCACCTGCAAAGCTCCCCAAAATGGTGTTGATTATCTAGGTTACTTTCGTGTGGCACCATTCATTATCCTGATTGGGTGGATCTTGGGTTGTGCCCTATCTTGATTTTGGGCATTATCCGGAGATGAGTCCACTATTTTCATTCCTTGTTAGTTACCGCCTTCTTTGATATGGAGATGGGCTTCTCCGAGGACTGTAGCTTCTTTTGCTGTAATTCTTTCCTTCTCTCTAATTATCATTCTGGGATTACTGAACATATCGTCCTAGACGACCATCTCAGATTAAGGACTCAATAGCATCCTAGAGGTTGATGTAGTCTTCAATGGTATATCCATAGCCTTCATGAAACACATAATACTTGGACTTGTCTTTTCATGCATGTTTTCTCAATGGATGAGGCTTCTGTACATCTTTGAACTCTGTTTTCATCACCTTTTAGTAAATTTGTGCCCGAGGTGTATTGAGGGGGGTATAACTCTCATACTTCCCCTTTGGTGGCAGCTTCATGATCCGAGGTTGTGGTGGGGGCTGGGCTTCAGTTTGGCTTCCTCTCCATTTTCTATGTGCTTCCTGATGCGAATAACATCCTCGGCATTTATATATTTGTCTATACTAGCTTGGAATTCGTCCATCATCTTGGGCTCTGTTTTAGCAAGTGAAAAGGAAAATTCTCTAGGGCGAAGGCATTCCGTCATGTAATGGAGGCCTAGTTTCTCATCCCAGTCATGAATGTTTACTACTTCTTTGTTGAATCAGGCCATATAATCTCGAAATGATTCCTCTTTTCCCTGCTTGATATGGGAAAGACATGAAATAGATTTTGGCTACACCTTTCTAGTAGTGAAATGCAACAAAAATCTCGAGGACAAGTCATCATATGTTGGGAAATTTGTGAACAAAAATACAGCAAAAAAAGGATTCCCACCAAGGATCCATGCAAAAAGAAGAACCATGATTCATAATTTTTTTAGTTTACCTCTTGAAGCCAAATGAAAACGATCGAAGCGAATCACTAGTACTGTAGCAACAATAATGCCTTTGCGGTATCCACACGAACAGACTCACAAACGTTCAACATCTGCAATCTTGGAGTCCTACCTCTCTACCACAGTACTAGCTACGAAGAGAAGAGAAACATATCACTCACTCACTCACTCTTTCTATTAAGGTGCGGCTAGGGTTTTTGATACACTACAAGGCAGCCCCTTAGCAGTGCTATTTATAATAGTGATTGCCTTATGCAAGTGAGAGTAGTAGCAGGGTTAGTTGTGCAACCTTTAGACTCATCTATTATGAGTTTCGCCCACAATGGAATCCCAATCTAACTTGGATTCTCATTGCTCCAATTCAGTCTGTTCTATGTGTATGACCCTACAGGTTCTCATAATGTTGACAGTAATATTAAAATCTCATTTTAATATTACAAGTAGTGAGCGGTATTTAGCAACACATCACTACTGCCTAAGTAATGAGAATGTTAGTGATTTGACATAACTTTTCCGTGATCAATGTTTTCTTGTAGTTTAGTCCCTTTGTCCAGATATCTAGATTGAACACAAGGCGTGGAATGTGTCACCCTTGTATAGTTCAATCTTCCATTTCCTGATACTCGAGTAGACTTGGTAAAAACAAATGAGATCAATATCTCATATTGACTCATTTGAGCATGACTATGCATTTCGTAGTCTCACTCAACCAGGGGGCCCGAAGACATTGCACCTGTTATGTAGGAAGGATAAATCTCATCTATGTCACTCACTTCCCTCTGCATGATTCGTAGTATGTCCAATAGTCAACTTTACAATCACATTGCTACAGATGACGTTTGATGGCATTAAAACACATAACTCATCATGTAAGAATCGTAGTGATTTCAAATCAAAGGACCACATACACCATTATCACTTTGAGAATTACTTATGACACTCACGTAACGATCCATGTAGCATTCTCATGGTGAGTCAGTCCAATACATCATTATTCTAATATGTACTTATGTGAAGACTTGATATCTCATATCCATGACTCATGAGATGTGGCCATCAGTCTATGCACATACTAGTCTCAATGCATTATTATTGTCCTATTAACAATAATACTTGACTAGGGCCATTTAAGAATAATGTTCTGATTCTATCCAATAGGATCTCATGATCTAGTCATCCATTTGATGTCTTATGACATCAAACTTACTATTCTAACGACTTTATCATGTTTGTCATAAATAACACAATAAATGAAATGCCTCATTTATTAAATAAATAGCATAATATAATGTATGCAAGTATTGTCAAAATAAATTGGCTTCTAGGGCATACACTAACATCCTAATCATCAATAGACTTCGGAGCTAAAGTAATGAACCATCTTAAGGTGTCTTTCTTCAAAGAGAGGAAAAGCATGGCACATGAGTAGATCATCACATCCAGTAAATATCAAAGCATAAACATAAGCATCCAAGTGCTCCTAGCGCTATATGGTCCCATCATACGCTTCAATATTAGTTGGGTATTTTAAGCACCTAGAGATCTCATATGCCATCAGTTCGTCATAGAAGGGTTGATTTTGCTTTACCAACTTCCGTTTCCTAGTTCCTCTTCTCTTCGGGCTTCTTTAACTGGGTTTCCAACCTTTTGTCTAGGTTCTGTTATCCTAGAAACTTCTGGATCGTGGTCTCCGTGTTGGGATGGTTCCCTCTTGTTATCACGGTTTCTCTATGGAAATTGATTTTCATCTTATCTTTCAACATTAGTCATTCTTTCAAACTCCTGGATGCAATCATCTTGTAACCTAACTAAGGAAAGCAATTGTTCTCGTGATAGCTCAGGAAGGATTGACTCGCCCTATTAGGACCGAGTACCCTCACTATTCCTTCTAGAGCCTAAATGTTGCAGCATTGAAATATGCGGTCTGGCTTTGCCTAAGGGCCCCCCTCGCAAACTAAGTCGCAGTATCGCTAGAACACACCGCGGTGGAGGGGATAGGGTCTCATTGGTATAGGAAGTCTCTTCCCCATCACGCTTGGATTCTGATTGAGCAGTAATTGCATCTTGGGCAAGGAAGTTGATGGTTGATTCTGAGTTGCAGAGGCGTGGCTCTGCCTAGTAGTAACCATGGTGGTGGTAATGGGAATCAAATTTTATCATTCCCACAAACGGCACCAATGTTCTGCACAGGTTTCAGAGGATTACCTAAGTAAGACTGATGATGGTGGTTTCCTCCGTAGCACGATGGCAGCGACGGTGGTGCGAGGGGTGGGTACCAACAAAAAGGCACTCTGATGCTCAAGTTAAATCGTGCACAAGGTGGATAGATTGTTTGGATTTAAATACATACATTTGCTATCTTGTGTGGTATTTGTAGGAACGTCATAATAGATAAGAATCATGTTTAAATCTACATTAATGGGTAATAAATACTATTAATTAGGATAAGAATCCATTAAGATCATTATCTTTTATAGATGATTCTTTTATTTATAAGGGATTCTATGAGAGATTTACTCATCATAAATAGACATATTTATCTGTCTAAAAGAGCTCATTGTTATTCGAGATCCAACTCTACCTGGCTAGATTGCTCTTGAACTGCCAACCCAGAACCCAATCAGAACAAAGCCATTGAGAACTTTTAGAATTGGATAAAATGGCAACTCGTATTCCACTACAATGTATGATGAGTATAAATACATGAAACTCAATCACAAATTTCTAACTTCTTAATTGAAACAGTTACAGCTGCTAGGTTAACCATATCCTACACGTGCATGAGTAACTCCACTTGGACTAATTGCATCTTCACTCATTGCATTCTGTAAAATTATTGATAACACTGTATTTTATACATTTTATAATCCTCTCACTAGGCTTTTTAAAGTTCAATTAGGCTTAATTAAGTTGGTTTTGACACATTTTATGATTTTGAGCCAAATTGGACAATTAAATAAATTATTGCATAAATTAACTGTAATTATATCTTTGGCAATGTTTAGTAAACTGGCTATAATTTGAGTTGCAAATATCTGATTAATGTGATTTTGGTCTTGTAGGAAAGCTAAGACAATTCCCTACAACTTTCATGTTGAACACTTTTCCAAAATCGGATGCCTTAGATTTGATATTGAGCTTTGAAGTCAGAATAGAGGAGCTGAAACCGGGTCTAAAATACTGTGCAGTAATTGGACCATATCTTGAGTTCTAGGCATGATTATGGACTGAAACCAAAGCCACTTTAAAGCAAATATTCAGGCCTACAACTTTCATGAAGACCACTTCTCTCAAAAATGTAAAAATAACTGGATACATGGTTGTGTATTTACTCAATTATTATATTAAAAAAAATAGAAGCTGGAAAGAACGTCACGGATGACGTTTTGTTTAAATAATTCTGGTTACTGTGCATTACACAGTAACCACGCAATTTGCCTATAAAAGGCAATCAGAATTCAGAAGCAACGCACAATTGGAGAAACGAATTCATTTTAGAATTCGGAGGAGACGAGAGGAGATTTCGGGGGGAGAGGAGAGAGGCTTTTGGGCAGTGCCCTGCTTCTCTCCTCAGTCTCCCTCTAATTTTTTTCTCTCTCTCTTTTTCTTTTTCTCTTTTCTAGTTTATGTGTAAATAAGTTCTAGTCTACTTGGGTCAAAGTGTGAAGCTCTTGGTAATAAAATAAGGTTAGATTTATTTCTCTCTTGTACTTTAATGATTTATATTTTTAAGTAGTTATTATGCGTGTTATATTTTATTTCGATAATTTAGAAATTACCCTTGTAAATAGGAGTTCTTGATTTATTGTAGACAAAATATTGGCACAGTAAATGCTTTAACCCATTTATAAGGTGGTGGTAATAATTAAAGGAAATATAATATAATCACGTATATTATTTTATTTCGTATTGTATTTTGTTTCAATCAATTTAGAAACCCTCCTTGTAAAGTAGAGTTCTTGATTTGTTGTAGACAAGAGATTGGCACAATGAATGCTTTAACCAATTTATGAGTGATGATATTAATGGATGATTTAAGGAAACATAATATAATTACGTATATTATTTTAATAGACTTTTAATGTTATATTTTCCGATTGGAACCTCCATGTTGCGAGAATTCTAATTGAGTTATAAAAGGAATTAATCTTGCTTTTACTTTATTTACCAAGAGTGGATCATTTTACCCAAGTAAATAATTTTTACTATAATAATAAAATATTTACCTTACCATAATTAATCTTCATCAATTCCCTGTGGATCGATCTCGGACTCACCGAGAATTTATTACTTGAGACAACCTGCACTTGAGTTTGTAAATGCAATAACTAAAAAGTGTGCATCAAGTTTTTGGCGCCGTTGCCGGGGACTTGTCTTGAAGAATAAATTTTTAGTGTAAATATTTTTGTACATAGTGTGTGAATAGTGTGTGAATAATGCGTGAATAATATGTGAATAGTGTGTGAATAGTGTATGAATAGTGTGTGAATAGTACGTGAATAGTGTGTAAATAGTGCGTGAATAGTGTGTGAATAGTATAAATAATAAAAAAATTAAAAAAAATGAAAATAAAAAAAAAACCAAAAAAACCAAAAAAAAAGGAAACAAAAAAAAGAGTTAAGTTTTTTTTTTTGTACATATTAATTCCGTGGGGGTAATTCTCCATTTTCTTTTCTTGTACATATTAATAGTGGGGTTAATTGTTTTTTTTATTTTTATTTTTTTTGTACAGTGAGGGTAATTCTCCCTTTTATTTTATTTTATTTTTTTGTAAATACTAAAAGTGGGGGGAATCTCTCCCTTTTATTTTTCTCAGTACATATTAACAAAGGTGGGGGATTCTCTCCCTTTTATTTTTTTTTGTCCTTACTAACAGTGGGGTAATTCTCCTTTTATTTTTTTTTGTATATACTAACTCGGTGGGGAACCTCTCCTTTTACTTTCTCGTAATTTACTTTTTGCATTTTATTTTCCTTATTTTATTTTCTGCACTTTATTTTTTTATTTTTTTATTTTTTTGTTATTTTTTTGTCATTTATTTTCTGTCATTTATTTTTGTTATTTATTTTTTGTCATTTATTTTTATTTATTTATTTATTTTATTTTTGTCATTTATTTTTTTTATTTTTTTTGTCATTTATTTATTTTTTGTCATTTATTTTTATTATTTATTTATTTATTTTTTACTTATTTATTTATTTGGTGATTGGTTTATTACCCCACCTTTGTTATTTTTTATTTTATTTATTTGGTGGTTGGTTTATTACCCCACCTTTGTTAGTTTTTTTTTTTATTTGGTGGTTGGTTTGTTACCCCACCTTTGTTATTTTTTTATTTGGTGGTTGGTTTATTTCACACCTTTGTAAATATTTATTTGGTGGTGGAGTTATACCACACCTTTGTATATATATATATATTTTTTTTTTTTTTATTTTTTATTTTTTATTTCTTCTTCTATTTTGTCACGTGTAATTAATTTGTGTGTTTTTAGGGTGAAGACGTAACTTGATTCAATTGACATGTATTAAGATTGGAATTCTAATTAACTCTTTTCTATTCAATTTGAGTACTTATTATGGTTCATAATGCTTTTATGAATTGACCACTCATAAATTGATCTAGTGGGTATATGTGTAACTCGAAATGTTTGCATATGACCTAGACCATAAATAATAAAGTGTCATGATTTATAATCATCTAGGAATGGAGGTTATAGATTATGTGGGAGAACTGTGGTATTTTTCCATGAGAATCCATAAAGTAAAAGTCATGTCTTTAAATGTTTTTAAATTACTGATTCTCCCCATCAAATTGAATGATTAGAAATTGAGTAGAAAGAATGTCTCAAAGCTACTCTATTGTCTATGATAGATTATTGAATCAAGTGAAGTCTGATCCCTAATTTTCTAATTTCATGTGTTTTCATTTCAAAAAAAAAAAAATTTTGTTTTCTCTTTTTCTTCTTAATTTCGTGTGTCTTGGTGTTTGTTTTTCTTTTCTTTTTAAATAGTCAACTTCATTTTGACCTTTTGGTCATTTGTTAATTTTCTCAACAATTTTTGTAAATCTAGGTTGATATGGTGGATTTTGTTGCTTCAAGAATTCAAAATGAGTCAAAAATGTTTTGTCCATACTTACAATAGGCTCACCTTTTGAAATCGCACCTATCAATGATCATTTTCTTGATGAATTTTTAATTTTTAATTTTATGGTTTGATTTGTTAATATTATCAATTTTCTTGTAACAAGCGAAGTTGTTCTTTGTGGATGGTTTCCGTAATTAAAAAAAAAATTATTTTTCATTAAAGAATGGCCTGAGTAAGGAGTCATTAGGTGAAATCTTTTTGACTCTTGAGGCGCATTCTGGTGAATTTGTGCAATGTGGATTTATTAATTTGTGGAATCTCTTCAAAGGCAAGTAAGTGCGTTACAGTCTTGGGAATCTGACTCAAAAAGACCCTGTTTGCCAATTTATAAGAAAATTGGATGGGAAGCCTATCCTCGACTCATAGAAAGCGTTTAAGCCGTTACTGGACGTAAAATCAGAGGAAGATGTGAGCCACAATCACAACTACATGTATATATTTTCTTGTATATCTTCTTCTTATGATAGCCTTGATCCAGTAGCAGCTAAGCTGGAAGTGGTCCGAAAGAAATGTTGTGTGAAGCAGTAAGAAAAGGAAGTCAGTCAAGACACTCCATCTGTATAAATAATTTCAATCTTTGGTCATACTTTGTTTTTGTTTATATTTGTGTGAAGTTGCTCTTTTCAGTAATTCCGATAACAGGTACTATCTTCTATCTTTTTCCTTTCTATTTTTAACATTGAGGACAATGTTGTATTCTGGTTGGGGGAAAGGATAGTTGTGTAAATAGTTGTGTGAATAATTGTTGTGTGAATAAATGTGTAAAAAAAAAATTGTTTATAAAAAAAATTTGAAAATTTTTTTTTTTTTGAAAGTGTGTTTATTAATATGTTTGTCATGTTTATATGTTTGTTAGTAATTTTCTAATAGCTAAACCAGTTAAGGATGGCAGAGTAAGGAGTAAATTTTACTCTTGAGACGCATCTGGATTGAGGTAGATATCTAGTTTGTGTGGAAGTAGCAAATGGATTCAGGGAAATTTGCATGATTGAGTTAATTATTTTTTTTCTTAAACATCACATGCTTGGTTATGGATGTTAAAATTTTTGTGGATTGAGAATGATGGATATATGCCTTGTGAGATTTTGAGCCTATAAATGAATGGATTGAACATCTGTACCATTCTCTTCTTTCTTGTGTGATTTTTTCTCATGGAATTGTTACTCTAGAACTTGCTTTGATTCTTTTTGAGGCTACATTTTCACATGCATACATAAACATGATTGAGGCAAATTTTCTTGAATTAACTACTTTGACCAAATAGCTAACCTTGCATATTTTCCTTTGCTTAACCCCTTTGAGCTTGTTTGACCATTCTTTGTTTCTAACTCATTACGTGCCTTAAATGAAAAACCATGTTCTAACCCAACCTTAGGGAATGAGAGAGCATTGACTTTGTTATTTGATGAGTTCTTGAACAAGTGTGGGGGTGCATGTGCAGATTGGTTATATAAAAAAAAAAGGAAAAAATATTTCTATAAAAAAAAGAGCTGATTATTGCTACAATCAAAAGAATGCACCATGTGATATATTCATACCTAGAATAAGGGTGGATGATTGGAAATAACAGGAATAGAAGGAGAATGTTCAAGTCTAACAATGAATTCAACTTATCAATTGATCTTCAACAAAACATTAGTCAGATATTGGTCATTGTCCTGTATGAGGAAGAACTAAGAAATTCTTGAGAAATTTAGATTAGACTGAATGTTCTCAAACATCTTCTCCACTCTATCTGTATCATAATGCTCTTTTATTCTCTTTGGTATTTAACTTATCTTATCTATATTACTTCCACCTTTACCTTGGCCCCATTATAACCTTGATTAAAGTCCTCATGATTTGTGTATATATGTTGTTTTTGAGTAATGGAGAAGTAGAAGATAAGCAAGCTTATGGTAGTGCAATTTTCATGGGTTGAATTGAGTGAAATACCTACCTTTTAAACACTTGAGGGATTGAGAGTGAATATTGTGAATCTCTATCATTCTTGATTCATTCTTTTCAACTGAAGTTTCCTTGCTTGATGGTTTGAGATGCGAAGAAATGTTACCTCATGAATGTTTTGATCCTTGATTGTCTAGTTGCTCTTCTTGAGTCATTGAATCCTTTAGAGTTTTTAGTTTTTGAGTCTGTGTCATTTTTCTTTGATTTTTGTCTTTTGTGTTTTGCCCAGGAGTGCAAAAGTTAAGTGTGGGGAAATTTGATAACACTGTATTTTATACATTTTATAATCCTCTCACTAGGCTTTTTAAAGTTCAATTAGGCTTAATTAAGTTGGTTTTGACACATTTTATGATTTTGAGCCAAATTGGACAATTAAATAAATTATTGCATAAATTAGCTGTAATTATATCTTTGGCAATGTTTAGTAAACTGGCTATAATTTGAGTTGCAAATATCTGATTAATGTGATTTTGGTCTTGTAGGAAAGCTAAGACAATTCCCTACAACTTTCATGTTGAACACTTTTCCAAAATCGGATGCCTTAGATTTGATATTGAGCTTTGAAGTCAGAATAGAGGAGCTGAAACCAGGTCTAAAATACTGTGCAGTAATTGGACCATATCTTGAGTTCTAGGCATGATTATGGACTGAAACCAAAGCCACTTTAAAGCAAATATTCAGGCCTATAACTTTCATGAAGACCACTTCTCTCAAAAATGTAAAAATAATTGGATACATGGTTGTGTATTTACTCAATTATTATATTAAAAAAAATAGAAGCTGGAAAGAACGTCACGGATGACGTTTTGTTTAAATAATTCTGGTTACTGTGCATTACACAGTAACCACGCGATTTGCCTATAAAAGGCAATCAGAATTCAGAAGCAACGCACAATTGGAGAAACGAATTCATTTTAGAATTCGGAGGAGACGAGAGGAGATTTCGGGGGGAGAGGGAGAGAGGCTTTTGGGCAATGCCCTGCTTCTCTCCTCAGTCTCCCTCTAATTTCTTTTCTCTCTCTTTTTCTCTTTTTCTCTTTTCTAGTTTATGTGTAAATAAGTTCTAGTCTACTTAGGTCAAAGTGTGAAGCTCTTGGTAATAAAATAAGGTTAGATTTATTTCTCTCTTGTGCTTTAATGATTTATATTTTTAAGTAGTTATTATGCGTGTTATATTTTATTTCTGATAATTTAGAAATTACCCTTGTAAATAGGAGTTCTTGATTTATTGTAGACAAAATATTGGCACAGTAAATATTTTAACCCATTTATAAGGTGGTGGTAATAATTAAAGGAAATATAATATAATCACGTATATTATTTTATTTCGTATTGTATTTTGTTTCCAATCAATTTAGAAACCCTCCTTGTAAAGTAGAGTTCTTGATTTGTTGTAGACAAGAGATTGGCACAATGAATGCTTTAACCCATTTATGAGTGATGATATTAATGGATGATTTAAGGAAACATAATATAATTACGTATATTATTTTAATGAACTTTTAATGTTATATTTTCTGATTGGAGCTTCCATGTTGCGAGAATTCTAATTGAGTTATAAAAGGAATTAATCTTGCTTTTACTTTATTTACTAAGAGTGGATCATTTTACCCAAGTAAATAATTTTTACTGTAATAATAAAATATTTACCTTACCATAATTAATCTTCATCAATTCCCTGTGGATCGACCTCGGACTCACCGAGAATTTATTACTTGAGACAACCTGCACTTGGGTTTGTAAATGCAATAACTAAAAAGTGTGCATCAATTGTCTTTGCCCCAATAGTTTAATATGTTAAGTTTTGATGATGACAAATACAAGATAAAAAGAATGATGCTTATACTTCATAGATGTGCTTAATAGGTGATAAATGCATTATAAAAGAATATTGATCATGTTACATAGATGTGCTTAATAGATTATATTGGATCATGCATGATTATGTACTTTATCTAATTATATTTCACTTAATAATCATGCAATGTGATATGTGCAACATTCTTCATATAGCATATCCAATAATGCTTTATATGAGTTGTATTATATTAATATTGGATTTGGTTTTATTTAAATAAAAATATGCAAAGTGTTCTTTGTTGCATCCTATATAGAGATATCCATTAGTAATTAATAAATATCTTATTTGGATGTGTTTATGAAAGTCTTATATGCATATTAGACTAACTAGAGTTATACATTTATGAATCATGCATATGAAGATATTGAATTATGAATTTAGACTAACTATGCTTGTTTTAAATGAGCAATATTTTGTAGGATAGTTCAAGTACCAAGAGTGAGCATTGTAACAAGAAAGTAAAAATATCATAACTATGATCAACTCAAAAGAATGAGAATGATAAGATGTCCCAAGCATTTGCAAGATTTGAAGAGAAGAAATTTTTGGAAGCTTGGATTACATCAAGAATTGATGATGGCAAAAGATCAAGTCTCAAGGTTCTTCTAGAATAGTTTATAAGACTTAGATCTTGTGTAAAAGTAAAAAAGAATCACACTAAGCTCAAATATGTTTTAACATCTTTAAAAGTGTTTCTTACATGTTTAAACACCCAACAAACTATTTTTGAAAATTTAATCTTGGTGGCAGTTCAAACCTTTGAAAAATAGCCAAGTTTGTGGTTTGCAAAATTGATATTTGGTTACTCTTTTAATCATAACTTTTAAAATACTTTGAGTTTTATTGTGAACTTATTGCATATGAAAATAGACTCAAAGATCTTTCTAATGAGTGCTCATTTGCTTTAAACGGATAAGAAATGAAGAAGTTATGACCATTTGCTTTAAACTATGAAAAATAGTTAAGTTTGATTTTTGAAAAACTGACCTTTGGTTATTATTTTGATCATAACTTTCAAAATAATTTGAGTTTTGTTCTAAAAATTTCATATGAAAATAGACTCAAAGTTCTTTCTAATGAATGGTCATTTGTTTTAATCGGATAAGAAATGAAGAAGTTATGACCTTTTAAAGTCAATTTTCAAAACCAGAGTGATGTAATCGATTGCACAATTCCTGTAATCGATTACAACTCTGACAGAGGCCATGTAATCGATTACCAAGTGCCCAAAAATGTTTCCAACGACTATAAACGACTAGTTTTCATAAAAAAATATTTATAAACACTACCAACAGCTATTTTATCACTTGGGCTATATATATAAGTGTTTTTTTGAAGCTTTTACAACTCTTGAACACTTGATTTGATCATTGAATCATCAAAATCATATTTTGAGCTTCAAAGTGTAAATCCTTGGTACCCATAGTGCTTCAATTTGTATTATCCACTCTTAAGATAGTTTCTTATTATTTATACTTTGAATAAACTATAAAAGAGAGGGTGATGTATCCCTCAAAGTTATAAGGGTGAAGTATCCCTTGAAAGTAGAGGCTCAAGTACAAAGGGTGAGGTATCCCAAGGTGTGTTGAGTGCTCAAATTTGTAAAGGTCATTAAGCACCTATTCAAGCTTGAAGGTTTAGTGAAAAATCTCGGGTGATTCACTTAAGGACTGGATGTAGGTCACAAGGGGTGGTTGAACTAGGATAAATCCTTGTGTTTGCTTTTCTCAACTCTATATCATTTACATTTTTGCCTTAATTATATATGCTAGAGTTGAATTTGATATTTAGTTTATTTGCTTGATTTATCCTATAGCCCAAGTGGTTTTTGTGAAATATCTAATAGTTGTACCTTTATCAAACTTATTTCGTTGTATATGTTGATTGAAAATGTCTAATTGTATAATTTCTCAAAGGTGCTTTAAAAATTTGTAATCACTCAATTCACCCCCTCTTGGGTGATGGTTGCCATGGTTAACACATTTGTTGAAGTTGCATGTATGAAGTTTGAGTTAGCTGAGACCCCCCGCAAGCTGGCATATGGAGGTGCCACCATTGGCAACTTGGATGTTCAAATACAACAATTTGAATGGTGAGGGATCAAGTGGCTTAGTGAGAATATCCGCCAACTGAGAAGAAAAACTGGCAGGGAGGAGATGTAATAAGCTAGATTGCAACTTCTCACGGAAAAAGTGGCAATCTAACTCAATATGTTTCATCTGTTCATAAACTGTCAAATTCTGTGCAATGTGCATAGCAGAAAGATTGTCACAAAACAACATAGTAGGGAGCTGAATTGGAATGTGAAGGTCCTAACTCCTGAAGTAAATATACCAACTAGTGAAGATCACAAGCTATCATTTGCCATTTAATAAGATTTTGCCTTAGAAGATATGCGTGACACAGTGGATTGCTTCTTTGATCTCCATGAAAGCAATGTTAAGCCAAGAAATAAGCATAGGCCAGTAACAAAGTGACGCATTTTAGGACACCCTGCCAGGAAAGAAAAGTCCACGACCAGGACTACCCTTGAGATAGTGAAGAATACACAAATATGTTGTGTAGTGATGCTGTAAAGGATTGGCCAAGTGTTAACTCAATTGTTTGAACACTAAAAGAGATGTCTGGTTGTGTGGTTTGTAGATGCAAGAAGCTTCCATTAAGTCTGTGATACTAAGAAACATCTTCATAGGGTGGAGATTAAAGATGCTGTGAAATGATGTTGTAACAGATTGGCCATGTGTTGACTCAATTGTTTGAACACTAAAAAAGATGTCTGGCTGTGTGGTTTGTAGATACAAGAAGCATCCATTAAGTCTGCGATACTGAAAATGGTAAAAATAATGAGATCTTAATTATGTCTCTATGGGCAAAATGAATGAATCAAAAAGAAATAGTTGCCAACAACATATTTTCATTTAATGTAGCATGCAATATTATAAATAATAATGAGAATCTTGAAATTAAAATTGTTAAAGAATATTGACGAAGAAATGATTAGCCAAAAAAGCAGAATGCCTTGCAGGCAGAATTAAACTTGGACCGTCCTGGCCAGATCATCATCGGACCATTCATAAGCTCGGCCAATCTCAACGATTGACTGAGCTGGGGGATGTGGACCGTCTTGGCCTGATTGTCATCAGGCCATTCATAAGCTTGGCCAATCTCGACGATTGACCGAGCTGGGGGTTGTGGGTTGTCTTGACCCAATTATCGTCAGACCACCCAAAAAGCTTGGCCAGTTTCAATGATTGACCGACTTGCTGGGCTGTGGACCTTTCTAACCTCGATATAAGGCTTGCCATAACCAAAAGTAGGACTTTATTGGACCAATCTAACAACTGTGCTAGTGAGGCCCATTTCTGAGCAACGAGCCCGGGATAGTCCAGGACAACCCGACCGACATTCAGCTTCGAGACTCGACTGGGTTGAGCCTGAACGGGTAACAAACTGTTTATCACGTGCTTATTATGAGTCGTTAACGGTCCTTGGTCATTCGGCGCCATCATGACCAACATTCAAAAACGGATTCACGCCACACAAACTGAACATAACGTAATCATATAACCATCAGAGCCCTAAATGGCTTTAACGATAAGAATCCGATGAGTCAGTCCTCGAACTTCTATATAAGCCGACCTGGCAGACTAGGTCAGACATGTTCCATTTTCGCGAAAACACTCATTCCTACCATACTTTGCAATTTTTCTATTGATCAGCCTAGGTGCCTACCTTGTTGTTGCCTCGCCTGTAGGTCTTCAGTGAGTCCCCCTTTTGCCTGTCTAATTATTTTGATCTAGGTACCAGTCAGTATCTGGAACAAAACTCACTTGTAAAAACATATGGTTATTGAATTTGTAGTTCAAACTCCAGAAGATGTTTTAATGGACCTGAAGTCCAAACCCCAGAAGGTGCAAAATCTGTGGATACAAATGGATGCAATTACGTTTTGATATATGATAAAGTTATTTGCACACAAAAAGTTAAGTATTTTTAATGGATGTTATTACATCTTATGGCTCTATACATGTCATCTACACAAAAATCACATGTGCCGACTACAAATACACCTGGACAATTAGTTGTTCTTGTGGGACATCCTATGTGTATGGCAGTCAATGAATCTAAAACATGGCAAAAGCGTGGTAGACATATTGGTTCAAAGGACACTGTTCCTCGAAAAAAGAATGAAATGAAAAATTTTCAAAATGACGCTCTAGAAGATGTCATTAACATTCTTGAAGAGGTCAAAAGTAATATAGATCAACAACCTCATATTTTTAGGGAAGCAACCCTATAAGTGGTTCTGGTACCAGCAAATTATGAGATCTCATTAAAATCTGGAAATATGAAAGGAAGAGATGAATTATATATATCAAATTAAATTTTGTCTATTAAGTTATAGAGAACTGGTTCTTAAGTGATTTATACATATAAATTTTATATATATTGAGTACACTAATGCTTGTTAGATTATTGGATTTAAAGAAGATAACGAAGATTTTAGTCCTGAAGTACCAGACCTTAGTGCTTTAGAAGCACATATGCATATTGTTGAATACTACATGACCTGATATAATATTATTTTCATGAATTTATTAGCAACATATAGTTCATCAACAACTAGAAGACATTGAAATGGAATTAAGTATATTATTTTTTTATATCTTCGAGGCACAACTGATGATATTATTTTATTCACATGAATCTATGTCAAGCTAATTGATTATGCAAATGCAAGATATTTATTTGATACAAATAAAGTCAGATCACAAATAGACTATTATTTACATGTGGTGGAATTGCTATGTTATGGTGATATACAAAACAATTTATAATTGTCATTTCTTTATATCATGCAGAAATTACAACAATTCATGAAGGAAGTCATAAATGTTTTTAGTTGAGAGCTGTGATTCATCATATTTAATAATCTTGTGAATCGTCGTATGAAAAGGAAATTCCAACTGAAGATAATATCACTTATAAAGCTCAATTGAAAAGAAGATATATCAAATGTGACAGAACAAAGTATGAGACATATCCCTAATGGATATCTAAGGAGGAGTGCTATGAATAATATTGAATATGGATGTTCAAGAGCCACAAGAGTTACAACACGCCAACTTAAAGACATTTAATGATTGGTTGTATTTTTTAGGGGAAGTAAGTTGCCTATGAATATTGTACTCTTTTTTCTTCACTAAGTTTTTATACTATTGAATTTTTCTTAACAAGGTTTTAACGAAACATATTCATAGGAGTATAGTCATTTAATAAAAAGTATTATAAAATATATATATTTTATATATGGTGAATG
This sequence comes from Ormosia semicastrata, assembly GCA_029884595.1. Classification (NCBI taxonomy): domain Eukaryota; kingdom Viridiplantae; phylum Streptophyta; class Magnoliopsida; order Fabales; family Fabaceae; genus Ormosia; species Ormosia semicastrata. Next base: position 63,531,467 of record JAQQTO010000062.1, read on the forward strand.
ACTATATTCATTAGGTATTACGGATGATAAAGAGTCATTAATATAATTTGTAGTTATAATCTTTACTATTTTTAATAATGGTTTAATAATTTCTACACGTTATGAAGAAATATAACATTATCTCTCTGTTTATGTTTGGAGTCTTACATAAGGACATACTTTTCCCATAAAAAAAGAGAAGAAAAAAAAGACTTGGTGACATAATTAGTACATGAAGAATTAGATGCCCATATTTCTTTTATCTTAATTTATCTTAATTTTTTTTATTTCATTTACAACAATTTTTATATTATCACTCTTTACTTCCACTTATTTAAAAATATAACTACATAAAATTATTTTTTCATCACTAACAAAATTTATTGCAATTGGAGTAATTTTCTTTTTAAAGAGTGCAGAAAAATACAAAATACGGATTAATAGGCACGTTACTAATTGATTATAATTGTGGTTGTGTTGAAAATTAATAATGATTGAATCGACGGACGCGTTAACACCGCTCATTGCAAAACTCTTATCTTTTTCTCAAGACGTCCGTGTCAAACACTGTCGGTGATAATGGACCTTACTAAAACGCCATTGACTCGATGAAATTGAGCGTGCAAATGGCTGTTTTTAAAAGGACTAAGCTTTTCATAAAGTAAGTTCACATTGAAATGTTAACAAATTACCTAAGTGCTTGATTCAAGCAATGAAATTATAAGAAAAATGATATGGAGAAATCTCCGGTGCTTCAGGGGCACCATGGCTCCTAAAATAAAATAAATAAAAATAATTTAAAATAATGAGATTACAAGAAGAAATTGAATTAATGAGTAAAGAATTAATTAAAATGATAGAAGAAATTAATAAAAATATAATTATTTTAATACAAAATACTAATAGAATTACAAATTGTATATGTGATAGAATATAAAATGGAATAAATGAAATAAATAATATTAGAGATACACTTAATAATATAAATAAGGTAAAAGAAATTGATGAAAAAGAAAATATTAAACATATTGAAGAAATTCTTTTACAATTAGAAAGCCTTTTAGAAGATGAACAAAATAATCGATATATAACAAAAAAGATTTAGAAGATCTATTAAAAATTGAACCAAAACAATTAATTAAACAAATAGAACAAGAACCTTCCAAATTCTTAAAACCAGTAAGCTCATAGATGGGATAAAAGATGAATATATAGACTTATTAAAGAAATTAAATGACATTGAAAAAATTCAACAATTATTAGAATAATTAAAGATAATTGAAGAAGAAAATAAACAAACACAAAAAATAGAACAAATAGAAACAAAAAATGAAAATGAAGAAGTAATATTAAATTACAGTTTTAAATCGAATCAAATTATAATAAAATATTTATGAAAAAATGAGAATCTAGTGGCACAAAACCTAAAAGAAAATGGGAATATTATTGGGGTAACCTAGAAGGATATTTGGATAAATATGAACACCGAAACAATGTATAATTAAGGACATGCAAGAAAAGATAGTAGATGGACTAAAATCCAATAAGAATTTAAACCTCATTATGAAAACATTAGAACCGGAAATAAATTAAATACTAATTGTGCAAGAAATAAAGAAGAAGTACTTTTACAATGGACTAATGAAATGACCTTGCTCATAGCAACGGATGAAAGATTTAATGGATTAAATTTATTAGATATTAAGAATCTATTAATTTATAAAATAGAAGGAAATGTACAAAAATTTCTTATGAGTATAAATGATGAAACCTGGCAGCAGTAGGCAAGAACTGTAAGAAATAATCAAGAATTTGCCAGAATAATTATGGGATTAATCTATCAAGAATTCATAGGATTTAATACCTTTGAACATAGAGAAGAAACAAATAGATTTTTACATGAAAAAACAAAAGCACATCTAAATAAGATACAAATATGCAATATGTGTGAAATTGATAGTTTTATTTGTGAATATCAAAAATACTATTATCAGTTAAATATCTTGATACAAAGCATATATATATATATATATATATATATATATATATATGGACATCTTTATTGATAAATTACCATACCCACTTAATACAAAAATGAGAACTATTTGACAAACTCAACCTAGAGAAACAGCTAATACTTTAGGAGGAATTATACAGATCTTTTATTATGAACTAAGAGAGCAATGTATACAGAGAGAAACAATTAAACAACTAAATAGGGAAGAAATGCAATTTGCTGTGATATACCAGAAATAGAAAATTCAGGAAATTATGGATGCAATCAGACTACAAAGAAAACTTAGACTAAGAAAAACTTATCCCGGAAAAAAGGCCTATAAAAATACTAAGAGAAAAAAATTTAGAAGAAAAAGATATATACCAAGAAAATACTGCCCAAAAGGAAAAAAGAAATGTGTGTGTTAGATATGTAATGTTGAAAGACATTATGCAAATGAATATCCTCAAAAGAAAGAAAAAGATTTTAAAGAAAAGTCAAAATTAATAATAAAAAAGGTATACAAAATATATAACTTAGAACTATTAGAATAAGAACTAAGTAATACTGAAGACAATATATATGAACATACAAACGATGAATTACCTTCAGAAGAAATAGAATCTGAATAGCACTTATATTAAAATCACTATTGAAAAAAGTAATAAAGAAACTGAAGCCTATATAGATACTGGTGCAAGTATTTGTATAGCAACAAAAGCATTATTTAAAAAATGAAAAAAATTAGAAAAATCATTAAAAATTCAAATACCAGACGAATCAATACATCCTTTATATTTAGTAGCAAAAAGAACTACTTTAAAAATTCAAAATAAATTATTTATGATACCAACAATATATCAGCAAGAAATAGGATTGGATATGATAATAGGAAATAATTTTTTACGATTATATTCACCGTTCTGCCAGTACTTATGTAACATCCTCCTTAGGACATCACATTTTCGACTCCCGACTCATAATCTGAAAAGAAGTTCGCACAAAGTTTGAGTTATAAAAGATGGGTTTCAAAATTTCTTCTTTACTGAAATGTAAATTTACTGAAAATATTAGGTAATATTGAAAATCATATTTCAACTATTTATTATGCAATATTGACACCAATTAATATCACAATTTAAAGAGAAATATAAAACTAACAAAGACTTATTTTTTTTAATAGTGGCAAACCCCATGACTGGTCTACTTAATAAAGACGCAGACAACACTAACATTAACTCTTAACATACTGTTCCTTCTCTTGTATCAACTTGATGCATCAGAACTTTACTCCTTGTCTACCCGGCACATCTTCGAACTTGAGCCAACCACTTTTCAATGTTTCCATCAATCTCTGAGTATCTACCACTCGTTATGTCTAAGACAACTCATTCCTTCTACTGTATAATTTTAATAATACAGATAAAGTAAAACAATATAACAAAGAGGTGAGATCACCTACACCAATACCAACATGGCAGCACAGAGATAACACAAACAGCAATATCATACAGATAGATCATACCATAATCATGCTATCAGTGAATCGTCCTATCATCATCTAATCATTTATCGGTTCAATCATCATCCAAGTACTCTAACCAATTGTCATAGCCAACATTCCTCAATTAATATATCGACAGATATAAATGCTCGATTTATGCATATGCACAAAGACTCGCTTTATCAAAAACAACTCCATGGAGGTTTTCACAATTTCGAGAAGAATGCTCTCGGTTAATTGTCACCTTAGCCCAAAGACAATCTCCCGGTCGTTGAAAAGAATCGTATTCTTGTCGGGTATCGTCAATGCGTTGTAACGGATCGCACGCAAGTGGCATGTGGTACTCGCTAACCGTCCATCTGGTTGACCGCCGCTACTCGACGCCCCAAGATCCATCATAGACCTCACTATCAATTCTCATTTCCTCTTCAACCACAAGGGTCATAATAACTATTAGCTATATTTTATACAATGCACGAATATATCAGTGCAAGTCCAACCCCAAAGGGCCAAATCTTTTCAATTTCATTTGTTTAATGTAATCATATGCTTTAACGCATATTTTTCCAATGCACGTATAATGCACCAAATCCAATCACAGACATATCTTTCCAATGCATGTATAATGCACCAAATGCCAATCATAGGCAAAACATGTCATTTTCTCACACAACATCCATATACTAGTTTTATAGTATTTATATTGTATTTTCAACAGAAAAATCATATTATCACATTTTCATAGTTATAAAACACTTTCGTCGTGTTTTCACAAAATTGCGTTAATATTTCCATTTCGCTTTCATAATTCCAAAACGTTTCGTTATATTTTCACAATACCATAACACTTCTTTTACATTTTCACAATATCTTGTAACACTCTTGTTACGTTTTTAAAGTTCCAAAATGTTTTTATTACGTTTTCAAAATATCGCAACTCTTCACAGACCTTTAAATCACGTATTAAATTTTTCAACATTTTTCTCAATCGCATAAAAACATATATTTTTAAGATACGTAAATAATTTTTTCACCATAATTCCATTACAGAAAATATTTCTCATTCTTCAAAAATTCCATTTCCACTTTTCTCAAAATAATATGCCTTTATACTTTATTTAACACATTTTCTTTACTCAAGAAAATCTTTTTCCACATTTCTTTACTCAAGAAATCATTTTTCAAAATATAATTCACAAAATCATTTTTTCATTGATATAAATCAACGTTTCAAAACTTAACATTTTCTAACGTACTTCAAAACTCGAAAATAAGTTATACGTTAGTAAATTTTCAAAATACCATTATATTTTCTATTTTTCCCAAATCATTTCCAAATCAACCTTCCTCAAAATAATATAACTTTCTACTTCATTTAATATATCTTCTTACTCAAGGAAATCCTTTTTCACAGTATATTCCACAAATTCACAATTCCATTGAATTAAATCAATGTTTCTAACTTTAAAAATTACTAACGCTTTCCAAAATCCAACAGATGAGTTACACGTTAGAAAATACCAAATCACTATTGTATTCTTCATTTTTTTTAAAATCAATTTTAACAAAAATAAATTCTTTTTAAAACAAATTGAGGCTCACTTGCAACCTCTCTTTTCCATTTATATAAAAATTCATTTCTCAAGTGCTAAAATACTCTGATTCCTTTTTCAAATTTCTTGTATTAAATTAATTATATTTCCACTTGGAAAATCACTTTGTTTCATCAAAATCAATGCATTACAAGCCTTTGAAAACGTGGACATGACTATTGAAAATTATCAAAACATTTTTTCTTCTAAATTGATATGGTTTTACACAAACAAAACCATTAAAATTTTATTTTCAAAATCGAAATACCGATGGTTATAAAAACCAAACCCATTTGTTCAAATCCTTTTTCACTTTCTTTACAAATCCTTTTTCACTTTCTTTGCAAATTCTTGTTCACTTTCTTTGCAAATTCTTAAAATCAATGTTTGTCTGTTTCATTCAAAACTCATATTTAGAAAAACACTTAGGATCTTTTTACACAAAATAAATCAATAAAAATTCCTCAAAGACTGTATTCTTGTTCTCTTGAAAAAAAATAAACCCTTTGTTTATTTTTCATATTCTTCAAATCATCTATTTTCATCCTTCATGAAATTATTAATTTATGAACACCTATTTAGAGGTGTCCTGGCCGAAATTCACTAAGTTCTAGGGACCAAAAATTAATTCCCTTATTCTTGAAAATTTTCAACATGATCTCTAATTTTTGGGAGCTCAAAAACGTAGCCTCCCCCTTGGCCTTTGGAGCCAAAAATCAATTTCCTTTCCACCATCAAATCATGGCATACATATACATATTTAAATATATATCACAGACATGCCATAATCAAAGTAATAAATCATGTAAATCATACCAAACATAGGCAAATAATCAAAGCACATAAACAACCACAAATAATTACATGACCATGGATATGAATCCTCACATGGATTCACCATCCATCAAATATAAAATCATCTCTCACCACCATACTTGGTTGGTGAGATGGATCTCCCTCTTACCTCTTGAAGATCCTCAAAAGCTTCTTGATTTACTTCTTTTTCCAAGTCCTTCACCACCAAAGGCTTCTTATACAAAACAAAATACATAGAAATTAGTATACTAAGCTTGATTAAGATGACCATAGATCAAACATGGTCTTAGGATTCTAAGAATTAAATAAAAAGTCAAGTTTCAAGATTTTTACCTTGAAACCTTGAAACTTAAATCCAAGATTCAAGCATAAAGATGATGGAACTAGGCTTAGATCTCAACTACAAAGTATCTTAGGATTGTGTATAGGTTCTAGATCTAAGATTATATAAAATTATTTAAGCTTGGAAGTGGGATTTATGAGTATGGACCGAATTCTTCAATAAGAAAAGATATGAACTTTTGTATTCTTGGCTTGGTAGAGTGATGAAGATGAGTGAATTTTGAGAAGTTCCCAACATGAAAGTGTTTTAGATTGATGAAAGGATTCAAAATATGTAATTAGATAAAATTATGAAAGATTGGAAGTGGTTCTATGGGTGGTGACCGAATAGCTCAAAGAAGAGAGAAGATGGTGTTCTTTGTATTTGTTCTTGGTGTTCTTGAACAATTGGAAGAGAGAAAAGAAAGAGAATGGTCTTTGTGTTACTAAGTGTGATAAAAAAATAGAGGGCTGAATTGAAGTGGGCAGCCGTAGGAGTGAAAGAATGGAGAGATAGAAATTTATTTAGCACAATTAAAGGCTATCACATGCATGCACATGGTCTTCACATGGTCTAAGTCACTAAATGCCATCCATTGGTCATAAAAGTCCATTCAAGAACCTTGGAGAAGCACCTTGCAGCCGTGGGAGTCCAAGGGGAAATTAACTAAGTCTTGATTCCATTTCAATTCTTAATTACTCCTTAATTAAATAATTAATTCATTTAGTTTCTCTTAAATTAGTTTAGTTAGGATTTTATAACTATATTTTAATTATTTAATTACATTCTTATGGTCATGTCATATTTCTAGATAATTAAATATTTATCTAGCTTCTTGAAAATGAATCAATAATGACCAAGACAACATATAATTGATGTCTTGAAACTTAGCTAAGCTATTAAGCCACCAAAATCGTACCCCCCTCCAAGCATTCTCATAAGGAAGCAAACAAAGTAATAATGGTCAAGAATGATGTAATATTGACCATGACAAGTAATAATGGTCATCAAATCACCTTTAGCTCCAAAATACTACAAAAATCGTCCCCTCCTTGCATTATGCATGCAATAATATTGTCATCTTTTTCAAGTCATTATTTGAAACATTTCTCGCCATTGATTAATTCAATGATTAGGATTTAGGTAGACTTTTGATTAGAAGACTCAATCTAGGCCACTGGATCTTTCTCCTTTAAATCCTAGCCCTTAGATGTGTCTCCAAAATAAAGGGTCAAGATTACTCCTTCTTACTTTTAATCCAAGGGTTATAATTAGTCATAGCCTTTTTTAGAAGACCAAATCTCCACCATTGATTAAATCCAAATCCAATGGTCATAAATGGTCCTTGTTACTTTATAAGACTAAATCTCCATCGTAGATTAAATCTAAATCCAATGGTTATAAATGGTCTCTGTCACTTTTCAAGACCAATTCTACACCATTGATTAAATCGATGGTTGATATCAAAGCCTTCCTAACCAAATTTATTCTCACACCATTGATTAAATCAATGGTGATTATCCAATGCTTCTTTATTAATTTTGTTTCTTAACCATTGATTAAATCAATGGTTAATCTTGAAACTAAGTATTCTCATCCAAGGGTACAAATCAAGTCAAGCCCTCTTTGTTGATTACGCAGTATAATTTTTATTATTTTTATCTGCTATAACCCTACAAATAATATTTTTACTGTATTTTTATCACCTGATAAATAAATATAGTACAAGACATAGTAAAAGAAAATTATAAAAACTATTTCCAGATTCAGGTTTAGTAAGATCCCCTGTCTCCGTCTAAATAGTACAAATTTTTCTATCCGAAGAAAAATTTTTACTTTGCGGGACACACCTGAGCCCACGTATGGCCACCTGGGCCCACATAGGATTACCTGAGCCCACATACAGTAAAAAAGTTCATAATCATCCACAAAATCACAAATATTAGAAAACACATAAATATCAAATCAGATCACGTAAAATAATTAAAACATAATGGTAAAAATTAAATTACGTAAAAATTTCCTCGGCCCGAAGATTTTTATTTTCCTGACACGGAGTAAATCACTCAAAACGATCAAATACGCTGACGGAATAATCAAAATAATTTTTAAAGATCAAAAATTACTAAACAAGAAAATTTCGTTAATCTTGTCAAAATTATCTTGTTTACAAGATAAAAAATTTTGGAGTGTTACAACTTAGACTATATTACACTTAAAACACCATATATTAGAGGAAAACAAATAAGAGAAATAATTAAAATTCCAATTATTCATCTTTCCAACTGTATCTATTCTAAGAAGCAATCAGAGTTTAGCAAGCTGAAACATGGTGAGGTAGTTGAGGCAGTATGTCAAAAAATTCACCATGTATTAATTAATTTAGAACCAGGAAGAAAAATCTCAGCCTATATTGAGGAGCTTTTAGAAAAAACACGTAGTGAAAACCCTTTAGATCCAAAAATTAATAATAAACATATGAATTAATTGAATTAAAACTAAAAGACCCAACAAATGAAATAAAATGTAAACCTATGATCTACACAAAACAAGACAGAGATGAATTTACGAAAGATATTAAGGAAATGGAGGATAAAGGACTAATAAGACCATCAAAAAGTAAACATTCATCACCAGCATTTTATGTTGAAAATCATAATGAAATAAAAAGAGGAAAGAGACGAATGGTAATTAATTATAAACAAATGAATGATGCAATGGAAGGAGATGCATATTATCTGCCAAGAAAGGACTTAATTATTGAAAGAATACGAAATATGAACTGGTTCAGTACTTTTGATTATAAGTCAGGTTTCTATCAAATAAGGCTTACAAAAGAATCTAAAGCACTAACAGCATTTAGTTGTCCTCAAGGACAATATGAATGGAATGTACTGCCGATGAGAATGAAACAATCACCAAGTATTTTTCAACAAAGAATGAATTCAATACTTAAGGATTTTAAAGATTTTTGTCTTATTTATATTGATGATATATTAGTCTTTACTAACAAAGATTTAAATGATCATTTCAAAAAAGTAGAATTAGTACTTAATAAATGTATGGAACATGGAATAGTTCTAAGTAAGAAAAAAGTTGTTTTAGCACAAAATAGAATTAATTATTTAGGATTATAAATTGAAAAAGAAAAAATAATAATGCAAAAATATGTATTAGAAAAACTTCAAAATTTTTCAACCAAACTAAAGGATAAAAAAGATCTACAAAGATTCCTTGGTCTACTAACGTATATTTCTAATGAAAGTTTTATACAGAATCTTGCTGCAGAAAGAAAATTACTCCAGCAAAAGCTAAAGAAGGATGCCCTATGAACTTGGACTAAGGAAGATGAATCAATTATTATAAAATTAAAGCACTTATGCCAGGATCTTCCGAAGCTATATCATCCTTTGGATGATGACTTAATTATTATTGAAACAGGCGCATCTAATGAACATTGGGGCGGTGTAATGAAAGCAAAACCCCCTGGTCAGAAGAAAGAATTACTATGTCGATATATGTCTGAAACTTTTTCAGACAGTGAAATTAATTATCCTACTCATGAAAAGGAAACATTAGCACTTATTCAGATGTTGGAAAAACATCAGATTTATGTGCTTGATAAAGAATTTATTGTCCGAATAGACTCTACTTATATTGCAGGTTTTAAAAATATTAATCACAAAGGAACTTACAAGTAAGGAAGATTAATTAAATGGAAAATGAAGCTTGCCGAATACAATTACTCAATCTCTTATATTAAAGGCGAAAAGAACGTTCTTCCAGATATATTATCAAGAGAAAGCATAATACAATAGGAATGATTAAGCAACAACTGGAGCTTAAAGAAGCACTAAAAGGACAGAAGTTGAAGGAACTAGAACTAATTGAAGCAGATATCAAAGTTTTAAAGTTACAACTCAAAGCAGAAGGATTGCTTGAAGAAGCATTTCAACAAGAAGAGAAAAAGATCAACAAGTGGTACATGATTTTCAATGGACCATTTCCAAAAACTTATGATGATTGGTACAAAGCAGCAACACATTGCTAAAAGATTTTAGGAGTCCTACACAAATCATATCTGACCAAAGAAGAGGCAGAAAAGGCATTCAATGAATATTCAGAAAAATCAAAAGAAAAGCTCTATCTTGGACCAAGAACTTTTTCAGAAGCAACCAAGATCCACCAGTAAAACAAACTTCACTCAAAATTCTAGGGAAAATCCCTTCTTCTTTAGATAACTTTCAAATTACTTTCAGAAAGGATCATGAATTGTAGGTACAATTCTTAGAAGAAAATTTCTGGGAAAATTTCAAAAGATTAGTCAACTGGAGTGACAGAGAGAAGGTTAACTATTTTTATATTGTTGATCGAAAGCTCTTTAGAATCAAAGCAAGTATTCTCCCTGGAGCACCCCCAATACTAGCATTCAATATGTTCCTGTTTGAACTTATTGATTGTCTTTATTTAAGTTTGAATTTAGAAGAAATTAATCTGTTTCCTCACAATTTCAAAGATGCAGTCCAAATGTTCAAGAAAAATATTGCAAAAGAACGAAGAATCTTTCTGAAGCTCTACTCAGCCTATCCAGACTTTATTATTAAGCAACAGGCCAAGCATCTAGTTTTTGTAGGAGTAGGTAATAATAACTTTCCACCCAAAGACGAACCAATTGGAGTCGTCTAAGAAGAAGATCAAATTACTGTCATATTGACCAACCAGCTTGCAAGCATTTACTCACAATGCCAGAGCATTGGGAATGAATCATTTATCAAAACAATGTACAAAGGACCGACAACTTTATTACTCAGCAAAACAAGTGGCAAAACAATAAAGGAGAAAGATATGAATCTTCTAACAAGTTTTGAATTTCCTTTTTACGCACTACAAGGATCACTTATGGATTACAAGCCAGTTGTCCTCAGAGATTTATGTGCAATGATAAAGACTAGTGGGAACCACGCATGTGAACTTTGCATAAAAGAAAAGGAAGTTACCGACAGAAATAAAGAGGAAGCATCATCGGACGAGGCAATAATTGAAGAGTGATGTAAGCTCTTACGTTGCCATGTAAATTATTAATGCTCTAATGTAAGCACTTACGTAGTAGAGATATTTTTGTAAATAGTTTTAGCTTTTCTAAGTTATAAATAAGCCTTCTTATGCTGAGGCAGAGCAGATTTTTGAATTTTCAGATCGAAGTCTCAGTTGAGATAGTTTTCTTAGGAAAATACTGCTAGTTCCTTATGGAATCTAGTCGGACACTTGAGAGTGTGTCCAATATCTTGTACTTATAATCACTTATCAATAAAGTTTCTCATCTTTACTCAATTCTCTCAATTTTCTCAACCCTACTAAAATTACCAAAACAAATCAACCAATTTAATCACGAAAGCAGTAGTGAGCTTGCAGAAATCAAAGTAGAAGACAGGGAAGCAGTATTTGTAAAAGAAATCTTTGAAATTCCAGACCAGGTATGCTTATTCAACTCATCTCGAATAATTATTGTCAGTATCATGTATTAGGAAGGGTAAATGGAATTATTATGCCTATAGTTATTGATACTGGATCGTGTCTTAGTTATGTAAGTAAAGATTTATCAAGTAAAATCGAAGAAACAATACTAAGAACAATAGTACAATTTAATCTAGGAGAAAAAACTTTTAATGAAAAAACAAGAATAGAAGTTTATTTTAACTCAAATATAAAAATACAAACTGAATTGTATGTCGAAGCTCAAACAAATATTAAACTACTTTTAGGAATATATTTTCTCGAAGCAGTAAAACCATATGAAACTAGATCTGGAGAATTAATCATATCTTTAGAAAATAGAAAAATACAAATTCCAAGAATTAATTTAAGTATTCATACCATAAGAGCCTATCTAAATAAAATAATATAGATGAAAATAGAAAAAGTAGAAGATATCGAACATTTACACACTACTGAAGAAGAAGGAAACTATGAAGGAAATATTTTAATAAATAAATCTCTTTTTAAGAAAATATAAAAGGAGAACTTAGATTTAACAAAAAATGCAAATATGAAAACACTTGGATGAATATTAAAAAGATTTAATCAAAGAAAAAATATCATTTATTATGGGAAATTAAATAGTGAAACACCAATGGATATAGTACATGCTCAAGGAAATACTTGTATTCAATTATTAAATAAGAAAAAACTTATAGAATTAAAGAAAAACATAAAGAAAGAAGAAGACAGAAGAAAAATAGGATATATTCATATAGGAGCAGTACAAGTATTAATTAAATCAACTTTTCAAAAAGAAATAAATTCACTTGTTGAACTAATACTAAAAGATGATCGAATTAATGATATGAAAGATAAAGATATTAGGAGTAATAGAAGGAAACTTAGCCTATAGAAAATTAAAATTTGAAGTACGACCACCTTTGAATACTCAAAGACTAGAACAATCATTAATAGTAGAACACAAATTCTTAAGAAAAGATTTAATAAGACGAGGAGATAAAAAAATTTTCAGTCAAGTATTGTGTTAGTTACACATTAACAAATTCACATCATAACATTACTTTAAAAAATAATGATAGAATAGATATGTCATATTTATTTTTAGACATAAGAAAAATTTATTATCTCAAGAACAATGAAATAACAAAGGTAGGAACTTTTACAAATAAGCCAAAATTATTGAAATACAAAGAAGAACAAATTCCTAAACCAATTAGATTTAATGAACTAGAAAAAACTAACGAGGAAAATGAAATTAATAAATTAACAAGTACAAGTAAATGATTTATCTTAATATTTAAAATAAAAGATATGAATAATTTAGTAGAAAATAAATTAGAATTGACAAAAATTAAGAGTAAGCAAGAATTTGGTATCAGAGTTAACTACTAAAATAATGAAAAATATTAGGAAACAAATTGAAGTAGAAATACAAATACTTTCTGTGAATTAGTCGAAAGATTACGATATTATATGGAAACTAAAAAATTAAGTCAGGAGCAAAACGTGAAAGAAATAAAAAGATTAAGCTATCGTAGAAAGAAATGACAATTTATTACATGAATAAAAATTAAAATTAAGGTAAATAAAAGAGGAGCAAACCACCTTAAATAACTAAAAAAAAAAAGTACACCGATGCGCTCATGTTTTTAATTCTACCGGAGAAGTCATCTATTTTTATATCATTTTTCATAAAATATTATTTTTATATTATTTTTAAATAATTGTAATTAAGTAAAATAATAATAAAAAACGTTAATATAATTAATAATATAAAAATAATATAAAAAATGATATTAAAAAAATATAAAAAAGTCATAATTAAAATTATAAATATCACTGCCAAAGCTTACTGCAATGAGAGTAATTTTCTTTTCAAAGAGTGCAGAGCTGTGGTTGTGTTGAAAATTAATATTGATTGAATCGAGAGACGCGTTAACACCACTCGTGTGCAAAATTATTATCTTTTTCTCGAGATGTCCGTGTCAAACACTGCTGGTGATAATGGACCTTACTAAACGCCATTGACTCAATGACATTGAGCGTGGAAATGGCTGTGTTTTTAAAAGGACCAAGCTTTTCATAAAGTAAGTTCACATTGAAATGTTAGAAAATTACCTAAGGGCTTGATTCAAGCAATGAAATTATAAAACTTCCCATATGTTACTCAGAAGCATACATACTATACAAAGGGATCCCTGATTTCAATATCTTGAAGTTGGTGGCGTGGGACTGGTATATAATGATTTTAATCCAATTATATATATATATATATATATATATATATATATATTTTTTTTTTTGTGTAAAGTCAGTTTTGTAGACTGTCTTTGTCCAAATCATTTCATGCTAGTAGGTAATCTTTTCTTCTCTACTTTACTTTCTGATTGATTGTGTTCCTTTACAGACTTATTGCAGATTGTTGAGAGAGCTAGATTTACTTGTGTTGAGGGAGGGACTAGAGGCCAAACCCATCAATTAAGACACTTTCTGGTCTTGTTTCTGTTCAATGGCATCCTCTTCTTTTTGTCATGTTACTGAAATACAACATGATGTCTTCATTAGCTTTAGAGGCACAGACGTCCGGCGTGGTCTGCTTAGCCATTTGATAAAAGAATTACGTGTGAGCAGATTGATGTCTATGTACATGAAGAACTTGAGAGAGGAAATGAAATATCATCCTCACTTCTCAGAGCAATCGAAGGATCATATGTTTTATTTGTTATATTCTCAAAAGACTATGCTTCTTCAAAGATGTGCTTGAAAGAGCTTGAGAAAATGATTGAGTGCATGGAAAGAAATAAACAAATTGTAATACCTGTTTTCTACAATGTAGATCCATCAGATGTTGGGCACCAAAAAGGAGATTATAGAGATGCTTTAACTAAACATGAAGGAAAATTCGAGGAATACATGGTTGAGAATTGGAGATCAGCTCTGAAGAAAGCTGCTGAATTATCAGGATTTCATTACCCAACAAATTTTGAGTGAGTTTTTTTTTTTCTTTTTCAAGTACATGTTTGATCAATGTTTTTTCACCTGTCATTTATTATTTCTTGTATAGTATGCATTTTTAATAGGTTGCTTGAATAGCATTTGTTTTCTATATTATTTTCCATCAAACACTGCAACAGTTTTAGACTAAGATTAATTCTTAGAGATCAAAATTATATTTATCATAACTCGTTTTTTCTCATGGTTTGTTTGCATTAAGGAGAGAGAGAGAGAGAAGAGAGAGAGAGAGAGAGAGATTTCTTGTCATTTGTTGTTAGTCTATACATGCGCATTGCATTGAAAATCAATAAAAGCCAGAACGTTACCAACAAAAGATTTTATTTTATGGATAAAATTTGTTACTTTGATATATACATTTCTCATATATTTTGTTGTTTTTTCTTTTATACATTTTCTTTTCATTTTTTTTTCTTCTTTTATCTGCTAGGAATGAATCTGACCTTGTTGATGAAATTGTAAAAGATGTTTCAAAAAAGCTGAGCAAGTTTTACTCAAGTAAATCAAATGGCGAATCAAATTATCTCGTTGGAATCGATCAAAATATAGCACAGATTGAATCTTTATTGGCAATGGAGTCAGAAGAAGCTCTAATGATTGGAATTTGGGGCATGGGTGGCATAGGTAAGACAACCATTGCTCGTGCTATATTTGATAAATATTCTCTCCACTACGATGGTTGCAGCTTCTTGGGAATAAGAGAAGAAATTGAAAAAAGCCATTTGAGTTGTGTACGTGAAGAACTTCTTTTTGATCTACTTGGGGGAAAAAACCTCCATACAGATGGCATAAGCAAAGCAAGATTTTTGTCTTCTGATGTTAAGAGAAGGTTGAGTCGGAAAAAAGTTTTTATTGTGCTGGATGATGTGAATACTTCAGAACAATTAAAACATCTTGTTGGAAATCTAAGCTTTGGATCAGGGAGTAGGATGATCATAACAAGTAGAGATAGGAAGGTGCTTATTAGTGGAGGAGTCTGTCGAATACATGAAGTCAAAGAATTGAATTCTCAAGAATCCCTTAAACTCTTCTGCTTAAAAGCCTTCAACGAAAGCCAGCCCAAAACAGGATACGAAGAGCTATCAAAGAAGGCAATTGTTAATGCCAAGGGCAATCCATTAGCTTTGGAAGTTTTGGGTTTAGATTTCCACTCCAGAAGTAAAGACACATGGGAGTGTGCAATAAGAAGACTCAAGAAGTGTCCCAATGAGAAAATTCAAAGTGTGTTAAGATTCAGTTATGATGGACTACTTGATATAGAGAAAAAGGCATTTCTAGATATTGCATTTTTTTTCAAAGGAGATGACAAAGATTATGTTATAAGGCAACTAGATGCTTGGGATTTTTATGGATCTAGTGGAATAGAGGTTCTCCAACAGAAAGCTCTTATAACTATTTCAAAAGACAATAGAATAGAAATGCATGACTTGATACAAGAAATGGCTGAGAAAATAGTTTGTGAAGAATCTCCTAATCCCAGAAGACGCAGCCGATTGATTTTGAGGGATAAAGAGGAAGTCTATGATGTATTGAAAAATAAGAGGGTAAGAAAGATAATTTATCTTACCTTTCATTTTTTTTTTCGTAGAAATTGCAGCTAGTTTAATAGTATTTTCTTAACGTTATTATGGTTTTTTTTCAGGAAAATGATGCAGTGGAAGCCATGCTTATGGATCTGTCTCAAATTGGAGATGTACCCGAGTGTTGACACTTTCAGAAAGATGCCTAATCTAAGATTTCTCAAATTTTATTGCCCGTGGCATGTTGATCTCTTTATGCCACCAAGCCATGTTATAGAACTCTTGCGGGGAGTGCAGGTATATATGAATATATGTAGTCTTGTTTTCTCTTTTTTTCATTTAATTGAAATTTGAGGATTTTCTAATATCATGTTTTTTCTTTAATTGTTATAGGATTTTGTGAACTTAAAGTCAACTGACCTTAGTCGATCGAAACAGTTGGTGGAGGTCCCACCGTTCCCTAAGATGTCAATTCTTGAATGTGCAAATCTCAATAACTGTCACAGTTTACACGATCTTGTGAATTTAAAGACAATTGATGTTAGTAGATCTAAGCAGTTGATGGAGCTTCCAGATTTGTCAGAGGCATCCAATCTTGAGCGAGAATATCTCTTGGAATGTGAAAGTTTGTGTGATGGTCCTCCATCTATTTTATCTCTGCAAACACAAGTTACTTCGGTTCTATCTGGGTGCAAAGAACTCATGAGCATTGGAAGCGAGATTCATTTAAAATCTCTTGACTACCTTCTTATTGATGACTGCTCAGGTACAAAGGAAATTTCAGTGTCATCGAAGGAAAAAAGACAGCTAAATTTAACAGACACTGGAGTGGAAATATTAAACTCGTCCATTGGAAACCTCAGCAATCTTGAATGCTCAGATATGGATGGTCTACAATTTAAGAATCTCCCCAACGAGTTATTTTGCCTGAGATCTACATATTATCTTAGGCTTTCTAAAAGCGGAGGACAAGACACTGGGAAACCCAAGCTACATATTCTATTTGATGGGTTAAGGTATTCTCGACGAATATCTTTGAACGAGTTGTATAACTTACTTAAACTGGCAGTCCCTCAGAATATCAGTGTTTTTTCATGGTTTTGTGATTTGACACTAGATGGAAGCGACATTCAGAGCTTGCCTGAAAGCATCAAGCATCTTCCACAGCTAAAAGTTCTTTCCTTAAGATATTGCAGTGGCCCGTTTTGGTTTCTTCCAGAGCTTCCACCATCAGTTAAAGTTTTGGATCTCTCCCACTGCACATCACTGAGTGAAATTCGTGGTCTTCAAAACCTTCCAAAACCCATGAAACTTTATTTGTTAACCTTCGCATCACTTGAGAGACTCAAACAACTGCCAAAAATTCTTGAATACATGACCACCTGCACATCACTAGATCTTCCCAGACGAACAAATTGTGGGAGGTTTGGGTCTCTGCCAGAGCTTCCACCATCAGTTGAATATTTATATTTCTGGTGCTGCACATCAATGGGGACAGAAGTTGGTGATCTCAGCGAAGTTAAATTGCTCAATACATTAAGACGTGGGAATCTTCCAGATACAGACGAGTTATCTCTCCTGACATCTCTCACGGTACTTAATATTTTTAACTGCAGACTCGTAATTGAAAAACAGAAGCTGCATATCGTATTTGATGGCTTGCGGTCTTTAAAAACACTATATTTGGTGGATTGCTGTTACTTGTCTGAACTCCCCGACAACATCAGTGTCTTATCACAGTTATGTGAATTAAGGCTAGACAGAAGCAGTGTGGTGAGGTTGCCTGAGAGCATCAAGCATCTTCCCGGGCTGAAAATACTCTCGTTGTGGGGTTGCAGGAGGCTTCAGTCTCTACCAGAGCTTCCATCATCCATTCAAATTTTGGATGCCCTCGGCTGCATATTGCTGGAGACAGTAGTATTCAGTTTAACGACTGCTGGACCACCTGAACTACAATACGCATATATTTCATTCCAAAATTGCTTGAATTTGGTTGGAGAAGAATTTAATGATTCATTTCATCAATATGCAAGGACACTAGCACATGGATACAAATTAAGAAGCACAAAAACAAGAGCACAAGAGTGGAAGTACAGCTCTATTAGTCCTTTTAGGTTTTGTTACCCAGAAAGCAGCGTACCAGAGTGGTTCACATATCGTACAATGGGGGCTTCCATAACTATTGAACTTGCTCCACCTTCAAATGACCTTTTCAGTTGCCTTCTTTGCGTTGTTCTGTCTCCCTCTAGATTCCCCATATTCGTAGATATTAAATGCCAATCTTACTTGGAAGATGGTAACATGCCCAGATATGCAACTGTAGAACATTTTCAGCATCGGATTTGGCTGGATCTGAATTCAGATCATGTTTATATATCATATTCTGACTACTGTTGCCACTTATTGAGGGAAATTAAGGCAGGCAGAGCAAATGATCAGTGCACTTCTTCTAGTTATAATCCAAAAGTTACGTTTGAATTCTCTTTTGAATGGGAACATGAGCTGGAAGGATTGATCAAAGAATGTGGGGTCTGTCCACTGTATCTCTCAGATTATCACAACTTCAACAAAACTGAGAGGCAACAGGATGTTTTTGAGTTGGAGACCACTGAAATTGAAAATGGATCTGGAAGCACTAGTGACCAAGAACCACTCCTTCAAAGAAACTAGGAATTGGTTTAATCGGTATGTCTTTCTTGCTATCTTTAAATTTTTATTCCTCTAATATAAATTCTTTTCCTGTATTTCCTCCACAAATCAATACCTGATATTTCTTAAAATCTTGACATTGGTACTCTAATAATGAATGTATATTTAATAGATAGGTCTGTGTGAACAAAACTTATGGGGACGATGAATCTGAAGAAATATTTTTATTTTTTTACAATTTGTCTGTTTTTAAAAGAAAATGGTTACTTTCTAATGTACTGAACCCTGTTGATATGTTCTTTAATGCCATTTTTCCCTAGTTATACTCTTTATGATATCTCTTTGACTTGTTGCCATGACATTTTCCACCGGATACCGTGTTCCTAAGTACTGTGTTTGTAGTTATATGGATTTGCCTTGTGCTTACTATTCTGTTTCTAACTCGTTCTCTGTCCACTGTAAATTTTAGTCTTGTAGGTAGTTAAACATAATCATTGTCTCTGCAATTCATTTTCACTATAATTCATTAGAAGAATCATGAACATTTCAGAGAAAGATTAAGATGATTTACTTTCAGGATTTGGATTTACTTCTTTAATAAATGTGAGCAGAAGCATTTTTCTTATCGTGTTCCTTTTTCTCTATTGTTAGATGAGACAATGATTTCATTTATTGTTTTCATATGACACTAACTATTATAAAGACGTGAAATTAGCTTGCATCAGGCGTCTAGCTCTTAATTTTTTTTTCTGTTGTCTATTTTATTTTTGAGCATTGCATATCAAGCTTTGCAGGATTTGTGGTTTGTTTTTAAAAAATACTTTATTAAACCTTAATGTTAATGCAAGTGGTTAAAGCAAAATGTTTCAAGGTCAAAACTTAATTTCTTGTCTTCAGTTCAGGTTCACTTTGTTTTCCTTTTGGCGGTTGGCTCAAATGTCAGAAAAATGAAGTGAATCTTGATTTGTGTTGTTTTTCTTTATCTTTTTATTTTAAGTAGAAACAAGGTATCTTAATTCATTCGCCTCAATTGTAAAATTTTGATAAAAGGGGTTTAATTTCTTGAGCAGTCAAATCATGAACAATACGGACTAAATGGTGGAAACTAGGAAATAACTACAGCATTGCCTGCTAACAATGCTTTTTTACTTTGTCATAAATAATGTTTAAAATATCAAATGTTATGTTAGGCCAAAATATTTTTTAAAAATATTTTTCTGACAGATTGTCTTTTTGCAACAGTTTTCTTCATGAATTGGCTAATCTCAGTTCTGATGGAGCACTGCAGCTATTTTCTGAACTCTAAATATCTTTTTTCATTGTAGTAAAACTTTTATATGCACTCATAATAGTAATCTTTTTTTGGTACATCATAATAGTATTTTTTTTTCTTTGTGCATGTCGTGTGCATTTTATTGTAATGGTTAAGTGTGTGTCCAGTTATCAGTTGAAAATCCGTTTGAGGCTGTAAACGTAAGTTTGGAATTCATGAATGTTGCAAAACTTTGTTTGAGTATTTGTATGCATTATTTCAACATGCTTTTTGCCTCTACAAGTCGTTTGGTCAAAAGCAACAAATATGCCGTTAAAGTTTATTTTTCTTTAATATTTATTTTCTCAAATTCATTTTTAATGTAAAAGTTTTTAAACATAAATCACATTGTTATAAATTTATTTTTAATCGAACTTAAGTTTGTAAAATCAAAGTTAACTTAAATTTAAATTTATAAATTCTAATCCAAACACAATTAATGCTTGCATTAAGTAGTTGGTTAGATCTAACGAAGTGCATGAAACCGACATTAAGTACATATGATCGCTTTTAGTTGTCATGTGTTCACTGTTCACTCCGTGATATCTTTATTATTATGTTATGTTCACAATAGATGTGAATATGTTCTGGAGTTTTTTCATCCTTTTTTAGTTTTACATGGTATATTTATGCCACTAGGCCACCAAATTCTTGACTGTGACCCATTTGACACTACAACAATTTTGATTTTTAACATTGAAGTTTTTGACAAAAACTTAAAAAGTGTTATTTAAATTTGTATTAGTAACGTTTTTTTAAATTGCTTTTAGTTATAGTTTTAAGCCACATATTTTAGACAATCTTTAAGAAACGTTATGATAATAAATATAGACAACACTTTACGACCATTATTTAAATTTAAATATGTTTAGACAACGCTTTTGACATAACACTTAAAAAGTGTTGCCTAAAGCTTGTACAAGCAACATTTTCTTATAGGCGGCATTTGACAAGAGTTTTGACAACTAGAAATAAACATCGCTTTTAAAGCGTAATTTTAGAGCCAGTTTGAGTAGATTAATTTTTTTTTATTTAGTTATTTTTTTTAAAAAAAAGTTATTTTATAAAAATCAGTTATGTTTGAATATCTAGATTAATTTGTAAAATAGATTTTATTTTTATAAAAAATTATTTTAGCACAAGTTCATAATATGGACTAATTTTATAAAAAACTTATTTTTAGATATATTTTTTTAACTATACTTTAATGAGAGAAGCATTTTTTATAATGACTTCAATGGTTCTTTACCAAATATTATAAATAAAATAATGTTATACTTTTTTTCGTAATTTATTATGTAAAAATAATTTTTTTTGCACCATCCAAATGAAGTAGATTATTTTAAAATCACTTTTCAAGTAAATATATTCAAACAAAAACAGATTCTGATTATAATCGATTTTTACAATAATCGATTATACATATAATCGATTATCAGCATAATTTATTTTTTTTTAACTTTCTCAAATACACTCTTAGTGCTTTTTTGGGAAAGGTGGATTATTTTTCATTTAGCTATTTTTGAAAGATTAAGCTATTTTGTGAAATAATTATTATGTTTGGGTAAAAAGATTATTTTTAAAAAAGCTTTTACAAGAAATTTAATGCAAAATAAAAACTTTTTACAGCTAATAATCATAAGCTGAAGATTGAAACTTATGATTTTAGCTTATAAATTATTTCTTACACTTTGATATGTAAATACTATTTTGTCCTCAATCAAATAATTTTTTTAATTATTTCGTACTTATTTTAGTAATTTAATGTATAAAAGTGATTCTTTTTGATATCATCTAAACGAATCATATTAACTTAAAATTGTTTTATAACTAATGCATTCAAATATAAAAATGAATCAATTATAATCGATTATAACAATAATCGATTATAATTTATTATAACAATAATCGATTATCAGCATAATTTATTTTTTTTAACTTTCCCAAACAAGCCCTACAAAGAGAACATTTTTTAAGCATGGCTAAAAAATATTTTATTTACAACCAATGGCCTTTGTGTGTGTACAAAAAACCAATTCATCGTTTTCAACGCATCCGTGTTTGATCCAATTCAAATTTTTTTACTATTTATAAAATCACATGGGATAAACTTTAATTTACTCATGTTCTTTACATTTACTTCTTATGTGTGGGGTGTGGTTTAAAGTCATAAGTTATTAAATATCGATCTATTATACATACTTAGGGGTGGAGAGAGGTCATGCGGCTCATTGAGGGCCTATGATTTAGCATATTAAAAGTTTGACTTGACTTAACTCGTTTAATAAAATGATTAAGTATGACTTCTTAAAAAAACATATTTAGATAAATGAGCCAAGCATCAGCCCTTTGAAAAAGTCTTTTCAGACTTAATAAGTTGGTTTATTTAATTATATATGTTATTACTTTGAATTATTATGATATTTTAATATTTATATAATATAATTATTAATTTTATAAATAATATAATAATTTTTTAAAGCCAAGACCCATTTGCCTTTATAAAGGTTTAGACCCGTTAACATATCTCATTGGCTTATTGA
The DNA here is from genome assembly GCA_029884595.1 of Ormosia semicastrata. Taxonomy (NCBI): domain Eukaryota; kingdom Viridiplantae; phylum Streptophyta; class Magnoliopsida; order Fabales; family Fabaceae; genus Ormosia; species Ormosia semicastrata. Next base: position 63,554,211 of record JAQQTO010000062.1, read on the forward strand.
AAAGTTGGTATGTAAACTTATTTAAAGGCCGTTGACTTTCAAGTTAGATCGGATGTTTTAAAAAATCATATTAGACCTTAAAATATGGTCTTAATAAGGTAAATAGGTCAAGCTCAAGTTTTACATATGAAAAATATATCATATCCATTTAAGATAATGTCTAGCCTTCCATCTCTAACATATCCTATCTTAAGTTAAAATGAAATTTTCTAAACAATGTTTATAATTGTGGTTGGTGCTGAAAATTAATAATGATAGAATCAAGAAACGCGTTAACGTCACTCATGGTCAAAACTCATGATCTTTTTCTTATTGAAGACATTGAATGACTTTCCTGGAACATGCTTTCAAATTTCAAGTGCAGTGAAGTAATTTATTAAAAATATAAAATATAACTAAGCAATTGATGGGTAGGATACATGGTTTGGTGTGAAGAAAGAAAAGAACAAACACAACAAACAGACTTGATAAGGATGTGCTTTCAAACCTCACTAGTTTAGAACAATTATTTCCAAAATGAGTCTCTGTCCTTTCGTGGAAGATACCTTTTAAATTTTTACGTATTGTTTACTTGCTTGCTTGTTTGTGATGTGGTTTCCCACTACAATACTCTATTTTGGAGGAGTATGCAATTTTGTTTTCGGTTGATGAATTTTTTTTAAATATTAACTTGATACATGTTGGGTGTACTTTATATTTTAGACAATCAATGGCCTTTGTGTATGTACATAAAACAAATTCATTGTTTAGAAGGAGTACGTGTTTGATCGAGTTCAATTTTTTTTACAATTTATAAAATTACATGGGATAAACTTTAATTTATTCATTTTCTTTAATTTTTTTACAATTTATAAAATTACATGGGATAAACTTTAATTTATTCATTTTCTTTACATTTGCTTGTTATATGTGGGGTACGGTTTAAAGCCATACATTATTAAATATTGATCTATTATACATACTTAAGGGTGGAAAGAGGTCATGTAGTCCGTTGAGGTCTTATGATTTGACATGTTAGATGTTTAACTTGACTTTACTTGTTTAATAAAAAGTTTAGATAAGATTTTTTAAAATGTCAATTTAATTAAATGGGCCAAGCATTAGACTTTTAGAAAAGTCTTTCGAACTTAATAGGTTAATTTATTTAATTATATATATTATTACTTTCAATTATAATAATATTTTAATATTTATATAATATAATAATTAATTTTATAAATAATATAATATTTTTTAAAGGCAAGACCCATTTGTTTATATAAAAGTCTAAACCTATTTGCATATCTCATTGACTTATTTGAAAGTAAACATATTATCTTATTTAATGACCATAAATTTTCAAGTTAAATTGGACTTTTAAAAATGTTAAATCAAATCTTTAAAAATAGTTTTAGTAAGATAAATAGGTCAAGCTCAAATCTTACATTTAAAAAATATATTATACCCATTTAATACAATGTCTGACCTTCCATCCCTGACATACCCCATCTTAAGTTAAATTTAAATTTTCTAAACAATGTTTATAATTGTGGTTGGTGTTGAAAATTAATAATGATAGAATCGAGAGACGCGTTAACGTCACTCATGGCCAAAACTCTTGATCTTTTTCTTATTGAAGGCATTGGATGACTTGTCTGGCTTTCAAAGTTTCAAGTGCAGTGAAGCAATTTATTAAAAATATAAAATATAACTAAGCAATTGATGGGTAGGATAGATGGTTTGGTGTGAAGAGAGAAAAGAACAAACACAACAAACGGACTTGATGAGGATGTGCTTTCATACTTCACCAGTTTAGAACAATTATTTCCAAAAGGAATCTTTGTCCCTTTGTGGAATATATCTTTTTATTTTTTACATATTATTTACTTGTTTGCTTATTTGTGATGTGGTTTCCACTATAATACTCTATTTTGGAGGAGTATGCAATTTTGTTTTTGGTTGATGAAACATTTTTTTAATATTAACTTATTACATGTTGCGTGTACTTTATATTTTAGACAATTAATGACCTTTGTGAGTGTACATAAAACCAATTCATTGTTTTCTAGGCATCCGTGTTTGATTGAGTTCAATTTTTTTACAATTTATAAAATCACATGGGATAAACTTTAATTTACTCATTTTTTTTACACTTGTTACAATTTAAGGCCATACATAATTAAATATCGATCTATTATACATACCTATAGGTAGAAAGAGGCCATGCAGCTTATTAAGGATCTATAATCTGATATGTTTATGACTTGACATGACCTAACTCATTTAATAAAAAAAATAAATAAAGTTTTTTAAAATGTTAATTTAGTTAAATAAGTTAAGCGTTAGGCCTTTGAAAGCGTTAATAGGCAGGTTTAATTAATTATATATATTATTATTTTAAATTATTATAATATTTTAATATTTAAATAATATAATTAATAATTTTATATATAATATAATTTTTTAAAAATCAATACTCATTTGCCTATATAAAGACTAGACCCATTAAACTTATTTAAAAATAGACATATTAATTTATTTAAAAATAATAAATTTTTAAGTTTAATCAAACTTTTAAAAAAATTAAGTTAAACTTTTAAAAATAATTTTAGTAAGGTAAATAAGTCAATGTCAAGTCTTGTATTTAAAAAACAGGCCATAATCGTTTAAGACAAAGTCAGGTCTTTTCACCCCTAACATATCCCATCTCAAGTTAAATTGAAATTTTCTAAACAATGTTTACAATTGTGGTTGGTGCTGAAAATTAATAATGATAGAATCGAGAGAAGCGTTAATGCTACTCATGGCCAAAACTCTTGATCTTTTTCTCATTTAAGACTTTGGACGACTTACCTGGAACATGTTTTCATAGTTTCAAGTGCAGTGAAGCAATTTATTAAAAATATAAAATATAATTAAGCAATTGATGGGTAGGATAGATGATTTGGTGCGAAGAGAGGAAAGAACGAACTCAACAAATGGACTTGATGAGGATGTGCTTTCATACTTCACCTGTTTAGAATCATTATTTCCAAAAGGAATCTCTGTCCCTTCACGAAATATATCTTTTTATTTTCTACGTATTGTTTACTTGTTTGTTTGTCTGTGATGAGTTTCTCATTATACTACTCTATTTTGGAGGAGTATGCAATTTTGTTTTCGGTTGATGAAATTTTTTATTAATATTAATTTGTTACATGTTTGGTCAATTAATGGCTTTTGTACGTTTCCAATTCATTGTTTTCTAGGCGTCCGTGTCAAACGCTGTTGGTGATAATGGACCTTACCAAACGCCATTGACTAATGACATTGAGCGTGCAAATGGCTTTGTTTTTAAAAGGACCAAGCTTTTCATAAAGTCAGTTCACATTGAAATGTTGGAAATTTCCAAGTGCTTGATTCAAGCATTGAAATTATAAAACTTCCCATATGTTACTCAGAAGCATACATAATATACACTTGGATCCCTGATTTCAATATCTTGAAGTTGGTGGCGTGGGACTGGCATTATGGTATATAATGATTTTAATCCAAATTACATAATATTTTTTTTTTTGTGCAAAGTCAGTTTTGTAGACTCTCTTTCCAAATCATTTCATGCTAGTAGCTAATCTTTTCTTCTCTATTTTACTTTCTGATTGATTGTGTGTTCCTTTACAGACTTATTGCAGATTGTTGAGAGAGCAAGATTTACTTGTGTTGAGGGAGGGACTAGAAGCCAAATCTATTAATTAAGACACTTTGTGGTCTTGTTTCTGTTCGATGGCATCCTCTTCTTTTTGTCATTTTACTGAAATACAACATGATGTCTTCATTAGCTTTAGAGGCACAGACGTCCGGCGTGGTCTGCTTAGCCATTTGATAAAAGAATTAAGTCGTGAGCAGATTGATGTCTATGTAGATGAAGAACTTGAGAGAGGAGATGAAATATCATCCTCACTTCTCAGAGCAATCGAAGGATCATATGTTTTATTGGTTGTATTCTCAAAAGACTATGCTTCTTCAAAGATGTGCATGAAAGAGCTTGTAAAAATGATTGAGTGCATGGAAAGAAATAAACAAATTGTAATACCTGTCTTCTACAATGTAGATCCATCAGATGTTGGGCACCAAAAAGGAGATTATAGAGATACTTTAGCTAAACATGAAGGAAAATTCGAGGAATACATGCTTGAGAATTGGAGATCAGCTCTGAAGAAAGCTGCTGAATTATCAGGATTTCATTACCCAACAAAATTTAAGTAAGTTTTTTTTTTTTTCAAGTACTTGTTTAACGATCAATGTTTTTTCACCTGTTATTTATTATTTCTTGTATAGCATGCATTTTTAATAGGTTGCTTGAATAGCATTTGTTTTCTATATTATTTTCCATCAAACACTGCAACAGTTTTACGCTAGATTAATTCTTAAAGATTAAAATTATATTTATCATAACTCGTTTTTTCTCATGGTTTGTTTGCATTAAGGAGAGAGAGAGAGAGAGAGAGAGAGATTTATTATTTCATTTGTTGTTAGTCTATACATGCACATTGCATTGACAATCAATAAAAGCCAGAACGTTACCAACAAAAGATTTTATTTTATGGATAAAAGTTTTGTTACTTTGATATATACATTTCTCCTATATTTTATTGTTTTTTCTTTTACACATTCTCTTTTCATTTTTTTCCTTCTTTTATCTGCCAGGAATGAATCTGACCTTGTTGATGAAATTGTAAAAGATGTTTCAAAAAAGTTGAGCAAGTTTTACTCAAGTAAATCAAATGGCCCAAGTGAATCAAATGATCTCGTTGGAATCGATAAAAATATAGCACAGATTGAATCTTTATTGGCAATGAAGTCAGAAGAAGCTCTAATGATTGGAATTTGGGGCATGGGTGGCATAGGTAAGACAACCATTGCTCGTGCTATATTTGATAAATATTCTCTCCACTACGATGGTTGCAGCTTCTTGAGAATAAGAGAAGAAATTGAAAAAAGCCATTTGAGTTGTGTACGTGAAAAACTTCTTTTTGAACTATTTGGGGGAAAAAACCTCCATACAGATGGCATAAGCAAAGCAAGATTTTTGTCTTCTGATGTTAAGAGAAGGTTGAGTCGGAAAAAAGTTTTTATTGTGCTGGATGATGTGAATACTTCAGAACAATTAAAACATCTTGTTGGAAATCTAAGCTTTGGATCAGGGAGTAGGGTGATCATAACAAGTAGAGATAAGAAGGTGCTTATTAGTGGAGGAGTCTATCGAATACATGAAGTCAAAGAATTGAATTCTCAAGAATCCCTTAAACTCTTCTGCTTAAAAGCCTTCAACGAAAGCCAGCCCAAAATAGGATATGAAGAGCTATCAAAGAAGGCAATTGTTAATGCCAAGGGCAATCCATTAGCTTTGGAAGTTTTGGGTTTAGATTTCCACTCCAGAAGTAAAGACACATGGGAGTGTGCAATAAGAAGACTCAAGAAGTATCCCAATGAGAAAATTCAAAGTGTGTTAAGATTCAGTTATGATGGACTACATGATATAGAGAAAAAGGCATTTCTAGATATTGCATTTTTTTTCAAAGGAGATGACAAAGATTATGTTATAAGGCAACTAGATGCTTGGGATTTTTATGGAGCTAGTGGAATAGAGGTTCTACAACAGAAAGCTCTTATAACTATTTCAAAAGACAATAGAATAGAAATGCATGACTTGATACAAGAAATGGCTCAGAAAATAGTTTGTGAAGAATCTCCTTATCCCAGAAGACGCAGCCGATTGATTTTGAGGGATAAAGAGGAAATCTATGATGTATTGAAAAATAACAGGGTAAGAAAGATAATTTATCTTACCTTTCATTTTTTTTCGTAGAAATTGCAGCTAGTTTAATAGTATTGTCTTAACGTTATTATGGTTTTTTTTTTCAGGAAAATGATGCAGTAGAAGCCATGCTTATAGATGTGTCTCAAATTGGAGATGTACCCTTGAGTGTTGACACTTTCAGAAAGATGCCTAATCTAAGATTTCTCAAATTTTATTGCCCGTGGCATGTTGATCTCTTTATGCCACCAAGCCATGTTATAGAACTCTTGCGGGGAGTGCAGGTATACATGAATATGTGTAGTCTCGTTTTTTCTTTTTTTCATTTAATTGAAATTTGAGGATTTTCTAATATCATGTTTTTTCTTTAATTGTTATAGGATTTTGTGAACTTAAAGACAACTGACCTTAGTCGATCGAAACAGTTGGTGGAGCTCCCACAGTTCCCTAAGATGTCAATTCTTGAATGTGCAAATCTCAATAACTGTCACAGTTTACACGATCTTGTGAATTTAAAGACAATTGACTTTAGTAGATCCAAGCAGTTGATGGAGCTTCCAGATTTGTCAGAGGCATCCAATCTTGAGCGAGAATATCTCTTGGAATGTGAAAGTTTGTGTGATGGTCCTCCATCTATTTTATCTCTGCAAACACAAGTTACTTCGGTTCTATCTGGGTGCAAAGAACTCATGAGCATTGGAAGCGAGATTCATTTAAAATCTCTTGACTACCTTCTTATTGATGACTGCTCAGGTACAAAGGAAATTTCAGTGTCATCGAAGGAAAAAAGACAGCTAAATTTAACAGACACTGGAGTGGAAATATTAAACTCGTCCATTGGAAACCTCAGCAATCTTGAATGCTCAGATATGGATGGTCTACAATTTAAGAATCTCCCCAACGAGTTATTTTGCCTGAGATCTACATATTATCTTAGGCTTTCTAAAAGCGGAGGACAAGACACTGGGAAACCCAAGCTACATATTCTATTTGATGGGTTAAGGTATTCTCGACGAATATCTTTGAACGAGTTGTATAACTTACTTAAACTGGCAGTCCCTCAGAATATCAGTGTTTTTTCATGGTTTTGTGATTTGACACTAGATGGAAGCGACATTCAGAGCTTGCCTGAAAGCATCAAGCATCTTCCACAGCTAAAAGTTCTTTCCTTAAGATATTGCAGTGGCCCGTTTTGGTTTCTTCCAGAGCTTCCACCATCAGTTAAAGTTTTGGATCTCTCCCACTGCACATCACTGAGTGAAATTCGTGGTCTTCAAAACCTTCCAAAACCCATGAAACTTTATTTGTTAACCTTCGCATCACTTGAGAGACTCAAACAACTGCCAAAAATTCTTGAATACATGACCACCTGCACATCACTAGATCTTCCCAGACGAACAAATTGTGGGAGGTTTGGGTCTCTGCCAGAGCTTCCACCATCAGTTGAATATTTATATTTCTGGTGCTGCACATCAATGGGGACAGAAGTTGGTGATCTCAGCGAAGTTAAATTGCTCAATACATTAAGACGTGGGAATCTTCCAGATACAGACGAGTTATCTCTCCTGACATCTCTAACGGTACTTAATATTTTTAACTGCAGACTCGTAATTGAAAAACAGAAGCTGCATATCGTATTTGATGGCTTGCGGTCTTTAAAAACACTATATTTGGTGGATTGCTGTTACTTGTCTGAACTCCCCGACAACATCAGTGTCTTATCACAGTTATGTGAAATAAGGCTAGACAGAAGCAGTGTGGTGAGGTTGCCTGAGAGCATCAAGCATCTTCCCGGGCTGAAAATACTCTCGTTGTGGGGTTGCAGGAGGCTTCAGTCTCTACCAGAGCTTCCATCATCCATTCAAATTTTGGATGCCCTCGGCTGCATATTGCTGGAGACAGTAGTATTCAGTTTAACGACTGCTGGACCACCTGAACTACAATACGCATATATTTCATTCCAAAATTGCTTGAATTTGGTTGGAGAAGAATTTAATGATTCATTTCATCAATATGCAAGGACACTAGCACATGGATACAAATTAAGAAGCACAAAAACAAGAGCACAAGAGTGGAAGTACAGCTCTATTAGTCCTTTTAGGTTTTGTTACCCAGAAAGCAGCGTACCAGAGTGGTTCACATATCGTACAATGGGGGCTTCCATAACTATTGAACTTGCTCCACCTTCAAATGACCTTTTCAGTTGCCTTCTTTGCGTTGTTCTGTCTCCCTCTAGATTCCCCATATTCGTAGATATTAAATGCCAATCTTACTTGGAAGATGGTAACATGCCCAGATATGCAACTGTAGAACATTTTCAGCATCGGATTTGGCTGGATCTGAATTCAGATCATGTTTATATATCATATTCTGACTACTGTTGCCACTTATTGAGGGAAATTAAGGCAGGCAGAGCAAATGATCAGTGCACTTCTTCTAGTTATAATCCAAAAGTTACGTTTGAATTCTCTTTTGAATGGGAACATGAGCTGGAAGGATTGATCAAAGAATGTGGGGTCTGTCCACTGTATCTCTCAGATTATCACAACTTCAACAAAACTGAGAGGCAACAGGATGTTTTTGAGTTGGAGACCACTGAAATTGAAAATGGATCTGGAAGCACTAGTGACCAAGAACCACTCCTTCAGAGAAACTAGGAATTGGTTTAATCGGTATGTCTTTCTTGCTATCTTTAAATTTTTAGTCCTCTAATATAAATTATTTTCCTGTATTTCCTTCACAAATCAATACCTGATATTTCTTAAAAGCTTGACATTGGTACTCTAATAATGAATGTATATTTAATAGATAGGTCTGTGTGAATAAAACTAATGGGGATGATGAATCTGAAGAAATATTTTTGTTTTTTTTGCAATTTGTCTGTTTTTAAAAGAAAATGGTTACTTTCTAATGTACTGAACCCTGTTGATATGTTCTTTAATGTCATTTTTCCGTAGTTATACTCTTTATGATATCTCTTTGACTTGTTGCCATGACATTTTCCACTGGATACCGTGTTCCTAAGTACTGTGTTTGTAGTTATATGGATTTGCCTTGTGCTTACTATTCTGTTTCGAACTCGTTCTCTGTCCACTGTAAATTTTAGTCTTGTAGGTAGTTAAACATAATCATTGTCTCTGCAATTCAGTTTCACTATAATTCATTAGAAGAAAATTCAAGTGTTGGCAAAATCATGAACAATTCAGAGAAAAATTAAGATGATTTACTTTCAGGATTTGGATTTACTTCTTTAATAAATGTGAGCAGAAGCTTTTTTCTTATCTTGTTCCTTTTTCTCTATTGTTAGATGAAACAATGTATTTCAATTATTGTTTTCATATGACACTAACTATTATAAAGACATGTGAAATTAGCTTGCATCAGGCGTCTAGTTCTTAATTTTTTTTTTCTGTTGTCTATTTTATTTTTGAGCATTGCATATCAAGCTTTGCAGGATTTGTGGTTTGTTTTTTAAAAATACTTTATTAAACCTTAATGTTAATGTAAGTGGTTAAAGCAAAATGTTTCTAGGTCAAAACTTAATTTCTTGTCTTCAGGTTCACTTTGTTTTCCTTTTGGTGGTTGGCTCAAATGTCAGAAAAATGAAGTGAATCTTGATTTGTGTTGTTTTTCTTTATCTTTTTATTTTAATTAGAAACAAGGTATCTTAATTCATTCTGCAAAACTTCCCCTCAATTGTAAAATTTTGATAAAAGGGGTTTAATTTCTTGAGCAGTCAAATCATGAACAATACGGACTAAATGGTGGAAACTAGGAAATAACTACAGCATTGCCTGCTAACAATGCTTTTTTTTACTTTGTCATAAATAATGTTTAAAATATCAAATGTTATGTTAGGCCAAAATATTTTTTAAAAATATTTTTCTGACAGTTTGTCTTTTTGCGACAATTTTCTTCATGAATTGGCTAATCTCAGTTCTGATGGAGCACTGCAGCTATTTTCTGAACTCTAAATATCTTTTTTCATTTAAGTAAAACTTTTATATGCACTCATAATAGTAATCTTTTTTTGGTACATCATAATAGTATTTTTTTTTCTTTGCATGTGGTGTGCATTTTATTGTAATGGTTAAGTGTGTGTTTAGTTTATAGTTAGTAAACTTAAATTTAATTGAAAGTGTGTTTATAAATTTTAATTTGGTTAAAATTAAGTGTGTGTCCAGTTATCAGTTGAAAATCCGTTTGAGGCTGTAAACGTAAGTTTGGAATTGATGAATGTTGTAAAACTTTGTTTGAGTATTTGTATGCATTATTTCAACATGCTTTTCGCCTCCACAAGTTGTTTGGCCAAAAGGCAATAAATTTGGCCAAAAGGAATAAATATGTCCATTAAAGTTTATTTTTTTTAATATTTATTTTCACAAACTCATTTTTGATATAAAAATTTTTAAACATAAATCACGTTATTATAAATTTATTTTTAGCTAAACTTAAGTTTGTAAAATCAAAGTTAACTCAAATTTAAGTTTACAAATTCTAATCTAAACACACACTAATGCTTGCATTAAGTAGTTGGTTAGATCTAACAAAGTGCATGAAACCGACATTTAGTACATATGATCTCTTTTAGTTGTCATGTGTTCACTGTTCACTTCGTCATATCTTTATTATTATGTTAACAATAGATGTGAATATGTTCTGGAGTTCTTTAATCCTTTTTAAGTTTTACATGGTATATTTATGTCACTAGGCCACCAAATTCTTGTCTGTGACCCATTTGACACTACTACAATTTTGATTTTTAACATCGAAGTTGTTGACAAAGCTTAAAAAGTGTTATTTAAATTTGTATTAGTAACGTTTTTTTAAATTGCTTTTAGTTATAGTTTTAAGCCACATATTTTTAACAATGTTTAAGAAACGTTATGATAATAAATATAGACAACACTTTATGACCGTTATTTAAATTTAAATATGTTTAGACAATGCATTTGACATTACACTTAAAAAGTGTTGCCTAAAGCTTGTAAAAGCAACATTTTCTTATAGGTGGCATTTGACAAGAGTTTTGATAACTAGAAATAAACATTGAAAAATAATTAATTTTTCTAACTCATTCTCTTAATAATTCTCTTAATTACTAAATTAAAAAAGTATTAAATATTTTTTATATTTTTAAAATATTAGTTATATTTAATTTTTCATTCAATATTTTTTTATTAAATAATAAAAAAATTATTAAGAAGATATTTTAAGAAGATATAACAAAGCTTGTAAACATTGCTTTTAAAGCGTAGTTTTAGACGACAAAGAGGACATTTTTTAAGTATGGCTAAAAAATATTTTATTTGGATATGCTTATTCACATAATAAGCAACGCTTAACAAAGGTGATCTTAAAAAATTTTATATGCTACACTTAAAATCATATCCTATATTTTCAATTCCCGCTAAACTTTCCAATCTTTCAATTTTCCCACAAATTTTATGCACACAATTTTGACATTATTATTTTCTGAGATAAGGCTAAACATTTATTTCCAGAAGATTTTGAGCCCTAACTTCTTCCAACCAAGCTCACTTCCACGACCTCCCACCAAGTTTGATTCTACTGCAGGCGTTCTTCCTTGGCTTTGAGCCTTTTCATGAGCAAGTTCGCTTCCTGGGAGTGGTGGAGTTGCAAGAGACGACGAGGCTAAGAGATTGAGTCATTGCGCTACTGTCATGGAAGGCCGCTGATGAGATGATTGGGGTATCAATGCCTAGGAAGGTAGGCTCAGATACACCGCCTCTTCCTCATTTTTGCTTCCGTGTCTCTTCTCTTGTCAGTGTCCGATTCCTCAATTCCTCAATCTCCCTATGTGTTTGATTCTTCAATTTGGTACCAAGCTCTTTTTTTGTTCAATTTGTCAAATCTTCTTTTGACAACCCACCATGGGATGAGAATACCAATGAAACACAATCAAGGGCAGTGTCATACAGTTTATACCTTTCGTCAGATATAAAAATTCTCCTGAACAGATAGAGGAGTCCTCTAGTAGTGACAGAGCATTCCTGGTAATAAAACAAACGGTTTGTAGGAGGTCCCCGTACAAACGGCTGGCGGAACATATGCCGCTATATCTCTTCACCACGGCAGGCGGAACATATGCCGTTATATCTCTTCGCCACGGCAGGCGGAGCATATGCCGTTATATCTCTTCACCACGGCAGGCAGAACATACGCCATTATATCTCTTCGCCACGGCAGGCGGAATATATTGTGATGGGGAAGAAAATACTGCCCTCAACCTATCATTTCTTTCTCATTTTCCAAGCATTCATTCATATCATCCTTTGCATACCACAAATTACTATACCTTTCAGTTCATATCTATAATCAATACTTATTCATTGTACACCATAAATAACATTTCATTGCATAACTTAAAAACTTCTCTGCCCTTTGGGCGCTGGGCATTAGGTGCTCAGGCGTTAGCCTTCTAGCGCTCAGGCGCTACACAATGGGCGCTTAGGCACCCAACAACTGGTATAATTTATTCTCTATTTTGTTAGTTTCCAAATCATCTCCCAACCTCTCAAACATAGATTCAAAGAGATTTCTAATCTCATAAAAGATCTCTATATTATCTGGAAACATTCTCAAACAAATCTCAAAACCACTTCATAGTGGATACACAACCAAACTCAAGAAACATCTTATTCAAACCCAAGTCCATTTCTAAAACATAAAGTAATAGAAAACCACTCAAACCATTTTCAAATTCGTACATGCTATTCATAAGCTTGAAGATGAGAATAACAAATGGTAACCATAGTAAACAATCACCCCGGCCTTCCTTCCTCAGCTTGAGAGGGTTGCTTCCCTTTTTTTTTATCTTCTTTTTTCCTTTCTTTTCTTGCTTCTCCCTTATCTTGCTGAATCTTGAGCAGTGGAACATTTCTTTTAGATTTCTCATCTTCCCTTTTCCAATTCTCATCTAGATTATATCTAAAATATGAAGAAAATTTAAACAGTTCCTTAAACTTCACTTCATACCACTCCACAGTCATATATCCTTGCTCAAGTTCTAGGAAGTCCAACACATTCTCTTATTTTAACTTCTTTATAAAATACTGGTCCAAATCATGTTATCTTAGTCTCGACACTTTCCTTTAAACTTTTGGCACTAGCCCACCAATGCTCAACTTCTTCTTTTAACAATTAAACAGCAAATGACACCTTTAGATCACTCGTGCATCTCATTGTTGCAATTATCTTCTCTAAATTCCTTATCTATACCTTTGCTTTTACTGGGTCATACCTTCCCATAATATTCTGATGATTATAATTGCTCTATGTTTCTAAAAACCTCTATCACGTCTGGCACATTATTGCCAGCAAGGGTTCTATTACCTCAAGTTCGCCTAATCGATGCTATAATCACCTGCACATACTGCACATTATATATTGAGTTGATCAGACTCAATATTATGTAACAGTGTGACAGTTAACCATAACATGCCAACTCAAGGCTGTTATGCAATTCTACCTATGCATCTCATCATTAAGACAAGACAAATGCATAACAAAGCATAGCTAGTCCATACCCCGGCTCAACAGGATGAACTGCTCTGATATCATATTGTAACACCCTAATACTAATACTAATGACACGCCTAGGGTCATGTCTTAGTGATTAGCATTAGTGATGTCACTTTAAAACTGATAACAAGTTTATGAGCCTGATATAGGTGTGATCTTACACATATATCAAAATAATCTTTATACAAGTATGTACTTAATGATACAAATAATTCATCATATACCATCATGGCAATGCTTTATCTAATAATTACATCTAATTTTTTCTTCTCCAACACTGGTCTTCTTTTCTGCGTGCTTATCCTTCGATGTTCCTGGAAATAATACAGAAATACAACATACGAGGATGAGAATTCAAAGAATTCTCAATAGTTTTATAAAAACATGACATCGTAATATTTCCAGCTGTTTCGGGAAAAAAAAACCCTTCTTTGTTTAAAACTCAATATAAACATGTGTGTGTGTGTGTGTGTGTGTGTGTGTGTGTGTGTATATAAGTTAGAAAGGTGGCAAACTGCCAAAATTGGTTCTCCCTCTTCCCGAAACATAAATCCAATTATTATCCTTTATAAAAATCAATTGCACAATCCAATAAATCATACAGTTTTACATTCAGGTATTTATCACAATCAATTCAAGTATTCACACTAGATATACATAATATACATTATATACAAAATTATTCAATCCTTTGAGATTTCAAGTAGAGAGGAAGTGACTTACTTAACCTCCATCTACCCTTATTCTTTCATTATTATGCTTCCCATTGTCATTAACATATATCGTTCATTTATAATCATATATGACTAAGAATAAGCAATTGAACACAGAAGGTGTCACGACCTATTTCATTAACACATTGTGAATTTTCTCATTTATTTAATTACTCTACAAAACAATATAAAAAAAAAACTAATACAATCATTAAGATTTCCAATCAATATCTAGCATCAATATATGAAACTTACACATAGAAATTATAAATTAAAAACAGGACAGCATTATGTTTTTAGAGAATTCAACCCGATTTTAACCATAATTACATTGCATTCATCACCACAATTTCACATAACAACCAATAGGATATAAGGATCAAAACAAAACAAGGAACCTCTTATCCAAACCTTGTCTTGGCCATGAATCAACATAAGGTAAGGTTTGGCCATGAACCTATCATCTTCAAATCCTTACTTGTTCAATCACTTAACCAAGTCCTCAAAATCAAGTAACAAAAAAGAATCATAAGCTAGACATTCACCACTCCCTTGGCCTTGTTTTGGCCGTGGCCTTCACATTCCAAAGACACAATATGTTAATCATACAACAATACTAATTACATTCAAAACTCAATAGAAAAAAGGAAAACAAATTGAAACCATTAACTTGTCACAAATTCTGTTTTCAACTGTGAACCCATAAACAAGGAAATAAAATTTATTTGAAGAAAATCATAGAAGATGAAGCACAAAGTAAGGTAAGGCAACCCCTACCGTGACACAATTTAATCTCACATTCCAACCATTTTCTCATCACTACAACATCATATCTTGATACTAACATCAATAGAATTAGATAAGCAATTAAAATAATAAAATCTCCTCAAAAAAACTCAAAATGACTGTGAGCCTCACTAGGGTTTACCTTAAACTAAAATTTCAAATTTTTACAAGTATCAACTCAATCTAACATTCAATAGAATAAATAGCACAAATGAAAGTAAAGAAACTCTAATTTTCTCACAACTTGGCCGTGATACTCCAACCTTAACACAGTAGTTTTTATCACTTCCTCATCATAAATATTGACACAAATTCAAGCAAAAATCCAATAGAAGAAAGATAACAAATTAGAGCGATAAAACTCCATTGTGGAAACATGGTTTGGGTAAAATTCAAAGCCTCAACACAATCAGAAATAGAACAGCAGAATTTCATTTAAAACCCATGGAAGATCATAAGAAAAATGAAGCAAACGTCCCCTACCTTTCCCCTTGCTTCTCAAGCTTTGGTTTCCTTCATTTTCCTTCTTTTTCTTCACTTTTTCTCCTTCTTTTCCTCTCCTTTTGGCTGCCGTGCTCTTGCTCTGTTTTGTCTCTGCCCTCTTTCGTTTTGGGCTAGAAAACGTGAGGTGAAAAGCCAAAAAGATGAAGGAAAGAAATCAAGAATTGGTGGAATAAAAACTATTTGTATTTGGCTTTGAAATTATAAGAAGAAGATAAAAATTTGAAGTTGCTGTGGCGGGTGAATAGTAAATAGATGAAGAGAAATTGAGTGGGAGAATGTAGAAAAATCTAGACAAAGGTACTGGCTATGGAAATGGTAAAGAAAGAATAAAGATTTCATGCTAGAACTTTTGTATCTGTTAAGCGCACTTTAATCTTTCACAACTAAGTTTTCAAGTTACCATAAGTCTTATAGAAAATTTTAGGACTTAGCTTAGTCCTCGAATCCATTTTTTTTCATAATTTTCTTATACTGCTATTTATCATATAAGCTGCACTATTTTTCTCAGTTTAAATCGAACCTGTAAAATAAGTAAATATGTCTTCCTCAAAATATTTCTCATACCAAAATATTCTCCATATTCTACTTATCATCTTTATGAAATTTCAAAATTTTTTGGACTGCTTAACTTTTTCGACTATTTTTCAGCAGTATCCTTAAGAATACCAAATTAACTCAGCTGACTCTCCAAAATTTTCTATAACTATTATCAATTATTTATAGCTAAGAAATAAATTTTCTATATTTATTTTCATCATATCAATTGATTCTACAGATACCTTAGTTATTCTCTTATACTCAGTGTTATAGATTTACGCTCCAATTACTTCAAAAAAATTAGCCGAATTAACAGATAACTCTTACTAATATTACTGAGCTTCTATAACACTATTTAGGACTTATTAAGTAAGGAAGGGTATTACAACCTATCCCATAATATTTAAGCAAACTCAGTTGTTCCATTCTCTCTCTCTCTTAATTCCACAACTTCATTCAAAGGTTTTAGCACCTCCTTATTTATTCATTCAAACGTTGGTGACAGTTTCAATCTCAGGTATAATTTCATTTTTTTTTTAAATTCTTTAAGCATTTTGAGTCTTAAGATATTATTTGTTTCATGAGATATTTATGAACTTTAAGTTATTTCACTCGAACATATATGGTGACATGGATTTGGATATACTGCAGTCACTGTATGTATGTAGTGAGCCTCACTAATTTCCTTGAACACAATTGTGAGTAAAAGTGATAAATGGAAATAGCATGTTAAAAATTATTTTAATATATATTGTAGTATTATACAATTATATGATGCCATATGAGCCTGGAATGATTTAAAATATTTAAGCTCCAAAGTCTTAAGACTACTCAGCTTTTGAAAGCTGAGATATGGAGCTTTAAGTGGTAGAAGATCTAGGAATTATGTATCTTACATGAGTTGCTAGTTAATGCATGAAGTAGATTGAATTCTGTAAAATTATTTACTGTTATGAGTGATGAAACATCTTACAGTGTGGTCATGGTTGTGGAATCAAATGACTACTTTAGCTCATGAAATTTTAATGAAATAAAGTTAGACACCTTAAGATTAAGACTACCAGATTTCACAAATTTTGGAAGTCCCTATCTAAATTAAGTCCACCCTAAGAGTTTAGATTCAAAATCTGTACTCTTCTTTAACATTACTCAATGTCATATCCAAATTAGATTCTAATGTATTACTTGTGAGCTTAAAATTTAACCCAAAATGTTGAATAGATTCTAATGTATTAAAATCAATTAACTCATTGATTTTTTTTCGACATTTATTTATTTTGGGTTAAAATTAATTAGGTAGATGTAGACTTGGCTGTTATTTTATTTTTAATTTTTTAGAATATTTATTATAGATTTATTTATTTATTTTATAGTGAAATTCTACTAGATAAAGCGAAACAAAGGCATCCTGCATGTGGATACAATTATGGAGATTTGTCAAGGATATTCAACTTTAGTTTTTTGGTTCTTTCATTTATGTTATGTAATCAAGAACAATCGCACTGTTTTTGTACTCACAACAATAGTAAATAATTTTTTTTCTTAGTTTTGGTGTAAACAGTAAACACTTGCATAATTTAGTATATTTTGTTTTTGTCAACAATACGTGAATGTTTTTTCTTTGAGAAGAATTAGTTTTTTAATACATTATTGGTTTTTTAATACATAGGTAAAAAGTGTTGCCTAAAAGTAGATATGCATAGGCAACTTTTCAAAAAAAGGGCCTATGGGCAACATTTTATACATGTTATCTTAGAGCGTATTTAAAAGCAACAAAACTAAAGCGTTGCCTAAAACAGAATTTATAACTAACATGTAGAAAATTGTCAAAACTTTAACTTATAGGCAACACTTCTTACAAGTTGTCTTACGGTGTACTTAAAAGTAATGACACTAAGTCATTGCCTAAAATAACCTATAACTAACATGCAGAAAACATTTGCCAAAACATTGACCTATAGGTAGCACTTCTTAAAAGTTGCCTTATAATGTCCTTAAAAGCAACAATACAAAAGTGTTGCTTAAAGCAGTACCTATAACTAACATGTCAAAACCATTGTTAGAACTATCCATAGCCAACTTCTCGAAAGCATTGTTAGAAGATAAGAATAGGCAATGTTTGTTTTTTTAGCAATGGTTTTTTTTTTGAAGTGTTGCCAAAAGCTTAAAAAAGAGCATTGTCATAAACTTTAGGCAACGATTGTTGGCCAATGGCAATGCTTTTCAGCCCTTGCCAAAGGACAAAATTGTTGTAGTACGAGTTTACCTGTTGACAAGTTGAACATAAGGTGGCTGACATGCTTGTCCTCAAGCTCAAGGATTACATTGTCTATTATTCTAGTTTTAAACCAACATAAATTGCTGCTGTCTCATGGTCATATATTGCTTATTGCTTCCTAGGCTTAACATTTTTCTTGTCAAACTTAGCACCTGACAACAGTCATCGTAAATAATTATTATATATAGGTCAATTTCTAATTCTTTTTCCCTTCCAACTCAGCTATGAATTTGGAAAGATTCACATTACAAAAGTGGAATGAAAATATCACCAAGAAATCCTGCATCACCGTAGGTGTTCTTATATATGCGCTTGGAATAGCAAACCAGCATTGTTGTTGCTGCATGAATTCCCTTACCGATAAGTGAGACATGAATACGTTAAGGAAATTCAGTAGGAGACTGTTTACATTTTTTTCGTTTGGCAGGGAAATATCTTTCAAAATAAGAGATGAACATTTGAGCTCTAATACCCTCACAAAGAGGACTAACCTATGTTATTTAAAGCATATTCAATGACATAGTTATCTTGCGTTAGTTATATTATGAAACTTTGGCTTTCTAACTACAGACAATTATGGAAAAGTCTACCTTCATACCTTTTACGTACCTGATAATTTGTGTAAATAATTAGTAATTGAAGTGTATTATGTGGTGACTAAAAACATATATTAATATGTAAATAATTGGTAATTGAGTCATTGTATAATACACATCAATCACCAATTACTTGTATGTCAATCACTAATTATTCACATATTAATTAATATTTTGTCATTATATAATATATACATATCATTATTTATTTACATGTGAATCACCAAATAAAGATGTGATGTGAAAAAATATATGCAAATAGTACTGCTGGACAATTATTTGACAAAGTGAACCCACATATCTGGCATACGGTCTTTACAAACACTACATTTTAAGGGTTGTTGTAAGTTAACTGAATTCCACACTACAGTTTAAGGGTTGTTGTAAGTTAACTGAATTCCTGAGAATATCAACATGTTATAATTATTAAAATTAGTTATCCGTAAGTTGCATGAATTATTTTAAATTATAAATTTGTAACTGATTTTTTACTTTTATTGTATAAATATCTAGTATGTATTTGAATTAGCTTGTTTATGCTTTCAAAAAAGGTTATAATTGAAATATTTTAAATAACCAATGCTTAGTTCAAGTAGTTTGACACTTGTTTTTCTTAAGTAAAGTCTTGAATTCGAGTCTTGTGAATGAAAAAAAATAGTGCCGAGAGAGCTTTACACTTGTTTTGGACCGGGTTATGAGTTAACAGTTCAGAAGTAACCCAGCCCACCATAATAGCATCCTAAATATTTATGTGCGCTATTAGATAAGTTAATTTATCTATTTATGAGACGCAAATTTAATCACATAATCTCTCATAGATGTGGATACTAATTACATTCCACATAAATAGGAAATTAGTTATAAGAGATAACAATCTTATGGATTCTGATCTTAAATAATAGTATTCAATTCATACTAAACTACGATTTTAATCACCCAAGACACTCCTATAAATACCCTGCAAGGTCTCAAAGATATGCATTTAATTTTAAACATTACCAACATTGTGTACGGTCTAACTTGAGCGTCGGAGTGCCTTTTGTAGGTACCCACTCCTTCGCACCACCGTCACTACCGCCGTGCTATGGAGGATTCCACCTTCAACCACCTATTAAGGTATTTCTTTGAACCTTGTTCAGAACATTGACGCTATCTATGGAAAAAGATAAAATTATATTCCCATCATCACCATCATGGTTACCGCAAGGAGAAATCAAGTCTCTACAGATCAGAATCATGCCTCTATTACACAGAACCAACCGTCTCCCAACTGCATCCGATGTCTACCCCCACCCATGAGCCGATTCAGGAAACAATCGTTGCCCAACCAGAACCTATGTAGGATGGTGCAGAAACTTCATTTATTGGTGAAAATCTCTCATTTCCACCCACGCGAATTCAGGTGAGGCAATGTCTCGGTCCACAAGGAGCACCTTTTGGAGATGCCAGAAAGTGGGTGTCGGTGTTGTAGCATCTTGGAGCTCGAGTGGAGAATAAAGAAGTTCGGTCTTGCCATGTTGAAATCGGTCTCCCGGAGCTAGCCATAGGAGAACTCATCTATCTGTTTAGACTTTAGGATGAACGTATCCATAACCTAGAGAGTGTTGTTAACCAGGAAAAAGAAGGCGAAAACTGATCTCCAAGAAGGAATCAAGAAAATCGAAGGGATAGAGCCCATGACGAGGTTCACCATCAGAACATTCCAAGATTGGGGAACCTAGTCAAAGCGTTGAAATCCTTGTTTGGGGGAGAAAATAGCAGGACCACAGAGAAAGGAACTTGGTTTCACAAAACCAACCTTTCTCCGATAAGCTGATGACCTATGAGATCCTTAGGTGTTTCAAATATCCAACAAATATTGAAGCCTATGATAGAACCACAGACCCTCAGGAGCACTTGGATACCTATGTTTCTGCTTTCCTATTTGCTGGAGGAGATGACCCATTTATGTGTCGCGCTTTCCTTCTATCTTTGAAGAAAGCCACCTTGAGATGGTTCACTACCTTAACTCCTAAACCCGTTGTCAACTAGGAGGGCTTGTCCTTGAGATTTTTGCTATACTTTACTACCAGTAATATGCAGTCAAAATCCATCTCATGCCTCTCCCAAGTCAAACAAGGAAAGGAGGAATCTCTCCGAGACTTTATATCTCAGTTCAACAAAGAAATAGTGAACATATGTGACTGGGGTGAAAGGCTCGAACTGCACTACATGAGGGAAGGACTCCGTCCTAGGCTGCTTTTCTTCCCTCTTTCCAAGAAAGAGCCCAAGACCATGTACGAGTTTCACGCTCGAGCTGACAAATATATTAATGTTAAAAACGTTCTTTGGGCTATGAAGCATCTCGAGAAAGGAAAAGATGCTAAATTGAAGTCTGGACAACCTAACCAACAAGGTCGAAACTTGAAGCCACATTTCAAGGAAAAGTACGAGAACTACACTCCCCTCAACAAACCTTAAACTCAGATCTACCAAGAAGTGATGAACACGGAATTCAGAGATATGCAAAGACCTCCTCTATTAGAAATGTGCACAAAGGGACAAATCCAAGCACTATGCATAGCATGATGGCCATGGGCATAATACAAAGGATTGCATCAACCTCCAAGATGCTATTGAGTCACTGATATGATATGGCCGCTTGGGCCGCTATGTTTACCAATTTCAAAACAACAATCAAAAGGGAGTACAGAACTACAGGAAGTGGAGCTACAACCCACGGAGAAGTGCATCTCTGCCCTGCTAGAGAAGACACTCTCTTGCAAGGAAAGATAATCCCAACGCAAGCCTATCCTAGGGTAATGCCCAAAGCCCAAAAAGGGAACAACCCCGGGATAACGATCAAGATAACGACTGCTGTCCGAGATGTATTGAGCATGACATCATTCTCAGGAAATAAGTCAGATAACAACGTGAGAAAAGCCCTATTAATTTTGTTCTCTGACGATGATTACAGGTGCACAATCTCAGATCATGATGATCCTATGGTGATCTCAGGGATAATTACAAGCATCGAGGTTCGTCGAATATTTGTTGATCAGGGGAGCTCATTTGAAATTATGTTCCTAGACTTGTTTGAGAAGCTAGGATTATAAAATAAAGAACTAATCCTATATAGTGGCGAGCTGATAGGATTTACTAGAGATAAGATCACTGCAATGAGATACATTGTGACCTACTTGACCTTGGGGAAAGATTCCCTCTTCAAGACACTCAATGTCAAATTCTTAGTGGTTATTACAGTCAAAGGAGACCAAGCTATGGCAAGAAGATGTTACAATGAAAGCTTGAAAATCACCAAGAAGCCTCGGACCACGGCCTAACACAACAGTTCAACTTCAGTCACTACAGACCCTGTCAACATCCTATTGACTGAATTAGATGTTCATGAGGAGATCCATGGTACACGCCCTCAACTTGATAGAGAATTGCAACCCCTTCAACTTAGTTCTAAGTATGACTAAGTGACCAAGATTGAAGGACATTTAAATCAAGAAGAAAGAGCCTGACTAACTGAGTTACTGGTAAAAAATAAGGACTTTTTTGCCTAGAACTCCGCAGACATGCCAATCTTGGACCTAGAGTTCATATGCCATCGACTCTCTATCATCAAGGATATGAAGTCGATGGCCCAACAAAAAAGGAAAGTCAGACCTGAGAGATAAGAAGTAATCCAAAAACAAGTAAAAGAACTCCTGGATGCCAGATTCATCTGGGAAGTTTCTTATATCACTTGGTTCTCTAATGTGGTCTTGGTCAAAAAGGCCAATGGAAAGTGGCATATGTGTGTCGATTACACTACCTAAATAAGGCATGCCTAAAAGACCCTTATCTACTTCCCAACATAGACAAATTGGTGGATAATTCATTTGGTTTCTGACTACTTTTCTTCACGGATGCCTATTCTGGATACAACCAGATTCCCATGAAATTGAAGGACGAAGACAAGACCTTCTTCATAACCAAGATGGGAAGCTATTGTTACCATGTCATGCCATTCAAATTGAAGAATGCAAGGGAAACTTACAAATAAATGGTGAACAAAGTCTTTAAAGGACAGATTGGTAAGATGCTAGAAGTCTACATAGATGAC
This sequence comes from Ormosia semicastrata, assembly GCA_029884595.1. Lineage (NCBI taxonomy): Eukaryota > Viridiplantae > Streptophyta > Magnoliopsida > Fabales > Fabaceae > Ormosia > Ormosia semicastrata. The sequence continues at coordinate 63,577,039 of JAQQTO010000062.1, forward strand.
ATGATAGTCAAGAAGGTGGAGACTGGTGAAAACATCAAGGATCTAGAAGAAGTGTTCACCCAAAATTTGAAAGCGCAACATGAGGATAAACCCAGAGAAATGCGCCTTTGGTGGCCGACAAATTTTTAGGGTTATTGTTGACAAACTGAGGTATTGAAGCTAACCTAGAAAAATATCAGGCCATCCTTGACATACGCAGCCCATAGTCTGTGAAAGAAGTGCAATAACTGATAAGTTAAATAGTGACCCTCACATGTTTCCTAGCCAAAGCTGCTAAAAAATCTCTCACATTCTTCAAAAATTTGAAGAGGGAAAGAATTTTGAGTGGACCCTAGAGTGTAAGGTTACCTTTCAAGAATTAAAGATGTTGTCCACACCATTGATTCTCACAAGACCGGACCTCGATGAAACACTTTATGCTTACTTCTCTATCAACAAAAACAATTGAAGGTCAGAGGTCGATTTATTTTTTCAACAAATTCATACAAGGTCTCAAGATTCGTAATAAAAAAATTAAGAAATTGGCCCTAACATTATTGATTACTACAAGAAGGCTAAGGTAGTACTTCTAGTGTCTCCTCATGATAATGAGGATAGATCATCCAATCTAGCAAGTGCTACACAAGTCGGATCTCACTGGGAGAATGATTGCTTGGTCGGTGGAGCTCTCTGAGTTCGGTATTACTTACAAGTTAAGACCAGCTATAAAGGCTCAAGTATTATCCAAGCTTACATTGAACTTTGTCCATCTTAGAGCACATTCCTGGACCATCCATGTTGATAAAAACAATTGAAGGTCAAAGCTCACAAGACCAAACCTCGATGAAACACTTTATGTTTACCTCTCTGTCAACAAAAATAATTGAAGGTCAGAGCTCGGTTTATTTTTTCAATAAATTCTTGCAAGGTCTCGAGATTCGTAATAAAAAAATTGAGAAATTGGCCCTAGCATTGTTGATTACTACAAGAAGGCTAAGGTAGTACTTCTAGTGTTTCCTCGTGATAGTGAGGATAGACCATCCAATCTGGCAAGTACTGCTCAAGTCAGATCTCACTGGGAGAATGATTGCTTGGTCTGTGGAGCTCTCTGAGTTCGGTATTACTTATGAGCTAAGACCAGCTATAAAGGCTCAAGTATTATTCGATTTCTTGGTTGAGCTTACATTGAACTTTGTCCATCCTAGAGCACATTCTTGGACCATCTATGTCGATGGATCCTCAAATCCCAAAGGGAGCGGTGCTAGAGTAATGCTAGAAAATGAAGCTAGCCTCATGTTGGAACATTCTCTAAAGTTTGAGATTCCAACTTCAAACAATCAAGCTAAATATGAAGAATTTATCGCATGAATCAACATGGCAAAGGAGATGGGAGTTATGGATATAATCCTATGTAGTGATTTGCAGCTAGCGACATCCTAGATCCGAAGTGAATACTAGGCTAAGGAACTCCTATTGCACAAGTACTTCGCTAAAGTTAAAAAGTTGATGGAAAGCTTTGACAGTGTTAAGGTAGAGCACATCCTAAGGGAGCAAAACTCCAGAGCCGACATCTTATCGAAGCTTGCCAGCACCAAGAGCCCTGGAAACAATAAGTATATGATCCAAGATACCTTACTCACTCCCAGTATTATAGACAATAAAGTCCTCTTACTAGAAAATGATGAAACCTTGATAATGCCCATAAGTGCCTACCTCAGCATCGACTCATTACCTGAAGATAAAAAGAAGCCCAAAAACTGGTATGGACAATGGCTTGGTATACTATCTTGGACAATCAGTTGTATCGTCGTGAGTTTTCTTCTCCTCTCCTTAAGAGCCTCGGTCTTAACGAAACGGAGTATGTCTTGGCCGAGATTCATGAAAGGAGCTCTGGCAATCATCTCGGAAGAAAGTCCTTAGCATAGAAAGCACTGAGGGTTGGGTATTATTGGCTTACTATAGAAGCTGACAGTAAGGAACATATACAAAAATGCGACCAATCTCAACATCACTCAGACATTTATATAGCACCACCAGAGGAATTATCTTTGATGTCTATCCTCTAGCCATTCTACCACTGGGGAATGGACATCCTAGGTCCTTTCCCCCGAGCACCAAGAAAGATCAAGTACCTAGTGGTGGTTGTTGATTACTTCCCTAAGTGGATTGAGGCAGAACTGTTATCCATCATCACCTCTACGCAAATCCAAAATTCACTTATAGGAACATCATTAGCAGATTTGGAATCCCGGAGTCTGTTGTCACAGATAATGGAACACAATTCACAGATCAAAAGTTCAAGGATCTCCTATCCAATCCCAAGATCAAATAACACTTCATCTCGATGGAATAACCTAAAACCAACAAGTGATCTGAAGCCGCCAACTGGGTCATACTTAGAGGAATCAAAAAGAGACTTAACGATGCTAAGGGGAACTGGGAGGAGCAGCTCAATCATGTCTTATGGGCATATCAGACCATACCTTATTCTTCCATAGGAGAAACTCCCTTTAAATTGACCTATGATTATAAGGCTATGGTTCCGATGGAAATAGGAAAACCAAGCTGGAGAAGATAGAAATTTTCTAAAGTAACCAACTTGGATCTCATCCACCATGAATTGAACTTGTTGGATGAACAACATCGTATTGCTCATGTCCATGTGTCGCGACCGAATTTGCGATGGAAGCAACGAACAAATATTGAGATTTCAAAAAATAGAAAATGGAGTCGCCACCAATTCTATTTAAGTTTGGAAAAATTGAAAAATATTTCTAATAAAATAGTCTTTGAAACCAGATTGGATTCGAGAGTCGATTACGTATAGGGAATGGTGAAAACTTAATCTCACAGTACCTCTAATACATCCGTCCTGAGATGGTACCTTAAGTCAGTTGTGCAAAACTCGATAATCTCAAATATATTTATTTTGCTCCTCTTAAAAATATTGAACTACTATTTTTTAAAAAGAAAAGAAAAAAAGAAAAAATCAAATTATGAAAATTTAATTTTTTGACTTGATAGAATAGAGATTATGCTCCTATGTATCCCCAGGTGTAATAAGGAACTCAAAGTCTCGTAATTCTTTATAAAATATTATAGGTTAGTTAATTGTAATTATGAAAAGAATTTTTGAAAAGGAATTTTGTTTGAAAACAAATTAATTCTTGCACCGGATTTAAGTTAGCACCAGGCTACTCAATAAACCCTTGTGATCCAAATGACATTGAGGATAACATCCGATATTCAATAATTATAATTGGTCATTGCATTTAGTTAAAGAAAATTTTATTTTATCTTTATTTAGGAAAAATATTTAATCACGGTTCAATTAAAACAGATAAGAAACATATTATTTCATTTTTTCCTTTTATCCTTGTTTAAATTTACTAATGCATGTTGGCGCGGCTCATGCGCGAGTCGCAGTTGCAGGTGCGGCCAGACGGTGGTTGGATTTGGTGCATTTGGTTGGGTTAGGCTGCGATGGCTAGCTCCATCTATTCATGATAGTGGTGCAGTAGAGCGTGGATCAGGTGGTGCAGTAGTGTGCGCCTGGTTGGGGGCTTGTCGCGGTGGTGCTGCTGTTAGGACATAGCTAGCAGATTTAAGTTGCAGGGTTAGAGCTGCGACTATGGTTGAATCTGGTGTGTCTCACGTGGTGGGTGTGGTTGGTTATGGGGTGCACGTTGGTTACAAGCAGAGGATTGCTGCACGTGGCAGAGGTGTGAATGGAGGGGGGTACAGTGGTTTTGTTTGGGTAGTGTGGTGGTCGTTGATGGTGAGGACAACAAGTGGCTTTGGGTGGATGTTGAGCAAAGGCTATGCGTGGTGGGTGGTTCTACTTTTGGATTGCAGAGAAGGTGCTAGGGAAGGTCACGGGTGGCTGTTTGGTGAGGGTTCTGGTCATGGCAAAGGAGAGGTGAATGGGTTACTCTTTATGGTATGGATGTCTTTGTTAGTGTGTTGTGTTGATCTTGCATTGGGTGGTGTTATTGGTAAGGTTGGTTGGTTGTTTGTTTGTGATGGTGGAGTTTTGGGTGGTTTGGATGGTGGTGCAGAGGTTGATGATGAATATGGCCTTGGCTGGTTAGGAATACTTGTAGCTTTGAGAGGTGGTTGAAGATATAATAATGGAAAGTGGGAAGAGTTTACAGCTACTAGATGACGAAGAAAATAATGAACAAGGATTGCTAGAGTGTTTTTTCGTGTGTTGGCCGTGTTGTTAATTCTCGTTTGAATTTTTTGTCTATCTTTGTGTGTTCGTGTTTGAATTTCTATGTCTAGGTTATGGATTTTTATAGAAGAGAATTAAGGTTTGGAGAATAATGGTGGCTAGGGTTTAGGATGAGTTTAATGATGGCTGCTAGGGTTTCTTTAGGGTGTTTAGTAGTATATGGAACAAAGGTTGGATAATGGGTTGATAGGTCAGGTTATGAGACATGAGTTTATGCAAGAAAGTTGGGTCATATTTTTTTTCCTTTCATTTTCTCTTTTTTTTTTCTTTTTTCTTCTTTTTTTTGTTTTTGTTTTTTTTTCTTTTTTAAATAAAAAAGGTGTTAATGACCAAGACAAAATTGGGTGTTCATACCATGAAGCCGCCTTTAGAGGATTGCAGCACAGTATAATTCTAAAGTGATTCCACGATGATTTAACCTTGGTGACCTCGCGCTACGTATGGTGAATATCAGAAGGAAAAATGCGAAAGACTGGAAGTTAGCTCCTATAAGGAAGGATCATACAGAATTACGTCCAAAATTAATAAAAGAGCTTACACTCTAGAAACTCTCTCTAGCAAAATTATTAAGAATTTTTGGAATACGAACAAGCTAAGAAAATATTATAGTTAAATGCCTTTAAATTGTTATTTTTATCATGTAAGTAACGCGTTTTGACATGAATAAATCAATTATTATTTCTTCAACATCTGCTTACATTATTCATCTATGACTACTACAACCCACAAGATTATCACACCTTGGAGAGGTCCGAGGAATATAAGGTATGAAAATGATAAGATATTTTGATATCCGTACATGATGGCCAAATAGAGGAATTTACTTGACTGGCATCCAGGTTCAAGGAGTGTGATGCGGATTAAAAGTAGCAAACTCAAGTGCAGGTTGTTTCAAGTAATAAATTCTTGGGAGTTCGAGGTCGATCCACAGGGAATTGATGAAGAAAAATTCTTTGACGTAAGGTAAATATTTTGACACAATAATAAAAGTGATAAAACTTAGTCGCAAATAAAAAAAAAGACTTACTTGGGTTAGGAGATCCACTCTTGGTAAATAAAATAAGGACAAGATTAATTCTTTTTATAACTCAATTAGAATCCACAAATAATGGAGGTTCCAATCGAAAAATACAACATTCAAAGTTCATTAAAAATTATATACGTAATTATATTATGATTCTTTTAATCATCTATTAACACCACCACTTATAAATGAGATCAAGCATTCATTGTGTCAAAATCTTATCGACAACAAATCAAGATCTCCACTTTACAAGGAGAGTTTCTAAATTTATTGGAAACAAAATACAATACATATAATGACCAATTGAAAATATATCATTTAAGCACAAGAAATAAATGAATTTAACCTTATTTCATTACCAAGAGCTTCACCCTTTCACCCAAGTAAAATGAAACTTAGTTACTCATAGACAAGAAGAAGAAGAAGAAGAAGAAGAAGAGCTTCACCTTTTCACCCAAGTAAAATGAAACTTAGTTACTCATAGACAAGAAGAAGAAGAAGAAGAAGAAGAAGAAGAAGAAGAAGAAGAAGATGATGATGATGATGATGATGATGATGATGATGATGATGATGATGATGACGATGACGATGACTTCAATTTAGAATACAAGAAAAACTACAACAAGATAAATAAACAACATAATAGCATGATCTTGGCCTCTAGGACCAAGACTCCTGAATGATATGCCAATAGTGCCTTTTATAGAGGATTAGGGATACAAAATGACAAGGGGGTTGAGTCATAAGTGAGTAGATGAGTGGAAAATGAGTGAAAAATGCCAAATGACTTTTGATGAGTGGAAAATTATGGAGATTCTTTGTCTCCGAGATCATTCAGTTCTTAAGTTATTGAATACATTATTTTTGAGAAATGTGGTCTTCATGAAAGTTGTAGGCCAGAATCTTAGATTTCAAATGGCTTTAGTTTGAGTCCAAAATAATTCCTAGAACTCAAGATATGGTCCAATTACTGCATACTACTTTGGCCCAGTCACTACTCCTCTGTTCTGACTTGCAAGCCCAATATCACATCTAAAGAGTCCGAACTGAGTTTTGTGTTCTGCATAAAAGTTGTAGATATGGGTATTAACTAGCACATATCAAAATTTTAGCCCATTTAATATCCTATAGCCCGAGCTATGGCATGAACAGTACACATAGGTCAAACTATCAAGATTAGCATTCTAGTTCTTGCTTTAACTCCAATTTGAGTTATCCAATCGTGTGATTGGGCCTTTGAGGTCTTTATAAAAGTTGTAGGCTTAGCTTTCAAATTCCACCATAATCACCTCCAAAGACCACCTACAGCCCAAGATATGATCAAAATACAGAAACAACATAAGACTTAAAGCATGCTGAAAAAAATTAATTAAGTCCAATTTGAGTCCAAACTTACAAAACATAACCAAACTCAATCAATTAAGTATATGGAGAGTGTAAATGACTAAAAATGAGGGCTTATTAATGTATAAAATATGTGATCATCAAATTCTTTCATACTTAACTTTTTATACTCTTGGGTATAACACACAAAAAAATAGGGAACAAAGAAAAAACAACACAGACTCAAAAGCTAAAAACTTTAAAAGATTCAATAAATCAAGAAAAGCAACCAGACATTCAAGGGATCAAAACATTCATGAGTTAACATTTCTTCACATCTCAATCCAATAAACAAGGAAACTTCAGTTGAAAAGAATGAATCAAGAATGATAGATCCTCACAGAATTCACTCTCAATCTCTCAAGTGCTTAAAAGATAAGTATCTCATTCTATTCAACTCATGAATAATTGCACTACCATATGCTTGCTTATTTTCTACTTTTCTGCTACTCAAAAATAACATGCACACAAAAATCAAGAAGGTTTTATTCAAGGTTGTAATGGGGTTATGGTAAATGAGAGGGGTAATATGGATATGACAAGTTAAATACCAAAGAAAATAGAAGAGCATTATGATACAGTTAGAGTGGAGAAGATATTTGAGAACATTCAGTTTAAATTTCCCAAGGGTTTCTTAGTTCCTTCTCTATTTACTTCCTTCTCATAAAGGACAATGACCAATATTTGACTAATGTTTTGTTGAAGATTAATGCCAAATTGATAGGTTGAATTCATTGTTAGGCCTAAACATTCTCTTTCTCTTCTTGTTATTTCCAAGCATCCACTCTCATTCTAGGTATGAATATGTCACAAGGTGCATTCTTTGATTGCAGCGGTAGTCAGCTCTTTTTTCTTTTCTTTTTTTCTTTCTTTTTTCTTTCTTTTTTAGGAACAATTTGCACACACACCCCCACACTTATTTAAAAAAAAACTCAACCAATAACAAAGTCAATGCTTTCTTATTCCCTAAGGTTAAGTAAGAATATGATTTTTTTAAGGCACATTATGTGTTAGAAATAAGGAATGATCAAATAAGCTCAAAGGGGGTACACAAGGAAAAATATGCAAGGTTGGCTATTTGGTCAAAGTAGCTATTTCAAGAAAAATGCATCAATCATGTTTATGTATACATGTGAAAATGTAACCTAAAAAAGAATCAAAACAAGTTCTAGAGTAACAATTCCATGAGTAAAAAAAATCACACAAGAAAGAAGAGAATGGTACAGATGTTCAATTCATTCATTGATAGACTCAAAATCTCACAAGGCATATATCCATCATTCTTAATCTATTAATTCAACTTCCATAACTAAGCATGTAAAATTTAAGAAAGAAGACAATTTACCATGTCATGATCCCTGAATTCATTTGTTACTTCTACACAAAATAGTTACTACCCCAATCTAGATACGTCTCAAGAGTAAAATTACCTCCACAGCAAAATTTACTCCTTACTCTGACATCCTTAATTAGTTTAACTATTAGTAAATTGCTGACAAACATATAAACACGACAAACATATTAATAAACACACTTCCTAATTAATTTTTTTTTAGTTTTTTTTACACAACTATTCACACAACCATCCTTCTCCCCAATCAGATCACAACATTGTCCTCAATAGTGATGGCAAAATTATCCGTACCCACGGGGATCTGCAGGGATTACCCGTGATGGGGTGGGGGATGGGTACCCGTTTAATAAATGGGGGCGGGGGCGGGGATTATAGTGCCCGCCCCATGGTACCCGCAAACTCGTTAAGTATACTTTTTCATCTAAAAATGTATCATATATTATTTTTTTTTTTTCTTTTTACTTTGAGATGAGATGAAAATACATATCTTTTTATTATTTTGAAATGATTTTTTTATTGAATGAGTCCATAATGATAAAACTTGTTAAAAAAATATATACTATTTATGTAATAGTTATTTATGTAAATTGATTATTACAAAATATAATTGAATTTAGTTTTTTATTTATAATATTCTTTTAATTTTGTAAGAATTTTAGATTGTTGAACAAAGTTGTAGTATATGGTGTTAAAATTTATTTTCTTTATTTTTTTATAATTTTTAAGATTTTATTTTAAATTATTAATTACTCGCGGATACCCTTACCTACCCGTGAGGATCATAAATGGGTACCCGTGACGAGACGGGGACGGGGGCGGGGGAAGCACTATCCGCCCCCGCCCCGTCCCATTGCCATCCCTAGTCCTCAATGTCAAAATATAGATAGGTAAAGGATAAAAGATAGTACATGTTGTTGTAATTATTGAAAAGAGAAACCTCACACAAATTTAAACAGAAACAAAGTACGATGAATAAAATCAAAGCTTGTAATTATTTAAATAGTTAGAGTGTCTGGTCTGACTTACTTTTCATACTGTTTCCCTCACCACTTCCTTCTGACCAATCTATCTGAGCTATTACTGGATCAGATTCATAAACAAAAGCTTCTAATTTATCAATCAACTCATCAACAGTGGAAGCAGAAATAAGGAGTTGTCTTGTCGAATGTGTGATAAATTTCTATTCCATAGCATGGTCAAGAAAAAATAACAAAAGATCAAAGAAATTATTAATATTCAACAAACCTATGGGTTTATGGTGGATGTTCAGTTGAGCCCAAGAGACAATTTGAAAAACTTCTTCCAAAGTACCAAAATCACCTGGTAAGGCTATGAATGCATCAAAGTTTGCAAGCATTGTCCTCATTCGTTCATCTATAGATGATACTTGAAGCTCCTTTCTAATTGTTTTTTCAGTGATATTCTTTCGAGCTAAAGGTCTAGGAATGATACCTAAAACCTGACTGCCTCTTAGATGTGCAGCAAGCGATACAGCCTTCATTAACCTAATGCTACCTCCTTCATATACTACATGAATTTTTCTCGCAGTAAGTGTTTGACCAAGAGTGATTGCTGCGTTTACATACTCTAAACCCTTCTCATAACTTGACCCACAAAATACATAGATATTTGTAAGTCTACGAACAAAAGAAGAAGCTCCCTCCATTTCTACACTCACACTCTCTTTGAATGATTATGAGTTGCAGGAAAGTGAAGAAAATAGAGTGTTTAAATAAGGAAGAGAACAAAAAAAGTAATAATAACTCCTATATGGGTAGGTTGGCTATTGTTAGAAAAGTTTGAATTTAAGAAACTTTTTTTTTTTTAGACTTCAAGAAAACCATCAGGGTAAAGAAGTCTAGAAACCCTTGAACGATCCCGCCAAAAGGATCGTCTATCCAAAACCAAAATACAACAAAATTATACAAAGATAAAATAATAATAACAAATGATGACATACTTTTGTGTACAGGTTTCATGGCAGATCTTTATACTGCGCGTCATGAGTGTAGTAATACTAAGACGACTCAGCTAATCTTGGAATTCTTCTCCCTCCCGCTTATTTGAAGAAAAGAGAATAAAGAAATCATCGTGGATTTCTATCCTGGGTCTAGAACCTGAAAAGCTCACACTTGGATTCGTAACATCAACAAAGATGCTAAAATCTAAAACCCGCAATGTCCAAGATCCAGAACACCCCATCCCAAGGCACTGAGAGTCCCTTCTAATAAAAGAGAGGATCAAGCTTAGATGCCTCATATGCTTTGGCAGCCGCGGGTTACTTCTCACTAATAACCAAAGTGGGGCGCTTCTACCTGGCCATTAACTCCACTGTGCCTAGATGGTGAACATTGGGTTGTGGAGTGTGACTCTCTACAGAGTATGGTTGGTGTGGTGTGGAATATGATTAAAAATAAATATTAAAAATAGTTGCCAAGTTCCACAAAAAATATAAAAACCTTGCAACCGGTTGTAGTAAGCAAGGGTCGATCCACAGAGAACCAATTCAATTAACACTATCAATCCAATTCCTAAATTAAACTCTGAGAAAAAATAAACAGTAAAATTAAAAAGGAGGTTTTGTTAATTAAAACTAACAAAAGAAATTAAACTTAAACCAAAACAGTAAACACAAATTGAATTACGAAGTTAAAGACATTGGTTAAGAGATGGAATCCACCACTAGATTTATGTGATTATGCTAACTTACATACTCTTTATACCAACATGATCAATTATGTTCTTATGTGATTGTGAGATAAATTTCCTGTTTTCCTTAAGTGTTGGCCAATTTAGCAACCGCTCAAATCAACTCCTAATCATCGATTAGTTATAAAGCAACCGCTCTTACAACTATCCAACAATTGCATTAAGATTTAGAAAACCAAACACACTAAGATCTAATCACACACTGGGATTAAATTACTTAGAACATATATTTCACTAGATCTATTACCGCAACCGCGCATAATATATCCAGATCTACCACTTTTATAATTGGTAAGTAGTATAAAGATAATTATACCCACATAAACATCATACATTCTGCTAGATTTACTACCGCAACCGCGCATAATAAACCCAGATCTACCACTTTGAAAGCGGGAACAAGTATAAAAACCTTCATACCAATAATAGATTCAGAAATATATGAATAAAAACATAATTGTATTGATATAAAGAAATATGCAAGATTCACATAATCAAAACTAGGGTTTCATCTTCCCTTAACCAAATAAGAAAACTAGCCACACATGGCAAATTCAAAAACAGAAGAAAAACAGAAGAAAAACATAGTTCAGAATGAAAGTGCAAAAGAAAACTGAAGATCAAACTAGTTTCCAAAGGTTGGGGATGATCGATCTCCGATTGCTCGAACCCGAGACTCCAATCTTCGATCCAATCTTCCTCTCTCTTGTTCTTTGAATCCTCTTCAGTCCCTTGGCTGCTCCTAGCCCAGGCTTCCTTTAGGGACTCTAAGCAACCCTATTTATAGGTTTTGAAACCTAATTTAGCATTAAAACTCGAATTTAAATTTCTGATGTGACGACACGGGCCGTGTCATATTACACGGCCCAACCCGTGTTCAATTCTGATGACAGATTCTCAGCTATTCCAAAGTCAGAGAAGAACACGGCCCACCCCGTGTCACTTGACACAGGTCGTGTTCTCGGTCAAAGCTTGAAATTGACTCTTTCTCGTGAAGTCAGAGAAGTACACGGCCTACCCCGTGTCATTGGATATGGGTCGTGTTCTTCAAAACTTTCCAGTCTTCAAAGTCAGAATAATACACGGCCTACCCCGTGTCATTTGACACGGGCCGTGTTGATCATTTTCTTCTAATCCAGCCTTGATTCTTCATGAATACCCTTCTTCCTTTGCTTTTGAGGGTAAAACTGATCTTCTTAAGTATTCATCTCTCTCCTCAAATGGCCATCAAGCTTAGTTTGATGCTAATGGACTCAAACACTCAAAGATATCCTGAAAAACATAATTCATTTATGAGTGTTTATAACCGCATTTAGCATAGTTTCACAATAAACATCCAATGACAACTCTAAATCAGAAACTTAGCTAAATGTCAACAATTGAGCACATATAGAGTCCAATTAAATCAATCATAAGGCATTTAAAGTATGGAAATAATCGACAGATCAAATACCCCCACACTTAGCCTTTTGCACTCCTGGGCAAAACATAAGACCAAACCAAGGAACAGGGAAAACAAAACAAATTCAAAACCTAAAAATTTAAAGAACTCAATTTCCAATGATATTCAAGAGAGGCAAAAAGAGTAAGAAAAGATTCAAGGGATCACAATATTCAAGAGATAACAATTCTTCACATCTCAAACTAACATGCAAAGTATCTTCAAATTGAAAAGCATGAATTAAGAATGATAGATCCTCACAAGATACACTCTCAATCTCTCAAGTGTTTACCAGGTAAGTATTTCACTTAATTCAACCCATGAAAAATGCACTACCATAAGCTTGCTTATCTTCTACTTCTCCACTACTCAAACACATGCACACACAAATCAAGAGGACTTTATTTAAGGTTGTAATGGGGTCAAGGTAAAGGAAGGAAATAATATGGATATGGTAAGATGAGCACCCAAGAGAATAAAAGTACATTGGGGAGAAACTCAATTGAAAAACATAAAATTTTTATCCCCTCAAATCTATATAATGCACATTCTCTTTACATCTTCCTTTCCTTTTTCTTTCTTTTCTTTTACAACCTTTCTTGAATTTTTTTTTCTTTGCATATTTTTTTCAACACCTTGCATATTACACATCAACTTGCATAACCCCCACACTTGTCCTATTAAACACTTGTGTCGCGACCGTAAAATTAATCGCGGCAAAATAGCAACTTAAATTAAATTATTTTAATTTTAAGAGTCGCCACCAATTTTATTTGAATTTGGAAAAATTGGAAAACCTTTTATTTGGAAATGGTCTTTGGAACCAGATTGGATTCGGGAGTCGGTTATGCTTAGGGAAGGGTGGAAACTTAATCCCACTGCACCCCTAACGCACCCGTCCTAAGACGGTACCTTAGATTAATTGTGCAAATTATTAACAATCCTTGAAAATATTTATTTTACCCCTTTTGCAAACATTGTAACTAAAAAGTGAAACCACAAAATTGTGAAAATTTAAATTTGGCTTGACGGAATATGATTCCCGCTCCTACGTATCCTCAAGTGCAATGAGGAATTCAAAGTCACGTAGTTCTTTTATAAAATAAGTGTGGGTTGGTTGATTTTATTTAAAATGATTTTTTGGAATTTGAATTAACAAGCCGTCGCGGCTCGGTTATTCAAATTAAGGATTAAATAGGTGAAGCTCGCGTCACGCTAGAGACGTCACCCATTGATTATCGAGTTTGTTACGAAATTTTTATTTAAGATTGTAAATCATCAAGCTGTCGCAACTCAGATGTTTACAAAATATAAGGGTTAGCAAGCTGTCGCAACTCAGGTAACCCATTTTTATTCCTTTTTTAAAAAATTTTAATTATTTCTTTATTTTATTATTATTATTATTTTTATTATTTTTACCCTTCTCCCTTCTTATCAAAATGCATCATTATGGACATGCGAGTCCACGTGATTCAACCTCACACACCCAAAAGACAAATCACAATTCAATTTAAAGAGATAAAAAATTTGGAGAATTTGACAACACTAACAAAGACGCACTGGGGACGTTTGGGGAGGGTTTGGACCCGAGATTCGACGGTCGGGAGGCTGGTCGATGTTCGACGGTCGGGAATTGCCTCCGAAGGTCGAGAACTAGTTTACGTGGTCCGACGGTCGAGAGGCGGCCTCCGAGGTTCGACGGTCGGGAATTGCCTCTAACGGTCGAGGCGGTTCCGTGGTCCGACGGTCGAGGCGGCCTCGAGGTTCGACGGGTCGGGAATTGCCTCGACGGACGGGCGAGTTCCGGGTTCCCCGTGGTCCGACGGTCGAGAACCGGCCTCGAGGTTCGACGGTCGGTGGAAAAATGGATTTATTTGGGTTTGGAAGATTGAAGGTCGATGAGGGGAGTGTAGGCGGTGTGTTTCGACGGTCGAGTGAAGGGATGGGTTCGACGAGAATTTGGATGGGTTGTCAGTGAGGAGTTCGACGGTCGGTGAAGGGCGACCTAGGCGAGGTTCGACGGTCGAGTGAGGGATGGAGTTTGGTTGATGGTGTTGGAGGTTTGAGAGGTATGTGGTCTGGTTTGTGGGATGGTTTCGACGGTCGGGCTAGAGGTGAAGGTGGGCTTTGTGAAGTTGGTCGAATGAGGGGATGGGTTTGGTTTGAAGGGTTACGGTCCGACGGTCAGTTCTGGTTGAAGGGAAGGATCTGACCTCTGGGGCTTCGACGGTCGAATATGATGGATTTGGTTTCTGTGCAGTCCGACGGTCGGTTGAAGAGGGGCCTGGCTTCACGTGGTGGTGCAAGGACAAGTAGTTAATGGCTTGAAGGAAATGGCAGCGAAGGTGCAAACAGAGGGGGGTTATGGTGATGATTGTATGGTGGATTATGGTTTGGAGGTGGGTGTGTGTTGCGTTGTGGGTGAAGATTGGAGGATCTGGGATTCGACGGTCGGTTGGAAGGCATTTGGCTTACGTGCGGTCCGACGGTCGGTTTAGGGATATGGTATTCGACGGTCGGATGTGATGGAAGTAGGTGATATGGTGAGAGATGGAAGAGATTCGACGGTCGAGAGGAGGAATGATGTGGTTTAAAGGATTATGACCGACGGTCGATGTGATGTGGTCTTCGGTTCGGGCAAAGCACAAGTGATTCTGGGTTTTTAGGTGGCTATAGTGGAAAATGGTTGATAAAGAGGAGGTTGGTGGTTTTATTTGGTTGGAGAAGATGAAGATGGAGTTTAGGTGGTTGTGGGTGATGGGAGGTTTGCTTTGCATGGTGGTCACGTTGGATGGTGAGAGCTTGGTGAAGGGTGGTTCTTTGTTACATACATGGTGAAGGTTGGACGTGGAAATGGAGGTGAAGGGTAGTTCTTTGTTACATGGTGAAGGTTGGATGGGAAATGGAGTTGATGTGGTGGCTGGTTTGGATGGTTACAGGAGCTTACGGTGAAGAGAGGATGAGTGGGGTGATGGAAGGTGAGGATCAGATGAAGGATGATGGGGGTTGAAAGTTGAATATGCCAGCTCCTGATGGAGAGATCCCCCCTAAGGTCTTGAAGTTGGTCCTCTCTTATTAGTTGCCAGAAGCCAGGTGATAATGGAGTGAGTGGTTATGCATAATGGAGTGAGTGATCACAAACCGACAATGGAGTGGGTGATTATGCCGGGGGACTCAGTGAATTAGTGAGGAGTAGTTAGAAAATAATAAAAAAAGAAAAGTGAGTGTTCTTTGTGTGTGATTTTTTTGTTTTGTTTATTGTTTATTTTATTTTTTCTTTTATTTTTAATTTATACTTTTTTATTATTTTTTTTTTATTATTTTTTTAGCCTGGTCAAAATTGGGTGTTCACACTGTTCCCTCTTTACTTGTTTCTTATTAGATAAAAAAGAAGCTGTGGTTTTTCATTTTATCGTCGTAAGAAACAGTAAAGACATGAACTCCAATTTTGTTCGATAATGCAAAATAAAACAAGAACAATAAAGTGCACGGAGTGACGGTGGGCTTGGCCCAGAATTTGAAAGACAGTGGGCTTGGCCCAGAATTTAAAAGACAGTGGGCTTGGCCCAAAATTTAAAAGACAGTGGGCTTGGCCCAGAATTTGAAAGACAGTGGGCTTGACCCGGAATTTAAAAGACAGTGGGCTTGGCCCAGAATTGAAAAGACAGTGGGCTTGGCCCAAAATTTAAAGGACAGTGGGCTTGGCCCAGAATTTAAAAGACAATGGGCTTGGCCCAGAATTTAAAAAGACAGTGGGCTTGGCCCAGAATTTGAGAGGCAGTGGGCTTGGCCCAGAATTTAAGAGACAGTGGGCTTGGCCCAGAATTTAAAAAACAGTGGGCTTGGCCCAGAATTTGAGAGACAGTGGGCTTGACCCAGAATTTGAGAGACAGTGGGCTTGGCCCAGAATTTAAAAGACAGTGGGCTTGGCCCAGAATTTAAAAGACAATGGGCTTGGCCCGGAATTTAAAAGACAGTGGGCTTGGCCCGGAATTTAAAAAGACAGTGGGCTTGGCCCAAAATTTAAAAGACAATGGGCTTGGCCCAGAATTTAAAAGACAGTGGGCTTGGCCCAGAATTTAAGAGACAGTGGGCTTGGCCCAGAATTTAAGAGACAGCGGGCTTGGCCCAGAATTTAAAAGACAGTGGGCTTGGCCCAGAATTTAAGAGACAGCGGGCTTGGCAATTTAAGAGA
The DNA here is from genome assembly GCA_029884595.1 of Ormosia semicastrata. Lineage (NCBI taxonomy): Eukaryota > Viridiplantae > Streptophyta > Magnoliopsida > Fabales > Fabaceae > Ormosia > Ormosia semicastrata. The sequence continues at coordinate 63,593,358 of JAQQTO010000062.1, forward strand.
CAGTGGGCTTGGCCCAGAATTTGAAAGACAGTGGGCTTGACCCACAATTTGAGAGATAGTGGGCTTGGCCCGAGGAATTTGAAAAAAAGACATGGGCTTGGCCTGAGAATTTAAGAGACAATGGGCTTGGCGAAATTTAAAAGACGATGGGTTTGACCCGAATTTAAAAACAATGGGTATCTGGTGTCCCAATTTAAAATGAAATGGGTATCGGTGTCCCGAATTTAAAAAGCAATGGGTATCTCGGTGTCCCAAATTTAAAATGAAGGAATAAGCATTTTGATCAAAAAGATTTTTTTCTTTTTTTTTATATTTTTTATTTTTATTTCTTTGTTTTTTCTTTTGCTTTTCTCTCCTTTTTCTTTTTTTTTGTTTTCTTTTTCTTTCTTTTTTTTCTTTTCTTTTTTTTTTTTTTCTTTTCGAATTTTTTTTTTTTTAAAAAACAATGGGCAATAACGTCTAGGAATTTTAAAAGACAATGGGCAATCGAGTCCCGAAATTTAAATGACAATGGGCAATGAGTCCCGAAATTTAAATGACAATGGGCCACCTTGAGTCCAGGAATTTTAAAAGACAATGGGCAACTGAATCCCGAAATTTAAAAACAATGGGCAACTCGGGTCCGAAAACAGGATTTTTCTTCTCTTTTTTTTTTTTGCTTCCTTTTTTTTTATTTTCTAAATTTTATTTGAAAACTTTTGAACCAAGGACGACTTTGGAAAGCTTTGACCACTCAAACTTTATTCACATGCTTTTCTTCCTTAGACCCTTCGGTTCTTTCCTTCTTCTTCTCCTTTCCTTCTTTTTCTTTGTTTTTTTTTACTTTCAACTCTCTTTTCAAGAAATAGGATGAACCATTGCTTGACTGATTCCTTGAGAGAAAATTTTGCCCCAGTGTTTAACTTTATCCCTCATCTAGTTGATTCCCTGCAACTGTCTGATAACTTAATCACTGTCTCTGTTGCTACTTCCTTCAACACAGCTTCTCCTTAATCCTTCAAATTTTTTTTTTTGCCCCAGTATGGCCAACTAAATGCAAACAAAGCGCCCTGTGTGGTGATCACACGCAATTCAAAATTGCCCCAGGTTTGGGTGCACCTTTCAAGGTGTTTCTGGCCAACTTCCTCGAGATTTTGCCCATTCATTTGCCCTAACTTTTGTTTAGACCGACCCTTCAGGTTTTGGACTAACGGGCTCTTTTTCATTTTATTTGTTTTTTTTTTCAACTTTTGTTTAGGCCGCTCTTTCAAGTTTTCGAGCTTTTTCTTTTCTTTTGTTTTTTTTTTGTTTTTTTTGTTTTTTGTTTTTGCTTGGGTACCTCCTCTTCCATCAATTGGGATTTCCAAGATCTCTTCGATCTGAATTGGTCGATAAGAAATTACCATTAGATGGTCAAATCATGGTGTTGTACTCATGGTCACTTTACCTGAAGCATTATGTCACAGACACTCATGAATTCAAAAAGTACAACAGGAAAGAAACGAACAAATTCCAGATTGTTCTTAGAAGTTTGACTAAAGGATATTATTTACAACGGTTAAAGACACAAGAAATGAAATAGCAAGAAAATCAAAAGATTTTTTTTTCGCTTGAGTTAAGATTCGACAACTGGACATCATTAATTATCAAACACCCCCCACACTTACTCTTTTGCACGTCCTCGGGCAAAACAGAAAAAAAACTGACTCAAAAGTTAAACATTCTAAAAGACTCAATTTCTAATAATATTTAAGAATGAAGATCAATTAATAATTCAAGTAATCAAACATTCATGAGGCAACATATCTTCACATCTCAAATCAACAAGCAAGGATACTTCAATTGAAAAACATGAGTAAAGAATGATAGATCCTCACAGAATTTACTCTCAATCTCTCAAGTGTTTAAAAGGTAGGTGTTTCACTCAATTCAACCCATGAAAATTGCACTACCATAAGCTTGCTTATCTTCTACTTCTCCACTACTCAAAACACATGCACACGCAAATCATGAGGACTTTATTCATGGTTGTAGTGAGGTCAGGGTAAAGGTAGAAGTAATATGGATATGTCAAGTTAAATACCAAAGAGAATAGAAGAGCATTATGATACAGTTAGAGTGGAGAAGATGTTTGAGAACATTCAGTCTAACTTTCCTAAGATTTTCTTAGTTTTTTCTCATATAGGACAATGACCAATATCTAACTAATGTTTTGTTAAAGATCAATTGGTAGATTGAATTCCTTTAGGCTTGAACATTCTCCTTCTATTCCTGTTATTTCCAATCATCCACCCTCATTCTAGGTATGAATATATCACATGGTGCATTCTTTTGATTGTAGCAATAACCTTGACTTTTCTCTTTTTTTTTTTTTTTTTATAGAAACATATTTTCTTTTTCCCCTTTTTTTTTTTAGAAACATATTTTCTTTTTCTTTTTCTTTTTTTTCTTCTTTTTTTTTTATATACAACCAATCTGCACATGCACCCCCACACTTGTTCAAGGACTCATCAAATAACAAAGTCAATGCTCTCTTATTCCCTAAGGTTAGGTTAGAACATGGTTTTTCATTTAAGGCACGTAATGAGTTAGAAACAAAGAATGGTCAAATAAGCTCAAAGGGGTTAAGCAAAGGAAAATATGCAAGGTTGGCTATTTGGCTAAACTGGCTAAGAAAGAGGGCCTCAATCATGTTCATGCATGCAAGTGAAACGTAGCCTCAAAAAGAATCAAAGCAAGTTCTAGAGTGATCATTATCATGAGTGAAAATCACACAAGAAAGAAGAGAATGGCATAAATGTTGAATCCATCCATTAGGCTCAAGATCTCACAAGATATAGTTCTATCATTCTCAGTCCACCAATTCAACATCCATAACCAAACATATGATTTTTAAGAAAGAAGACAATTTACTCAATCATGCAAATTTTCCTGAATTTCAATTGCTACTTCCACACAAACTAGTTATCTACCCTAACTAAAATGCGTCTCAAGAGTAAAACTTACTCCCTACTCGCCATCCTTAACTGGTTTAGAAAATTCTTACGACAAACATATAAACATATTAATACATGCACACACCTTTTTTTTTTGTTTTTTTTTTGTTTTTTGTTTTTTTTTACTTTTTTATATTTAGGCACACAACGATCCTTCCCCCCAACCAGATCATAACATTGTCCTCAATGTGAGAGAGAGATATAGAAAAGAGCAAAACAACTTGATAAGAAGTGAAATCAACGCCCAAGAGAAAAAAGAACACACGATCAGTCTTTGCATTGGACCACGATAAGAAGTGAATAGAACTTTAGTACTTCCACAATTTAATACTAATTACTACCCTACTACTCCTTACTCTGCCACCAATTGAGATGCGTCTCAAGATAAAAAATACTCCTTACTCTGCCATCCCTATTTACTTTTGTTGTTAATTGATGACAAACACAACAAACATATTAACAAACACACTTTTTGAATTTTTTTTTGGTTTTTTTTTTGTTTTTTTTTGTTTTTTTGTTTTTTGTTTTACACAACCATCCTTCCCCCCAACCAGATCATAACATTGTCCTTAATGTTAAAATATAGATGAGTAAAGGATAGAATTACTCTATTTGGAGAAAGCGGACACAAATTTAAACAGAAACAAAGTACAATAAAATCAAACCGATTAAAGAGAAAGTGTCGATCGGCTTGCTTTTCTTGTTACTTCCTTTTTTGCTTCCTATTGACCAATCTATCGAGCCAATACCTTATCGGTACATACTCAAAAGCTTCCAATTTATCAATGAGCTCATCAATAGTGGAGGCGAGAGATAAGAAGTTGTCTTCTTAGAAGGAGTGATAAATTTCGTTCCATTGACTTTGTCAAGAAAAAATAACAAAAGGTCAAAGAAATTATTAACATTCAAATGGACCAATGGGTTTATGGTGGATGTTCAATTCAACCAAGAGACAATTTGAAAAATTTCTTCCAAAGTACCAAAACCACCTGGTAAGACAAGAAATGCATCGAATTGTCACCATTATTTTCATGCGTCCATGCATGGATGTTACACAATTTCTTCTCCAACTGTCTTGCCGGTGATGTTACTTTCTAGCCTAAAGGTTTAGGAATAACACCTAAAACTGATTGCCTCCTATAAGAGCAAAGCAAGTGAAACACCCTCATTAACCCACGACAACCTCCCCATATACAAGATGAATGTTCCTCGCGAGCAAGTGATCGACCAAGAGTGCTAGCTGCGTTTACAAACTCTAATCCCTTCCCATAACTCGACCCACAAAAACACGAGACATTTTTTAGGTTACGAATAGAAGGCCCCATTCTATACCCTTCTTCTCTTTGAGTATTTACGAGTTGAAGATGAAGGAGAAAATGGAGTGTTTAAATAAGAAAAAGAATGGAAAGGGAAATAATTGCACCTAGAAGGGTAGGTCGTAGTTGTCGAGAAAAGGTTGAATTTAAGAAACATAAAATCTTTTTTTTTTTTTGAGTTTTTTTTTTTAACTTTTTTTTTGTGTTTTTTTTTGTGTTTTTTTTTTACCCTTTTTTTTGTGTTTTTTTTTTTACTCTTTTTTTTTTAGAAAATCATTAGGGTAAAGAAGTCTAGAAACCCCCGAAGGATTCCATCCAAAAGATCGTCTGTCCAAAGCCAAAATTCAACAAGATCATACAAAGATAACAAATGATTACATACCTTTATGTACAGGTTTCATGGCAGATCTTTATACTGCGCGTCATGAGTGCAGTAATACCAAGACGGCTCAGCCAATCTGGGCATTCTTCTCCCTCCCGCTTGTGGGATATTTTGGATTGAGCTACGACGCCACTAATTAAAGTGCGTAAATCACGGCTACCACCAACGACCACGGCCCGGTGAAAGGTCATTTGCCGAAGAGCCCATGGCATTAAATCACAGGATTCAGCTCAGAGGCATTGTCACGCGAGAATACAAACACGGGACGCTTCTTTCTGTCCATCAACAAGCAGAGCCTTTGGTTAAAACACAGGAATGCTTGCGCGGCTCTCTGCAGAGCATGGCACACGAACCTTATTTACCGCCGGCGTGCGAAGGTCCACCCGAGTCAATGACGGTCTGCCACTCCACGCGGGGCTCCTAATCTAATTAAAGACCAAGTACAACCGAAGTTTCGCCCTTTTTCATTTTTTTCATTTGTTTTTTCATTTTTTTTAAATGTACAAGATAATATATACATGTTCTTGTGATTGTGGCTCACATCTTCCTCTGGTTTCACGTCCGAAACGGCTTAAACGCCTTCTATGAGTCGAGGATAAGCTTCCCATCCAATTTTCTTATAAATTGGTAAATGGGGTCTTTTTGAGTCAGATTCCCAAGACTGTAATGCTCTTGTTCGTCCTTGAAGAGATTCCACAAACTAAGAAGTTCACGCTGCACGACTCCACAAGAATGCGTCTCAAGAGTCAATAAGATATTATCTAATGACTCCTTACTCAGTCCATTCTTGATGAAGAATATTTTATCTTCTCTATTTACAGAAACCATCCCCAAAGAGTGACATCGCGTGTTGCAATTCCATCGTGCACACTTGTAAAAAATTTCATTCTTTTTGCTCTTCTCCTTTTTGAAAATGAACTTTTACCGAGACCAGACATGTATGGGACAAATGAATCTGAAGATTCACCAGCTAAACGAACCTTTGCTTCGATTATCCAGCGTATATCTTCTGGGATGCCCTTATACATTAACAATCTCAGTCTTTCACACCTAGCTTTATAGACTTTTGTTAGAGCATTTAGGGGAAGAGAAGGAAAATATTTTCTTAGATTTGAAAGAATGGCATCCATTTTGAAAGGAGAAGAAATCAGTTATTATGGGAAACTGAAAAACAAACCGACTTGAGAGTCACGAAGTACCGTTATCCGCCACTTAACCGGCAACACAGAGAACTCAACAACTTGATGCTCCAAAAATGGTTGAGTCTTGGTCCATTAACTTTAAGCGCATTACCATTCCCAGGATTCTCAATGTCTATGGCCCCACAAGATACACGTGTTTGACAACAAAAGAACCGCGCCTCCTATATCTCAATTTTCTAAGGAGTAGGTGCGGATGAGAGTCTTAAAGCAAAACTTTATTGACCAATTTTCGCAACTTTTACAAAAGGTGTAACAGACCTTGAATAAAGAAGGCCAATAAAATCCATACTGCAAGATTCTCGCAGTTGTTGTCTCCACATGCTTCCGATAAGATTTAATGGCACTACCTACCTCATTGTCGGGTACACAGCTGTCTTTTTTTTTATTTTTTTTTATTTGAGAAAACATGATGAGAAGAATGATGACAAGTGATGCAATAATGAGTGAGTGAGTTGTTGGTCCTTTAATAATGACTCATTTCCTCTTTTTTTGAAAAAGAAATTTTTAAGAGGGACGCAAGCATGGTTTGTTACATTAAAAGACTGGACAACTCACAAGATATGGCAAGATGATTTTTTTTTTAATGTAAGAAAATGTATTTATTTTTTTTTAAGTTTTTTTTTCAATAATGGATGGCATGAGGAAAGAAGAAGTACGCTCCCTTTGTGTCCTAATGAGGTTGCCTTAAACTTGGGAAATCCATCCTAAGGATCTAAGAGTCTTTCTAGTTCGTGATAACTTCCATAGGGAGGCTCTTCTATTTTAAAGGTCTCTAGAGCCAAGTCCTATTTCAGAATGTTGACCACGAAATAGTGGGTAAACCACTAGGTGTGGGACATTCATGAAAAAGGCGCACTCTAGATGAGGTTTTCGCGATAACCAAACGGGAAGTACATCCAAAATGGCTACCACTACGCAACCTCTACTTATCTTAGGCTTCACTCAGACCCGGGTATAGGGCCCCACTCGGATGTGTGTGCTTTACGTGTAGGTGCAGTGGGTGCTGGGAGCGTACAAACCTTCATAATCCTAGAGACTATTTACATCCTGCAAAACAACATGAACACAAAACAAGATTCCCAAAAATCTTCTATCCTAAGGTTTGCATGATAAAATAGAATCACAGTTAAGGTGATCAATAAACAATAGAAAAATAAAACAAAATTAAAGCAAAAACAAAAGGAGTAAAACACACATATAAAAGTTACAAAATTTGCACATTCAACCTTTAAAGGCTTGACTCTCAAACGTCCCCAGTGGAGTCGCCATCTGTCGCGACCGTAAAATTAATCGCGGTGAAATAGCAACTTAAATTAAATTATTTTAATTTTAAGAGTCGCCACCAATTTTATTTGAATTTGGAAAAATTGGAAAACCTTTTATTTGGAAATGGTCTTTGGAACTAGATTGGATTCGGGAGTCGGTTATGCTTAGGGAAGGATGGAAACTTAATCCCACTGCACCCCTAACGCACCCGTCCTAAGACGGTACCTTAGATTAATTGTGCAAATTATTAACAATCCTTGAAAATATTTATTTTACCCCTTTTGCAAACATTGTAACTAAAAAGTGAAACCACAAAATTGTGAAAATTTAAATTTGGCTTGACGGAATATGATTCCCGCTCCTATGTATCCTCAAGTGCAATGAGGAATTCAAAGTCACGTAGTTCTTTTATAAAATAAGTGTGGGTTGGTTGATTTTATTTAAAATGATTTTTGGAATTTGAATTAACAAGCCGTCGCATGCTCGGTTATTCAAATTAAGGATTAAATAGGTGAAGCTCGCGTCACGCTAGAGACGTCACCCATTGATTATCGAGTTTGTTACGAAATTTTTATTTAAGATTGTAAATCATCAAGCTGTCGCAACTCAGATGTTTACAAAATATAAGGGTTAGCAAGTGTCGCAACTCAGGTAACCCATTTTTATTCCTTTTTAAAAAATTTTAATTATTTCTTTATTTTTTTATTATTATTATTATTATTTTTTTTTATTTTTACCCTTCTCCCTTCTTATCAAAATGCATCATTATGGACAGCAGTCCACGTGATTCAACCTCACACACCCAAAAGACAAATCACAATTCAATTTAAAGAGATAAAAAATTTGGAGAATTTGACAACACTAACAGCACGCACCAGGGGACGTTTGGGGAGGGGTTTGGACCCTGAGATTCGACGGTCGGGAGGCTGAATTCTGATGTTCGACGGTCGAGAATTGCCTCTGAAGGTCGAGAACTAGTTTCTGTGGTCCGACGGTCGAGAGCTGGCCTCTGAGGTTCGACGGTCGGGAATTGCCTCTGAGGTTCGACGGTCGGGAATTGCCTCTGACGGTCGAGAACTGGTTCCTGTGGTCCGACGGTCGAGAGCTGGCCTCTGAGGTTCGACGGTCGGGAATTGCCTCTGACGGTCGAGCTGGTTCCTGTGGTCCGACGGTCGAGAACCGGCCTCCGAGGTTCGACGGTCGGTGGAAAAATGGATTTATTTGGGTTTGGAAGGTTGAAGGTCGATGAGGGAGTGTAGCTGGTGTGTTTCGACGGTCGAGTGAAGGGATGGGTTCGACAGAATTTGGATGGGTTGTCAGTGAGGAGTTCGACGGTCGGTGAAGGGCGACCTAGCCGAGGTTCGACGGTCGAGTGAGGGGATGGAGTTTGGTTGATGGTGTTGGAGGTTTGAGAGGTATGTGGTCCGGTTTGTGGGATGGTTTCGACTGAGAATTTGGATGGGTTGTCGGTGAGGAGTTCCACGGTCGGTGAAGAGGCGACCTAGGCCGAGGTTCGACGGTCGAGTGAGGGGATGGAGTTTGGTTGATGGTGTTGGAGGTTTGAGAGGTATGTGGTCTGGTTTGTGGGATGGTTTCGACGGTCGGGCTAGAGGTGAAGGTGGGCTTTGTGAAGTTGGTCGAATGAGGGGATGGGTTTGGTTTGAAGGGTTACGGTCCCGACGGTCGGTTCGGTTGAAGGGAAGGATCGACCTGCGGGGCTTCGACGGTCGAATATGATGGATTTGGTTTTACGTGCGGTCCGACGGTCGGTTGAAGAGGGCACGGCTTCACGTGGTGGTGCAAGGACAAGTAGTTAATGGCTTGAAGGAAATGGCGGCGAAGGTGCAAACAGAGGGGGTTATGGTGATGATTGTATGGTGGATTATGGTTTGGAGGTGGTGTGTGTTGCGTTGTGGGTGAAGATTGGAGGATCTGAGATTCGACGGTCGGTTGGAAGGCTGATGGCTTCTGTGCAGTCCGACGGTCGGTTTAGGGATATGGTATTCGACGGTCGGATGTGATGGAAGTAGGTGATGTGGTGAGAGATGGAAGAGATTCGACGGTCGAGAGGAGGAAGGATGTGGTTTAAAGGATTATGACCGACGGTCGATTGTGATGTGGTCTTCTGGTTCTGGGCAGCACAAGTGATTCTGGGTTTTTTAGGTGGCTATAGTGGAAAATGGTTGATGAAGAGGGAGGTTGGTGGTTTTATTTGGTTGGAGAAGATGAAGATGGAGTTTAGGTGGTTGTGGGTGATGGGAGGTTCTTTGCATGGTGGTCACGTTGGATGGTGAGAGCTTGGTGAAGGGTGGTTCTTTGTTACATGGTGAAGGTTGGACGTGGAAATGGAGGTGAAGGGTAGTTGCTGTTACATGGTGAAGGTTGGATGGGGAAATGGAGTTGATGTGGTGGCTGGTTTGGATGGTTACAGGAGCTTACGGTGAAGAGAGGATGAGTGGGGTGATGGAAGGTGAGGATCAGATGAAGGATGATGGGGGTTGAAAGTTGAATATGCCAGCTCCTGATGGAGAGATCCCCCCTAAGGTCTTGAAGTTGGTCCTCTCTTATTAGTTGCCAGCAGCCAGGTGATAATGGAGTGAGTGGTTATGCATAATGGAGTGAGTGATCACAAACCGACAATGGAGTGGGTGATCATGCCAGGGGACTCAGTGAATTAGTGAGGGAGTAGTTAGAAAATAATAAAAAAGAAAAGTGAGTGTTCTTTGTGTGTGATTTTTTTTGTTTTGTTTATTGTTTATTTTATTTTTTCTTTTATTTTTAATTTATACTTTTTTTATTATTATTTTTATTATTATTATTTTTTTTTTTTAGCCTGGTCAAAATTGGGTGTTCACAACTTGCAAGCAAAAGAGCTCCTCCAATGAAAATGAACCAATGCTCTCCTATTCTCTAAGGTAAGGTAAAATCATAGTTTTTCACATAGAGCATATAATAAGATAAGACAAAGAATAGGCAAATAGGCTCAAGGGGTTAATCAAAGGGAAATAATGCAAGGTTGGCTATTTGGCCAAAGTAGTTAATCACAAAAGAATGCCTCAATCATGTTCATGTATGCAAGTGAAAATGTAGCCTCAAAAAGAATTAAAGCAAGTTCTAGAGTGATCAATATGATATGAGTGAAAATCACACAAGAAAGAAAAGAATGGTATAAATGTTAAATCCATCTATCAAAAGGCTCAAAATCTCACCAGGTATGCATCTATCAAACTCAATTCATCAATCAAACATCCAAAATTAAGCATGTCAAATTCAAGATGAAAGAAGAAATTTATAAATCATAACCTTGAATTTCAATTGCTTCAAACTCATAGACTTCACAAATCTCAAAACATCATTAGAAATTAAATAAAAACATAATTTTTTTTTCAAAAATAGAAAACAGAAATTAAAATAAAAATAGAAATAAAATAGAAAACAAAATGTCAATTCTTCCCCCACACTTAAATTCTACATTGTCCTCAATGTAAACCTCAACAATAAATAATCATTAATAAATCTAGGACAAGTAAGATAAAAGAGAGGAAAGAAACATCCTTATCAATTGAAGTAACGGAGGAAGATGAAGAGATTTCCACCAGGATCCCATTGGCGAAAGCATAATAACCAATTTATGCTTGAAATAACATGAGAGTTTCCACTGGGGTCCCATTGGCTAAAACGTAATGACCAAGTTATGGTTGAAACAGCATGAGGGCTTCCACCAGGGTCCCATTGGCCTTCCTTAATTGCCTTGACTTCACCACTGAAAAGTAATATGTGTACTTCATCAACTTCATATGCATTGTTTCTATTAGACCTTGGCCCAAAATCCACTTCAGTAGTGTCTGTCATCTGGTGCTCTTCTCCCTTCACTGAAAACTCTTCAGAGGCCCGCAATTCTATCTTTCCTTGTATCTTAGATCCTGCACCTGCATCAAAAGTATTGTTGATAGATCCTTCAACAACATTAGCTTCTGCACAAACAGAATCATCAACTCTCAAGAATGCAAAAATTTCAGCACAAACAACACATATCATGTCACCATCACAATCAGTACATGAGTTGCAATGAGTATAATTATTGAAACTAATAAAATCAAGAAATTCATCACACAACTCATCATACTGTCTCTCGACTACCTTAGGAAAGGGTTCAAGAATACTTATCTTAGGGGCCTCAGAGTTTTCCCCCTCCTCACTTACCTCTTCAGGCTCTGTTTCTTTCTTTTCAATGGTTTGTGAAGGAGAGGTGGGTTCATCTAGCATCTTCCCACTTCGTAGTGTGATAGCACTAACATCTTCCTTCACATTCTCTTCTGATTGTGAGGGAAGTTCTTCAGAAATTTGGCTCTGGAACTTGCTAAGATCTGTGGCTAACTGATCTAAAGAGTTTTGCAGGTCATTACACATGGCCTGTGTTTCTTGTTGAAACTGAATGTTATTAGTGGCCATTTGTCTTATTAGCTCCTCCAGTGAAGGTTCAGGTTGCCTAGAAGGTTGAACTTGTTGCTGCCCATGACACAAGTTAGGAGGATCCCACCACCCTGGATAATATGTATTGGAGTAGGGGTTGTAGTTGTCGGACGATTCAGAATATCCCCATACTGCCTCTACCTCCTCATTTGTGTCTATTAGGAAAGTAGGACACAAATCAGTGGGATATCCAGATGATAAGCAAATCTCACAAGCTTCCATGATCAATGGACATCAACACCTACAAACACTCAGAAAGAAAGAATCAAAAATTAAAATAAAAAAAAACAAAAACAGAGTAAAAATAGGAAACAAATTAATAGCGCAATTGGAAAATTGGTTCCCCGGCAACGGCGCCAAAATTTGGTGTGGTGTGGAATGTGATTAAAAATAAATATTAAAAATAGTTGCCAAGTTCCACCAAAAATATAAAAACCTTGCAACCGGTTGTAGTAAGCAAGGGTCGATCCACAGAGAACCAATTCAATTAACACTATCAATCCAATTCCTAAATTAAACTCTGATGAAAAATAAACAGTAAAATTAAAAAAGAGATTTTGTTAATTAAGACTAACAAAAGAAATTAAACTTAAACCAAAATAGTAAACACAAATTGAATTACGAAGTTAAAGACATTGGTTAAGAGATGGAATCCACCACTAGATTTATGTGATTATGCTAACTTACATACTCTTTATACCAACATGATCAATTATGTTCTTATGTGATTGTGAGATAAATTCCCTGTTTTCCTTAAGTGTTGGCCAATTTAGCAACCGCTCAAATCAACTCCTAATCATCGATTAGTTATAAAGCAACCGCTCTTACAACTATCCAACAATTGCATTAAGATTTAGAAAACCAAACACACTAAGATCTAATCACACACCGGGATTAAATTACTTAGAATATATATTTCACTAGATCTATTACCGCAACCGCGCATAATATATCCAGATCTACCACTTTTATAATTGGTAAGTAGCATAAAGATAATTATACCCACATAAACATCATACATTCTGTTAGATTTACTACCGCAACCGCGCATAATAAACCCAGATCTACCACTTTGAAAGCGGGAACAAGTATAAAAACCTTCATACCAATAATAGATTCAGAAATATATGAATAAAAACATAACTGTATTGATATAAAGAAATATGCAAGATTCACATAATCAAAACTAAGGTTTCATCTTCCTTTAACCAAATAAGAAAACTAGCCACACATGGCAAATTCAAAAATAGAAGAAAAATAAAAGAAAAACATAGTTCAGAATAAAAGTGCAAAAGAAAACTGAAGATCAAACTAGTTTCCAAAGGTTGGGGATGATCGATCTCCGATTGCTCGAACCCGAGACTCCAATCTTCGATCCAATCTTCCTCTCTCTTGTTCTTTGAATCCTCTTCAGCCCCTTGGCTGCTCCCAGCCCAAACCTCCTTTAGGGATTCTAAGCAACCCTATTTATAGGTTTTGAAACCTAATTTAGCATTAAAACTCGAATTTAAATTTCTGATGCGACGACACGGGCTGTGTCATATTACACGGCCCAACCCGTGTTCAATTCTGATGACAGATTCTCAGCTATTCCAAAGTCAGAGAAGAACACGGCCCACCCCGTGTCACTTGACACGGGCCGTGTTCTCGATCAAGGCTTGAAATTGACTCTTCCTCGTGAAGTCAGAGAAGTACACGGCCTACCCCGTGTCATTGGACACGGGTCGTGTTCTTCAAAACCTTCCAGTCTTCAAAGTCAGAATAATACACGACCTACCCCGTGTCATTTGACATGGGCCGTGTTGATCATTTTCTTCTAATCCAGCCTTGATTCTTCATGAATGCCGTTCTTCCTTTGCTTCTGAGGGTAAAACTGATCTTCTTAAGTATTCATCTCTCTCCTCAAATGGCCATCAAGCTTGGTTTGATGCTAATGGACTCAAACACTCAAAGATATCCTGAAAAACATAATTCATTTATGAGTGTTTATAACCGCATTTAGTATAGTTTCACAATAAACATCCAAAGACAACTCTAAATCAGAAACTTAGCTAAATGTCAACAATTGAGCACATATAGAGTCCAATTAAATCAATCATAAGGCATTTAAAGTATGAAAATAATGGACAGATCAATGGTACACGAACCTTATTTACGGACCGATGTGTGAAGGTCCACCCGAGTCAATGACGGGTCTGTCACTGACAGGGGCTCCTAATCTAATTAAAGATCAAGTACAATCGAAGTTTCGCCTCTTTTTTATTCTTTTTTATTCTTTTCTTTTTTATTCTTTTTTTTTTTTTTTTTTTTTTTTTTTAAGAAATGTACAAGATAATATATACAAGTTGTTGTGATTGTGGCTCACATCTTCCTCTAGTTTTACGTCCAGAACTTAAACACCTTCTATGAGTCGAGGATAAGCTTTCCATCCAATTTTCTTATAAATTGGTAAATAGGGTCTTTTTGAGTCAGATTCCCAAGACTGTAATGCTCTTACTTGTCCTTGAAAATATTACATAAACTAAGAAGTTCACGCTGCACATATCCACAAGAATGTGTCTCAAGAGTCAATAAGATATTATCTAATGACTCCTTACTCAGCCCATTCTTAATAAAGTATATATTATCTTCTCGATTTGCAGAAATTATTCTGAAAGAATGACATCGCGTGTTAAATTTCTATCGTGCATACTTGTGACAAACTTGCATTTTTTTTGCTTTTCTCCTTTTAGAAAAAGAACTTTTACCGAGACCCGGCATGTATAGGACAAATGAATCTGAAGATTCACCAGCTAAACAAACCTTTGCTTCGATTATCCAGCATATATCTTCTGGGATGCCCTTGTACATTAGCAGTCTCAGTCTTTCACACATAGCTTTGTAGATTTTTGTTAGAGCATTTAGAGGAAAAAAAGGGAAATATTTTCTTAAATTTGAGAGAATGACATCCATTTTGAAGGAGAAGAAATTAGTTATTATGAGAAACTGAAAAATAAACCGACTTGAGAGTCACAGAGTACCATTATCCGCCACTTAACTGGGGGCACAAAGACCTCAAAAACTTGGGTTTTCAAAAATGGTTTGACTCTTTGCCTATTGACCTTAAATACACTATCATTCCTAGGGTTCTCAATGTCTATGACCCCATAAGGATACATATGTTTGACAATAAAAAGGCGATGCCACCTAGATCTCAATTTTCTAGGGAATAGGTGAAGACGAGAATTATAAAGCAGAACTTTTTGACCAATTTCAAAAGTTTTTCTCAAAATTGATTTGTCATGAAAAATTTTTGTTCTAACTTTATAAATCTTTGTGTTTTCATATGCATCATTTCTCAATTTCTCAACAAAAATTTCAATGACAATGATAGGGTTCAGAGGCATCTTGTTTCGCTTAGAAATGGACCCCTTATTTTTGATAGTTTTCACCACTTTTTCAAAATGTATAGCTGCCTCTAAATAAAGTGGGCCAATAAAATTTACACTGCAAGATTTTTGTAGCTATTTTCTTTGAAAAAAAGTAACCTCCACATGCTTCAGAGTGACAAAATTTAATGACATTACCTACCTCACTGTTGGGCACACATCTCCAAATGATTTGATCAAGATAATTAAGGTAGGATCTTTCATGTTGCAAGAAAATTGATTATGTTAGCAAATCAAGGCTTGGAATTGACAGAAAATAAAAATTTATCGGGAAAAGAATCATTGATAGGTGTGATATCAAAAGGTGAGCCTATTATAAGTATCGACAAAAAGTAATTCAAAACATTTAAAGACACAAAATTATATATAAAGCAAAAACAAAAATAAAAACACACTAAAACGCACAAAATTAAGAGGGAAAAGAGAGAACAAAGCACATGAATGCCAAACACATTAAGGATGTAAACACATAAAATTAAAACACTAGGGATCCGACTTCACTTGATTCAATAATCTATCATAGACAATATAGTAGCTTTGAGACCTTCATTCTAATTAATTCATAATCATTCAGTTGATGGGGAGAATCCAATAATTAATTAAAATTCAATTCCTTAGTCTAAACCTTAACTCTTAAAGGCATGACCTTTACTCTATGGATTCTCATGGAAAATACCACAATTTTCCCACACAACCTATAACCTCCATTCCTAGATGATTATAAATCATGACACTTATTATTTATAGTCTAGAATATATGCAAACCTTCTGATTCTACATACACCTCATTAGATCAATTTATGAGTGGCCAATTCATAAAAGCATTAAGAATCATAATAAGCACTCAAATTGAATAAAAAATTAATTAAAATTCTAATCTTAATACATGTTGATTGAATCAAGTTACGTCTTCACCCTAGAAACACACAAATTTAACTATACATGACAAAATAGAAAAAAATAAGAAGAATATAATAAAAATATATACAGAGCTTAACATTCCATAAAAAAAATATTAACAAAAAGGCAGTATAAACCTACTGTTAAATATATTAACAAAGATGTGGTATAAGCCAGCCACCAAATAAAAATTAACAAAGGTGTGGTATAAATCAGCCACCAAATAAATATTAACGCGTAGTAAATAATATTAACAAAGGTGTGGTATAAACCAACCACTAAATAAGTTAGTAAGCAATAAAATTAAAAGGTTAGTGGGTTAGTAAGTTAGAAAGTTAGAAATAAAATACAAAAAGTAAATTACAGAATTTAAAATGCAGAAAGTAAAATACAGAAAATAAAAAGGAGAGTTTCTTCCACTAAGTTAGTATGTTAGAAAGTACAAAAAATGAAAAGAGAATTTCTCCCATTAAGTTAGTACGTTAGTATGTACAAAAAAAATTAAAAGAGTAGAAATATATATATATATATATATATATATATATATATATATATACAAGATCCATAAGAAAATAAAATATATAAATATATATACAAAATATTTACACCAGAAATTTGTTCTTCAAATCAAGTCTCCGGTAACGGTATCAAAAACTTAATACGGATTAAAAGTTACAAACTCAAGTGCAAGTTGTTTCAAGTAATAAATTCTCGGGAGTCCGAGGTCGATTCACAGGGAGTTGATGAAGAAAAATTATTTGACGTAAGGTAAATATTTTAACACAATAATAAAAGTGATAAAACTTAGTCACAAATAAAAAAAAGACTTACTTAAGTTAGGAGATCCACTCTTGGTAAATAAAATAATGATAAGATTAATTTTTTTTATAATTCAATTAGAATCCGCACATAATGGAGGTTCCAATAAAAAAAATACAACTTTCAAAGTTCATTAAAAATTATATATGTAATTATACTATGATTCCTTTAATCATCTATTAACACCACCACTCATAAATGGGATCAAGCATTCATTGTGCTAAAATCTTGTCTACAATAAATCAAGATCTCCACTTTACAAGGAGGGTTTCTAAATTGATTAGAAATAAAATACAACACGTATAATGACTAATTGAAAATATATCATTTAAGCACAAGAAAGAAATGAATCTAACCTTATTTCATTACCAAGAGTTTCACCCTTTCACCTAAGTAAAATGAAACTTAGTTATTCATAGATAAGAAGAAAGGAAGAGAGAAGAAGAAGAAGAAGAGAAACATAACTTCAATTTAGAACACAAGGAAAACTACAATAAGATAAACAAATAACATAATAGCATGATCTTGACCTCTAGGACCAAGACTCCTAAATAATCAGCTAATGGTGCCTTTTATAGAGGATTAGAGATACAAAATGATAAGGAAATTGAGTCATGGGTGAGTGGATGAGTGGAAAATGAATGGAAAATGCCAAATGACTTTTGATGAGTGAAAAATTATGAAGATTATTTGTCTCCAAAATCATTCAATTCTTAAGTTATTGAATACATCATTTTTGAGAAATGTGGTCTCATGAAAGTTGTAGGCCTGGATCTTAGATTTCAAATGGCTTTGGTTTGAGTTCAAAATCATTCCTAGAACTCAAGATATGGTCCAATTACTGCATACTGCTCTGGCCCAGTCACATCTCCTCTGGTCTGACGTGCAAGCCCAATATCACCTCCAAGGAGTCTGAACTGAGTTTTGTATTCTTCATAAAAGTTGTAGATATGGGTATTAACTAGTACATATCAAAATTTCAACCCATTTAACATCCTATAACCCGAGCTATGGTATGAACAGTACATATAGGTCAAGCTATCAAGATCAGCATTTTAGTTCTTGCTTTAACTCTAATTTGAGTTATCCAATCGTGTGATTAGGCCTTTGAAGTCTTATAAAAGTTGTAGGGAATTGTCTTATCTTTCAAATGCCATTAGAATCACCTCCAAAGACTACCTACAACCCAAGATATGGTCAAAATACAGAAACAACGTAAGACTTAAATCATACTGAAAAAAATCGATTAAGTCCAATTTGAGTCCAAACTTACAAAACATAACCAAACTCAATCAATTAAGTATATGGAGAGTGTAAATGACTAAAAATGAGAGTTTATTAATGTATAAAATATGTGATCATCAGAGTGCATTCAAGAGTTTTCTGTAATGTCCCAAATACTAGTACTAACAACGTATCCAGTTTACGCATCAGTAATTAGGATTTTGTACATTACTTACGAATATCATCATTTCCCTTTTATTCAAATAAATAATTGTTAAATAAATATCAAAATATGAACTTTTCGCGAAAGCATAATACATACATATGTGAAAGGAATTTTATACCAAATGTACATCTCTGTACAATATACAAAATCAAAATGCCTCATGGCACAAAATTGCTATAAATAATAACAAAGATCTAATTAAAATAACTAAACTAAGTCTTCATGCCAAAACTCCATCTTGCTTGGCTGCTTGGGTCCTGCCTAAAATTATCGTGGAAATCATAGAAGTAAGGGGTGAAAAATTATGAAATTCTCAGTAGTTTAAAAAAAATCATGTCATCACAATAATTCTAGCTGTTTGAGAAAAAAAAATTAAATCATTAATGTATAATCCGTAGAAAAGTAGCTAAAGCCAAATTGAGTCATTCATCTTCCTAAAATAGAGGTTCATTTTATATCCTTTATTAAAATCACTTGAATGATTAAATCAATTATCAAATCTTATCAAAATCTCAAATTTATATAAAGAAATCTCATCCTTCAAAATTCATGTCTTAAATCAAAATTCATTTCATCAAATTTTATTTCATCAAATCATCAGGACACATGTATCATCTTAAAATTAAGGTATGGAGGGTGTACTAGCCTCACAATATCATTCACTTAGTAGTAGTCTGCGTTTAGTACACATCAACCTATTTATGATGATCATTTGCTACATAGAGCTACTCCGGGTAACTAGGTCATATCAAATAAGGGAATAAATCTCATCCTCAATCAAGAATCATGATAGAGGAGGAATAAATCTCATCCTCTTACTACCTTGATAGGGAGGGAATCTTCCTTCCTCACACTATCAATAGTTTGGGATAGAGAGAGAGGTACGTTACTCAAACTATCCAAGATTTAGGATCACCCTAAGTAGTAAGGGAATCATCCATCCTCTACTACTTGATGACTAGCAAAGCTCGAGTAAAAAGGGAGGTCTTCCTTAACCTCAAATATTCTGATGTAGAGGGATTCTCATATCTTCTCTTACCATTGTCCAAGTCTTACCCTAAGTACAAGGTATATCCAAAACCTAACTCAGCTAGTTCCACAAAGAGATACCCATAAGAGAAAAATCATATTTCTTCAAATCTATTCAATCATAGTATTTTCAATCATGCAATCATATGTATATAAAAGTTTTTCTCATTATTAGGTAATTAAACTCATCATTCAATCTCATTTGATTCAAACACATCATAAAAATCATTTCTCAATCTAGTTTGGATACATAATCATTTCACAGTCTAATGAATTTCAATCATTTAATTCAAGTTTTAAGATTTGTATTTAAGTCTCATGAGGTAAAGAGTCTATTTCCATCATTTTTAGACCAAAAACCTTAATTTAGGGACTAAGTAATCGATTACCAAGCCTTAATAATTGATTACCAGCTTGATAAAACCCTGGTAATTGATTATAAGAGCTGTGTAATCGATTACCACTCATCTAGAAGCATGGTAATCGATTACAAGAGCTGTGTAATCGATTACTAACTGCCTAGAAACTCATTTCGCAAGACCAAAAGCATGGAAATCGATTATAGGGTAGTGTAATCGATTACCACTTAGGAATTTGTAGAAAAGCAAATTTTTTAACTCATTCTAACCCAAACCAAACCATTAAACATCATCATCAACATCAAACAATCACAAATATGCATCCAAATCACTCATAAAACACCAAATCTCTATATGGGTATAAACCCATTTTCCAAATCTTAAAACTGATCAAGAGTTAAATCAAAGAATCAAGTTCTCAAATCATAATCAACATACAATCATCTTTTCCATTTCAAAATCTTCATTCAAATCTCAAGTTTCCAAAACTTTGGAAAACAAAGGAAGAAATAGAAAAGCAATGAAAACCCCTTACCTCAATTCCTTTTGCAATGCTCCTTCCTTCTTTCTCTTCCCATCTTCTTCTTCTTATTCTTTCTTTCTTCTTCCCTTATTTCCTTATTTCTTTCTTCTCTTTTCCTTGTGGAATCTACTAGACGAACATGAGAGAGAGAGAGAGAGAGAGAGAGAGAGAGAAAGAGAAAGAGTATAGTGAGCATGAGAGAATAGAGAGCAAAGTGAGAAAATAAGGGTAAGAGGCGGTGAGGAACAATAAATAAAGGGTAAAAGGAAAATCCAACTAGAAACATTATGTTAAGAACATTTTAATGTTTCCTTAACGGGTTTTCTAACATTCACATGTATTATTGAAAATTCTAGAATTTCCTTCATTTCCCAGCTTTATATTTCCATATATCTCATTATATATCTTTACCATTTACTAAGCTTTACTATTCATCCCTAGGTTAAATTAAACCTTATAGAATTGAACTAAGCAGATTTCAAGTATTCAATTTAATCCATTTCTATTCTCAAATTAATCTTCATAATTTATTTTGACATTTGCTCATAATCTTATGCTTTTTTGAGCTACATGTCTGTTTAGTTTGATTTTTGAACACTTTCTTAGTGTTATTAAAAATGTCAAACAAATTCATTTGATCTTCTAGAATTTAATACAACTTATTCCAATACTTTATAACTTAGAAATAAATGTTTCATATTTATTTCTATCTTCTCAGCTAATTAAGCCTATTTCTGAGCTATTTCTCAACTTTATGTTATAGATTTATACCCAAATCACTTCAAATCATTCCCAAAATTATCAAGTAACTTTCATCATTTTTTATTGAGATACTGTAACCCTGATTAGGATTATTGGGTTAGGGAGGATGTTACTTTTTCACCCATACCCTAATGAGCCTGACCTTAACCCATAAACTTAAAAAGTTTACAAAGGTTAAGCGTATCCAACTGTAGCCCAGGACAGTGGACTCCACACCAAGAGACTTCCAGTTCAACCATATTCTATAACTTCAACATTAAGTCTAACCCATAAGCTTGAAAAAGGTTACGAGCATTAGACCATTACTCAAGATAGTGGACACCACTCCAAGAGGCTTCCGTGTCAACCATATTCTATAACTTCAACATTAAGCCTAACCCATAATCTTGAAAAAGGTTTAACGTGGTTACGAGCATTAGACCATTGCTCGGGATAATGGACACTACTCCAAGATGCTTTCGTGTCACAGTTCTACACATTTTGACTAATGGTCAATTTTTTTGACTAAATGTCTGACATTTTCGAGTGGACCTGACCACCAAGATTGAACATTGGACCCATCTCGGTTGAAAAAGCACGAGCATTTTCCAAGTGAGAAAGAAACAATGAGATTAAGTGTTAGACCCATGTCAGTGAGGAAAGTGAAAAGACAACAGAGATATGGGAAATACTAAGTACTTAAATTAAAAAGACGCTTGAGATCGAGACTTGGTCATTTACAAATATTATAAAAATCCCACATAGGGGAAAAAGTGAAAAGCAAAAAATAAAAGAAAAGTCAGGCGTTCTCCGGGTTGCCTCCATGACCATCTCGAGGTCCTCTCCACTGTCTGGCCGCCCTCTGATGCTCCATCCTTCTCTTCTTCCATCGATGTCCACCCTGGGAGGAACTTGCTCAATAAGAGTAGTCATGGGAGCAGCATCTACAATTCGACCATCCCAGAGCAACTTCATTGAACCAATTCCCTCCTCATTAAGGTTTGGGTTCAAAAGGCGGAGCTGGGCGAGCGCATCCATAAACAATTCATCCATTAACTTATCCCATTCATCCTCAAAAATTGTAATTTCATCATTCAACTTAGGTTCAGTCTATTGGAGAAGTTAGTTTTCAGCTTGGAGGGCGGTTAGAGTAGTCTCGGTGAAAGATAAGTGATCTTTCAAAGTGTTCTGATGAGCCACTCCTTTGGTAATTTAAGCCTGGAGCGTGGTCACCTTGATAACCTCCTTAGTCAGGTGGGCAACTCTGGTCTGGAGCCCGAAGATTTTGGCCCTGTGCACCTTGAGCTCTTTAGTGACTCAAGCCAATTACCTGTCTTTTTGGGCAACAACCAGCTTAAGCCCCTACTTTTGACCCCGAAAGACGTCAAACTTTCTTTCTTACTCCCAAGCTTCATGAATGGACTCGAAGATCCCTCTAAAAATCAGAGGACGGAGGCATTGCACAAGCACAGTACTTGAGCATCCCTAAAAAGCTCCACCATATCATGCTCTATTAATACATCTGAGTCAGAAGGAGACAAAAGAGCATTGTCAATAGTCCTTGCAAGATTGACCCATCTGCCCCACACTGACCCAAGAAAGAAATACAATGGAGCTCCTTCGGGATTGTAGACCCTAAACCAGCAGGAACCTCAATAGGAGCAGCCTCGAAAGTTGGCCTCTTACCCCTCTGCTCCTTTCTGTTGTTGGCCTTCCTCTTTTGAGGTCAGAGGAGTTGCACAAGGGAACTAGGCTTCATCTTTTGGACTGCTATGGGTGAAGGTGGAGGAACTACGGAGTAGTGACTAAGGCATGTGATCTAGGAGCTCCCGCTCTCTTGGCTCCAAACATTATGCAAGAAGCTCAAGACCACCAGGGGATGCTATACTTTCTGCAAACAAACAAAAAATATGTTACAACACTTAAGAAAAATTTGAAATACAAATGAGTCAGATATATTCAGGACGAGATACCTAGTATTGGCTTTATAGAGTCGTGGGGCTCGTCAAGGTCATCTTTACAATATATAGGCCCACCCTTGTCGCCCCATTCAATAAGGAAGTGGAGGACCTGGGCTTTGTCTTCAGGCAGATTAGAATCAGAGTTTTTATTTCATCTATTCTTTGGTCCCATACATCCTGAGTCCAGTATAAATACATATGGGGTTAGCCATCTAGGGTAATGAAAAAATGTGTTTACCCTAGAGCCCCTTCGACTATAAAGAAACCATTCTTGAAGTTTTTGAAGGATTTTTGTTAGGGCTTAAATACTTTGCGCCCGACTTGTGCTTGCAAAGTAACCCATCCTTTTTTATGACTATTCCTGAAGGGTGAAAATTGAATGAAAAGAAAGAAAAGTGATCTAATAGAGTACAACCAATTGAAAACCCAACAGATGAGTTCGAAGGCCTGGATAAGTCCTCATGCATTTGGATGCAACTGGGTTGGAGCTACATGTAAATGGTTAAGGACCCCAATCTTAATCTCGGTGAACAAAAGTTGGACCCCGATTCTCATAAAAGCGCCTCATATGGTCGCTTTATATCAAAGCATAGCATACTCTTTCTTCCTCAAGCGGATGGCGAATGACATATTCTTTATCTTTCAACCCATCAGTAGTTAATTGTAAGTATTGTTGCTTCGCATACGTGTCCTTTGCACTTACTACACTTGAGGGAATGCCTAAGACTTCGTGGTTGACCCATTGATATAGAACGACATCTCGAGGGAAAGTGAGCTCTCTGTGTTCTGATGGAGCCATTGTCCAACATGCCATAGTATTACCTATAGAGGTCGCACTCATATTAGATTCAGAAGAGGACTTACTAAGATTCCCTAACTCTACCATGAGCTTAGATAGCGGACGTGTTGGCCTTTGTCTTTCAAGCTCTCTGGCACGATCGGCCCTCCGGATTGCCTCCAAGATATTCATCTTAGTTATCAGCCTCGAACCACTATCAAACTCCTCACTGTGAGAATAATTCCTCCACTGTGACTGAGGCAGTGGGGACGTATGGAAGAGCACTAAAAATCTCTACATAAAATCATTGTTTTGTATTGTTTCATCACTACTATTCCATGACATTTTCCTCTCATAATGGTGTTTTCAGAAAGGAAAAAAGGGTGGAGAAGGAGAATACCTTGGAATTAAATGGTGAAGAATGCTTGAAAAGAGTTGAAAACTACCAATAACTGCTGCTAGAGCTCGCCGAAAATGACTAATCATGATGTTACGAATCCCAAACGGCAGCCTCCACTATTTTTCTGCCGCATTGCATACTATTTTTTGAGTAGTGCAGTTGAAAGGACAATGCTTAGAACATTCAGAATTGAAGCGATGCATGATGTTGCACTAGGACATTCACGCCGGATCACGGACTTACATCATTATATTATGATAAATCATAATGTGGATCTCGGCTCGTGACCAAATTGCTTCCATAATTAAATGGACCACACAAACAAATCTGTATAGGGAAACCTATTACGTATCCTGGATAACGGTGTGATGATTTAAGCACAGTAGTTTATTTCGGATTCCAACCTTATTCATTAACACCGAGGGCATTTTTGCGACATATCATTGACCTCTGCCCTTTGGAAAAAATATCGCGAGATCTGGCATTTATGCTATGACTTGGATCCCTTTGTCTTATGTGTGTTGTGTGCTCTTACTGAACTAGGATATCTTGACACTTAGTTGTCGCATCTAAGCGCCAAGTTAGGGGGTGACTATTTTGGACCAAGTTACGAGTTAGCAGTTCAAGAGCAACCCGACCCACCAGAATAGGATCTTAGATATATATGTGTGCTATTAGATAAGTTAATCTAACTATTTATGAGGTGCAAATACAGAATCTCTCATAGATATGAATATTAATTACATCCCGCATAAATAGAGAATTAGTTATAAGAAATAACAATCTCATGGATTATGATCCTAAATAATAGCATTCAATTTAGATTGAACTATGATTCTTATCACCTAAGACGCTCCTATAAATAACATGTACAGTCTCAAAGGTATGCATCTAATTCCAAACACTACCAACATTGTGCACAGTCTAACTTAAACATTAAAGTATCTTTTGTAGGTACTCACCCCCTCGCACTATTGTCACTGCTATCGTGCTACGAACGATTCCACCTTCAACTACTGATTCAAGTATTTTTTTAAACTTTGTTCAGAACAATACTTTTGTGGTCCAACCCAACTCAATTAAGGATTAATTGGGGCCCAACACGTTTTCGAATATTAGGAGGTTTACACAAAAAATATTTTAAATAGAATTTTTGACTGAAAATTAACTCAAACATACTTTTAATCTTATATAGTATAACAAAAAATCTCATATTTAAAATTTATTAACTATATAATTCAATTTTGTTTTGTTTTTTTGTGATAATATTTACTTCTGTAGATAAAATAAAAAATGTCATTTTAATTTATTTTGACAAGTGACTTTTTTTATGACGTTGAAAATCTATATATTTTTTACTCTTTGATTATCCTATTTTAGCATTTTTATCTGTAAAATTGATAGTTAATATTTAATAGT
This sequence comes from Ormosia semicastrata, assembly GCA_029884595.1. Taxonomy (NCBI): domain Eukaryota; kingdom Viridiplantae; phylum Streptophyta; class Magnoliopsida; order Fabales; family Fabaceae; genus Ormosia; species Ormosia semicastrata. The sequence continues at coordinate 63,618,779 of JAQQTO010000062.1, forward strand.
GTAATTAATTGCTGCTCATGGCGATATTGCATTAGATGAACTGCAGTATGCACTTTTCAACTTTAGGATACATTTGGATAAACTTTGAAAAATGTACTTTTACGATATACGATTTTTTTTAGAGCAAAATCTGAAGCTATTCTTTCTAGCTTTTGAGAAAAATAAGAAATATGTTTTTTTTTTGTGCTTTTGCTTTTTTTTATAAAAAGTTTATACAAATATCTTAAGTTTTTTTAGAAGAATTTTTTTACTAAAAACGTGCTTTTATCTTAAAAAAATAAAAAGCCCAAACAAACGCTCTTACTCCATGCGTAGATTATCCCTTATAGGGTTTGTAAATGTATAAATAATAATAACCCCTTAAACATAGGGGATGTCTTACATGCACCCTGCATAGGGGGTAGTTTTACATTTGCAGGGTGCTACACCCTCAATCCAAGCTATAGATTAAGTTGAAAAAGCATTTGAAAATGATCACCGGTTGAAAATAAACAATGTTTATTTGTTAACCAGGTAAACCTTGAAAAGCAGAGACTTCATTGCCGGCAGCCACCTTTCCGGAGGAGGTAGTTCATCGGAGCTACGTGCCTTTGATTTCGTTGAATCACAGATCCAAGAACTTGAGCATCGGAGAGAAAAGCTTGCTCTGCAACGATGTCGCGATGGTTGAGATCAATGTCGGGACTGTGCGAATCTTATGGTAATCCAGCGAAAGCATAGAGAAAAAAGCTTGATTCCATGGTGGAGCATGCCGTTGAGAAGAAGATTGCTTGTGGCAACATGGCTCGTCCATCAACGACACTGTTTCTACCAAGGCACGAAATTGGTGGAGTTCAGCGCCATCTCCCTAAACTTAGTGGCTCCTATGCAATCTACTTGATAGAATAGCTGAATCAATGAATAACTCACGGGCTATAATTGGGGATTTTAATGCAATTTTAAGTTATCAATAAAAGGAAGGTGGAATTCCAAATGCATCCAATTCGGATAGAGCCTTTGTTGCTTTCATGCGAAATCAAGGTGATATTGATATGGGTTTTTCTAATGTAAATTTTACATGGTCCAATGCTAAAGTAGGAGAAGCTAATAAAAGAGAGAGATTAGATCGAGCAATTTGCATTGGCTTGTGCCTTGTGGAGAATATTGTTTCTGAGAGGGGAAAGGTTATACACCTTGTGGCTCCTAAGTCTGATCATATTCCCATTCTTCTTTATACAAAACATGATGGTGATAGAAAACCCAGACCATTCAGGATTTTTGAAGCTTGGTTTTGCAACAGAATGTGTAAAGAGGTAATATAGCATAAATTGAAGTTAAAGGTTCTCCTACTTTCTGTTTGGTTTTTTTTAAATAAAAACAAAACAACAAAAGCCATAATAAAGCATCTCAAAGTTTTGAATAGGGAAATATAGGCAGCTGCAACACACACATCAAATAACTAACTGAAGACCTGAGACAATTACGAATGGTGGAACAAACTCATGAAGTTATTCAAAGAGCAAAAGCAATCAGAGCATAACTTAGAAGTCAAGGGAGTTATGGTTAAAAAAGGGGATATGGCAATGCTCATTTCTTTAATTTGTTCACAATTATTAGGCGCAGACCAAAATAATATTTCAGCAATACAATTGGAGAATGGTGTTTGGATATGTGGTAGGGAGAGAATCAGCAGGTACTTCGCTGAAAATTTTAAATTTTATACTAGACAGACAATCAACAGTTCTGAAGACTTGGAAGGGCTAATAAATCCAAGTATTTCAGAGGTAGATAATGAGGCAATGTGCGCTATGCCATTTCTTCAGGAGATTTGGGAAACATTGAAAGCAATGAATCCTTTAAAAGCCCCAGGTCCATTGGCATACCAGGTAAATCATTTATTGAATGTTGGGAGGTAGTGGATGATGATGTGGTGAGAGAAGTACAAAGTTTTTTCTCAAATGGTCATGTGCTAAGAGTGTGTTTGGAATGAATAAAAATGAGAAATGAATTGATTTGATTTGATTTGAATTGATTTGATTTAGAAATCAAATTTTGTGTTTGGAACTTTAAAAAAAAATAAGATTTGAATTGATTTAGAAATCAAATTTTGTGTTTGGAATTTATTAAAATGAGAATTGATTTGATTTAATTTTATTATTTTACATTTTAACCCTTATGAGAAGTTGTTAGAAATAATTATTAAGGGTAAAATAGTATATTTATTTCAAATCAAATCAAATCCTAACAAATCCTATCAATTTTGATAGAATTTAAAAAACAAAAAGAATGAAATCCATAAGATTTTAAAAATCAAATCATTTCTTATTTTTTAACATTCCAAACACCAAATTTAATTAAGTTTGATTTATAAATAAAATCATTTCTTATTTTTTTGCATTCCAAACACATTCTAAAAGTAGTTGATACCTAAAGAGGTTAACTTAACTTTTATTTTTTTTATACCTAAAGTAGTTGGGGCGTGCCAATTTGAAAAGTTTAGGAGGATCAACTTATGCAATCTGGTTATCTCCATAATTATTGCAAATATAATTAAAATAGTGATTTATAAGCTTATATCGCCAATTCAAGTAGTCTTTGTCCCAGGACGGTGGATTGCAAAAAATGGGCTCGTAGTACAAGAAATTATTCACTGTTATAGGGGAAAAAAAGAAAAGTGCAAGGGGACGATCAATGATAATTAAATTTGATATGCTTAAAGCTTACGACAGGATTAAGTGGCAATTTGTAAGGGTGGTTCTCAAAAGATTTGGATTTGAAAAGAAATTCATAAACTGGATAATGCATTACTAGTTTACTACCACTTCCTTTTCTGCCTTATTGAGTGAAACTCCATTCGGAAGGCTCTAGGGGATTAATTCTAGGAGATCCTTTATCTCCCAACTCTGTATCCTTTGTTCGAAAGTGCTAACAAGATTAAATCCAAGAGAAAAAAAAACTCAAAATCAGATTCTTGGCATTAAATTAGCTAAAGATTGTAATGCAGTTTCTCATCTCATGTTTGCAGATGATACCAGACTTTTTCTGAGAACAAATGTTAGAGAAGCAATCACCATTAAAGAATGCTTGAAGAAGTATGAGGAGTGCTCCGGGCAGAAACTAACAACCTCTAAATTAGGTGTTTTCTTGTTAAATAATTAAATGAAGAGGGTCAGGGAAGAGATTTGAGAGAACCTTCAAATGCCACAGATTGATCAAAATGCAAAATATTTGGGTAGAAAGAGAATGATATATATATATATATATATATATATATGGAAAGTGTGCAAGATGTAACTTTCCACATTAAAAGTGAAGATTAACTTTTAATATTGAAAGTGAACTCTTACCTTTTTTTTTTTACTGGGAAGATTAACTTTTTATTGGCCATTGCCAATAAAGTCTTTTAAGCAAGATTACAAATACAAATTCGGCCAGGGGCCTCTTCTATCGAAACCTCATCAGGAAATGAAAAAGCTAAAGAAGCCAATTCATGTACTACCAAATTTCCTCTCATGTACACATCGGTAGGAGTAGAGGATCTAAAAGATGGGATTAAGTGGAAACAATCACTATATAAAGGGACGAGGTTTATTTATTTATTTTTTCTAAGATTATTTTAATAAGGTGTGAAAAAGAAGAACTATAAAATCCAAATTTTAAGTGTGCAAAAATTAAATTGATAAAACTAAATTTATGTATTTAATTGATGGTTTTTTTCTTCATTAATTACAGTAGTATTGAATTCTCACTGTTCATTAAACGTATAAGTGACTAATCTCACTTTTCATTAAATTGGCCAATTTTACACTATTAAATCAAATTATAATTAATTGTTAAAAATTGGTATAAGAGTTAAATTCTTACACCAGTCTCAATTGATCTTTATATACATAGCATAGATGGATGGAAATATCATGGGATGGTAGAGCTACGCTGATACAGTCTGCTTTGCAATATATACCAATATATACAATGTCAAGTGTCAACGATAAGAATCCCGGATTAAACATGTGACAGACTTAATGCAATTAGCTGAAGATTTTGGTGGAATTCCAAATAAGGCTAAGCTCACTTCTTCCTGGCCTCCTTTGCCTTCTTCTCGGCAGCCTCGACTTCTTTCTCGGTAGTCTCAGCCCTTGTCACAATAGCCAATTTCTCTCCAATTGACTTTGAAATTTCAGCTTCAAGGGCAGTGACTTACTCTTGGCTTTGTTTGGATAATTTATGGTAGATGAAATAGAATAAAATAAAATGATATGTGATGGAATATGTAACATCTTAATATTAGTACTAATAGCGTATTTGGAACTACGCATTAGTAATTAGAATTAAGTTTGTCACTTTAATACTAATAACAAATTTGGAAAAATAATTATAACTTATATGAAAATATGAACTTGAGGTGAGTGTAATAATCTACATATATTGAAAGGATCTTTATACAAATATATTTATCAAAATACAGATAATACAGTATGTCTTCATGGCATTACTTATACAAATTTTGCATAATACTTTTTCTAACATCTGTAACTAAACTTTGTCCTCATGCATCTGGTCTTCTCTTCTCCTTATTGATGCCTTCATTGTTCTTGGAAATATTACAGAAAAATACAAATAGGTGGGGTGAGAATTCAAAAAATTCTCAGTAGTTTTATGAAAAACGTGTCATTGTAATACTTTTTGCTGTTTCGAGAAAAAATCTTTTCTTTTAAAACTCAAATTATATATATATATACAGTATACTTTAGAAAGGTGACAAACTATCAAATTTGGTCTTTTCTCTTCCCGAAACAGAAGTTCAATTATTATCCTTTATAAAAAATTTGGACAATCAAATAATTCATACAAAATATCATATATTATAGTTCATCATATATCAACATATTTCATCATCAAGAATATCTCAAGTATCGAATATCAACTCAATTAACTATCAAACTCTTCACAAGTCATAAATCAAATATCATCAATTACTAGTCATATCGTAATTTACAACTATCCTTCTTCAAGTTTCATAATTCATCATGACTTAATTCATGTCTTTTATTTCTTTATATCTCAAATACCATCTATCACATCATCTATCATCAATCCTTATGTGTCACTTTCATGTATTATAAATCTTTATATTTTATTCTTTGATAATTCCGGTCTCTATTCGAAAGGTATGGAGGGAATGTCCATTCTCACAATAGCATTTCATTCACATTCTGTTGGTAAGTAAGGGAATGTTCATCCTCATAATACCATTCTATTCATATTCTCATTCACATTCTCTTGGTAGTAGTATGCTTTCAGGTTGGTGCACTTCAACTTATCCATGATCATTCGCCAATCACACAGAACTACTCCGAGTAATGTTAAATTTAATTTCATATTCTTCTCAATGCTCATTATCCAGCGCTAATTCCCATAGAACCAGGTCACCTCACATAACCTGAATTCTAGCTTGGTAATAGTATGCTTTCAGGTCGGCTTATTCCAACCTATTTATGACCATTCGTCAGTCACACAAAACTATTCCTGAGTATCCTTATGTGTACACATGAGGGAGCCTAGGCCTGTGAGGACCCTAGTGAGGAATTGTAAGAATATAGGATCTCCTTCCTCACGAAGGATCATCTCCATAATTCATGGAATTTGGATACCCTTCCCTCAGAGGATCAACTCCAAAATTCACTTGTGCCAAATATATTCAAATAAGGCAAAATGCTAAATCTATATCTAATACAAGAGGACACTCATACATTGGGAATAACATACTAGAATAAAATACAAATTTCCATGTTCTGATACTCAAAACAAATACAAATTCTGTGAGCACTAACTATTCAATATTACATTCTAGCTCAACCTTTAGAATTAATGGGGCAATACTAATACAAATCTTAGCTTAACTTGATTTATCAAGGAGCTATATAATCTCAAATTCACATCAAATATCCAATACCATTTCTTTCATCCAATTCAATACACAAGGCTTCAGGGCTCATCCATAGCGGAAGCAACATCAAGAACAAAGATGGCCAGAAATAAACTCATTAACTCAACTCAGTCCTCATAATTGGTCCCACACAACTTTGTTAAAACATTTATTTTTATAAGCAAAGTTGAATCAATATTTTATTATTTTAAAAGGAAATTTTCTTGTCAAGTATATTAACATATACAACATTTGAGCAAATAACCATAATGGAGCTTCCCCATGCAATTGTAATCTCGCCTAAAGGTCCTGAATTACAATACATGAGTAGACTCTCACGAACATCAAAATCATGTCCCTAAAGGTAGTATTGAGAAGATACTGAGAACTCTAAGGGTACAACCTTAATGTCTTTAATAAATCATCAGGAATCATATTAATGAGGACAAATCGATAAGATAAGTGCATTATCAACACAGTCTCCAATACAACATTATTAAGAAAATATCAACAAAATGACATCTCAACATAATTGGTACTACGAAGGCGAGCTCGCAATCATGCAAAGTACCCCAAAACAGTACCACAATACTTTAAACAACAACTATCAAAATCAAATTGCATAAATAACAATAAAATAAATAGTTTTTAAAACATTACATATTAACTTATGCACAAAATAACACCAAAAATTATTTTAGTGACCAAACAACATCAACTCTGTGGGTGCATAATATATATCATGTCCAGAACCATCACAAAAATACATAAAAAATTTCCAGAGGCAAAAGAGGAGAGTACCATATATTTTTAATAATTTTAATATCTACAAATTTTGGAATAAATAATAAATAGGCATAAAAAAAATATAACTCACTAAAAAATAAAAAAGGACGCGTGGAGCATAACCCAAAAAACAGAATTAAAAGATCAATTTTTAACAAGTGTCACGCACTTCGATGCGCGACTGGACGTGGGGCGTGACTAAATCATCTTCGTCACCCAGATCCCGCAATTCGGGTTGCTCGACCCGATTTTACAACCAAACAGGTCACACGCTATTTTGGCTTCATCTCTCCATGATTTTGAGTGATTGTTGAGTCTATGAATTCGTCTAATCATTATCTACTAAACCCCTAGGCCAATTTTTAAAATTATTGCAAAAAAATGTTTTGGGTTTTTCTAAGCAATACCAAAAGGGGTTTCGTGAGTTTTTATGAAATTCTCATTGTTTTCTCAACAAAAATTCAAGATCTTGATGTTGTTAGATTAAAAAAAAATGATCTTCAATAACCCTAAATTAATTTCTTGAATTGATCTTCAAAAGAAAAACGAATCATAAAATTTAAACGTTTTAGGGTTCCACAAGTTTGACCAAAATTCTTTGTGAATTCACAACATTATAATGCAATATACATATTTTTAGACTTAGGATAACCCGATCTACAAAAGCCCTCACCCAAATTTCAAAAATGAATCATAAAAAAATTGAATTGAACATCACATACGTTAGGATTGCGAATTTCTTCAATTTTAAACCTCATACACTTTTATGTAAAACAAAAAATTGATAGTCATAATTAGGATTAAAACTGCTTTGATACCAATTGTTAAAATTTTTCGTATCTATTAATTCCAAAATTTATGACATAAAATATATAAAGAGTTTTATAATTACCTTGAAAATGCACCGATGAGGAAGTCATTGTTAAAACTCTTAAAATCAATCTTAATGAGGGAGAGAAACTATTCATATTCCACAGTAGTCGCTCACATATCAATATCAATGAGACAACTGTATGCACTAGAGTAGTTAAGAATAAAGGTCTCTCTTTATATATATAAAATAATTAAAAAGGATTAAATCTACCCACTATAATAAACTTATATACAAAACCCATAAAACAAAACATACATTTGAGCAATGATTTAATAACAATAGACCTATTAAAAATATTGATTACAATTTGAGATAAACAAAATGTTTTGATAATTTTGACATTCAATCAATCTAGGTTTTATAAAATTATAATATAATTTATGCTAATCTATAAAAAACTCTAACAATGGGTAGATAGATGCTCTGTGGTGTGAAGAGAGAAAAGAACAAATGGACTTGATGAGGATGTTCTTTCATACTTCACCAATTTAGAACCATTATTTCCAAAAGGAATCTTTGTCCCTTCGCGAAATATAACTTTTTATTTTCTACATATTGTTTACTTGTTTGTTTGTGATTAGGTTTCCCACTCCAATACTCTATTTTGGAGGAGTCTACAATTTTGTTTTCAGTTGATGAATTTTTTTTATTAATATTAACTTGTTACATGTTGGGGTGTACTTTATAGCTTTGACAATTAATGGCCTTTGGCTGTGTACATAAAACCAATTCATTGTTTTCAATGTGTCTGTATTTTTTTTGATGCATCAGAATACAAAAGAAAACAAAGACAAGGGAGCTACAGGTTTCTAACAAAAGTAGTGCCTATAGCATCCAGTACAATTTTTTTACAATTGATAAAATCACATGGGATAAACTTTAATTTACTTGTTTTCTTAACATTTACTTGTTACGTTTGGGGTATGATTTAAATCCATACATTATTTAATATCGATGTATTATACATATTTAAGGGTGGAAAGAGGCCACATGGTCTATTGAGGGTCTATGATCTGATTTGTTTAAAGTTTGACCTGACTTAATCTGTTTAATAAAAAATCAAATAAATCTTAAAAAACTTATTTAGTTAAATAGCTTAGATCTCAGGCTTTTGAAAAAGTTTTTAGACTTAATAAGTTAATTTATTTAATTATATATATTATTTTTTAAATTATTATGATATTTTAAAATTTATATAATATAATTATTAATTTTATAAATAATATAATTTTTTTAAAACCTAAATCCATTTACATATATAAAGGCTTAGACTTATTACCATATCTAGTTAATTTATTTAAAAGCCTCAAACTTTTAAATTAGACCAAACTTTTAAAAAAAATTAGAACAAAATTTAAAAAATATTCTTAATAAATTAAATAGGTTAGACTCACCTTACGTTTAGAAAATATATTACGTCAAGTCCTACCCTTTTCACCCTTAACATACCCTATCTTAAGTTAAATTGAAATCTTGTGGTTTGTGCTGAAAATTAATAATGATAGAATTGAGAGACGCATTAACGCCACTCATGGTCAAAACTCTTGATCTTTTTCTTGAAGGCATTGGACGGCTTGCCTTGAACATGCTTTCAAAGTATCAAGTGCAGTAAAGCAATTTATTAAAAATATAAAATATTATTAAGCAATTGATGGGTAGGATAGATGCTTTGGTGTGAAGAGAGAAAAGAACCAACTCAACAAACGGACTTGATGAGGACCAGTTTAGAACCATTATTTCCAAAAGAAATCTCTGTCCTTTGCAGAATATACCTTCTTATTATCTATGTATTATTTGCTTGTTTGTTTGTGATGTGATTTTCCACTCTAATATTTTTAAGAGAATGCTAAGAACACACTCTCTAACACATTTTTTTCTATTGAGTCATGTCATATACTAAAATACACACTTAATTTTAATTAACGTGTAATTATTTCGATTAACCTATAATCAATTTGATTAATGTGTAATCAAGTTTGAGTGTATATTTTAGTAAATGACATGGACTAATAATAAAGAATGTGTTGAAAGAAATATATTAAAGAGTGTATTCTTAACACTCCATACTCTATCTTGAAAGAGTATGGAATTTTGTTTTTAATTTATGAAGTTTTTTATTTTAACTTGTACATGGTGGGTATGCTTTGTACAATCAATGGCCTTTGTGCGTTTATATAAAACCATTTCATTGTTTTCAAGACGTCCGTGTCAAACACTGTTGGTGATAATGGAACTTATTAAACGCCATTGACTCAATGACACTGAGCGTGCAAATGGCATTTTTAAAAGGATTACCTGAGTGCTTGATTCAAGCAATGAAATTATAAAACTTCCCATATGTTACTCAGAAGCAAACATGCTATACACAGACATCCCTGATTTCAATATCTTGAAGTTGGTGGCGTGGGACTGGTATATAATGATTTTAATCCAAGCTACATAATTTTTTTTTTTTTTGTGTAAAGTCAGTTTTGTAGACTGTCTTTGTTCAAAGCATTTAATGCTAGTAGCTAATCTTTTCTTCTCTATTTTACTTTCTGATTGATTGTGTGTTCCTTTACAGACTTATTGCAGATTGTTGAGAGAGCTAGATTTACTTGTGTTGAGGGAGGGACTAGAGGCCAAATCTATTAAGACACTTTCTGATCTTGTTTCTGTTCCATGGCATCCTCTTCTTTTTGTCATGTTACTGAAATACAACATGATGTCTTCATTAGCTTTAGAGGCACAGACGTCCGGCGTGGTCTGCTTAGCCATTTGATAAAAGAATTACGTCGTGAGCAGATTGATGCCTATGTAGATGACAGACTTGAGAGAGGAGATGAAATATCATCCTCACTTCTCAGAGCAATCGAAGGATCACATGTTTTATTGGTTATATTCTCAAAAGACTATGCTTCTTCAAAGATGTGCTTGAAAGAGCTTGTGAAAATGATTGAGTGCATGGAAAGAAATAAACAAATTGTAATACCTGTTTTCTACAACGTAAATCCATCAGATGTTCGGCACCAAAAGGGAGATTATAGAGATGCTTTAGCTAAACATGAAGGAAAATTCAAGGAATACATGGTTAAGGTTCAAAATTGGAGATCAGCTCTGGAGAAAGCTGCTGAATTATCAGGATTTCATTACCCAACAAATTTTGAGTAAGTTTTTTTTTTTCTTTTTTTTTTCAAGTACGTGTTTGATCAATGTTTTTTCACCCGTTATTTATTATTTCTTGTATAGTATGCATTTTTAATAGGTTTCTTGAATAGCATTTGTTTTCTATATTATTTTCCATCAAACACTGCAACAGTTTTAGACTAGATTAATTCTTAGAGACCAAAATTATATTTATCATAACTCGTTTTTTCTCATGGTTTGTTTGCATTAAGGAGAGAGAGAGAGATTTCTTATGTCATTTGTTGGTAGTCTATACATACACATTGCATTGACAATCAATAAAAGCAGAACGTTACCAACAAAAGATTTTATTTTATGGATAAAAATTGTTACTTTGATATATACATTTCTCCTATATTTTGTTGTTTTTTCTTTTATACATTCTCTTTTCATTTTTTTTCTTCTTTTATCTTCCAGGAATGAATCTGACCTTGTTGATGACATTGTAAAACATGTTTCAGAAAAGCTGAGCAAGTTTTACTCAAGTAAATCAAATGGCCCAAGTGAATCAAATGATCTCGTTGGAATCGATCAAAATATAGCACAGATTGAATCTTTATTGGCAATGGAGTCAGAAGAAGCTCTAATGATTGGAATTTGGGGCATGGGTGGCATAGGTAAGACAACCATTGCTCGTGCTATATTTGATAAATATTCTCTCCACTACGATGGTTGCAGCTTCTTGAGAATAAGAGAAGAAATTGAAAAAAAGCATTTGAGTTGTGTACGTGAAAAACTTCTTTTTGAACTATTTGGGGGAAAAAACCTCCATACAGATGGCATAAGCAAAGCAAGATTTTTGTCTTCTGATGTTAAGAGAAGGTTGAGTCTAAAAAAAGTTTTTATTGTGCTGGATGATGTGAATACTTCAGAACAATTAAAACATATGGTTGGAAATCTAAGCTTTAGATCAGGGAGTAGGGTGATCATAACAAGTAGAGATAGGAGGGTGCTTACTGGTGGAGGAGTTTATCGAATACATGAAGTCAAAGAATTGAATTCTCAAGAATCCCTTACACTCTTCTGCTTAAAAGCCTTCAACGAAAGCCAGCCCAAAATAGGATATGAAGAGCTATCAAATAAGGCAATTGTTAATGCCAAGGGCAATCCATTAGCTTTAGAAGTTTTGGGTTTAGATTTCCACTCCAGAAGTAAAGACACATGGGAGTGTGCAATAAGAAGACTCAAGAAGTATCCCAATGAGAAAATCCAAAGTGTGTTAAGATTCAGTTATGATGGACTACATGATATAGAGAAAAAGGCATTTCTAGATATTGCATTTTTTTTCAAAGGAGATGACAAAGATTATGTTATAAGGAAACTAGATGCTTGGGGTTTTTATGGAGCTAGTGGAATAGAGGTTCTACAACAGAAAGCTCTTATAACTATTTCAAATGACAATAGAATAGAAATGCATGACTTGATACAAGAAATGGCTAAGAAAATAGTTTGTGAAGAATCTCCTAATCCCAGAAGACGCAGCCGATTGATTTTGAGGGATAAAGAGGAAGTCTATGATGTATTGAAAAATAACAGGGTAAGAAAGATAATTTATCTTCCCTTTCATATTTTTTTTTTCCGTAGAAATTGCAGCTAGTTTAATAGTATTTTCTTAACGTTATTATGGTCTTTTTCAGGAAAATGATGTAGTGGAAGCCATGCTCATAGATGTGTCTCAAATTGGAGATGTACCCTTGAGTGTTGACACTTTCAGAAAGATGATGCCTAATCTAAGATTTCTCAAATTTTATTGCCCGTGGCATGTTGATCTTTTTATGCCAACAAGCCATGATATAGAACTCTTGCGGGGAGTGCAGGTATATATGAATATACGTAGTTTCGTTTTTTTTTTTTTCATTTAATTGAAATTTGAGGATTTTCTAACATCATGTTTTTTCTTTAATTGTTATAGGATTTTGTGAACTTAAAGACAACTGACCTTAGTCGATCGAAACAGTTGTTGGAGCTCCCACAGTTCCCTAATAAGATGTCAATTCTTGAATTTGCAAATCTCAATAACTGTCACAGTTTACACGATCTTGTGAATTTAAAGACAACAGACGTTAGTAGATCTATGCAGTTGATGGAGCTTCCAGATTTGTCAGAGGCATCCAATCTCGAACGGGCATATCTCTTGGAATGTGATAGTTTGAGTGATGGTCATCCATCTATGTTATCTCTGCAAACACAAATTACTTCGGTTCTATCTGGGTGTAAAGAACTCATGAGCAATGGAAGCGAGATTCATATAAAATCTCTTGACTACCTTCTTATTGAAGGCTGCTCAGGTCCAAAGGAATTTTCAGTGTCATCGAAGGAAAAAAGACAGCTAAATTTAACAGACACTGGAGTGGAAATATTAAACTCGTCCATTGGACACCTCAGCAATCTTGAAGGCTCAGATATGGATGGTCTACAATTCAAGAATCTCCCCAGTGAGTTATTTTGCCTGAGATCTACGTATTATCTTAGACTTTTTAACAATCGTGGACAAGACACTAGGAAACCCAAGCTACATATCCTTTTTGATGGGTTAAGGTATTCTCGTCGAATATCTTTGAAGGAGTTGTATAACCTACTTCAACGGGCAGTCCATCAGAATATTAGTGCTATTCCGTGGTTTTGTGAATTGAGGCTAGATGGAAGCAACATAAGGAGGTTGCCTGCAATTATCAAGCACTTTCCGTGGCTGAAAATTCTTTTATTAAGATATTACAGGAGGCTTTGCTTTCTGCCAGAGCTTCCTCGATCTGTTGCATACTCAGATGCCACCAACTACACATCACAGCAGACAGAAGTTGGGAATCTTCCAGATACAGACGAGTTACCTTTCCTGACATCTCTCAAGGAGCTTCATATTCTTAACTACAGATGCGTAATTGAAAAACAGAGGGTTCATATCCTATTTGATGGCTTGCGGTCTTTAAGAACACTATGTGTGGTGTATCGTCGTAACTTGTCTGAACTCCCTGATAATATCAACGTCTTATCACAATTACATGTATTAAGTCTAGATGGAAGCAATGTGGAAATGTTGCCTGTGAGCATCAAGCATCGTTTGGAGCTGACATTGACGGGTTGCAGGAGGCTTCTGCCTCTACCAGAGCTTCCACCATCCATTCAAAATTTGGATGCCCACGATTGCATATTGCTGGATACAGTAGAGTTCACTTTAACGACTACTGCACCACCTGAACTACAATTTGCTGATATTTTATTCCGAAATTGCGCGAGCTTGGATGCAGAGAAATTTAATCATTTATATCATCATTATGTAAGGGCACTAGTACGTGGATACGAATTAAGAAGAACAAGAACAGAAGCACAAGAGTGGAAATGTAAGTTTGTTTGGCCTTTTGTTTTTTGTTACCCTGAAAGCAGAGTACCAGAGTGGTTCACATATCATAGATGGGGGGCTTCCGTTATTATTGAACTTGCTCTAGCTTCAAATGACCATTTCAGCTGCCTTCTCTGCCTTGTTTTGTCTTCCTCCAGCTACCCCTCAACCGTCCAAGTTAAATGCCAATCCTACTTGGAAGATGGTAACATGCCCACATATGCAACTAGAAAGCATCGTCTGGGTGGAATTTGGATGGATCTGGATTCTGATCATGTTTGTATGTGGTATTCCTGCTGCTGTGACCGCTTATTGGGGGAAATTAAGGCAATCAGGGATGATCAGTGCACCTCTTCTAGTTATAATCCAAAGGTTACATTTGAATTCTCTTTGGAAGTGGGAGTACATTCCAGTATGCCCAAGCATGAGCTGGACGGATTGATCAAAGAGTGTGGGGTCTGTCCACTATATCTCTCAGATTATGCCAACTTCATCAAACCCAAGAGACATCGGGATGTTTTTGAGTTGGAGATCACTGAAATTGGAAATGGAATTAGAAGTCCTGGTGACCAAGAACCACTCCCTCCCACAAAGAAACTGAAGGAATTGGTTTAATCGGTATAATATTTCTTGCTCTCTTTAAATTTTTGTTCCTTTATTAAGTCTTTTTTTTTTGTTCATTTCCCACACAAATTAATAATAACATTTCTTTTTTTATTTTTTATCACTAGTCTGTTTGTAATTGAAAGTGTTTACTTTCTAATGTACTTAACTCTGTTGTTATGTTCTTTAATTCCTTTTTCCCAAGTTGAACTCTCTATGATGTCTTTTTGACTTGTTCCTATGACATTCTGCACTAGAGTAATCCTTGAGTTCTTTGTCACTGTGTTTGTAGTTACTTATACGGCTTATGCTGATTTTTGTACTGTTTCTAACTTAAATTCTCTTTCCTTTGTAAATTTTAGTTCGGTTAGTAGTTAAATGTAACCATTTGTCTCAGCAATTCATTTTTATTATAATTGATCAGAAGAAAAATCAAAATGTCGGCAAATCATCTCTTATTCAAAGAAAAATTAAGGTGATTGAGTTTCAGGATTTAGACTTTCTTCTTTCATAACCATGAACAAAAACTATACTTAGCTTTTTGCTTTTTTCTCTATTGTTAGATGAATCATGAAACAATTTATTTCAATTATTGTAATCGTTTGAAAGAAAATATTATAAAAGCCTTGTGAGGTTAGCCTGAATCAGACGTATGATTCTTAATTTTATTCTGTTGTCTATTTTATTCTTGAGGATTGCATATAAAGCTTTGTAGGATTGGTGGTGGACCGTCCTAACTCAATTATCATTGATCACTCATAAGCTCAATTGTGGGCCGTCCTAGCCCCGATAGTAGGGTTGCTATAAATAAAAGTGGACTTTATTAGACCGACCATACAAACCTAACAAATGTGCTAGGCAGGCCTATCCCTGAATGACGAGCTCAGGATGGTCTGGGACAACTCGAGCCTTGTCCTGCTCCAAGACCCGACTGGGTTGAACCCGAGCAATTTAACGAACTTTTCATCACGTGTTTTGTCATCAAGAGTCCTTGGCCATTGATAACCAATGTTTAATAAAAGCTTTAGTAACTGGGACTTGAAAGTTCCTATTGAGAACCATTCCCTTATTTCCACTTGAATTGATCATTTAATTACAAAATATTAGTTCAGTTGCATCACAGAAATTTAAATTAGTTGAATGCCCACAAGTTGTCAATTGTAGCAAATATAAGCCATAAAGCACATAAATGACAAAAATGTGGATTATGAGCCTCGAAATATCATTATCTGTCAATTTTAGTGGAACAAAATTTGGCAACCATTGGCAATTCTGGAAATGGATCAAACCTAATTTAGAGAGAATCAAATAGGGGTTGATGTGGGCCTCCACATGCGGGGGGAGTGGGGCATATGGCACACTGACTTGGCGCTTCAGCAAGGCCTTGACAAACTTGGAGGTGTGTGATTTTCTAGTTCACACCGGGGAGTGTGGTCCTTTGGAGCACAATTTGTCTTTTATGGTCTTTATGAAAGTTGTAGCACTCCTTCTTAGCTTTCCAATATCACTAAAATCATTTCGTTTTAACCTTCGTAGCTCAAGTTACATTTGATCTATACCATACAAAGGTCGATAACTTCGTGAATCATGACAATCTTTTTCCTAAGCTCAACTCCCTTGCAATCAATTCAACCAAGTCTTAATAGAATTACATCAAAACACCCTTTTTGGACCTAAAATCATAGAGAAATGACAAACTCAAATTACCAAGGATGATCTAAAAAATATGCAACTAGAGTCGAATAGATTCTTACAATATTCTTCTCAATTCATATCAAATCAAGTACAAAATATGTGTATTTTATCAACACATCAGTGTTCATTGAGTATTGTGATTTTGGTTGCCATGAATGGTAGCAATATGGAAGTTAACATATTCTTCAGTGGTCTTAAAGCATAACTCCCACTCTGTTGTGATTGCTTCTCCGTTCAAGATGGCAACGGATTTGGTGAGTTTAGCTAAAACTTGACTCAAACGACATGTCTTGAGTGTATTGACAACCAAGAAGTGAGAGAGATGTTTGACCTGAACTTCAAACTTGTCTTGATCCTCAAATGTAAAGTCGTCAGCCATGTGAGATCAATGAAAGCACCAAGAGGTTAATCTGAATCAATATATAGAAGTAAGAAATCACAAAACTAGGCAAATGGGATAATGCACTAAAATTGTATTATGAGATTAGTTCATGAAAATACAGAGAAATCTCATAAGATCAAGATTGAATTGATAGCTAAGAAGTAAATGGAGATACAAGAAAGAGAGAGAAGCTAAGTCCAGAGATTCCACCTAGATTCTTCACCTCTAATACTCATGCATTCTTTACATTTTGTTCTCCCTCTAACTGCTTCACGTAGTGCTTATTGTTAGCTATCCGTATCCGTGCCACATAGCCATTTGTTGTAATTAATTCTCCCACATCAGCAAAGAGGTTCATAACACACTAGCAACAAAAATGAAAAACAGGCCTTGACATTTGTACATAAATTAATAATGCTCAAATCCTTGCAGTATGGAGAAGATAAGATTTTCTATAAATTTATCCATGCAAACAAAACCAAAGAAAAATTATGGTAAAGATGCCTTTATTTGTGTCTGATATAGAGAAAGGAAGATCCCTACCCTCTTCCCCCTTCGTATCCCTTGTTTGCCCTCTTTCCTCTATCAGCATCAAATCAAGAAACTAAAAAAACAAAAAATGTGTTACACCTCACAATTCAATTATACTATGCCTTACTGCCAAGGAAATGAAAAAGAAAAGTAAGACCATTCCTCATAGTCGTAGGCATGATTATTAAATAAAACATGGTAGTTTAATAGTGTTGTTAACTTTTCATGAATAACCCAAAACTCAATTCTGAAAATTACGAATTATATTTTACAAGAGTTCAAGTTGCAAGCTTATACGTCAGTATTTGAAAGTTTGTTTTAAAGCAAAGATAGTTTAAAATTAATTAGTTCCAATGTTCACATATATTCGTATAAACAATCAGTATAAAATCTCGTGCTTATCATATATATATATATAAAAAGACATTGTGCTTAATTGCATGAGGAAAAAACTAATGAAATAGAGAGCTACGTAGCAATAGCATTAACGTCAAATTTATATACCATAATGGGACTGAAATTAGATTTTTAACTCTGACTCGAATTGGAAAAAGCTTAAGCTGCTTCAATGGCGTGTCATTCTCAGAGTGAAGAAGCGGCCAATGGTAAAGAGAGAGAAATAAGATCTTAGGTAGGGGACAATGGTGAAAGGAAGTCCCGAAAAAGAACCAAGGTCTTTTCAATTACTATTTTTTACTTTTGATAACTGAATTAATAAAATATATTAAAATTTGTTTCACATGTGTATTAATAGTATGGAAAAAAAAGAGAGAGAGATAATAAGTCAACATTTTAACAAGTCATATAAGTTATGTATCTTTAATAAAATGTTAAATATGTGAGTCATTACTTGACGAATGTTAATAATTAAATGGAATGTTGAAGAGATGATATAATATATAATGATTAAATAAGAATTTTTTTGTGACAACATATGATCATTAAATGATCATGTAAATCTTTTTTTAACTAATAATGTATTAAAATTAAATTCAAAATTAAATTATTAATCCATTTAAAGTAAAGTTTTTTTAATAGTTTTTCCTAATTCTTTTAATCTTCAGCTATTCCTTCTCTTAATCTTCTTCTCACATTGTCATTTCACTTTTCTTGTTATTCACTCATTTACACTTAGTATTCTTCAAATCTCCAACATTTTTTCTACTAGGTCTTTACACTTTACTGTCTAAAATTAATATCATAATATTAATAAAAATTACTTTTAAAAGTGTAATTATTAAAAACGACATGAGTTTTACCTTTACTTCATATTACCTTTTTTATTTCGTTTTATCATTTTGAGTAATGCTTTAAGAAACAACATGAATGATATTATAACTATTTAAAAAAAAAATTAGTGCTATTTATGTATGCTATGTATGCTAAATAGCAAGTACATATAAGAAATATCATTTATGATATTACAATAGAATGTTGAAATATAACTAAGCTATTAGTTCTGCTTCATAAATTAAATATTTGGCTATATTATTTATTCATTTATATTTAGCTATAGTTAATTGCGTTAATATAAAAAAAATTGCTATCTATACTATTCTATACTATTAGATAAAAGAGATTTTCTTTTCCTTGGCTATATTTTCTTTCATATTTTGCGACAATCACTTATTTTTATTTATCACATATAAATTTAACTATTACACTATCTCTGTTACTCTCATAACTTAAATCTATATTCTTTTAATTATTGTATTATCTTTCTCACTCTGATAATTACTTCTTCTCTTAATGTAACCTGTATTAATTTTTAGATAAATATAAAAAAAAATAAAAAATGCCGATCCTATCAATCCCCTACTAATTAATTATATTCATTTTTTGAGTGAATAATTTTTAGGTAGATATGTTCTACTATAAGCATTTAAATTATTATTTAATATATGTAAAGTAGTAAGAATCATCATAAAATTACATTAATCATTAATAATATTTTTACACATATAAAATAATAATTTAATTACTTAAATAATAAGGTGATACACCGTGCCGAACTAAAAATTTATCCTTCAGAAAGTAACCACTTCAACGGTCAAACTGTTTTTGCTTCCTCTCTCAAAAAGCCACTCTCCTTTAAGAGTCTTTCTCTCCGCCCACCCTGTACCCTCTGCTTTCCAAACCCACCATGGGAGTTCCTTTTCAAAGATGAGTGCGTAAGAGACTCTGCGCGAGAACGAGGCCAAAGAGTCCCTGTAACGAGTATCGTCATTGTTCATCAGGTCTTATGATTTTGAGGCTATTTTGAATTTTTCTACATTTTATTTTATATTTGCTGTCTTTTTCAATCAATTTGGAATCCTCTACTTTCATCTAATAGTTTTGATTAATAGTTTCATTCCATTGACTTGAAATGTTCAAACGCACTGTAAGCCAAACAAGTAAGCAAAGGCAAAGCAATTGATTTGATTGGTAGATTACCTTGGTGTGACCAGAGGAGAGAATACAGGAACTTACCTATCAATTTTCTATCTTGTTTGCAATGTGGTTTCCATTTCCATTTGGCTTGTCTGCGATTTTATTAACATTAACTTCTTAGTCGTGGGGTATGGTTTAAAGGCATACAAAATGATCAATAACATTTTGTGCCTCTTAATATAACCAATTCAATATTTTCGAGACGTCAGTGACGTTGACTTTACATTGTTAATGAGATTATTGGATCTTACTGTACGCGTTTGGGCGTGCAAATGTTCTTTGTTTTTTAAATGACTGAGCTTTTCATGAAGCAAGTTCAGATTGAAATATCAGAAATGACCTGTTGACCACAAACAAATCTTCATCTAAGTGCCTGATTGAAGCATAGGAAATAAAACTTCCCCGATGTTGCAAGGAGAAGTATACATGCTCTATACAGACTATAGAGATCCCTTATTTCAAGAACATGCTAGCTTGGGACAGATATTTATTTATCATTAACTTTTCAACTTATATAAAGTAAATTTTGTTTTAAAAGTCAGTTTTCTTGACTGTAATAACTGGGACATCTCGGTCAATATCTTTGTCCAAATCATTAGATGCTAATCTTTTCTTCTATTTTAGCTTTGTGCTGGATTGTTTTGTTCCTTTACAGACTTATTGCAGTTTGCGAAGACAAGATTTACATGTGTTGAGGGAGGACCTAGAGGCCAGATCTATTGAGACATTTCTCACTCTTTTTTTGTCCAATGGTACCCTTATTTTCTTGTCATGTTACTGAAATAAACATGATGTCTTCATCAGCTTTAGAGGCACAGATGTCCGGCGTGGTCTGCTTAGCCACTTGAAAAAGGATTTTCGTCACAGGCAAATTGATGCATATGTGGATGAGAGACTTGAGAGAGGAGATGAAATATCATATGCACTTCTCAGAGCCATTGAAGGATCCCAAATTTTATTGGTCATATTCTCAAAAGATTATGCTTCTTCGAAGTGATTCTTGGAAGAGTTTGCGAAAATGATTGAATGCATGGAAAGAAATAAACAAATCGTAATACCTGTTTTCTATAATGTAGATCCATCAGATGTGGGGCACCAACAAGGAGATTATTGAGATGCATTAGCTAAACAAGAAGAAAATTTCAAGGAAAACATGGTCAATGTACAAATTATCAAGATTTCATTATCCAACAAATTTTGAGTAACTTTTTTTCATTTTTCAAATACATGTTTGATGTGCCAAGGGTTGGCTCACCTTATTGACCTTTTGTTTTTGACAATTACATGACTTAAATTCGAATCCAGAGTCTCTTATTGGTAGGCAATTTATAGTCTTAATGTAAATTTTCAATGAGGTTAGTAATTTGCCTTATCCTTAGATTGAGAAAGTCTTCACTCAGTCTAAACTTTTCTTTAAAAAAAAACAAGTTTAATGTTTTTTCACGGGCTACTATTATATTTTTCTTCTATAATAGACTTGATTTGCAACCAGAATTTTTTTTTTACTTGTCTTCTATTTTATTTTCCATCAAAACACTGCAACAGTTTCAGACACTTTTAGAGATCAAATATGTATTAGAGAGAGGGATTATTGGTGGAGAGTTTGTGATCTCTTATGTCATTTGTTGATGGTCTATGCACATTGCATGCAGTAACAATTAGGTCTAATAATAAAATTCATTAATTTTTAATTCACTTAATCTATTCATATTAAAATTAGTGCAGTTCATTCAATTACAATAATATATTTTATTAGATTGAATTTAATGAATTAAATTTAGTTATGAATAGTTAGTAATCCAATTAAAACATACATTGAATATCTAATGAATATCCAATTAAAAATTAATACAATAGATTACGTTGTTTCCCGAAATGTCCCCAAAAGCCAAAAGTCCCAAAACCATTCTTCTCCCTCTTCTGTTCTCCCTTGTTTTGTTCATTTTAATATCCATTTTAATATCCAAAATCTTTTTTAGAGAGAGAATAAAATTTTTTAGAGAGAAAAAAAATTTATAAAGAAGAGAATTGTTTTGAGAGAAATTTTTAGAGAGATTAACGTTTATTTTTGAGAAAAAATGAAATTTCTTATAAAGAAAGAAATTTTTTAAACATCAATTTTTTTAAAGAGGAATATACTTTTTTAAAGTGAGAAAAAAATAGAGATAATTTTTTAGAGAAAGAAACATTTTTTAGAGAGAAAATAAAAATTTTTAGACATAAATTTTCTTTTTAAATGAGTAGGTTAGATATCCATTCATCCAATTCATTAAAATAGATTAATGGATAGATTGAATATTCATCCCCTAAATTGGATCACAGATGAATTAAATAATATTAAATATTTTATAATGAATCTTAAATGAATTTGTTATGTCAGCTCTTGATCACCACAGAACTCAAAGAAGTGCAGCAGTGGAATAATGCAGAACCAAGAATGCAGAATGCCAATGAAACAGGACAATTGAATAAAGAGTAAATCAGAGAGTAAGAAAGAAAAGTATAGACAGAGATGTTATCGTGGTTCAGAGCCAAGAACTTGCTCCTACATCCACACTGAGGCCGAATTTTATTCACCACCAATCACAGCAAGAATTCTAGGTAAGTCTTTGTACACACTACCTCACTTGCTCTCTGCGGAAATCTGTTTTCATGAATTGAAATTCTCGCCTTTACAACAAGCTTGCAGCTAAGCTTTTATATCTATTCTAGTTATAACAACTTTAGTTATAAAAACAAGTTACAAGCTTTAACTAACTGATTTCCTTTATAACTAACTAACTGAAAAATAGATCACTCAGCTTGCTTTTAACTTTCTAGCTTGTTACAGCTAGCAGCTACACTAATTCTAATTGATGATCCACTCGGTGCTCAACAATTCTCCACCTTGGATCTTCAAATACATTATTAGAGTAGTTAAGAACAGCCTCCTTGAGAGGCTTAACAATCACAATTTCCAAAATTCACCAAGTTCAAACAATGATTGAACTTGGTACTTGGAGCTACTTTGGTGAGCATATCTGCAGGATTATCTTCAGTGGCCACCTTCTTTACTTCGATTATTCCTTGAGCAATGACATCTCTGATGTAGTGCAGCCTCACATCAATGTGTTTTGTCCTCTCATGGAACACTTGGTTTTTAGAGAGACAAATTGCACTTTGACTATCACACCATATAGTAGAAGAAACTATTTTTCCTTCTAGCTCAATTACAAGACCCTTCAACCAAATTGCTTCCTTGATGGCTTCAATAAGAGCTATATACTCTGATTCTGTTGTAGACAGAGCCACAATTGACTGTAAGTTTGCTTTCCAACTAATTACATTTCCATATAATGTGAAAATGTATCCAGTCAATGATCTCCTCTTGTCCATGTCACCTGCAAAATCTGCATCCACATAACCAGACAGTAATAGCTTCTTTTCGAGTTACGCCATAGATTAAGCCATATTGAGTCCCTTTCATATATCGAAAATCCATTTAACCGCAGACAGTTGTTCTTTCCCTGGATTGCTCATAACTCAACCGCTCACCATGCTAGTTGAGTATGCAAGGTCGGTCGGTGCCTAGTGGGGCATGCACTATAGCATACATTAGACTTCTGTGGCATTTGAATAAGGAACCTTCTTCATGAACATATAATCTTCATCAGTGCTAGGAGATTGCTTCACTGATAACTTGAAGTGTCCTGCAATTGGAGTTGACACTGTCTTGGCATCTAGCATATTGAAATTTTCAAGTAACTTCTTCACATAGCTAGATTGACACAGAAACAGAATTCCTTCAGACCTTTTTCTGATTATTTCCATTCCTAGAATTCCTTTTGCAGGCCCTAGATCTTTCATTTCAAATTCTGAGTTTAGAAGCTCCTTAAGTTGCTTAATAGCTGCTATATCAGAACTTGCTATAAGCATATCATCTACATATAGGAGAAGGTAGATGAATGATCCTGAGTTTGTTTTCTTGAAGTAAACACAGCTGTCATATGCACTTCTATTATAGCCATTTGAGACCACATAGGAATCAAATCTTTTATACCATTGTCTAGGTGATTGCTTAAGTCCATAAAATGACTTTTTCAACAAGCAAACCATATGTTCTTTGCCCTTTACTTCAAATCCCTCAGGTTGATTCATGTAAATTTTTTCTTCTAGTTGACCATGTAGAAATGCTGTCTTAACATCCATTTGTTCAAGTTCAAGATTATACACTGCAACCAAGGCAAGAATGACCCGAATACTAGTGTGCTTAACCACAGGCGAGAATATTTCATTAAAGTCCACTCCCTCCTTTTGTGTGAATCCTCTTGCCACAAGCCTAGCTTTGTATCTACATTTTTCAATTCCTGACAGCTCTGGCTTTATTTTGAAAATCCACTTACAGCTCACTATTCTTTGCTTTGGAGGCCTTTCTACCGATTCCCATGTTTGATTCTTCATGAGAGAACCAATTTCTTCAGTCATTGTTGATTTCCATTCATCTTTGTCATTCCTGGAAATTGCTTCCTTGTAGCTTATAGGTTCTAAGCTTTGCAGGTCAGTTTCCACAGCTAGAGCATATGCAATGAGATCAGCATACCCGAATCTTAGTGGAGCTTTGATCTGTCTTCTTTCTCTGTCTCTCACCAAATTGTATGAACTTTCTGCATTCTCAGTAGTATCATTAGTCACAAGTTGATGAATTTCATTAACTTTACGAACAGAGTTGTTTATGCCAGATTGCTCCACCTCCAACCGAATTCCCTCATTTGGTAGATCTTTGTGAGGTGTCACTTTAGTCTCCTCACGTTTCCAATTTGATTCTTCCTTGAAAACCACATCCCTATTGATTATTGATTTGCAAAGTGGGACCTGTAAGCCATATCTTGAAGCCTTTCACTCCTTCAGGATATCCTAAGAAGATTCCTTTCTTAGCTCTAGGTTCAAGTTTTCCTTCATTAACATGAATGAAGGCAGTGCAGCCAAAAACTCTTAGGTTTTCATAGCTTGGTGCTTTTCCTGTCCACATTTCTTCTGGTGTTTTGAAGCCAATTGCTGTTGAAGGGCTTCTGTTTATCAAATAACAAGCAGTACTGACTGCTTCTCCCCAGAACCTTTTCTCCAATCCTGCATGAGACAACATACACCTTACTCTTTCAAGTATGGTCCTATTCATTCTTTCTGCAAGACCATTCTGCTATGGAGTCATTCTAACAATTTTGTGCCTTGCAATGCCATTGTCCTTGCAAAATTCAGTGAACTCACCTTCTAGGTACTCCAAACCATTATCTGTTCTCAGCACTTTAACTTTGATTCCAGCCTGATTTTCAACAAGTGACTTCCATTGCTTAAAACACTTGAATGCCTGATTCTTGTGCTTTAACAAGTACACCCACACCTTTCTTGACCAATCATCAATGAAAGTGATGAAGTATCTAGCTCCTCCCAATGAGGGTACCTTTGCTGGCCCCCATATGTCCGAATGAACATAATCACTGCAGCTTTAGTTGTATGCAAGAATGGGAAATTTGACTCTTTTTCTGTTTACCATAGATGCAATGTTCACAGAACTCGAGTTTGTCTAATTCCCTTTACCAATTAGCCCTTGCCTATGCAATTCTTGCAGCCTCTCTTTCACTTACATGCCCTAGTCTATTATGCCAAAGCTTGGTATTTACTTTTGAAACTGAAACTAGAGGGTATCAAGGAAAGTGTTACCTTGTAGCTTGTATAGGCCATTCTGTCTAATTCCCTTCATGATCAGTAGAGAACCTTTGCATACTTTTAGAATCCCTGCTTCTGCTTTAAAGGAGTAGCCTTCTTGATCAAGCATCCCAAGAGATAGAAGGTTTCTCTTGAGGTCGGTACATGCCTGACATCAGATAATACTTTAACTGTTCCATCCCCCAATTTTAGCTTCACAATCCCGATGCCAGTGACTCTGCAAGCCACATTGTTTCCCATCAAGACCTTCCCTCCATCAAATTCTTTATAGGTGCAGAACCATTCTTGATTCGGGGTCATGTGAAAGGAACACCCCGAGTCAAGAATCCATTCCTGGTTACAATTTTTTGATGACACTGCTAGTACATCTGCACTCTCATAACCATCTGCTACAACAGCAAGATCATTTTGATCCTTGCCTTTCTAGTTGTTTTCATTCATCTTCTTCTTCCTTTCAGGGCATTGTTTTCTGAAATGCCCTTCTTTGTGACAATAATAGCATGCTTTCTTTGATTTGGATTTGGACTTTGATCTCTGTCTCTGCATGTTATTATTGCCATCTCTTTTCTCAGCTCTGCCTCGAGCCATTAGAGCTTCTGCATCTCCATTCTCACTTCTGTTTTCAGTAATCTTTCTCTTCAATTCCCGAGAACTCAAAGAAGTCTTAACTTCTTCCAAAGTGAGAGTTTCTCTCCCAAACATCATAGTGTCAACTAGATGTTCGTAAGATGGTGGAAGAGAACACAGCAAAATAACAGCTTGATCCTCATCATCTATTTTAACTTCAACATTCTTTAAATCAAGAATGATTTTATTGAAAGAATAGATGTGTTCTTTAATAGAAGTACCTTCCTCCATCTTCAATTGATGCAATCTTTTCTTCAAGTATAGCTTATTGGTCAGGGATTTGGTCATGTAGAGGCTTTCTAGTTTTAACCAAACCCCTGCTACTGTACTTTCGTCAGACACCTCTCTCAAGATTTCATCACCCAGGGAGAGAATTATAGTGCTATGCGCCTTGCTGACCAGATCTTTCTTATCCTTTTCTGACAAGGTTGTTGGAAGCTTGGAGGCGCCTTGCAATGCTTCTTCCAATCCTTGATGGACAAGCAATGCTTTCATCTTGATCCTCCACAGGGAGAAATCATTTTCTCCTGTGAATTTCTCTATGTCGAACTTCGCAGTCCCCATGACTAGAAACTAGCTCTTGATACCACTTGTTATGTCAGCTCTTGATCACCACAGAACTCAAAGAAGTACAGCAGTGGAATAATGCGGAACCAAGAATGCAGAATGCCAATGAAACAGGACAATTGAATAAAGAGTAAATCAGAGAGTAAGAAAGAAAAGTATAGACAGAGATGTTATCGTGGTTCAGAGCCAAGAACTTGCTCCTACATCCACACTGAGGCCGAATTTTATTCACCACCAATCACAGCAAGAATTCTAGGTAAGTCTTTGTACACACTACCTCACTTGCTCTCTGCGAAATTCTGTTTTCATGAATTGAAATTTGCTTTTACAACAAGCTTCATAGCTGACTAAGCTTTTATATCTATTCTAGTTACAACAACTTTAGTTATAAAAAAGTTACAAGCTTTAACTAACTGATTTCCTTTATAACTAACTAAGTGAAAAATAGATCACTCAGCTTGCTTTTAACTTTCTAGCTTGTTACAGCTAGCAGCTACACTAATTCTAATTGATGATCCACTCGGTGCTCAACAGAATTAATAGTTTTTTTTAATTCATCTATTATGATCCAATCTAAAATCAAATCAATTAATCAATTTGTCACCCCTAACAATCAATAATAGCCAAAAGTTACCAGCAAATGATTTTATTTTTATGGATAAGAATTTTGTATCAGATATATAGAATTCTTGTTTTAATGTTGTCATTTTTTTTTCTTTATACATTCTCTTCTTATTATTTCTTTCCTTTTTCTATCTGCAAGGGACGAATCTGATCTCATTGATAAAATTGTAGATGTTTTGAAAAAGCTGAGCAAGTTTTGCCCAAGTGAATCAAATGTTCTTGTTGGAATTGCTCAAAATATTGAACGGATTGAATCGTTATTGGCAATGGAGTCACAAGAAGTTAAAATTCTTGGAATTTAAGATTATTGCTTCTTGGAAAATATAAGAAAAGAATTGGGAAAATATCATTTGAGTCATTTACGAGAAAAACTTCTTTCTGAACTATTAGACGAAGAAAATCTTATTGGCAATGGAGTCATAAGAAGTTCAAATTCTTAGAATTTGGGGCATGGGTGGCATAGGTAAGACAACCATTGCTTGTGCTGTATTTGACAAAATTTCTCCCCAATACGAAGGTTATTGCTTCTTGGAAAATGTAAGAGAAGAATTGAAAAAATATCATTTGAGTCATTTACGAAAAAAACTTCTTTCTGAACTATTAGACAAAGAAAATCTTATATAAATGGCAAAAGGATAGCAAGATCTTCTTCTGTTAGGAGATGGTTGAATCGGAAAAATGTTTTCATTGTGCTTGATGATGTGAATACTTTAGAATAATTAAAATATCTGGTTGGAAAACCAATTTGCTTTTGAGCAGGGAGTAGAGTGATTGTAACAAGTAGAGATAGGCATGTGCTTATCAGTGGAGGAGTCAGTCAAATACACGAGGTCAAGACATTGAACTTTCAAGAAAGCCAGCCCAAAATGGAATATGAAGAGCTATTTCATTCTAGAAGTAGTAAATGTTTTCAATGCTCCTATGCTCCTAAAAGACCTAGGAGCATGGATGCTTCATGCATCAAATATCATTGAATTTGTGTAAATTTTGATTAACGGTTTGTATGATTTACTTGTAACAATAATAATAAGTAAGAGAGAGAGTTGACATTTATAGAAAAAGAAAGAGAGAGGAAGAGTTTAAAATTTTTATCTATTATAATAGATAAAGTTAATGGAACATTGATGTTCAAAAAATTTTAAGGAACATTATAAATGTCTTCTTAGAAGTAAAGACACATGGGAGTGTGCAATAAGCAAACTCAAGAAGTATCCCAATGAGAAAATTCAAAGTGCATGTGTTAAGATTCAGTTATGATGAACTAGATGATGTAGAGAAAAAGGTATGTCTAGTATTGCATTCTTTTTCAAAGAAGATGACAAAGATTATGTCATAAGGCAACTATATTCTTGGGGTTTGCATGGAGCTAGTGGAATAAAGACTCCAACAAAAAGCTCTGATAACCATTTCAAATGACAATAAAATACAAATGCATGACTTGACACTAGAAATGGGTTGGGAAATAGTTCGTCAAGAATCTATTAGATATCCTGGAAGATGCAATCGATTGAGGGATAATGAGGAAGTCTATGCTGTATTGAAAAATAACCGGTAAGCGAAAGCTACACTATCTTCCCTTATATGTGCTTGTGTAGAAATTTCAATTAGTGTGACAGTATTTTCGTAATGTATTCTGACATTTTTAGGGAACTGATGAAGTGGAAGGCATTCAAATAGATGTGTCTCAAATTAGAGATTTACCCTTGAGTGTTGACACTTTTAAAAAGATGCCTAATCTAAGATTTCTCAAATTTTATTACCCATTGCATGTTGAGCTTTCAATGCCGCCAAGCCATGTTAAAGAACTCTTGCAAGGAGTGCAGGTAACACGAATGTAATATTTTGATTTTTACTATCATTTTATTGAAATTTGAGGATTTTCTAAAGTCATGTTTTTCCTTTAACTGTTATAGGACTTACTGAATTCAAAGAGAACCGACCTTAGTAGATCCAAACGTTAGTGGAGCTCCCACAAGTCTCTAAGGTGTCAAATCTTGAATGTGCAAATCTCAATAGCTGTCACAGTTTACACGATCTTGTGAATTTAAAGACAATTAATAGATTTAAACAGTTAATGGAGCTCCCAGATTTGTTAGAGGCATCCAATCCTGATTGGGAATATCTCTTGGAGTGTGAAAGTTTGTGCGATGGTCATCCATCTATTTTGTCTCTGCAAACACAGGTAGCTTCGATTCTATCTCGTTGCAAAGAACTCATGGGCATTCGGGGTGAGATTCATATTAAATCTCTTGGCTACCTTCTTATCAATGGCTGCTCAAGTCTGAAGGAATTTTCAGTGTCATCAAAGGAAATAAGACAGCTAAACTTAAAAATGGAAATATTGAACTCGTCCATTGGGCATCTCAGCAATCTTGAATGCTCACATATGGATGATTTACAACTTAAGAATCTCCCCAAACAGTTATTTTGCCTGAGATCTACTCATTATCTTAGGCTTTCTAAAAGCGGAGGAAAAGGCACTGGGAAACCCAAGCTACAAATCCTATTTGCTGGGTTCAGGTATTCTCGACGAATATCCTTGAACGAGTTTTATAACTCACTTAAACTTCCTCAGAATATCAGTGTTTTTTCATGGTTTTGTGAATTTAGAGCAATGAAAGCAAGATGAAGTGGTTGCATACAAGCATCTTTCAAGATCAGCATTTTCAAAGTATGCCGAAATTTCGTTATTTCAAATATCACAAGAGGCTTTCGTTTCTGCCAGAGCTAATTTTAGATGCCACCAACCGAACATCACAGCTGATAGTAGTTGGGGATCGCTGCAAACTTAAACAGCTCAATCTCATTCTCAATGGCAATATAAGCAAACTTCAAGATAAATCAACAAAACTTACAGGGACAATGAATCTAAAGAAGAATTTTTATTTTTAATAATTAGTCTGTCTGTAGAAGAAAGTGGTTACTTTCTGTGCCTCTTTTTTCAAAAAATGAAAATTGTTACTTCCTAATGTACTTAATTCTGTTGATATGTTCTTTATTGTCAGTTTTACCTGATATACTCTTTATCATGTCTTCTTAACTTGTTGCCATGACATTTTCCACCGGAGTACTGTGTTGGCGTGTTCTACCGTTCCAGATACTGTGTCCATAGTAAGTTAAATCTATTATAATATTAAAGGTGATTTTCTCTCTATTTGGTCACATTTCTTTATCCTATTTTATCCATTCACATTTGTTATATTTATAATATCATATTCTCTCAACTTACTTCTATGCATTTACAATCGGTTACGGGTTTTTTTTTTATCTAATCTTTCACTCACTTTATCTTTACATTTTTTTAATCTTTTTTTCTTTCTTTTTTCTTTTTTTTACAGCATTCTATCTACTTACATATTTTTTTAAAAAATTAATCAATATGAAATATATATAAATAAAAAATACAAATTTACACCAATGCCTATCAATCCACTAGTGGTTATAATGATAATAAAGGATTTGAGTAATTTCGTGACGTAAATTCAAACTAGTTGTTACCCTTCTATCAAAAAAGTTAGTTATCAGGATATGTCTTGTACTTTTTCTTCTGTTTCTGACTCGTTCTCTATACTTGGTAAATTTTCGTCTAGTTTTAGTAATTAAACAAGACGGCATCTATCATATACCCTTAAAAATAAAGGTTATTATCCACTCTTCAATCTAAACTATTGATTATGAAACAAATAAGATCAATGGCTGAAAAAGAAGACTTGAAACTAGACCAACCAGTTTTTTTTTATAAAACGATGGAAATCAAACCACCAATCTCTGTTGTCCAACTCCATGGCCATCGAACCACCACTACCCATCTCTGCCATCCAACTCTATGGCCACTGAACCCAACACCTTTTCCGCCAACCCCCCTACGCCCTAGGCTGCCATCTCTGCTCCAGTCATCGATGGCAACTTCACCATCGAACTACCACGAACAGTCACATATACCCACCGTTCCCTCACTTGCTCTGTTGTCAGCGGTCCAACCTCACGACCCACCCATCGCTTCTCAGGCCCAAACAGCCACACCCCTTTGCTCTGCCGTCTGAGCCTCCCCACGTCACTACCCATCTCCGTCGTCCAACTCCATGACCACCAAACCACCACCACCCATCTCCACCTCAAGACCACCACCGCTATGTCACCACTACCCTTGCAACCCAAACCAGCGTTGTCACTATTTGCCGCTGTTCCTGTAACATGCTAGATAATCATGATAGACTTGTAAATGGTTACGGAGGTATCTTAACACTAGTTTGTCATGCCTATGAATTTTTGTAACTATCTGAATACGTTTAGTCACTTTGCTGCAACACTATATATGGAATATAGTTGTTTTTAGCCCTAGTTTTGACTTAAAGTGCTTAGTTAATGGAAATAAGTGTGGAGAACTTGTTTCTAGGTCACAAATGTGTGGAAGTAGAGGTGGTTAAAGTTTAAGAATTATCGGAGTTAGTTTGACATTTTTAAGCATATTAGTTGTGTGTTTTAGTGTCAGATTGACTCTCAGTAGATATAAAAATTATGGAAATGGTGAAATAAAATTTTTAATGAATCTTAGGATTTATTTTAAACTTGTTAAAAGTAAGAAAACTTGATTTAGTGAAATCTAGTTGTTTTTAATAGATCGGGTTTTTGGCTAGTCACTTAAGTGACAAAGGAGAACACAATTCCTTCTTTCTTTTTGCTGCCCTTGACTTATTTAAGTCACAAATGAGATATTTTGTCTCATTTCTCTTCTCTTTCTAGGTTGCAACAAAGAGGAACAAAGGGAAAGGCAAGAAGCAAGGCAAAGGTGGAGAATCAACCAACAAAGAGGAGGAAGAGTTTAGTAAAGGAAAGGAGTTGCTTTCAAACTTCTTTTCTGGCCTTTGAGGTACGGGGAAGCTTAGTTTAATAACTTGTATTCATTCCTTTCATATTTGGTTCTTAATGGACTTAATGAAAAAGTGGAGTTTTGAGAATGATTTTGTGATTCTTGAGTTGAATCTTGATGTGGACAGGTTGGTTGAGTTAGAAACTGATTTGTGAATGTGTTAGGATGAATTTTTCATCATTTGGAAGCCTTAATTCTCATTTAGGTCAGTTTTGGGGGTTTAGGTTAATGTTGGGGTTTTGATTCACAAAGTGTTGAATTAAGTGAAATTGAAATTGATTAAGAGTTGCTAAGTGTAGTTGGACCTTGTTAGAGGTTGAAAATCACTTGGAATCAGATTTTGAGTGATTGGAAGAGGGTTTAGTTCTAATGGAATAATACCCGTATCTGCAAAATTTTGTAGATTCTGAGTTCTACAGTGGGTGCTGCGGCATGAGTAAGAACAAGGGACACGCACCACAGCATGACACATGAGTGCTGTGACGTGGGTAGTTTTTCCTGCCAGTACTTGAACCCGAGGCTTGGGTGCTGCGATGTGGCATAGCGTATGTCGTAGCGTGAGTACCAGAGAACAACTATGAGTTGTATTTTATGCTCTGGAACCTTCAAGTGGCATAGTTTTCTTCTTTTATGCTTCTTAATGAGTGATGAGACTCTAACAGGAGTATTTAATGAGGAGTGAATGTAATGAATCAAGTTGAATCGTAATGTGTTGGATTGAGGAAATGAGTTTTCTCTAAGTGTTGGAATTACTCAAGTATGCTCTTTTAAGAGTGTTAATGTACTTTTATAAGTATTTGATGAAATGTGTGTGAGATAGGCTTGAGATGCAAATAAATCAATTGTGATGCTAATTATTGAAGGTAATTAATGATTATTTTGCATGAGATGTTTGTG
Source organism: Ormosia semicastrata (assembly GCA_029884595.1). Lineage (NCBI taxonomy): Eukaryota > Viridiplantae > Streptophyta > Magnoliopsida > Fabales > Fabaceae > Ormosia > Ormosia semicastrata. Next base: position 63,651,778 of record JAQQTO010000062.1, read on the forward strand.
AAATATATTGAGGTGCGTAATATCCTCTCTATGTGTTTGTTGAATAGTGAGGTGAGTAATATCCTCCCTATATTATGTGTAATAAGGTGAGTAATATCCTCTTTGCTTTGTTTGACCAGTAGAGGTAAGTAATATCCTCTATTTGTTTTGATGGATAGTGTTGGTGAGTCATATCCTCGCTATGTCTGATAAATCATGTCTTTGCAATTGTATGGGAAAATTGAATAATCTTTATGAGTATATAAATTGCTGGTATTAGAATACTTCTACTGAGATATGTTTTCTTACCCCGATTATGTTTCTATGTAATTCCAGGTATGATTTCTTCGAAAGGGAAGAAGAAGATGTATGAAGACTAGCATAGTATAGATGTTATTTTTGACTGAGTTTATATATGTTTTATATTTGCTTAGTTGTTTAGAGTTATGTATTATAGTATGCCCTTTTGAGGCTGTAATGTATATATATAACTTTTGTTTTGTGACTCTCCATATTTACTCATTTTATATGAATGATATGGGTTTAGTTCGTTGTAGTATGTTAGAAGTAGTATGGTCAATATTGATTACTCTTTTATATGACAATATATCTGAGTAGTAAATATTAAGATGTTACATTATGGTATTAGAGTCGTTCATCTTGTTGAACTGGGTATAGACTAACTATGCTTATGCATGCGTAGTGATGGTTATGCATTTCTTATCTCTTACCTGTGATTGTATGAGTAGAATTGCATGTTTTACCTTTAATATGTCTGTTTTAGCTTCTATTGCACTGTTACATGATATTGAGCTTAGCTAACTCAATATGTAATGTTCCGTGTTTATAGAAAACTATGGTAGCACAAGGGCGACCGCGTGGGAGTCGGAATAGGGATTCTGGTAATAGTGGTACAGAGATGGCTGCAACTATGATGGTAATGGCCAATGTCATAAGGCAACAGACTGAGCAAGTAGCGGCGACTGCTAGGGTGTTAAAGAGGTTGGTACCTCAGCAACAAGTACCACCACAAGTGTCACCACCAATACAGGAGGTACTAGTCAGAAGAAATCATAATTTTTTTTACATTTTGGAATTCAGAAAGATGAATCCTCTTATGTTCATAGGCGATTACGACCCCGTAAAAGCGGAAGAGTGGTTAACCGAATTAGAGAAGATTTATGAGGTCATGGTTTGCTCTGAAGGGCAAAGAGTTTCCTTTGCTTCCTTCATGTTGGGAGGGGAAGCGGAGCAGTCGTGGCGAAGCACCAGGAGACTGCTAAAGACAATAGGGACTTTGATCACATGGAGAGTGTTCAAGGATACCTTTTTGGAGAAATACTGTCCACAAAGTTTGCAGGATGATAAAGAAAAGGGAATTTATGAGTTTTCATCAAAAGGACATGACAATTAGACAATAGGAGGCTAAATTTCATGATTTGTCCAAGTTTTTTTTCTCATTTTAGGCACAATCCAAATGAGAACTAGAAGTTTGTCAGGTTTGAGTCCAAGCTGAGAGGGAATGTGAGAAGGGCTGTAAGACCTTTGGAAATCAGGGATTTTCCATCCTTGGTGAACAAGTTGCATAATTGTGGAGTCTGATAATCTCCAACTTTAGGCAAAGCAAAATTTGCAAAGTCTTCAAAAGAAGAAGAATGAGGATGGTGGATATGGGAATGGTAGTCCTAAATCCAATCACCCACAGGAGATAGGTCAGAATTTTTAGAAGGATGATCGACAAGAGAAGTGTACCAAGTGTGGTAGGTACCACAGGGACAAAGTTTGTATAGTTGACTAAATTAAGTGTTTCCAATGTGGCAAGTTAGGATACTATGCCAAGAATTATCCTCAGAAGCAAGAAGACAAGACAGAGGATAGACCTATCGCACGGGGAAGAGTCTTCAATCTGCAAAATATGGAGCCATTACCATCTTCTGGTTCAGGACAAGGTGAGTACATGGTTGTACATGTTTAGTAACTTTGTTTTCTTAAATTTTAGTTTTATCTGTGGTTGTATGTCTGTTGTTATGACTTTATACATAAGGTAAACCAAATTTTGAGGACAAAATTCTAAAAAGGATGGGAGAATGTAACACCCTAGATAATCATGATAGACTTGTAAATGGTTACGGAGGTAGCCTAACACTAGTTTGTCATGCCTATGAATTTTTGTAACCATCTGAGCACGTTTAGTCACTTTGCTGCAACACTATATGTGGAATATAGCTGTTTTTAGCCCTGATTTTGACTTAAACTACTTAGTTAATGGAAATAAGTGTGGAGAACTCATTTCTAGGTCACAAATGTGTGGAAGTAGAGGTGGTTAAAGTTTGAGAATTGTCAGAGTTAATTTAGCATTTTTAAGCATACTAGTTATATGTTTTAGTGCCAGATTGACCCCTAGCAGATATGAAAAATTATAGAAATGGTAAAACAATATTTTTAATCAATCTTAGGATTTATTTTTAACTTATTGGAAGTTAGAAAACTTAATTTGGTGAAATCTAGTTGCTCTTAGCAAACCGAGTGTTTGGCTAGTCATTTAAGTGATAAAGGAGAACACGTTTCCTTCTTTCTTTTTATTGCCCTTGACTTATTTAAGTCACAAATGAGATATTTTGTCTTATTTCTCTTCTCTTTCTCAGTTGCAACTGAGAAGAACAAAGGGAAAGGCAAGAAGCAAGGCAAAGGTGGAGAATCAACTAACAAAGAGGAGGAAGAGTTTAGTGAAGGAGAGGAGCTGCTTTCAATTCTCTTTCTGGCCTTTGAGATAAGGAGAAGCTTAGTTTGATAGCTTGTATTCATTCCTTTCATGTTTGGTTGTTGATGGACTTAATGAAGAAGTGGAGTTTTGAGAATGATTTTGTGATTCTTGAGTTAAATCTTGATATGAACAAGTTGGTTGAGTTAGAAACTGATTCGTGGATGTATTAGGATGAATTTTTCATCATTTGGAAGCCTTAGTTCCCATTTAGGTCAGTTTTGGGGGTTTAGGTTCATTTTGGGGTTTTGATTCACAAAGTGTTGAATTAAGTGAAATTGAAGTTGATTAAAAGTTGCTAAGTGTAGTTGGATCTTGCTAGAGGTTGAAAATCACTTGGAATCAGATTTTGACTAATTGGAAGAGGGTTTAGTGCCAATGAAATAGTACCCGTATCTGCAAAATTTTGTAGATTCTGAGTTCTGCAGTGGGCACTGCAGCGTGGCACTTGGAGTGCCGCAGCGTGAGTAAGAACAAGGGACACGTACTGCGGCATGGGCAGTTTTTCCTGCCAGTACTTGAACCCGAGGCTTGGGTGCTGCGGCGTGGCACATCATATACCATGGTGTGAGTGCCAGAGAATAACTACAAGTTGTATTTTATGCTCTAGAACCTTCTAGTGGCGCAATTTTCTTCTTTTATGCTTCTTAATGAATGGTGAGACTCTAACGAGAGTATTTAATGAGGAGTGAATGTAATGAATCAAGTTGATTCGTAATGTGTTGGATTGAGGAAATGAGTTTTCCTTAAGTGTTAGAATTACTCAAGTATGCTCTTTTAAGAGTGTTAACGTACTTTTATAAATATTTGATGAAGTGTGTACGAGATGAGCTTGAGATCCAAATAAATCAATTGTAATGCTAATTATTGAAGGTAATTAATAATTGTTTTGCATGAGATGTTTGTGAAACATATTGAGGTACGTAATGTCCTCTCTATGTGTTTGTTGAATAGTAAGGTGAGTAATATCATCTCTATGTTGTATGTAATAAGGTGAGTAATATCCTTATTACATTATTGAGTAAGGAGGTGAGTAATATCCTCTTTGCTTTGTTTAACCAGTGGAGGTGAGTAATATCCTCTGTTTGTTTTGATGGATAGTGTTGGTGAGTCATATCCTCGCTATGCCTGATAAATCATGTCTTTGCAATTGTATGGGGAAATTGAATAATCTTTATGAGTATATAAATTGTTGGTATTAGAATATTTCTACTGAGATATGTTTTCTCACCCCAATTGTGTTGCCTTGTAATTCTAGGTACGATTTCTTTGAAAGGGAAGAAGAAGATGTATGAAGACTAGCATAGTATAGATGTTGTTTTGGACTGAGTTTATATATGTTTTATATTTGCTTAGTTGTTTAGAGTTATGTATTACAGTATGCCCTTTTGAGGATATGATGTATATATATAACTTTTGTTTTGTGGCTCTCCATATTTACTCGTTTTGTATGAATCATATGGGTTTAGTTTGTTATAGTATGTTAGAAGTAGCATGGTCAATATTGATTACCCTTTTATATGACGATATATCTGGGTAGTAAATATTAGGATGTTACAGTTCCACCACTCATGACCCTAGCGACTCTGAACCAGAGCTCCTCCCGTGGAATCACCGTTTGCCGTCGTCAAAGCCACGACCCGAATAGAGCACTACCGGTAACCCGCGCTGCCCACAGCCAACGCCACTATCACCTCGGCCCACTGTGAGTCACCACCCGTACCGCCATCCAATCTCGTCAAACCCAGCTCCAATACCATCGTCATTGCAACCCAAACCAAGAGCCGCCATGAAATCGCAAAGCCACCATGCTCACTTGCGTGCAGATCCGTTGAGTACATGTGCCATTGGAGGTGGCGCCGTTGTTGCTCCTCCATGTCGACGAGTTTGGAGTGTCTGGTCAAAGAGATGAGGGTTTGAACCTCGATCCAATAGTTTAGAGCGTTTGGTCGAAGAGGTGGAGGGAGGAAGGGTGATAGTGGTAGTGGTAGTGGTAGTGGTGCTGATGGTGAGGGAGAATCAGTGGAATGTGTTATGCTTGTTAACTGGTTATTGGAAGTTAGCTGCAAAGTGTATCATACACCCAAAGATGGGAAGGTGTAGGATAGCATCCGCCATTAAACATAACCACTGTCTTTGTAATTCACTTTCATTGTAATTGAAGGGAAAAAAAAGTGTTGGCTAAATCATCAACAATTCAGAGAAAATTAAGATACTTTGACTTTCAGGATTTAACTTCTTCCATAACAATGACGAGAAGCTTTCTTCTTATCCTTTTCCTTTTTCTTTATAATTAGATGAAATAATGTATTTAAATTATTTTTACTAGTTTGACACAAAAGTATTATAATGCTATGTGAGTTTAGCCTCGATGAGGTGCATAGTTCTTAATCAACAAGGGTTTTAATTTTATTGTAATGACAAATTAAGGATAAAAAATTGATTAAGGACCTTAATTTTAAAACTTTTTAATTAAGAACTTCAATTATTATTTTTTTGACAACCAATTAAAAAATTTACAAAAATATTTTAATAATACTTATCAATTGAGACAAAAATTGAAGTCATATATGTCATGTGTTTTGTTAATATTATAAATAATTTTCATATATGAAGTTGGATATTTTTTTATCGTTTTAACATTTTTATTAATAAAAATTGTTTTTCAAAAATAAAATTAACATCTAATTAATAATAACAAAGTCCAATTTTTTTAAGCCCTAATATTAATGCAAGCAGTTAAAGAAAAAATATTTCAAAATCAAAACTTTATTATTTGTTTCTTCGGGTTCACTTTGTTTTTCTCTTCATGAATGGCTCAAATGTGAGGAAATTGAAGTGAATCTTGATTTGTGTTGTTTTTTTTTTAATATTATAGAAGCAAGGTATTTTCATTCAGCTTAACTTCGGCTCAACTTTAAAATTTTGATAAATGGTAATTAATTACTTGTGCAATCCAATCATTAGAACAATATGAACAAAATGGAAACTAGGGAAACTATAGCAATGCTTGCTATCATTGCTTTTCACATTATCATAAAGGAGGTTAAAAATATCAAGTGGCATCTTAGGCGAGCAATGCTTGCTAACATTGCTTTTCACTTTATCATAAAGAAGGTTTAAATGGAAACTTACTTACTTTCTATTACAGATACTACTTCTTCTTTTTCTTTTTTACTAAATATCAATTTTGGTCTTTTATAGATTTTTTTTTTAATTTGGCACTTCTTAGATTAATTTTTTAGTTAACTCTTATTTTCGTCCCTTAAAGATTCCTGTGTCATCAATTTAGTCCTTAAAAAAATTGTCATCATTTTAATCCTTCAATAATTGAAAGTGTCACCACATTAATCTTTCTATCACCTTCCATCAAAAACCTCTTTAATGGAATTTGATGCGGCACATTAAGTGTTTATGTTGCCCATTAAACACCAATTAGGCATCCATGTGACAACGTCACTTAAACAACAACCTTATGGCGCACATACTAATAGAAGGACTAATTTGATGCTACATGAATCCTTGATGGACTAAAGTGGTGACATATGGATCTTCGAGGGATAAAAATGGGGGTTAATTCTTTTTTTTTACTTGTAATACTAATATATGGTGCCATGGTGGTTTTGGCAAGGGTTGTGCATTTGTAGTCTTTAGGTGCTGTTGTAGATGGTTCACGGGTTCTATTTCTTTGGGATTGGGTCTCTATCACAGGGGTGTGTGGGTTTAGGTGGTTTCTAGGCTTGATATGGGAATGGTGGCCGAGCAGCTAGTGGTTAATGTTTATAGGTGGTTCAATGTTGGCTTTTGGTTCTTTTTTTGTTGGTTTGGTTGATTTAGGGATGAAGGTTTTGTTTAGAGGTTGCTATGTGATGTTTTTCAAGGTGAGTGGTTTTGGCTTCTCTATTCTATGTGATGTGCGAGAAGGTATGAGTTTTGTGATTTTGGGTTATTGTTCGGTGTTTGAGTTGAAGGAAGTGTTGTGTTTATGTTTTCTTAAAATAGGTAGGACCTTATTTTGCTTTTGGTGATTAGAACTATCTATTTTGGTCATTTGGTTCTCTATTTGTGGTAGGATTTGTGTTGGAGGTTTGTTTATTTGTTGTAGTTGGAATTTGGGTTGTTGAATTCCAATTGGGATTTTCTTATTTCGGATTCTTGGGGATTCACTTGGTTTGAGGCTTGGTGTTGCAAAGAAGGTTGTGTGTGTATGAATAAAAATCAATGTCCAACTCAAACAAAATCAAGCAAGCAAACAATTTATAATACTACAATGATATTAGTCAGAACCACAATGGAGCATAAATAAAATTATGAGTTAACCATCATTTTTGTCCCTTAAATATTCATGTAATTCACTTAAATTCCTCAAATATTCACGTGCCATCACTTTAGTACTTCCACCAGCATGTGTGCCACATGAATGTTTAGGTAGTGTTGCCACAAGGATGCTTAGGTGGCATTTAATAGGCCATTGAAGCACTTAACTTGATGCGTCAGGCTTCGTTAAAGGAGTTTTTGATGGAAGGTGACAAAAGAATTAACGTAGTAACACTTTCAATTATAAAGGGACTAAAATGATGACACAAATCTTTGAAGGATTAAAGCGATGAAACGTAAATATTTGACGGACAAAAAAAAGAAGTTAACTGTTAACTTTTCAACTAAGGGCCTTTCAGCTTAAAAATTTTTCAATGTTGTTCTTCCAGTTCCATGCAATAACTACAAACTTCGTTAACAAAAAAAAAAAAATTGGCTTGTACCATTTTCGCTTGTACCATTTTCTTCCAACAAGGTACTGGCATGTTTGTGTCAACATGACGATGATCTATCATTTTTTATTTTTAAAAATTAAAAAATTTAAATAAAAAATTTAAAATTTAAAAAATAGTTAAAACTTTTTAAAATAGCTAATATATATATATATATATATATATATATATATATATATATATATATATATATATATATATATATATATATATATAAGACTTACAAAAATTAGAATTTTTATTTTGAAAAATTAGAAAAATCAACAATTGTATTAGGCAAAGACATTAGTATCCTCTTTTCAGTCTTTTACCAAGGTATCTCCATAGGCTAAGAAGTATCGATACTTCAAAATAGCTATCATACTAGTATCTGATATGTATCGTATCGATATCTTGAATACTTTTAGATGGCTCTAGTTTATATCTTTCAATTATTTTTTGAATTTTATATCAATATAAGTAGGATACCACAATGATTAGATAAATGATAATATTTTATTGTATCTATAAAGACTAAAGTAGATTTATGAAAAATTAATGTGTTTATTCAAATTTAGGATTTGTATTTTTATGTTAATATTATATTAATTTCATATGTTGTATCTTAACCATATTGTATTTTATAATTTTTAGAATTTGTCGTATCACGTATTGGTGTTATCATATCCATATCTCATGTGTATATCCATACTTCCAAGTTCACAGGCATTGCACAATTTATTTTACTTCAATATATTTAAAAAATCTAAAAATGAAAAACTAAATCTAGGGACATAATTATTTTTCGTTTAAAATTTTTTAAAAGTAAATGAAAAAAGAATATTTTAAAAAATAAAAATATTTAAAAAACTGATATTTGATTTCAATTTTGCCTTTTCAAATTTATTTGTTCACTTTATTTGTTGGCAGGTTGGCACAAGACATCTTACTTATGTCATTTGTCCGTTGAATTGTAACCCGTCTATATCTAAAGAATCCTTGTCTTTGTTTCATATATAAAAATGTGATCTTAATTGCCTTTTTTCTATATTTTTCTGGGTTTTATTTGACAAATAAGTGTTTTATTTTTATTTCTAGGTTTTCTAAAACTTCTAACTCAAAAACAGTTATATTTGTCATTTCTAGATTTTCTTTGGCATGTTTAGATTTTTCTTAATATTATGGAGAAAAAAGTTATATTTCATCATTTCTATATTATTCAAAATTTTGGCTTAATCCGTTATGTCAATTGTCATTTTTTCTCACTTTTTTATAATTTTTATATGTTATTTTTTTAAAAAAAATCTGGCTACATTTATGATGTCAATATAATTTTATAATTTTTATTTTCTTGAAAATTATTTTTCTTCATTTTTGTTATGGACCGTGGATCGGGATCCTACTCAGAAGGGTCAACCCGGCACGCGCTCCATCTTACTCCTCCATCAACACCCCAGATAAGTGTTGTAAGACCTCAAAATGACTAATTCATAAAGGATCAGGGAATCAACGGATCTTCGTAACTGCCAATACGAATCTCCTTAATTCTATAACCTCTCCTCTCAATAAATGACTATAACGTCCACATTACAATAATACCTGCATTGAACGCTGACTCCAATCATGCTCCATAAAGATCAATCTAAGTAAACCTAAACAGAGAACGTTTGATTGAGGAATAGACACCTTAGCATAGTAGCTGACTTGAGCATCGAAATCCTTTTTGCAGGTACCACCCCCGCCGGACCTCGACGGTGGAACGCAGCTGCAGAAGGGAGGAAACTACCAAACCATACCTTCCACAGGTATCCTTCTGAATCCGTTCAGAACATTTGGCGCCGTCTGTGGGAAATCTGATAAATTACTATTCCCACTTCCATCATGGTGAGTACGAGACAAAATCAACGGAGAGGAAGTGCTGCACATGCTGCCCCTGCTCACGGACAGGGCCCAGCGGTTCAGCGCGACCCTCCTTTCGTCGCACCACCAGAAACCTCCGTCATAAGGAGCAGGCCTGTACTGGTAGAGACGCTAAACGGGGGACATGAAACTTCAGCATCAGCTGAAAGCCCAGTCCCCTCGCGAAGGGTCTCTGTCCGAGATAGACTTGTCTACCCCCCAACCGGAGAGAATAACACAAATCCAGGTGTAAGGGTCCCAGCGCATGCCCATTTAGGAATCCCCAACTTAGCTGCTGACCAATCACATTATGAGGACAACTCGCAATCTAGAATGATGAGAAATGAACTTTGAGAATTACTGCGCCAACAGACCACACTGATTGACAACCAACGGCATCAGTTGGAGGAACAACGTCGCCGTTTGGACAATTTAGAAAGGTTCGCGCAGGCTGGCAATGAGGGAGGTGAGCGAGTTACAGTTCAAAGGGAAATCCAACATGTCGGTGCAGGGGTCATAGAAAATAGTGACTCGGTCCCCGACCGTCAGCAGCAATTCTCCAATGCCTTAATGGCATATAGGGTCCCGAGGAACTTCAAGCCCCCGAGTAATTTAGAGCCCTACGACGGGACCACAGATCCGCAGGAGCACTTGGATGCTTACACCCAGTCCATGCAGCTCTAGGGGTATACCCCAGAACTGTTATGCCGTGTTTTCCCGCTCTTCCTGAAGAAGGATGCTCTTCGTTGGTTCGTGACCTTACGGACAAAAAATACAGGATGGGGGGACCTCACGCAGCGTTTCTTGTTGCATTATACGACTGCCAAGGAACGACCGAAGTCAATTGATTCTCTCTCTGGAATTCGACAAAAGAGTGATGAATCCCTGCGCGAGTACATCAAGAGATTCAGTCATGCTTGCGTAGGTATTGAAAACCTCGATGACAGGATAGCCCTTCACTATGCCAGAAATGGTCTACGGACTGATTCAGACTTCTTCCGGTCACTAGCAAAGAAGAAGCCGGCCAGTTTAGATGAGTTTCACCTACGGGCAAATAAGTACATTGAACTGGAAGAGATTACCAGGGCAAAAGAAAGCCTCGAGAAAGGTGAGCCCACTCAAAAGAAGAATCACAATTTCGGCCAGCCCCGAGATCCCTCCAAGAGTGAGCGGTATAAGCTTAAGTATTCTGAGTATACTCCTTTGAACACCCCTCGAGAAATAATCTTGAAGGAGGTCCTTCAAACCGAGTTCCAGAATATCAAAAGGCCACCACCTGTCAAAAAACAGTCCCAGAGGGATCATTCGAAACAATGCAGGTGGCACAACAGTTATGGCCATGAGACTGAAGATTGTTATCAGCTCCGAGATGTTATCGAGTCCCTGATCAAAGAGGGATGTTTGCAGAAGTACATTAGTGGTTTTCGTGGCGGTCAAGACCACGGAAAGGGAAGGAATCAGAGACGAAGCCGAAGTCCATGACGGAGTCCAAACCAACATCAGCAAAGAACCCGCAGCCCTGCCAGAAGAAACCGAAGTCCTGTCAGAAGATCTCGAACCCCGACACGCCGAGATGGGGAGAACAGACAAGGACCAAACCGGGATGCTCAAGAGGGCGGATACCGGAAAGATAGGTTAATCTATACTATCGCTGGAGGGTTCGCTGGAGGAGGAGTGTCAAATAATTCTCGAAAAAAGGTACTTCGGACGACGGTTTTAAGCGTGTCGAGTTCTTCACTAAGACCACCCGCCCGAAATAGTGGAGCACCTGCCATCTCTTTTTCCGAGGATGATTACGGCGATATCATCCGGGATCACGACGACCCACTGGTGATCTCCAGAGTGATATCCAACGCCAAAGTCCGTCGAATTCTTGTGGACCAGGGAAGTTCGGAAGATATCATGTTTATGGACACCTTTGAAAGGCTGGAATTTCCCTTGTCTGAATTAACACCATATGAAGGTGAGCTCACTGGTTTCTCTGGGCAGAAGGTCACCCCGGTTGGATACTTCGATACTTTCCTAACCTTGGGTGATGACAGCGCATATAGAACCGTGAAGGTGAGATTCTTGATTGTGGATTGTCCCTCGGCCTACAACATCATTCTAGGACATCCTATGTTGAACAGCATGGCCGCTGTAATCTCCACCGCCCACCAAGCCATGAAATTCCTTAACCGGGATAATAAAGTGGTCACGGTGAAGGGCGATCAAATCGCAGCCCGTAAATGTTATAACGAAAGTCTGAAAATCAGTAGGGCATCTAGGAACAAGAAGGCACGCACACCCATTCCAACCCACTAAGTCAATGTTTTGATGACCGAACTAGATGCACGAGAAGAAATCCGAGGTACTAGACCCCAGCCCGACGGAGACTTGATCCTGTTGTAGCTCGGTGATGAACTTAGTCACACAACCAAAATTGGGCCGAACCTCGACGAGCAGGAGAAAGTTTAATTAGTAAAACTCTTGCAAGAAAATAAAGATCTTTTTGCCTGGACATCTGTTGATATGCCTAGAATTGACCCCGCTTTCATCTGTCATCATTTATCTATTAAACGAGATGCAAAGCCGGTCTCTCAAAAGAAGAGGAAGGTTGGCCCAGAAAGGCAGCAAGTCATTGAAGGACAAGTAAAAGAGCTCCTAAACGCCGGATTCATCAGGGAGATCGCATATACCACCTGGCTGTCCAACGTTGTCTTGGTTAAGAAATCCAACGGCAAGTGGAGGATGTGTGTGGACTACACCGACCTGAACAAGGCGTGCCCTAAGGATCCATACCCCCTCCCTAATGTGGACAAGCTGGTTGATAGTTCCTCTAGTTTCCAACTACTATCTTTCATGGACGCATACTCCAGGTATAATCAGATTCCGATGTACCCCGGGGACGAGGATAAAACCGTGTTCATCACTGAAAAGGCAAGTTACTGCTACAAAGTAATGCCTTTTGGGTTGAAGAATGCCGGAGCCATATATCAGAGAATGATGAACAGGGTCTTTGAGAATCAGATAGGGAGAATGGTAGAGGTCTACATCGACGATATGATAGTCAAGACCTCGGTGTCAGGATCCCATACCTCGGATTTAGAAGAAGTGTTTGAACAGCTTAGGAAGCACAATATAAGGCTTAACCCGGAGAAGTATGCATTCGGGGTTCAGGCTGGAAAGTTTCTTCGTTTCATGTTGACACACTGAGGAATTGAGGCAAACCCCGACAAGTGTAAGGTCGTGCTTGACATGCATAGCCCCCGGAATGTAAAAGAAGTACAGCAGCTAAATGGGCGGATCGCGGCTCTTACGTGTTTCTTGGCTGGAGCCGCTCACAAATCCCTCCTACTTTTCAAATTGTTGAAAAATGGGACCGGGTTTGAATGGACTCAGGAGTGCGAGAACGCGTTCGTCTCCTTGAAGAATATCTTGTCATCCCCCCCAATTCTCACAAGACCAGAGCCAGGAGAAACATTGTACATATACCTCTCCATTCATGAGGAAGCCGTTAGTGCAGTACTTGTCAGAGAATTCGACGGTGTCTAGAAGTCGGTCTATTTTGTGAGCAAAGTATTGCAAGGCCCCGAGCTCCGGTATCAGAAGATTGAGAAGATCGCATTCGCACTCATCGTTGCGGCCAGAAGGCTGAGACAGTACTTCCAATGTCACCCAGTGGTGGTAAGAACAGACCAGCCTATCCGACAGATATTGCACAAACCGGACTTGGCAGGAAGGATGATTGCATGGTCCATTGAGCTTTTCGAGTTTGGAATCACCTACGAACCCAGAGTAGCAATCAAGGCGCAAGCACTCTCAGATTTTCAAGTAGAATTAACCTCGGAAACAAATAAAGCCGAAGAAAAACAATGGATCGTGTTCATTGATGGGTCCTCAAACCCAAAAGGGAGTGGCGCCGGGGTGATAATTGAAAGTTCCGATGGGGTCACCATTGAAAATTCCCTTAGGTTTGAGTTTCCCACCTCAAACAATCAAGCTGAATATGAAGCATGCATTGCCGGACTAACGATGGCTAGGGACTTGGGAGCCACCAAACTTAAACTATGCAGTGACTCCCAACTCGTGACTTCACAGATCCGAGGTGATTATCAAGCAAAAGAGCCACTTTTACAGAGGTATTTGCTGAAAGTAAAGCAGTTTCTCTCAAGTTTTCAGTCGGTACACCTAGAACACATCCCGAGAGAGCAAAATTCAAGGGCCGATCTTTTGTCTAAATTGGCTAGCACTAAAAGCCCGGGCAATAACCACTCTGTGATCCAAGAAGTCATCCAACAGCCATCAATCGCTGACATGGCAATATTCCAGGTTGACGGGGAGGAACACGATTGGACTACGCCATTGGTGGAGTACTTACAGTCCGGAAGCCTCCCTGATGACCCAAAGGAAGTATCTAGGCTAAAAAGAACCGCGGTAAGGTACACTATCTATAATGGGCAGCTTTACCGACGTGGATTTTCCTTACCCCTCCTTAAGTGCCTTACGCCGAAAGAAGCCAAATATGTTTTGGCCGAAGTCCATGAAGGGAGTTGTGGATACCATCTGGGAGGGAAAGCCTTGGCTTTAAAGACTCTCAGGGCAGGTTACTACTGGCCGACGATGGAAGCAGATGCTCTTGCACATGTTCAAGTATGTGACAAGTGCCAGCGGCATTCGAATCACTATCACGCCCCACCTGAAGAACTATCCACAATGTCCATACCCTGGCCCTTTTATCAGTGGGTAATGGACATCCTAGGTCCGTTCCCTCAGGCTCCTGGGCAGCTGAAATTCTTGATTGTTGCGATGGATTACTTTACCAAGTGGATTGAAGCTGAGCCCGTAGTCACCATTACCTCGGCTCGAGTTTAGAAATTTACTTGGCGTCACATTATTACCAGATTCAGTGTTCCGGATTCAATTGTTACGGATAATGGGACGCAATTTAAAGACAAGGGGTTCGAAGAATTACTTTCTGGGCTGAAAATAAAACATCATTGTAGCGCAGTCGAGAATCCCAGGACAAACGGGCAGGCTGAAGCCGCAAATCGGATCATAGTCTGAGGATTAAAGAGAAGGTTAGACGAAGCAAAAGGAAACTGGGCCGAGCAGTTGGACCACGTCCTTTGGGCCTACCGAACTACTCCCTACTCCTCCACAGGCGAAACTCCCTTCAAACTCACATTCGGATGTGAAGCTATGATCCCGGTGGAAATTGGAGAACCAAGCTGGCGTTCTCAGAACTTCTTGCAAGATGATAACCCCGGTTTAATCAGGGAAGACTTGGACTTGTTGAAGGAAAGGATACGCATTGCCCACATACGAGACGCCGCGATCAAGCAGAGAATGGAATCCCGGTACAACCTGAAGGTCATTCCGAGAAAATTCCAGCCGAGCGACTTGGTACTCCGCAGAGCCGATGTCGGTGGAAGGAATACTTCCCAAGGGAAACTAGCCCCTAACTGGGAGGGTCCCTACCGCGTAGTAATCAGCACTGGCAAAGGAGCTTATACCCTAGAGACTTTGACAGGGAGGCCGATTAAAATTTTTTGGAATGCAGATAAACTTAAAAAATACTACAGCTAAGTACCTTGTCAGGCCTAGTCTCCTAGTTAAACTTTGTTTGATCTTCCTAGAATTGTTATGAAACGCACATTATGATATTCATAAAGTAAGTATTATTTCTTCTATTGTGCCGTTTATTCAACTCAGTTTTTAAGTTTTCAATTACTTTATAGTACCAACCGAGATGTGTTACATAGTCCGTGCAATAGAAAAATCCTATATTAGAAAAATTCTAGCACCAAACTAAAAGCACGAAATGACCTCGGCAAGGACTAGTCTTTAAAAAAAAAATCGTCATACTGTATCCTAAAAAGGACCCCGGACTTTGTTTCCTACCTTTGACACGGATCTTAAATGCCGGATTTATCTGGACATCAGATCCTAAGCTAAGGTTTAAACAGTTCTACAAAAAATAAAGAACATGGCACCTCGATCAGCAGGAACAACATTAATTAATAGAGCCCAAAATCTGGGTTGATTTTTACAAATACCGGGGTACAGAAGAACCAAAACCTCGCGTAGGAGGACAAAAAAAAAAACCCCCTAGTTTGCAGCTGAATCCGGACCACGGACATGAGAATCTTCGGCCAAGTCTGAAGAAGCCACGCGAGGAGCTATAAGAGACCCCTCCCGAACCACCTTTCCGGAGTTAAGCCCATCCAAAACCAACGCAACCCCAGGGTTGAAGTGTTGAACTTGGCTGACAGCGTTGCTGAAATGATCTTCTTTTATCTTGGTGCACAATGATATCAGCTGGTCAACATCGGCCTGAAGAGAGGTAATTCTAGCCTCACACCACCGAGACTTGGCTCGAGAATTGTCACTTTCAGCCCGAAGCGTGACAATCTGCTTCTGCTGCTCGGTCAGGGTAGCCTCCCTTGCTTTGCTGGCATCCTTCAAAGCAACTACTTCGGTTTCTAACTCCTTTACCCGAAGTAAAGCTTCATCCTTGGCCTTTGAAGACTCCTCCAGATCCTTCAAAGCTTTGGTTTCACCACTCTTGGCCAAGGCCAGTTTGTCCGACATTTCTCGTTCACGATCCTCGAGGGCGAGCTCTAAGAACCAAGCTTCGGCAGCAATATGGATCCCCATGTTTTGGAAACCCAACAAAGCTTCTTTTGGACTGCGTCGGGCGAAGTGACCCACAACCTCTTCATCAATGATATTGAAGTCAATAAATTCCCGGGGATCAGCTTCCTCCTGGAACAGCTCAATTAGCCCAGAAATTTCTTCTGTCGCTATCCTCTTACTCCTGCCACTAGACTGCCCTTCTTCTAACACCGCCCTCTTGCGTCCCGGAGGTGATTCAGGAGAGTCGTCCACATTAATAGGTTCCACCACCTCAGAAGGAACCTCAGGCATTGTGCTCATCGGGGACGACATAAACCCCACTGGAGGACTCATTGGAACGTCAGAATTCCTGGCCCTAAGTGCCTCCAGAATAGCCAAAGAATCACCACCCACCATCTCGGCTAAGCTCTCTGCAAAACAGAAGCAAAAGTCAGATGCATTAAAACATCGGGCATTTAAATATACACCACGGCCGACACGGTCCAGAGCTCATCGTCATCCGGACTATCTAAAATATCTTTAGGCTGGATCTTTCCGACCTCTTCAACCCACATGTCAAAGAAGTTCACACATTCAACCTCTTCATCAGTAAGCTGGTTGATCTCTTTCTCAAACGATTGAGTAGGGATACTCCATGCCGCCGGATTCCAGTAAAGACTGAATACCGTCTCTTCACCATTACCCAGCCAAAAGGGACGACTACCGATCGCTGCCTTCAATTTGAAGAATTTTTCTTTGAAGTCCTTTTAACTCTCCAAGTATGGCAAGAATACAGCCCTTCCTTGCCGGGATCGAACTGAGAGCCAAGACTGCTGTCGAGCATGGGCTCCAAGGGTTGAATACTGGGTATGAAAGTAAAAGAATGCCCCGTCAGAGCATCGCAACCCCACTACCCGGCATATTCTTTCGAAGGCCAGGATGTTTGCCCAACCGTTGGGGTGAATTTGACTGGGGGCAGTATGAAGAGTCTGGAGAATAGCAATATGAAAATCATTCAAGGGAAGCCGTAGTCCAAACCGCGTGAAAAAGTCCTCGTAGAGATACATGAAGTGCTCACCTTCTTCACGGGTCCAGCACACTCGTTCTCTCCTCGGGGACAAAATCATAAACTCGTTGTCCCTTTTACCGCCCTCGGTTAGCTCCAGGTATTCCTTCAGCCTATCTAGTTCAGCACCGGACTCATAACGCGATATCCTGTCATAGGCATCGTTTGCAACCCACATACAGGATAACAAAGGACCTCGGTGAATCCTAATCTCCTGCTCCGCTTGTTGATCCGAGGTCGCGGCAGGAGCTTCACCTCTTGGCCGCCTTCTTCTGGCCATTTAGTTTCCTGGAAGACACACAGAGGCCTAGGGTCAGAACCAAAGATGTTCAAAACATCCAAACATGGCACTAGATGAGCAGCAAACTAACACCCACGCACCGGCCTCTGCACCCACCGAGACTTAAGCCTCAGAAGGACACCCCCGACCGTCGTACGCGGTGCAGTAGGGGAGGTGCATCATCAGGCAACGCCATTAGAAAAGGGGACAAAATAGCTATCCCCAAAGTTAACAAAAGAGAAAAGCAAACAGTCCACCAGAAGGACGTTCGCATATTCAAGTAATCGGTAAAAATGGTGTTTAGAGGAAGAAAATACCTTGACAAATGTTGGTCAAAGCTGCTTTAAAACGCAAGCACCACCGCTGACAGCCGTGAAAACTTGTCGGATTTCCTCTCAGGCAACTAGTTTTTAAGCACAGTAAAAGGTGAAAAATGGAAGGACGAAGCCCTATTCATAGCAGTTACGGTTAGGGGACATTTCTGTCCATTCAGTCTGAATTTGAAAAGATGTTTATTATGGCGCGCAAAGCACTATGCATGACTTCTCAACCAGAGCAAGCCACGTGGCCCACGTCGCTATCATGGCAGTTGAGGGGACGGCCGCTCAGCAGAACTAACCAGCCCTAGTATCTACCTCTACAAAATAGTAAAGACCCCAGCTCATTCCACATCCCGGTAAATCCCTTCACGGAAACAAGTATCCCGGTTAAGTTGCTTAAGCTTTGCACTTTGTCTGTCTCGGCAAAGTGCAGAGCTGGGGGCATGTTATACAGGGCGAGCATTGGACTCACCCCGGTACAATATAAATTCTACAAATCAAACGGTCAAAGAAGTCGCTTGTCAATTTAATCAAATTTTATTTCATTTCATACATCGTCATACATCAATACAAGGGAAAAGGAAAACAAGGGATATGAAAAGGCTAAACAGCACTGACGAGCCCGGAGGCCAACTTTTTTGCTGTGAACTTTCACATCCAGATTCTCTAGAACGCACACCAGTCTCTTCCCTGTTGAGGCTTCTTGAAAAAGTGGATTGGCTTCAAAAATCTGAAGATAACCGGAACAGAACACTGCCGCAGACTCAGGAAATTTCAGCCATGCCACTCATCGGTTTCACTTACAAGGATAAAAGAGGACCGATGTGCGTCCTCTTCTGTTGAATGGAGTTAGGCATGGAATGAACTTCTTCATGATCATTCCGGGATGCTTGGAAGCAATTACTTCAATGGTCCTCTTGTGTAGAAAGAGGACCAAGAAGGGCTCTATTTCTCCAATTACCTCCATCCAACACGACAGGAATCACAGAGCTTCCCAGCGAAGAAGTATGAATTAGACATTCCTTTGTACGCTGGGAAGGTAAAGTCCCCGTCCTCATTACGCTGGGAAAGGAAAGTTCCTAATGAAACAAGGTTTAGCAAGAAAAGAGGTATCTTCAAATATTTTGGGAAAAGTAGAAAAATGGTGGCCTTTGCAAAAGGCAAAACTTCTCTAATCCCCTCTGAACACAAGCACAGGCGTAAGAACAGCAAAACCATTCTGAAAGATTGCAGGATTAGGAGGAAAAATGAATGATCGTTCCAGGCGTGAACCCTTTGTATTTATAGAACAGGAGGCTTTGGCCGACCCTACAAATCAAATCAACGACATTAAATGCTCTCCCTTTCCTATTGGTTACAAGAGCAACAGATCTGGGAAACATTGAAACGGAGGATCAGTTTCAAGGATCCTTATCTCCCATTTAAGTCAGAAGCAACAGTTTCCAAAGATAAGGATTGATTTCTACAAGTTTCAAGAAGTCTAGGAACAAAATCCGATTCGAGGAAGCAGCAAGATCCAGACTCCGGGACAAGGGATACAGATTTACTGATCTCCAACCCCGATGACATTTTAATACAATGAGCATCGACCTCGGCACGAAACATCTTGAAACCTGGCTTTGAAGTCAGGACGTAGCCCGTCACATTTTATGAAGCTGAATACCTTGGCACTTGACTACCCTGTCGAAGCACCAAGCTGGGGGCAACTGTTTTGGACCGTGGACCGGGATCCTACTCAGAAGGGTCAACCCGGCACGCGCTCCATCTTACTCCTCCATCAACACCCCGGATAAGTGCTGTAAGACCTCAGAATGCCTAATTCATGAAGGATCAGAGAATCAACGGATCTTCGTAACTGCCAATACGAATCTCCTTGATTCTATAATCTCTCCTCTCAATAAATGACTATAACGTCCACATTACAATAATACCTGCATTGAATGCTGACTCCAATCATGCTCCATAAAGATCAATCTAAGTAAACCTAAACAAGGAACGTTTGATTGAGGAACAGACACCTTAGTATACTAGCTGACTTGAGCATCAGAGTCCTTTTTGCAGGTACCACCCCCGCCGGACCTCGACGGTGGAACGCAGCTGTAAAAGGGAGGAAACCACCAAACCATACCTTCCACAGGTATCCTTCTGAATCCGTTCAGAACAATTTTCATATTTTTAAATATTTAATGTAAAAAAAAATATATCTCTAGATTTTTTTTTAAAAAATATATTGAAGTAAAACAATTTTGTCATCTGGAGCATAATAATGTCTTTGCCCTCATATGCAATTGTTATTTTCCTAATTATTGTAAGTTTTTTTATATATTTTTTAGGTTTTTTAATTTTAGCCATTTTAAAGATTTTTTATTATTTTAAATTGTTTAAAAGTCATTTTTTTATTTTTTATAACCTTTTAAAAAGTTCAAAATGACACATTATCGCTTTGTGATGTCGACGCCTTGTTGGCAAAAAAATGGTATACTTTTTTTTTACGGTGTTATAGTAGTTATTAGATGGATGGACAACATTAAAAAAAAAAATTTAAATTGAAAGGTCCTTGCTTGATTAAATTAATCTATGGAGGATTAAATTAGAAAAGAATGCATATGTGAAAGACGAAAATGGGCTACTCTCTTTTTTTTTTTTTGTGCAAATTCAGACGCTGCTTTTTAATTTTACTCTGAACAAACTTCACGAGGCTAAGATCAGTTGTAATGAAGCACCAGAGCTATACTCTAAATGAATATCATCTTCTATTTTAGTGAAACTTTTATCTTTGCACTTGTAATGGTATTTTTTTTTTCTTTGTGGATGTGGTATGCTAATTATTGTAATCGCTAATGCCGATTGCATTAAGCGGATGATTAAAATCTAACGAAGTGCATGAAACCAACTTTAAGTACTTTTGATACAGTTTGGGTTTGGGGAAAAAAGGATAGATATTTATCAATTAAAAATCAATCAGTAGAAGAAAAAGTTATTCACCACTTAGAGATATGTTTTTGTCTCCAAGTTACAAAATAAGGGTTAATATTCATTACTACTGGAAATCCACCAAAGAGATAAAAAATTTCAGAAAAAAAAATACTTTGAAAGGGTAATATATTCATTTAGAATAACACTTCGTTCATACAAAACGAAATTGAACATTTTTTATAGCTTGGAACATCCCTTCGAGATGGGAAAATTCAAAGGAGAATACTAATCAAAATTTTACTTCTAAATAATAATTTGGAACAAACCTCTAAATTTAGAAAATTAAAAATTCTAACTTAAGAAATCAAAACATTATTTAAGAGACTTAAACACCAACAAGTCTAGAGAATAACATAAGGAATAAATAAACTATTCAGCCCCCTTGGAATCATGTGCATTGATAACTCCAAAAATGGAGTTATTACTCATCTATTTGGTGGATTAATTTAGATTATTAGTCTTAATTTGCCATGTTTTTATGAGTTTTATGCAATGTTTTTAAAATCGGTTGAATCATTGAATCAATGAAATTGTCAGTTCATGGTTCAATCGGCCTAACCAGTTTAATCAGTGGTTAAACAATTAATATTATGGACATATAAGTTTAAATTTATTTTTTTCATTTTTAAAAAATCAGTTTAAAAATTTAAATTAAAAATCAGGTGGTTCAACCAGGTGATTCAACCGACCAGTTCATTGACTTACACCGATTTTCTTAGTTTCTTATTGGTTTTTGGCAGTTCAACCACTTATCTGATTTTTTGGGTGACTTAAAACCGTTGGGGTGACCGATCCACAGTTCAACCAGTTCGGTTGAACCGGTTTTAAAAGCACTAGTTATATGTTCAAATTGGAGAATGTGAGCTTACAACTTTTCTTGTGCTAACTTGGCTAATTTTTGGTCCTTTAACATCTAAAACTTGAACTCATTCATCTACTGGAGAAACTCATGTAATTTCTGATGATATTTTATAGGTTTAATTAGACCAAAGATGTTTAAGAAAGTCAAGCAAGGGAGAAAGAGCTAAGTGGAAGAACAAACGAAGATAACCAAGCACTTTTTTGGAATAAGGAAATGTGCTTAGGCTTGAGAATTCCTGGCCTAGGCATTGCAATCTTAGTTAATAGGTATTTTGGGAGCCAGAAAGCACCATTCCTAGGCCAAAAAAATCTTAGCCTAATCGTGGCATGAAAAGTTGAAGAAAGGCGTTGAAGACCATGCTCCACGCCTTAGCATGACTTTTTATGGCCTAGGCATGAAACAATTGTCTCTTCGTACAAAGTTTCCATGCCTCAGCATGGTTTCCCCATATTGAGGTGTGGTAAACTGACTAGGATTCAAGTTTCCCATTTATGCTTTAATACGCAATTGAATGTAATTAGTAAGGATTCTACACTAACCCCTTTTTAGAGAGAGAACATCTAGGTTTTTGAGGATCCAATTCTAGAGAGAGAAATCAAACAAGAAGGAAGAGAAGACCCAAGCCACAAACTCATGCACTCTAGTTCTATCTCTTCCTCTCTTTTCCTTACTCTTTGTAACTTTGAATGGGCCTTTTTGTAGTGTTGATTTCCTTAATTTTCGTGGGTTTCTAATTCTATATCTAAGGGATCTTTTAGGTCTCATTATGGATCTTGGATTTTTTTAATTGTTTACAAGTTTTTGTTAATGGATGAATTCTTATTTACCTAATTCTATAACTGATTGCTCAATTGCTTAATCACCAATTGAATTGGGGCTTCTCCTAGATCTAGACATAGGGATAGGAAAATGGGACCATGGTTTTGGGTAATGAATGTTCAATTTCACTTGTATAATTGGATGTGTTGATTAGCCAATGAGATGGACACATACCCATTGGCCCTGCAAAGCAAATGTCTAAAACAAGCACTTAATGGGTTGAAATCACTCTACCTCATATGTACACATAGCGCTTTAGGTGGTGGATGCACAATCAAGTGACCTAGACATAGGCGTCTTGAGCAAATTAAGTTTTGGCTAACAAGACTAGTTCATGAACAATCACTTATACAATTGCATAATCCAAGTAAAGTAATAGGCGAAGAAAGACTCCCTAGGCCTTAAAGTCATTGTTATCTCTCTCTAACCTCATTGTGTTGTGTGGATTTTCTTATTTTCTTACATTTTTCCTCTTTGTCAATTAATTGTTTTGCTTAAGCCTAAACAAGGTAATTGATTAATCACTAATACAATACTCTTCCAAATCCTTGTGGAGATGATACTTTCTTATTCACCCTTTATTATTTATGTGACCCTTGCACCTATGGTTTGCCCCTAACATGTAACATGGCTGCTAAAGTAAATAAACATAGTTTGAGGTCCACATGTTGCATTTGTTCAAAATAGACCACATGAAGCATTTGAGCTGGAAATTCCTTTATTACTTGATAAATACCCAAGTCTTTTTGGGCTATAGCAATGGCTTGGGTTGGTCCATCATTATCATTCTCCCTTGGTTGGAAAAGGCTCGCCCTTGAGTCTATAGGATCAATCTCTAGATAAGGAGACAAGTCTGAGACATTAAAGGTAGTTGAAACTCCATTCTCACTAGGTAGCTTAATCTTATAAGCATTATCACCTATCTTTTGAAAATCTTTAAAAGGACTATCTAAACGTATTTGAAGTTTAGGAAAATTTCTATTTGGAAATCTTTATTTTCTCAAATGAATCCACACCTTGCCACCTTCTTTGAATGTAACATGCTTCCTTTGCTTATCAGCCTGCTTCTTAAGCTTTTGAATTTGTTTCTTTGTTTGATTCTAGACTTGCTCATAAAGCTTTTGGAACGGCTTGACCTATTCTTCAGCATCGTTACTCAAGTTGTCATAAACTAAATAAGGAGTCAAATCTAAGGGACTAATAGGATTTTTCCCATAAACAATCTCAAATGGTCTCTTCCCTATAGTTTGATTCATAGATTTGTTGTATGCAAATTCAACATGAGGAAGCAATTATTCCTATTCTCTAAAGTTCTTTTTAATCAAGCTTCTCAACAAACATTCCAAACTTTGATTTACTACTCCAGTTTGCCCATCTATTTGAGAATGATAGGTGGTACTGAACTTCAAT
Source organism: Ormosia semicastrata (assembly GCA_029884595.1). Lineage (NCBI taxonomy): Eukaryota > Viridiplantae > Streptophyta > Magnoliopsida > Fabales > Fabaceae > Ormosia > Ormosia semicastrata. The sequence goes on from JAQQTO010000062.1 coordinate 63,675,495, forward strand.
CTTGTTCTTAGATTTCCCCACAATGTCTCAAAAGTGACTTATGAATTTGGTGTCACGATCAGAAACAATGGATTTTGGAAATTCCATAAAGTCTAACAATTCTTGAAAGAATAAGTGATTAATATGAGTAGCATCACTAGTTTTGTTGCATAGAATGAAATGTGCCATCTTTGAAAAACTTTTCCACCACTACACAAATGAAATCATTTCTTTCGAGTCTGAGGTAGGCCTAGGAGGAAATCCACGCTCACATCCTCCCAAGGAATAGTAGGAATTGGCAAGGGAATATACAGTCCAGTATTGCTTTCTTTTGTCTTTCATTTGTAACAAGTTTCACACCTATTTATAATTCTGCTGATATCACAAATTAATTTATGCCAATTAAAATATTCTTGTACACGTTTCAATGTCTTCTCCATACCAAAGTGGCCAGTTAGACCTCCACCATGAGCATGATAGATTATAGATTCTCGTAATGATCCTTGTGGTACACAAAGTTGCTTTCTCCGATACAGAAAACCACCTTGTAGAAAGGATTGGTTCTTTAGACCTTGTAGGCAATCATTCCAAAGAGAACTAAATTCAAGATCATCTGTATACAACTCCTTCACCTTCTCAAATCCTACAACTATAGCTTACATCATGTTCATAAGAAGATGTCTTCGGCTTAGAGCATCTGCAACTTGGTTTAGTTTTCCAAATTTATGTTTTAACAAAAAAATGAAAAGATTGAAATTTTACCCATTTTACATATTGAGCATTGAGCTTCTGTTGATTGCTCAAATACTTGAGTGCTTCATAATTTGAATAAAGCACAAACTCTTTGGGTAGCAAGTAATGACTTTGATGGTTGAGTGCTCGGATAATGGCATAAAACTCCTTGTTGTAGGTATAGTACTTTCTCCTTGCATCATTTAACTTTTCACTGAAATAAGCAACAAGTCTCCCTTATTGACTTAAAACAACTCCAATTCCCACTTCAAAAGCATCAAAATCAACTTCAAAAATTGCTTAAAAATATAGGAAAGCTAAGATAGGTGCTTCAGTTATCTTAGTCTTGATAAGTTCAAAACTGGTTTGAGCAGCTTCATTCCACCTGTAAATTGCTCCCTTTGAGCATTCAGTTATAGGAGCAATTAATATGTTGAAATTTTCTAATGAACCGCTTGTAAAATGACACCATTCCATGGAAGCTCCTAATATCAAATATGGATTTTGGAACTGGCCAGCTCATGATTGCTTCTACCTTGCTCGAATCAGCTTTAACCCATTCATTCAACAACACATAGCCAAGGAAGATAATGTTATTAATAAAGAATTGCCATTTCTTGAGTTTGACAAAAAGTTGCTGCTCCCCTAAGGTATCAAATGCCCTCCTTAAATGTTCTAAGTGCTCTTGATTAAACTTATTGAACACATGAATATTGTCAAAATAAACCACCACAAATTTTTCTAATAAGGGTTGGAATACATGTGTCATCAATCTCATAAAAGTGTTTGGGGCATTTGATAAACCAAATGGCATAACTGGTCATTCATATAAACCTTTGTTGGTTTTGAAAGCAATTTTCCATTCAAAATCTACCCTCATTTGAATTTAGCGGTATCCACTTCTGAATTCAATTTTGGAAAATACTTCAACTCTATGCCATTGATCAAATAAGCCACCTAGCCTTGGGAAAAAGAATCAATACTTAATTGTAATTTTATTTTTACACGACTATCCACACATATACACCAAGTTTTATTTTTCTTTAGTACAAGCAAGGCAAGTACAATAGCTCATGCTTTCTCTAATTAACCCCTTCTTCAATAACTTGTCTGCTTGATTCTGCAATTCAACTTGATGAGCTATATTCATTTGGTAAGCAACTTTGCTCCAAGAATAAGGTCAATATGGTGCTGAATTTTCCACATGGGTGGCAATGTTAATGGGATCTCATCGAAAATAACATTATTAAATTACTTCAACAATGGTTGAACTAATTCATTATTACCATTCAAAACAATGTCATTTTCTTCTATAAGAAATAATGCAAAGAATTCTCTTCCCTCAGTAATAGCACTCTCTAGTTGTAAACTAGTTAGGAACTAATTACCTTCTTCCTTTGCCTTTTGGGGACCACCATTTATCTTCACCGAAGCCAATCTAATTCAAACTCCATCCTTTGTAAAAGAATGAGAGATAGTGAACCCATCATGTGTGACTTTTCTATCATATTGCCATGGTCTTCCTAGCAAGAGATTTGAATAACGACTTCTTCACAGCACCAACACTTCTCCTTCATCAGTGTACTCTATCACTTCTTCTGAAACTTATTTTCTTCTTGACTCTTCTTCTTCTTCTTCAAAAATTTCTTCAACAATAATCACCACCCTTCGGTTTAGATAATTAGAAGCTATATGTCCATACCCTTAACATCTAAAATGCTTCCTATTGAAATTGGAAGTTTTTGCAGATCTCTCACCCTTTCTTTTAATCTTAGATGGTGTTGTCTCATTTGCCTGAGTACTTGGTTTCGAACTATTACTCCCATGGTTAGCAAAGTTTGGCTTTAAATTAGATTTAGTCAAAAATTGCTTTTGATCCTTTTGTTGTTTTCTACATTTTCTACAAGCTTTTAAACATCACCAAATGTCCAAAAGGGCTGGAGACATATCATATTTGAAATGTTCTTCTCAAGGGCACCTAAATATCTTTCAATTTTTTGTTGTTTAGGCTCAACCACATCACATTTCATCATTAAATACTCGAATTCATGAGTGTACTCCTTAACACTAAGATCATCTTGTCTGAAATTATAAAATTTCAAATAGCTATCTTGTTTATGATTATCTGAAAGAAATCTTCTTTTGAGCTCCTATTTCAGGTTTTCCCAATTCAATTTCTCTCACCATAAAGAAACATATCCTTACAACTTAATGGCAACCAATTTCACCTTCCTTTCCTTTGAATATTCTTTGACATAAAAAATTATTTTCATTGTGTATAGTCAATCAAAGAAAGTATGACCTTGAGCACACCCATCAAACTTAGGGATATCAACTTTCACCCTCTCATCTTTTAGATTGAATTCGTTGCCTTTGACACTGACTATCATTATCACTAGATTCATCCTCATTATGGAAATGATTAAAATTATAATCATATTCACATTCGTTGCGCCTTACTATAGATCTAACATCATATTGTTGCAAGCACTACTAGAGTTCTTCCACCATTCTCCTTAACTAAGCAACCTCCATATCATGATCTTGCCTTTCATTTTCTAGAAGTTCAATGGGACGTCCTCTTCTCTACATAATCAAAGTTATAACATGAACCTCAGCTTTCACTTCTAGTTGATACAATTTGTGTTTAGAAAAAATGGAAAAATATTTATCAATTAAAACTCAATCATTAGAAGGAAAAGTTATTCACCACTTAGAGATATGTTTCTATCTCTAAGATATAGAATAAAGTTTAAAATTCATCACTCTTGAAAATCCACCAACAAGATATGAATTTTAGGATAAAAAACACCTTGAAAGGGTGTCTATATTCATTTAGAATAACACACTGTTGATACAAAATGAAATTGGGCTTTTTTTATAGCTTGGAACATCCTTCCAAGATAGAAAATTCAAATAAAGAAGAATACTGATTAAAGTCCGGCTTCTAAATAATAATTTGGAACAAACCTCCAAACTTTGAAGATTGAGAATTTTAACTTAGGAAATCAAAACATTATTTAAGAGACTTAAACACCAACAAGTCTAGAGAATAACATAAGTAATAAATAAACTCTTTAGTCTCATTGGAATCATATGTAATATGGCTACTAGAGCAAATAAACATAGTTTGAGGTCCACATGTAGCATTTGGTTCAAAACATCCCACATGAAGCATTTGGGCTAAAAATTCCATTATTACTTGGTAAATACCCAAGTCTTTCTAGGTTGTAGCAATGACTTGGCTTGGTCCATCATTATCAACATTTTTTTTTCTAGCTTACAAATTATGTGTTCAATTTTCACTACATCATATCTTCATATTATTATTATGTTAACAAAAAATATGAATATGATTTGGAGCTCTTGATCCTTTCATTTGTAATTTTACAAGGTATATTTATGCCACTAGGTCATAAATTCTTGCAGGTAAGCCATTTGGATTTACCTAGTGACAAGTGGAACACAAGGTGGTTGGCATGTTTGCCCTCAAGCAGTCAAGCTCAAGGATTACTACTTTCTCTACTATTCCAATTTCAAACCAACATAAATTTCCACTCTTGAGTCATATATTGCTTATTCCTTTTTTTTCTTTTTTCTTTTTGGTCAAATATATTGGTTATTCCTAGATATAACTTTTTTCCAACTAAACTTAGCACTTGACTGTTTGTTAAGTAATAATTTATTTGCATAAGGATTGCAGAGAAGGTTGCACTAGTTAGACATTAGTTATTATCATGTTGATCCCTATGATAATTCATAGTTGTATTATAGTAATACGAGCACCACCAACAATAAATTTAGGGGGAATTTCACTCACTTTCCCTGAGGTTAATAGTAATTACACCTAATACCCCTTTAATTGCAATGTTACACTGACATCCTTTATATGAGATGGTGTTAGAAATCATTAGTGTAATGAGTGAATTATTATTTTTACCCTCACGTTAGAAAACACTAAAACAAGAAATCCCTATTTGAGTATGAACTCTCATATCTCTAACTCACCTTAAACTTGAAACCAACACCCAAAAAGAGAGAAAAAAAATCTCCTAAGACTGAGACTAACATTGGAAAAGACAATTGGAGTAGAGGGCCATGGTGTAATGGTGGTGGCGAGGTCATATAGTGGAGACTTTACAGGTAGTGGAGGCTTTGCAGATTAACGATGGGGTTACTAGTGATTCGATGGTTGGATTGAGGGTGATGTTCAAATTTGAGGTGTTTAAGATTTGGGTTGAGACGAGCTTCTAAATTAATGGATTGTAAGGGGTTGAAATTTGAAGGGTGCAGGTTCTATGGAAATGGTGGTTAATGAAATATAAGGTTATTCTGGCTTTCAACGTGTTGTGTGTGGTGGGTTTGTGGCCTCTAATTTTGGTTGTTGGTGGAAGGGGTTTCAAGGAGTTTGTGGTGATTGTCACGGAGATTATAAGGGTGTGCAGAAGGTAGAGTCCTATGGCATGGGTAGAGGGTAGTATAGGTTATGTTTCATGGAAGTTTAGCTTTATTCCAACCGTGGTGAGGCTTTGTGGCTTGGCAGATATGGCCATAGGTTTAGGTTGTGTTTATGTAAGTAGAGGATAGGGAATTTTAGGGGTGTTCACTCTATTGTTAAATCTTTCCGCCCTCCCTTTGTTTTCCTTATTTACCTATATTAAGGGATCGAGTGTGACTGTGTAAGTAAGCTAGTCTATGAGCGTGGTGTGATTATGTCTACATGTAGCAGTGGAGTGAAGGATTGTGCCAAGTTGTTACGATATGTGCAATAAGGTGGGGTTGGTGCAATGTGATTACTCCCACTATGTCTTGTGTAGTGGTAGTCGGAGGAAAATGTAAGGTTCGTCAACTTCTAATTTAGGGCAAAAGAGTTGTAACTCTTTTCATACACATTAAAGGGGTGAAGTTGTCATTTCAAGCATAAAGAGAGTTCTAAAATCAAAGTTCAACCATTAAAAAAAATGTGCAAGGCACATGCTATGTAATCCGTTAATTTTGTTAACAGATCCTAAATGGTAGGGGGTTAAGTGGAACCAACTCATATAATTTTTGAAATAAGATATGTATCATATGTAATTACTGTTATCCTCAAGGGAAATCAATGTAATTATTTTATCATAAACTTATGTGTCAAATCTCATGGGCAAAATAATATTTTTACTTAAAATGGAATATTATTACTTTTTGGTAACACTTGACATGTGACACTCTAAAGCTATGATACTATTTTAGTTTGGGAAAAAACTCGTCTAAAGTGAGTTTATTTATAAAGTGAGTAAGTAAAAATATATATGCTATTAATTTAATCGAAAGTGTATTGTTATCTTAACCTATTAAATAATTGGCTAAAATATAGTTTACCTTCTTAAAATTTATCTCGTGTGTATTTTTACCCCTTGAAGTTTAACAAAGTGCAATTTACTCCCACAATGTTTATTATTGGAGCATAAAACTCCTCCTATTAAACATTGTTTAAGTACTTAACAGTAGCATCAAAACAAGATTTTTGTAAAATTATAAATTCTAATCTCCACAAAATACAAAGAACACCTACAATCCACTGAGATAGTGATCGTATACCTCTTAATGGGTTTCACCGTTTTCAGCAAGGTCAAGTTCCTAAACCCACCTGACCATTCATGTATTGCAAGCTAAAATGGAATTTTTATAGAGGACTTTTAATTTTTCATAGCCTCACAGGTCATCCCACTTTGGAAAAACCTTTGGATGAATTTGTCTTCCTCAACAATGAACCACCACCGAAACTAAAAATTGTAGGAGACAAGGATTTCAACTTTGGAAGAATTTCACCATGAATGTTATCATTTTGGGGTGATTGGAAAACACTATTAACTGATTAGATGGTGTTTAATGGGGGAGGGGTTTTAAGCTCTATCAATGAACATTGTGGGGGTAAATTGCACATTGTTATATTTTAAGGATTAAAATACATATGAGGTAAAGTTTGAGGGGGTATTTTGTATTTTAGCCTAAATGATTTAAAGGTAAATATACCTTTAGTTGCCCACTTTACAAATAAACTCATTTTATAGAACCTTATTTGAGTTAACTTTTCATTTTAACATCCACCTAGCAAGTGAAAAAAGGATAATGACTATGGCAAAAATAAAAATAAAAATAATGTCATACAGTGTGCATTGTGTAACTCAACCAATCTGGCTAATGTAATTTAATTTCCTCAATCCCTTCTTTCATACATGATTTATCTAGCATCCTTCTTGTTTTCACTTTTATTATTTTCAATTGTTGGGATCCTATCTTTTGATGATACATAAAAATGGAGAAGTTGGAGAGTATATTTTAGTTAAATAACTTTATTCCCTAATATCTGAATCATGTACTAGGGGAATATTTTTAGTACTATACTAATATTAGGTTTTCACTTAGTTTAGATTTTAATTGAATTGAATCTAAGAGAATTTAGGTTGAATAGAATGATTTTGAAAGAATTTATGTTAAAAAAAATTAACTTGTATTTGAAAAATATTTTTTAAAAAATAGTTTATAAAATTGATTTTATTTAAATAATTTAAAATACAATTACTTCTGATTATAAAATTAGTAAGAAGGCAGCTGAAACAAAGCAGGAAGATTTGATGAGACTATTGGCATGATTGATGATGTTAATTTATCTTTAGCCATGAGCTTTCTCATTGTTAGAAGAATAGAAGTGAGAAGAAGTTAAAGAAAAAAGTATTTAATGTTAAATTAAATGTCTTATATGATAGGTACGTGACTTAATTTATTAGTTTAATAAGTAATTAAATTAAGTTAATACGTTAAATTTTATTGGATAAAAAGAAAAAGGTAATTTTATAATTATAGTAACTTCTAACTTGATAAAATTTAGTAGTACTTAAAAAATAATTTTTACATAAAACTCAAAGTCTTATTTCTAGTAATAAGAGTTTCTTTTTCCTCACTATCACTAAAGTAGAAGAAGAGAATAAATAAAGAAAAATAAATAGAAAATGAATTTTTGGAATCTCTCTAATACTGTTGAAATACAATTTATTTTTATTCATGAATAAAAGTTAGTTCTTTATATTTTTTTATTTATGGAAATTATGAATTTTAAAATCTTTATGTTTTAATGATAATTTTTTATATTAAAATTTTTAAAAAAATTACAAATTTAACATGTAATATAAAGCAAGGATATAAAATTTATGACTTTCCATTGATGATAACTATTTTTTTTAATTTGTATGAATCCTAATTGTGAAATTGGAGGTTTTTATTATATTATTACGTTACACTGCGTGAATTAATTTTATGGCATATTATTAATTCTGATAGTTAATTTTGGTCTCCACTGCACATTACGTATTTGATTATTTTCGTAAATCCCATCACGTCTCTGCACATCAATGAAAATTCACTGTTTCAGTATATGGATGATTATATGTTTGAAAACAATCACGTACTGTTTCATTGTCTCCACAATTTGCAATATTATGTCCCCACAATTTGCTATCTATACACCACCAATTTGCAATCACGTCATTTTATGGCACAATAATATCACGTATTAAACAATCACGTCATTGTTTTCTTGTGGCACATCAGGTAATGCTATCAATTTAGGATGATATTATGTGAGATTTATTAATTATCAAAATAGTTAAAATTTTAATTTGATTTAATCCTAAATTATATGAAAGTTATTTTTTTAATTACCCAAAGAATGAATCTTATGAATGACATAATGACTATTTGTTATAGGTAAATTGAAGTTCATTATTATAAGGTATTTATGGATCGCCCTAAGGTTGAGTAGCTGTCCCTATAATAAATGGATATGATTGTTAGTAGTGTAAATGCACTATTAGTTTTATTTATATCCAAAGATAATAAACATTTCTAGTTAGTGTATATCATTATCAAATAATGCTAAATTTATTAGCATCATTATGTTTATTGTTGTATGTTGATGTATCACCTAAATGAGAATATTGATATACATTGAATGTGTAACATCCTAATACAAATATCTCGATATAACTTACATATATAAAAATATAAAACATTAATCATGTTATTTCTATTCTTATTATCATACTAATCTCATATAATTAAATAATTATATATATATGGATAGCCACAATAAAAGTAGGTCATATATATATATATATATATATATATATCAAAGGTCTCAAAAGGGTATAATGTTATATATACAACAAAATTACAATTGAAAGTAAAATATACGAAAGTTATACATATAACAAAAACTAAAAACTATCTAGTCTTGTTGCTTTTTCTTCAGTTGCTTTACCACTTTACTAAGGTCTTGACTTGTTTTTACCATGGAAACACAGAAATGGGTGAGAACATAAAAATTCTTAATAATATACATGTATCTCATGACATTCAATAATATAGATTGCATTTAAACATAATCAATAACAACATTATATAATCACTCATACAACTGTATAATGTATAGAAATCTAAACTATCACGATATTACACAATCATCCACACAACTGTATAACATCAATTATACTTGGCAAATTGCTTAACTCGTTTTATTGCCTAACTTAGGACTTAACTCATCCTAAGGATTGTGTTAGTAAGTTTATCTCACTTTACTACACTTACATAAAGGTTGATCATACTCCTCATATTACTTGACAAATAACTTAACTCATTACTTTATCTTAGGTAAAGTGTTGTACTAACACTTTCCTCTCACAACTTCCTTCTTAACAAAGAGCTTTACTCACTACTAATAATCACATATTTTATACATTAATAAACCCTCATTTTTAGTCATTTACATTCTCCATATACTTAATTGATTGAGCTTGGATATCTTTTGTAAGTTTGAACTCAAATTGGACTTAATTAATTTTTTTTAGCATGATTTACGTCTTGCACTGTTTCTGTATTTTGACTATATCTTGAGTTCTAAATGTATAATAATTATGTCTTTTACCTTGTAGGAAAGATAAGAGAGAGCTATACAACTTTCATTAAGAGCTCTAGGTCAAAGTCGAACATCTAGTGGAACCAATTGGGCTTGGAAGTCAAAACACGATTTTTGTGATTGGAACCTAAACAGTGTGCAGTAATCAGAGCATAACTCGGGCTGTAAGAACTGAATTGGGCTGAACTTTTGGTATCTGCTTAAAACTCATATCTACAACTTTCATGAAGAATATAAAACTCAATTTGGATTGCTTAGAGGTCATATTGGGCTTGCAAGTCAAAACAAAGGAGTTGTAGCTGGGTCAGAGCAGTGTGCAGTGTTTGAACCATATCTTGAGTTGTAGGAATGCTTTTGGGCTGAAACCAATGGCATTTGAAAGTTAAGACAAAAGCCTACAACTTTCATGAAGACCACTTGGTGAGAAAATGATGAATGCAATTATTTCAGCACTGAATGATTTCAGAGACAAAAAATCTCAATAAATTTTCACTCATCAAAAGTCATTTCGCATTTTTCACTCATTCAATCACTCATTAATCAACCCCATTGTCATTTTGTATCCCTAATCCTCTATAAAAGGCACCATTAGCTGATCATTTAGGAATCTTGGTGTTAGAAATCAAGATCATGCTATTGTATTATTGTAGTTTTCTTTTGTTCTAAATTGAAGTTATGTTCTTCTTCTTCTTCTTCTTCTTCTCTCTTCCTTTCTTCTTGTGTATGAGTAACTAATTTTCATTTTACTTAGGTGAAAGGGTGAAGCTCTTGATAATGAAATAAGGTTAGATTCATTTTTTTCTTGTGTTTAAATGATATATTTTTAAGTAATCATTATATGTGTTGTATTTTGTTTCCAACCAATTTAGAAACCCTCCTTGTAAAGTGAAGATCTTGATTCATTGTAGACAAGAGCTTGACACAATGAATGCTTGAGTCCATTTATAAGTGGTGGTATTACTAAATAATTAAAGGAATCATAATATAATTATATATAATCTTAAATGAACTTTGAATGTTGTATTTTCCTATTGGAATCTCCATTATGCGTGGATTCTAATTGAGTTATGAAAAGAATTAATCTTGTCCTTAATTTATTTACAAGAGTGGATCTCCTAACCCAAATAAATTTTTTTATTTGTGACTAAGTTTTATCACTTTTATTATTGTAACAAAATATTTACCTTACGTCAAAGAATTTTTCTTCATCAATTCCTTGTGGATCGACCTCAGACTCCCGAGAATTTATTACTTGAAACAACCTGCACTTGGGTTTGCAACTTTTAATTTGCATCAAGTTTTTTAGCATCGTTGTCGAAGACTTGATTTGAAAAAAAAAATTTATTGTGTAAAATTTTTGTATATATATATATGTATATATATTATCCCTGTGGATCTTGTATATATATATATATATATATATATATATATATATATATATATATTTCTACTTTTTAATTTTTTTTCTTTATACATACTAACGTACTAATTTAGTGAGAGAAACTCTCCCTTCTCTCTTTGTAATCTTTAATCATTAATGAAATAATCTTTCTTCTTCTCTCTCTCTCGTCGGAGCAAAAAATTGGCTTGTTGATTCTCCGATTTTCATATTTTAAATTTACTTTATGCACTTTATTTTTTGTATTTTACTTTTTATACTTTATTTTTTGTATTTTACTTTTTGTATTTTATTTCTAACTTTCTAATTTACTAACCTACTAACCTTTTAATTTTTTTGCTTACTAACTTACTAACTATCTAACTTTCTTACTAACTTTCTAACTTTCTAACTTTTTAATTTACATGCTTCTAACATTTTAATTTACCTATTTCTAATTTTTTTAAATTTATCAACTTACTAACTTTTTAATTTATCAACTTATTAATTTATTTGGTGGTTAGTTTATACCACAACTTTGTTAATATTTATTTACTACGTGTTAATATTTATTTGGTGGCTGGTTTATACCACATCCTTGTTAATGTTTAACGGTAGGTTTATACTGCCTACTTATATATTTTCTTTTCTATTTTAAGTTACTTGTTTATGCTTAATTGGTATCGTGATTCAAATTCTAGTCGTTTGGTTGAAGTTAATCCTGGTACTTTACATATTAATTTGTCTGAATCACAATGACACACATTAAACACAATGGTTAAAAATGAAAGTGTACATAATGAACCTGAAAATCAACCGTTGCGAACCATGCGTGAGTATTTGCAACCATATCGAAATTCTAGTCCATCATGTTTTATCTTTCCAGAATGCTAACAATTTTAGATTAAACCAGGTATGATTTCATTACTTCCTAATTTCCATGGTTTAGAATCTAAAAGCTCATATTTACATCTAAAAGAATTTGAGAAAGTATGTACTGCTTTTAATGACCAAACTTGCACTGAAGAGATTGTTAAGCTTAAATTGTTTCCTTTTTCTTTGAAAAATAAAGCAAAAACTTGGCTTAACGCTTTGAAACCAAGATCAATTGGCACATGGCAAGAAATGCAAGGTGAGTTTTTAAAGAAATTTTTTTCAACACATAAAACCAATGCTTTGAAAAGACAAATCCAATTTTTTTTCCAAAATTCAAATGAAGCATATTTTCAAAATTGGGATCGTTTTAAAGATTTGTTAAATTCTTGCCCACATCATGGTTTTAAAAAATGGCACACTATAAGCTTCTTTTATGAAGGGTTAACACATGAAATGAAATAATTTGTGGAAACAATGTGCAATGGTGAGTTTCTTGATAAAGAACCTAAAGAAGCTTTAGACTATTTAGACCATGTGGCTGAAAATTCTCAATCTTAGAATGGTACTAATCCTTCTAAAAATTCAATTAGATATAACCTTGCAAATGCTAGTAAAGGAAAATATCATCTTAGTCAAGAAGAAGATCTAAATGCTAGATTTGCTAGTTTGGTTAGAAAGGTTGAAGTCGTGGAATCAAGGAAAGTAAAAGAAATCAAATCTGTGCAAAATGAAGAAATTTATGGCATTTGTGATGAATTAAGACACTCAACAAATGAATGTCCAAAAATTTCTATTTTTAAAGAAGTTGTGCATGAGCAAGTAAATGCAATGAACAATTTTAAAATGCCATTCACTTCTTCTTTTTCAGATTCATACAATCCGTGATGGAGAAATCACCCGAACTTCAGTTTGAGGACTAACAATCAGGTACAATTTATGCAACCACCACCTTCTCAAGCACAGCAAGACTCTCAAAATTCTCAAGGATATGCACCATATGTCCTACCATATAGGAAAAACCTTGAAGCAACATTACATGCATTCATGGAAAAGTAAAAGGCCATTAATAACCAAAACACTCAAGCCATGATTGATATAAAAGACACTCTTTCTAAACTTTCTTCTCCACTCACCATTCACGAAAAAGGAAAGTTTCATTCTCAACCTCAAACGAATCCCAAGGGTCAATACAACCTAAATGAGGGTAGTTCAGAAAGCCAACAAATAGAGTAAGCCAAGTCAGTGATAACTCTTAGGAGTGGAAAGGTTGTTGAAAAATAAATTCCTGAACCTTGTGAGAAAGATGATGAATCAAGTTCCAAAGATAAGGAAGGAGTTGATAAGCAATCTGGCCAAAAGGAGACCAAACCCTCACCTTCACCCCCACATCCTCAAGCATTAAACAATTCAAGTAAAGTGAACCATAACAGTGAAATTTTTGAAATCCGTAAACAAGTTAAGGTCAATATTCCTCTGTTAGATGCTATCAAACAGATTCCCTGTTGTGCCAAATTTTTGAAGGACTTGTGCACTGTTAAAAGGAAACATAATGTGAAAAAAAAATACATTTTTGACTGAACAGGTAAGCTCTATTCTTCAGAACAATAATGTAACACCCCTTTGAGGGGCATTACATTTGAGAGACCGACTCCTTATAATTGGTTACTCAAGTTATAAAATGTTGGTATTATAAAATACGGGTTTCAAAGTTACCCTTTTAACGAACAACTTAAAACTTACCAAAATAGAGACATGCAAGTTATAAGAACGAAATAAAAGACTTTTCATAAAACAAGGTTTACTATATCCGGGATTACATTATACTTATGTTCCAAAAAGCATAAAACTTATGTACTCCAAATTATACAATAAAATGTAATTACCATATGAAAAATGAGCCTAGTCTAAGACCAAACACTTGAAGAGTAGGGTCCTACACCCGATCTTCATCCAGATCTCCTTCGGGATCCCTAACAGACAAAACCCTCAGTCAGGGCATGTCACCACAAACGGAAGTCCGAGCAATCAACTCCATAGGGTCTTCCCTAAAGGAAGCTCTCCAATCATCCCAAAACTCCCCAAGAGGCATGCAAAACTCCAAGTGAACAGCTACATCTACAATAAACATAGCAGTGTCATGCCGAGTCCTCCTCCAGAACAAGGTGACATCTCCGATATACTGAATGCGCCCATTATCCCAATGGACAGTCCACGCTTCAATGCCCCCATAGAACTACAGTCTAGTGAAACCTCGCGGATCTTGCTTTGTCGCCATCACAGTCTTCTTAAAACAGAAATATAGAATAGAACAAATAGAACAATACAATAAAGAGGTGAGAACCCATACATAAATACCATAATGGCAGCAAGAAACAGCGAAGACAATAATGCCTTTCATACATAACAACACTAAATAATAGCAGATATGATCATGTCAATACGAGAATATTACAGAACAATAAGCATAGTCATGTTATCAACTGATAGATAATTCAACAATGTACATCAAAACACATAAGTATAGACCATACCACAATAACAAATATACTGACTATGCATATATACGATATATATGCTGACCATCCTTATGTACAATGCAACTAGTTCCTACTCCATGGAGATAAACATAAGATTAGAGATGAGCATTCCAGAAGATCTACCCCCTCAAAGACAGTCTACGCCGGACCATGAAAAGAATAATATTTATCAGGTCCTTATCAGTGCGTTGCAACGGTTTTTCATGGCCAGAGGTATACAATGTGACAATGTGACAATGTGACAACAGGTCGCTAAGTGAATCACCTCGCCCTGACGCCCCCTGAGATCCCTCCTGGATCACACTATCCAAATTCTCACCCACTCCTAGGCAACAAAAGCCGACTGAATAATGCTCAAATGCATGATCAATGAAATCAAACCACTGTTGGACTGTTCCCAATATTATTAAAGCAATCGCCCATACAATTATCTAATACCATTAGTATCAATAATATTATATAACCACTCATATAATTACATAATACCACTGATCCACTCGGGTCCAGACTATCAGTCCCACGATCCATTCGGGTCCAGTACGTCGGCCCAAAAGCACAATGCTAATGCATTCTTTCACAAGGTATTTCAGTCGTGTAAATTCAAGAGTCATCACTATCAAATCACATGAAGCATTCTCACAAGTTTCTCTAGCATATAGAACTACTGTTTCATCTTTAGACTTTAATTGTAACACTTTCTAGAGTAAAGATAGAAATCAATCCTAATCAACCTTTTCTCATATCGTTCATGAAAAACTTAAAAAGAAACCACCTTGTCTTAACCTCACAATTCTTTCCTTTTTCCCCTAAGTCTTTCAAGTTTTCACTATTTTTTTCTCAAGCTTGTTTTTCTTCTCAAGACCGAAAATCTCTCTTTTGCTTAATGATAAAAATTTATTCTTTTCCATTCTTATTTTATAACTCCTTAATTTAATTTCTTATCATCAAACTAACTAGATTCACCACTAATAAACCAATTTCATTATTCCAATTATCCCCAAAATTATTTCCATTAGTATATTCAAAATTCATTACTCCTCAAATCATAACATCGTGATCATCTTCTCCTTTGTTCATAAATCCTTTGATCCTAATTAAATATCCAAGTCTTCTAAATAATGTTTTCTAACATTCTTTCCAAGCTTTCATTATTCTATTTCTAATTAAAAATCCCTTTCATTTAACTTATCAAGAATCGTTTCTAATAAAATACTTTAAGTCTCCAAAACTACTTCTCCATCCTAATATTAAGTACCATAGCCAAAATCAATTCTTCTTAAAGATAAAGAGTTTATTTACTTCTTCTCTTAATTTGTACATTCATAAATCATATTCTTACTACCTAATCATTTAGGTTCTCAATCAATGAAATATTTTAACCTTGAAACCCTATTTCTCCACACTATGGCCATGAGCTTCAATAGCTATTGGGACCAAAATATTTTTCCTTTCTACCACCATTTAAAGCATACAACATAATTTTTAAGCATCAAAATTATACTACAACAAATTCATACATAATATCAAGTAATAAGGTCACACAAAGCTTATAACAGCAAACCAAAAAGTTATACAACCATGGTGAATAAATCCTCACATGGATTTATCACCCACAAATGAATACGTTCCTCACCATCATGAGTTGTTGATGAGGTTAATCTCCTTCTTACCTAAAGAGACAACAAAAGAAAGCAAGCTCCTTGATGCTTCCTTGTAATTTTCATCCACCACCACCAACGAAACCCTAGGATAGTCAAACTTACACAATCAACAATCAAAGCTTGAAAAGAGGAGTCCTTGATCACAAAGGTGACCAAGGATCACGAAAATGAGAAGAGAAAAGATGAAAATCAAGAACTTTACCTCAAAGCTTCAAGTTTTAGGGCTTGGTAGAAAGTGATGAAGAAGGAAGAATTAAGAGATGATCACCAAAGAGAAAAGCTTCTATATGACAAGGAGATTCAAGAACCAAAGTTGGTTGGAGGGAACAAAGATGGATGGCCAAAATGGTGTGTATGGCCGTGAGAATGGAGAGGAAGAATAGAGAAGAGGAAGTGTGAGAGAGAAAGGAGAAAAGTGAGAGTAAAAAGTGATAAAACTTTTATTTTTTGAAATGGTAAAGTGAAAAGTGAATGTATGGTAAAGTGAAAAGATGACAATTGGTATCATCTTTCCCTCCAATTGCCGTGGAGTCCAAGGAGGAGAGAGGAAAGGTGAAGCTTCCTTGAGAAGCTTTTAAGAAGTTTCACACACTTTTTGAAAAAGTCAAGGGTGATGTCATAGTGATGACATCATCTTGGTGATGTCATTAAAGTGCTCTTCTAGAAAAGATGACTAACACTCTACTAAAGCTATTATTCAATAAACAAAGGTTATAGTTAGTATAAATAGTATTTATCGTCCAACGGATAATAAAACATTATCGCAATTTTATTTATCAGATAAAATCTTAAAAAATAAAAACTTCATAAATGGTGTCCGGCCTCGAGTTTAGTAAGATCCCCCGTCAACGTTTCCACAGTCCAAAGTTTTTCGGCCTTGGGAAAAATATTTTATTTTTTGGCCCTGCTCAACGCGCACGTAAAATGAGAAATATATTAAAATAATCAAAATCACCAAAATAATTCATAAAAATTCTCCAAAATCATAAATATTATAAAAAACATATATAACAGAAAACAGGGAATTTTTGGGGTGTTACAAATAATGCGTTGAAATATAAAGACTCTGGTTGTCCTACAATTTCATGTATTATTGGTGAATATAAAATTGAACGAGTTTTACTTGATCTTGGTGCTAGTGTTAATTTGCTTCCATATTCAGTTTATCAGCAACTCAACCTAGGCGAGTTAAAACTAATTTCTGTAACTCTTCTACTTGTAGATAGATTAATTAAAATTCTAAAAGGAATAGTGGAATATGTGTTAGTATAAATTGATAAATTCATATATCCTGTGGATTTTATATCTTGAAAACTGAACCTATGGGTCGCCTATTTTAGCAACATCTCATGCTTTGATAAATTGCAGAAATAGAGTGGTGAAGCTAACATTTGAAAATATGACACTAGAGCTTAATGTTTTCAACATGTGCAAGCAACCATAAGAAGTTTATGATGAAAAAGAAGAAATTGAAGGGATTGAGGCCATTATAGATGATTATCTTCAAATCAAAAGTTCTTCTGATCCATTAAAAATTTGTTTAATTAATTCATTTAATTCGGCTACACAATTAGATGATGATATTTTTGAAATACGTTCTTTGCTTGACTGTACACAGGTAATGGAATACAAAAGATGGAAGCCAAGATTCGAAGAGCTAAAACTCATGAATGATGATACCCATGAAGAAGTAGCCACACTGGAACTAAAGTCGTTACCTGCTGGGTTAAAGTACACATTTTTGGTAGAAGAACAAATTTTTCAGTGGTAATTTCCTCATCCCTAACCAAACACAAGAAGATATGTTGATAGAAGTACTTAAAAGGCAT
The DNA here is from genome assembly GCA_029884595.1 of Ormosia semicastrata. NCBI lineage: Eukaryota > Viridiplantae > Streptophyta > Magnoliopsida > Fabales > Fabaceae > Ormosia > Ormosia semicastrata. The sequence continues at coordinate 63,693,440 of JAQQTO010000062.1, forward strand.
AAAAGTGTAATTGGATGGACATTAAAGGACATAAAAGACATTAATCTATTATTTTGTATACATAAAATATATTTAGAAGATAATGCTAAAACATCTCAACAACATCAAAAAAGATTAAATTCACATATGAAAGAGGTAGTTAGAGTTGAAGTTCTTAAATTACTTGATGTTAAAATTATCTATCCCATCTCTGATAGCCAGTGGGTAAGCCCTACACAAGTTGTGCCTAAGAAATCTGGAATAACAGTGGTTGAAAATGAAAAAGGTGAATTAATACCTACCTGAGTCTCATCCAGTTGTCATATGTGTATTGATTTTAGAAAATTAAATGCAGCCACTAGGAAAGATAATTTTTCCTTACCATTTCTTGATCAAATTATGGAAAGAGTAGCAGGACATCCCTACTGTTATTTTCTTGATGGTTATTCAGGGTATAATCTAATACCAATTGCATTAGAGGATCAAGAAAAGACCACTTTTACTTGCCCCTTTGGCACTTTTGCATATAGAAGAATGTCTTTTGGTCTTTGTAATGCTCTGGCAACTTTCCAAAGATGCATGTTAAGTATTTTCAGTGACATGATTAAGCATTATTTAGAGGTTTTCATGGATGACCTAACAATTTTTAGAAATTCTTTTGAAAATTATCTTGATAATTTGGAAAAAGTTTTTAAAAGATGTGAAGAAAAAAGATTTGTGTTAAATTGGGAAAAATGTCATTACATGATTATCTCAGGAATAGTATTAGGTCATGTGATATATTCTAAGGGAATTGAAGTTGATAAGGCCAAAGTTGATTATATGCTCATTTGTCTTCCCCAAAAACAGTCAGAGAAGTTCATTCCCTTTTAGGACATGCAGGATTTTATAAAAGATTCGTTAAGGACTTTAGTGTCATATTTAGACCATTATGTAATCTTCTAACAAAAGTTGCACCATTTGATTGGACTCAAGATTGTCAGAAATCTTTTGAAAAATTAATCGATCTTCTGACATCTGCTCTTATCATGCAATCTCCTGACTGATCTTTGCCTTTTGAATTGATGTGTGATGCTAGTAATTTTGTTGTTGGTGTTGTTTTAGGACAGAGAAAGGAAGGTAAGTCTCATGTAATTTATTACACAAGTCGAACTTTGAATAGTATACAAATGAATTACACCACTACTGAAAAGGAACTACTTGCTGTAATTTTGCATTGGACAAATTTTGAACTTATTTAATTAGTTCTTCTACTGTTATTTTCACTAATCATGTTGTTGTTAGATATTTAATGTCTAACCAGGATGTCAAACATAGGTTAATACGCTGGATCTTGTTGCTTCAAGAATTTAACATCACAATAAAAGACAAGAAAGGAGCCAAAAATATTGTTGCAAATCATTTGTCCAGACTTATAATAGACTCGTCTTTTGATAATACACCTATCAATGATTCTTTTCTCGATGAATTTTTACTTTTTATCAATTCCATACCTTGGTTTGCTAACATTGTCAATTTTCTTGTAACAGATAAGATGTCGCCTCAGTAGACACATCAAGACAGAAAAAAGTTTTTGGTTGAGGTGAAAAATTTCTATTGGGATGACTCATATTTGTTCAAATATTATCCTGATCAAATCTTTCAGAGATGTGTACCCGACAGTGAGGTAGGTAGTGTCATTAAATTTTGTCATTCAGAAGTATGTGGAGGTCATTTTTTTTCAAAGAAAATAGCTGCAAAAATATTACAGTATGGATTTTATTAGCCCACTTTATTTAAGGATAGCTATACTTTTTGCAAAAGTTGTGAAAATTATCAGAAATTGGGATCCATTTCTAAACGAGACATGATGCGTTTGAACCCTATCATTGTCATTGAAATTTTTTATTGTTGGGGAATTAATTTCATGGGTCCATTTCTATCATCATTTGGATTTGTGTATATTTTGGTTGCAGTTGATTATGTCTCAAAATGGATTGAGGCAATTCTATGTCGACATAATGATCACAAAACTGTTCTTAAATTTTTAAAAGAAAATATTTTGAGTCAATTTGGAATCCCTCGAGCTATCATCAGTGATGGGGAAAAACATTTTTGTAATAAACCATTTGAATGTTTAATGAAAAAATATAGCATCACACACAAAATTGTCATCCCTTATCACCCTCAGACGAGTGGACAAGTAGAATTAGTAAATAGATAGATTAAACAAATTTTGGAAAAAATGGTTAACCCAAATTGTAAAGATTGGTCTTTAAGATTAAACGATGCACTTTGGGCTTACCGTGCTACTTTCAAAACATCTTTAGGCATGTCACCCTATCGGTTAGTGATGCGTTAGGATATAGTGATTAAAATTTTTATAAAAAATCAGTTGTCAGGCCCACCATAAAATAAAAAACCTTACAACTAGTTGTAGTTAGTAAGGGTCGATCCACAGAGAACCAATTCAATTAACACTATCAAATAATTCTCAATTTAAACTCTAATCAATAATAAACAGTAAATATGGGGTTTTTGAAGTTTTGATGAATAATGAACAGTTTCAAAGGCAATAACAATAAATAAACTGAAATCAACAATATAAGAAAATTGGTTAAGAGATTGAATCCACCACTAGATTTATATGATGATGTAAATCCACATATCATTTTATTCCAACATGCTCAATTATGTTTTTATGTAATTGGGAGAGTAAATCTCTGTTTTCCTTACGTGTTGGCCAATTTAGCAACTGCTCAAATCAACTCCTAATCACTGATTAGTCATAAAGCAACCGCTCTTACAACTATCCAACAATTGCATTAAGATTTAGAAAACCAATTACACTAAGATCTAATCACACACATAGGGATTAAATTACTTAGAACATATATTTCTCTAGATCTACTACCGCAATCACAAGCATAATAAACCCAGATCTACCACTTTTATAACTGGAAAATAGCACAAAGATAATTATACCCACATGAACATTATACATTCCACTAGATCTACTACCGCAACCGCGCATAATAAACCCAGATCTACCACTTTGAAAGTGGAAACAAGTATAAAAATCTTCATACCAATAATAGATTCAGAAATATATGAATAAAAACATAACTGTGTTGAAATAATCAAATATGCAAAGTTTACAACATCAATACTAGCGGTTTCATCACCCCTTTAACCAAGGGAGGTTTAGTTACACATAGCTAGAAGGAAATCACAAGAAAAACTGAGAGAAATGAAGGAGAGTCCAACCCCCCCCATGATAACTAATGGTGCCCTTTTATAGAAGTCTAGGGTAACAAAATGACAAAGGTGAATGGATGGATGAGTGGGTTAGTTGAGTGGATGAGTGGATGAGTGGTTGATTGAGTGGGTTAGTTGAGTGGAGTGGTTGAGTGGATTGGTTAAGTGGGTTAGTTGAGTGGATGAGTGGATGAGTGGGTGAGTGGAGTGGAGTGGTTGAGTGCAAAAATTCCTTAGTCTGACTTGGAAGCCAAAAACGACCGATTATACTTCAGATTCATGAAAAGTACTCTTCATGAAAGTTGTAGATCTTTGTCTTGGCTATAACATGCATATCTGGATCGTCCAATTTGGCTTCCTACAACCCAAGATATGACCAAAATACCACAGGTTTCTCAAACCCAACTTCAGCACATCTGTTCCGACTTGCAAGCCCAAACTGACCCATTAAACTTCATTCTTTCAAACGGTGTTCTTCATGAAAGTTGTTTATTTGGGTCTTGACTATCAACTATCCAAATTTCAGCCCATCTCCATTATTACAGCTTGAGATATGATTTTATGAGTGTACACCATTCATATTCTAGTGACAGAACTCGTATTCTGACTTCCATGTAAACTTAGGTCCTTTAGACATCTGTTTAGGACTTCGAGCTCTTCATCAAAGTTGTAGATCTTCCTCTTAGCTTTCCTACAAGATAAAATTCATGATTATCAGATATCAGGAACTCAAGTTATGGCCAAAATACAGAAACAGTGTAAAATCTCAATAATGCTGAAAATATTCAATTAGGACCAATTTGAGCTCAAACTCACAAAATCATACCAAACTCAATCAATTAAGAATATGGAGAGTGTAAATAACTAAACATAAGGGTTTCTTAATAAATAAAATATGTGATTATCAAATTTCCCCACACTTAGCTTTTTGCACTCCTGGGCAAAACTCAAGACCAAAATAAGGACATAAGAGATTAATAAAATTTTAAATTCCAACGACATTCAAGAGCCCAAAATTTCACAATCAAGAAGAACAACCAAAGGTTCAAGGGATCAAAACATTCATGAGTTAACAATTCTCCACATCTCAAACCAACAAGCAAGGTATCTTCAACATGAATCGAGAATGATAGATCTTCACAAGATTCCCTCTTAATCTCTCAAGTGTTTAAAAGGTAGGTATTTCACTCAATTCAACCATGAAAATTGCACTACCATAAGCTTGCTTATCTTCTACTTCTCCACTACTCAAAACACATGCACACACAAATCATGAGGACTTTATTCAAGGTTGTAGTGAGGTCAAGGTAACAGAAGAGGGTAAAATGGATATGAGAGGATAAATACCAAAGAGAATAAAAGCAAATGAGAGCTGAGTTCAAATAACAAGCATAAAAGTTCATCCCAACTCTAATGTATAACCCTTTACATATTCATTTCTCAATCCTTTTCTTTTTTTTTTTATATATATGAACGTAACTATATACATACATTTTTTTTCTTTTTCTTTTTTTTTTTTTAGGCACTCTTTCCTTTTTCAACAACCATTTTGTACACACACCCCCACACTTGTTCAAAAACTCATCCATTAACCAAGCTAATGTTCTTTTATTCCCTAAGGTAAAATAAGAACACGATTTTTCATTTAAGGCACATAATGAGCTAGAAACAAGGAATGGTCAAATAAGCTCAAAGGGGTTAAGCAAAGGAAAATATACAAGGTTGGCAGGAATCAGAGAATTTCCAAGAAGTCAAAAGAGTGCTTGATATCATATTGAAAACAAGGTTGGCTATTTGGTTAAACTAGCTAATTAAGAAAGAGGGCCTCAATCATGTTCATGCATGCAAGTGAAATGTAGCCTTAAAAAGAATCAAAGCAAGTTCTAGAGTGGTCATTAACATGAGTGAAAGTCATACAAGAAAGAAGAGAATGGCATAAATGTTGAATCCATCCATTAGGCTCAAAATCTCACAAGGTATGCATCCATCATACTCAATTCATCAATTTAATCATCCATCACCAAGCATATCAGTTCAAGAAGGAGAAAAGTTATTCAATCATGCAATGAAACTTTTTTTTTTTTTTGAAATTAAGAATTTTTTTTTTTGAAATGAAAATTTATAAAATCTCTCCCCACACTTAAATCGAGCATTGTCCTCAATGCTACACACATCGAGAAAATAAAAGAAATACCACACACATCCAGAAAAAGAAAACAAGCAAAAACAGTTATACCACAATCGAAAGTAGAAACAAATCAACTACAAATGAAATCAGTAAATCAATAGGTCAGGGTCGTTTAAAGTCAGATTCCCAAGACTAAAAACTCATCATTCTTGAGGGAATGTAAAAAAATCTACGAAGTTCATAAGGCACAAGTTCATATGAATGCGTCTCAAGAGTATAACTCTTTACTCAGGTCATCCATCAAGAACTTAAAATTTAACTTCTTAATTAAATGAAATCATTCCCAAAGAACATGGTTCAGTAATCAGAAGATCAAAACAACAATTTACCAATGAACTCATTCTTAGTTTCGCTTGGTTTCCACTTTATTTAATCCACACAAATATCAAACAAACAATCTTATGCAAACACATAATTAATCAAACCAAACACAAGGTTCTTTAAAGATTCAACAAACAAATACAAACATAATCTAAGAAACTAATAAAAATGTAAAATAAAAAAAAAAGATAAAGAAAGCAAATCTGATTGGGTTGCCTCCCAATAAGCGCTTAGTTTATTGTCCTCAGCCCGACGTTATGACACCATTATTGATCTTTATAATGTGGATGGTAAAAGGTCAACACTTTCACTTTCACACTTTTCGGAAGCTCATAGAAAGACTTGAGACGGTGTTTATTGGCCTTATCAAGTGAGGTAGGTGAAAAGACTCCACTAGGATCCCATTGGTTGAAATATGATGACCAAGCTATAGTTAAGACAACATGATAGCTTTCACCGGGGTCCTATGGTTTGAAGTGTGATGACCAAGCTGTAGTTGAAACAATATGAGAGCTTTTACCAGGATCCCATTGATTGAAGTGTGATGACCAAACTATAGGTGAAACAATATGAGAGCTTTCACCAGGATCCCATTGATTGAGGTGTGATGACCAAATTAAGCTTGCAGCATAAGGGCTTCCACCAAGGTCCCATTGGCCTTTATTTTTCTTGATTTCACCTCTAAAAAGCAATATGTGCACTTGATCAGCTTCATATGCATTGTTTTTACTGAATAATGGCCCAAAAACAAAGTCCACTTCAGTAGTGACCGTCATCGGGTGCTCTTTTTCCTTTTCTACAAATTCTTCCATGACCTGCAATTCCTCCTCCCTTTGGGTCTTAGATTCAGTTTTGCAAACAGAATCATCAACTTTCAAGTCTGCAGAAATCTCAGCACAACTAGCACATATCATATCACCTTGACAATTAGTGCATGAGTGGCAATGAATATAATTATTGAAACCAATAAAATCAGGAAATTCATCACACAACTCATCATGTTGCTCCTCCACTACATTAAGAAGGGTTCAAGATTACTTACCTTGGGGGCTTGAGTTTTTCCCTTCCTCATTTACTGTTTAGGCTCTTGGTCTTCCTCTGTAGTGGTTTGTAGAGGAGAGGTGGGTTCATCCAACATCTTCTCACTCTGCAATATGACAGCACTAGGATCTTGCATCACATCCTCTTCGGGTTGTGAAGGAAGTCTTTGAATTTAGGCTCTGCATATTCTTTGAGTTGTATGGCTAATGCTCCAAAGAGTTTTGTATGTCATTGATTGCGGCCCTTGTTTCTTGTTGGAACCGTATAGTATCAATGGCAAATTGTCTTATTAGTTCCTCTAATGAAGGTTCAGTGCCAAGGATCTTGAACTTCTTCGTGTCTCGAGGGAAATATGTTTGCCTCTCTGAAATTCTGGAAGTTCATAGTTGGAGGTTGATTATGAGGTTGCTGTCCATAACTCAAGTTAGGATAGTCCCACCACTCTGGATAATATGTATTGGAGTATAGGTTGTAGTTATCAGAAGGTTCAGAATATCCCCATACTGCCTCTACCTCCTCATTTGTGTCCACTAGGAAAGTAGGACATAAATCAGTGATATGTCTAGGTGATAAGCAAATCCCACAAGCATCCATGATCAATGGACATCAACACCTACAAGACACTCAGAAAGAAAGAATCAAAAATAAAAAATAAAAACAAAAACAGAGTAAAAATAAGAAATAAATTAATAGTGTCATTGAAAAATTGGCTCACCAAGAATCGGCGCCAAAATTCGATGCGTTAGGATATAGTGATTAAAATTTTTATAAAAAATCAGTTGTCAAGCCCACCAGAAAATAAAAAACCTTACAACTAGTTGTAGTTAGTAAGGGTCGATCCACAGAGAACCAATTCAATTAACACTATCAAATAATTCTCAATTTAAACTCTAATCAATAATAAACAGTAAATAGGGGGTTTTTGGAGTTTTGATGAATAATGAACAGTTTCAAAGGCAATAACAATAAATAAACTGAAATCAACAATATAAGAAAATTGGTTAAGAGATTGAATCCACCACTAGATTTATATGATGATGTAAATCCACATATCATTTTATTCCAACATGCTCAATTATGTTTTTATGTAATTGTGAGAGTAAATCTCTGTTTTCCTTACGTGTTGGCCAATTTAGCAACTGCTCAAATCAACTCCTAATCACTGATTAATCATAAAGCAACCGCTCTTACAACTATCCAACAATTGCATTAAGATTTAGAAAACCAATTACACTAAGATCTAATCACACACCGGGATTAAATTACTTAGAACATATATTTCTCTAGATCTACTACCGCAACCGCGCATAATAAACCCAGATATACCCTTTTATAACTGAAAAATAGCACAAAAATAATTATACCCACATGAATATTATACATTCCACTAGATCTACTACCGCAACCGCGCATAATAAACCCAGATCTACCACTTTGAAAGTGGAAACAAGTATAAAAATCTTCATACCAACAATAGATTCAGAAATATATGAATAAAAACATAACTGTGTTGAAATAATCAAATATGCAAAGTTTACAACATCAATACTAGTGGTTTCATCACCCCCTTAACCAAGGGAGGTTTAGTTACACATAGCTAGAAGGAAATCACAAGAAAAACTGAGAGAAATGAAGGAGAGTCCAACCCCCCCATGATAACTAATGGTGCCCTTTTATAGAAGTCTAGGGTAACAAAATGACAAAGGTGAATGGATGGATGAGTGGGTTAGTTGAGTGGATGAGTGGATGAGTGGTTGATTGAGTGGGTTAGTTGAGTGGAGTGGTTGAGTGGATTGGTTAAGTGGGTTAGTTGAGTGGATGAGTGGATGAGTGGGTGAGTGGAGTGGAGTGGTTGAGTGCAAAAATTCCTTAGTCTGACTTGGAAGCCACAAATGACTGATTATACTTCAGATTCATGAAAAGTACTCTTCATGAAAGTTGTAGATCTTTGTCTTGGCTATAACATGCATATCTGGATCGTCCAATTTGGCTTCCTACAGCCTAAGATATGACCAAAATACCACAGGTTGCTCAAACCCAACTTCAGCACATCTGTTCTGACTTGCAAGCCCAAACTGACCCATTAGACTTCATTCTTTCAAACGGTGTTCTTCATGAAAGTTGTTTATTTGGGTCTTGACTATCAACTATCCAAATTTCAGCCCATCTCCATTATTACAGCTTGAGATATGATTTTATGAGTGTACACCGTTCGGATTCTAGTGACAGAACCCGTATTCTGACTTCCATGTAAACTTAGATCCTTTAGACATCTGTTTAGGACTTCGAGCTCTTCATCAAAGTAGTAGAGCTTCCTCTTAGCTTTCCTACAAGATAAAATTCATGATTATCAGATATCAGAAACTCAAGTTATGGCCAAAATATAGAAACAGTGTAAAATCTCAATAATGCTGAAAATATTCAATTAGGACCAATTTGAGCTCAAACTCACAAAATCATACCAAACTCAATAAATTAAGAATATGGAGAGTGTAAATGACTAAACATAAGGGTTTCTTAATAAATAAAATATGTGATTATCAAATTCCCCCACACTTAGCTTTTTGCACACCTGGGCAAAACTCAAGACCAAAACAAGGACATAAGAGATTAACAAAATTTTAAATTCCAACGACATTCAAGAGCCCAAAATTTCACAATCAACAACCAAAGGTTCAAGGGATCAAAACATTCATGAGTTAACAATTCTCCACATCTCAAACCAACAAGCAAGGTATCTTCAACATGAATCGAGAATGATAGATCTTCACAAGATTCCCTCTTAATCTCTCAAGTGTTTAAAAGGTAGGTATTTCACTCAATTCAACCATAAAAATTGCACTACCATAAGCTTGCTTATCTTCTACTTCTCCACTACTCAAAACACATGCACACACAAATCATGAGGACTTTATTCAAGGTTGTAGTGAGGTCAAGGTAACAGAAGAGGGTAAAATGGATATGAGAGGATAAATACCAAAGAGAATAAAAGCAAATGAGAGTGAGTTCAAATAACAAGCATAAAAGTTCATCCCAACTCTAATGTATAACCCTTTACATATTCATTTCTCAATCCTTTTCTTTTTTTTTTTTTTTTATATATATGAACGTAACTATATACATACATTTTTTTTTTTTTTTTTTTTTTTTTTAGGCACTCTTTCCTTTTTCAACAACCATTTTGTACACACACCCCACACTTGTTCAAAAACTCATCCATTAACCAAGCTAATGTTCTTTTATTCCTAAGGTAAAATAAGAACACGATTTTTCATTTAAGGTACATAATGAGCTAGAAACAAGGAATGGTCAAATAAGCTCAAAGGGGTTAAGCAAAGGAAAATATACAAGGTTGGCAGGAATCAGAGAATTTCCAAGAAGTCAAAAGAGTGCTTGATATCATATTGAAAACAAGGTTGGCTATTTGGTTAAACTAGCTAATTAAGAAAGAGGACCTCAATCATGTTCATGCATGCAAGTGAAATGTAGCCTTAAAAAGAATCAAAGCAAGTTCTAGAGTGGTCATTAACATGAGTGAAAGTCACACAAGAAAGAAGAGAATGGCATAAATGTTGAATCCATCCATTAGGCTCAAAATCTCACAAGGTATGCATCCATCATACTCAATTCATCAATTTAATCATCCATCACCAAGCATATCAGTTCAAGAAGGGAGAAAAGTTATTCAATCATGCAATGAAACTTTTTTTTTTTTGAAATTAAGAATTTTTTTTTTGAAATGAAAATTTATAAAATCTCTCCCCCACACTTAAACTGAGCATTGTCCTCAATGCTACACACATCCAGAAAATAAAAGAAATACTACACACATCCAGAAAAAGAAAACAAGCAAAAACAGTTATACCACAATCGAAAGTAGAAACAAATCAACTACAAATGAAATCAGTAAATCAATAGGTCAGGGTCGTTTAAAGTCAGATTCCCAAGACTAAAAACTCATCATTCTTGAGGGAATGTAAAAAAATCTACGAAGTTCATAAGGCACAAGTTCATATGAAAGCGTCTCAAGAGTATAACTCTTTACTCAAGTCATCCATCAAGAACTTAAAATTTAACTTCTTAATTAAATGAAATCATTCCCAAAGAACATGGTTCAGTAATCAGAAGATCAAAACAACAATTTACCAATGAACTCATTCTTAGTTTCGCTTGGTTTCCACTTTATTTAATCCACACAAATATCAAACAAACAATCTTATGCAAACACATAATTAATCAAACCAAACACAAGGTTCTTTAAAGATTCAACAAACAAATACAAACATAATCTAAGAAACTAATAAAAATGTAAAAAAAAAAAAAAAGATAAAGAGAGCAAATCTGATTAGGTTGCCTCCCAATAAGCGCTTAGTTTATTGTCCTCAGCCCGACGTTATGACACCATTATTGATCTTTATAATGTGGATGGTAAAAGGTCAACACTTTCACTTTCATACTTTTCGGAAGCTCATAGAAAGACTTGAGACGGTGTTTATTGGCCTTATCAAGTGAGGTAGGTGAAAAGACTCCACCAGGATCCCATTGGTTGAAATATGATGACCAAGCTATAGTTAAGACAACATGATAGCTTTCACCGGGGTCCCATGGTTTGAAGTGTGATGACCAAGCTGTAGTTGAAACAATATGAGAGCTTTTACCAGGATCCCATTGATTGAAGTGTGATGACCAAACTATAGGTGAAACAATATGAGAGCTTTCACCAGGATCCCATTGATTGAGGTATGATGACCAAATTAAGCTTGCAGCATAAGGGCTTCCACCAGGGTCCCATTGGCCTTTATTTTTCTTGATTTCACCTCTAAAAAGCAATATGTGCACTTGATCAGCTTCATATGCATTGTTTTTACTGAATAATGGCCCAAAAACAAAGTCCACTTCAGTAGTGACCGTCATCGGGTGCTCTTTTTCCTTTTCTACAAATTCTTCCATGACCTGCAATTCCTCCTCCCTTTGGGTCTTAGATTCAGTTTTGCAAACAGAATCATCAACTTTTAAGTCTGCAAAAATCTCAGCACAGCTAGCACATATCATATCACCTTGACAATTAATGCATGAGTGGCAATGAATATAATTATTAAAACCAATAAAATCAGGAAATTCATCACACAACTCATCATGTTGCTCCTCCACTACATTAAGAAGGGGTTCAAGATTACTTACCTTGGGGGCTTCAGAGTTTTTCCCTTCCTCATTTACCTGTTTAGGCTCTTGGTCTTCCTCTGTAGTGGTTTGTAGAGGAGAGGTGGGTTCATCCAACATCTTCTCACTCTGCAATATGACAGCACTAGGATCTTGCATCACATCCTCTTCGGGTTGTGAAGGAAGTCTTTCAGAATTTAGGCTCTGCATATTGCTGAGTTGTATGGCTAACTGCTCCAAAGAGTTTTGTATGTCATTGATTGCGGCCCTTGTTTCTTGTTGGAACTGTATAGTATCAATGGCAAATTGTCTTATTAGTTCCTCTAATGAAGGTTCAGGCTGCCAAGGATCTTGAACTTGCTGCTGTGTCTGAGGGAAATATGTTTGCCTCTGCTGAAATTCTGGAAGTTCATAGGCTGGAGGTTGATTATGAGGTTGTTGTCCATAACTCAAGTTAGGATAGTCCCACCACTCTGGATAATATGTATTGGAGTATGGGTTGTAGTTATCAGAAGGTTCAGAATATCCCCATACTGCCTCTACCTCCTCATTTGTGTCCACTAGGAAAGTAGGACATAAATCAGTGATATGTCTAGGTGATAAGCAAATCCCACAAGCATCCATGATCAATGGACATCAACACCTACAAGACACTCGAGAAAGAAAGAATCAAAAATAAAAAATAAAAACAAAAACAGAGTAAAAATAAGAAATAAATTAATAGTGTCATTGAAAAATTGGCTCCCCGGCAACGGCGCCAAAATTCTGATGCGTTAGGATATAGTGATTAAAATTTTTATAAAAAATCAGTTGTCAGGCCCACCAGAAAATAAAAAACCTTACAACTAGTTGTAGTTAGTAAGAGTCGATCCACAGAGAACCAATTCAATTAACACTATCAAATAATTCTCAATTTAAACTCTAATCAATAATAAACAGTAAATAGGGGGTTTTTGGAGTTTTGATGAATAATGAACAGTTTCAAAGGCAATAACAATAAATAAACTGAAATCAACAATATAAGAAAATTGGTTAAGAGATTGAATCCACCACTAGATTTATATGATGATGTAAATCCACATATCATTTTATTCCAACATGCTCAATTATGTTTTTATGTAATTGTGAGAGTAAATCTCTGTTTTCCTTACGTGTTGGCCAATTTAGCAACCGCTCAAATCAACTCCTAATCACTGATTAGTCATAAAGCAACCACTCTTACAACTATCCAACAATTGCATTAAGATTTAGAAAACCAATTACACTAAGATCTAATCACACACCGGGATTAAATTACTTAGAACATATATCTCTCTAGATTTACTACCGCAAATGCATAATAAACCCAGATCTACCACTTTTATAAGCGGCAAATAGCACAAAGATAATTATACCCACATGAACATTATACATTCCACTAGATCTACTACCGCAATCGCGCATAATAAACCCAGATCTACCACTTTGAAAGTGGAAACAAGTATAAAAATCTTCATAGCAACAATAGATTGAGTAAATATATGAATAAAAACATAAGCGTGTTGAAATAATCAAATATGCAAAGTTTACAACATCAATACTAGCGGTTTCATCACCCCTTAACCAAGGGAGGTTTAGTTACACATAGCTAGAAGGAAATCACAAGAAAAACTGAGAGAAATGAAGGAGAGTCCAACCCCCCCCCCCCCCATGATAACCAATGGTGCCCTTTTATAGAAGTCTAGGGTAGCAAAATGACAAAGGTGAGTGGATGGATGAGTGGATTAGTTGAGTGGATGAGTGGATGAGTGGTTGATTGAGTGGGTTAGTTGGGTGGAGTGGTTGAGTGGATTGGTTAAGTGGGTTAGTTGAGTGGATGAGTGGAGTGGTTGAGTGGATGAGTGGATGAGTGGGTGAGTGGAGTGGAGTGGTTGAGTGCGAAAATTCCTTGGTCTGACTTGGAAGCCAAAAACGACCGATTATACTTCAGATTCATGAAAAGTACTCTTCATGAAAGTTGTAGATCTTTGTCTTGGCTATAACATGCATATCTGGATCGTCCAATTTGGCTTCCTACAGCCTAAGATATGACCCAAATACCACAGGTTTCTCAAACCCAACTTCAGCACATCTGTTCCGACTTGCAAGCCCAAACTGACCCATTAGACTTCATTCTTTCAAACGGTGTTCTTCATGAAAGTTGTTTATTTGGGTCTTGACTATCAACTATCCAAATTTCAGCTCATCTCCATTATTAAAGCTTGAGATATGATTTTATGAGTGCACACCGTTCGGATTCTAGTGATAGAACCCATATTCTGACTTCCATGTAAACTTAGGTCCTTTAGACATCTGTTTAGGACTTTGAGCTCTTCATCAAAGTTGTAGAGCTTCCTCTTAGCTTTCCTACAAGATAAAATTCATGATTATCAAATATCGGAAACTCAAGTTATGGCCAAAATACAGAAACAGTGTAAAATCTCAATAATGCTGAAAATATTCAATTAGGACCAATTTGAGCTCAAACTCACAAAATCATACCAAACTCAATCAATTAAGAATATGGAGAGTGTAAATGACTAAACATAAGGGTTTATTAATAAATAAAATATGTGATTATCAGTTAGTCTATGGAAAACTTTGTCACTTGCTTGTAGAATTAGCCCATAAAGCATTTTTGGCCATTAAAGCTTTCAACTTAAATCTTGATGATACTTGCAAGTTACGTAAATTGCAATTGAATGAATTTGAGGAATTGAGAAATGATGTATATGAAAACTCAAAAAATTATAAAGTTAGAACAAAAGCTTTTCATGATAAATCAATTTTGAGAAAATCTTTTGAAATTAGTCAAAAAGTTCTACTTTATAATTCTCGTCTTCACCTATTCCCTAAAATATTGAGATCTAGGTGGACTGGCCCTTTTATTGTCAAACATGTGTATCTTCATGGGTCCATAGACATTGAGAACTCTAGGAATGGTAATGTATTTAAGGTCAATGGACAAAGACTCAAACTATTTTTGGAGAACCAAGTTGTTGAGGTAGAATTCATCTCCCTTTCTAATCCATATTATGAGTAGAATTTATTTATTTATTTTTGCTTTCTTTTTTACAGTTCTTTGTGTTTCCAGTTAGGTGGTGGATAACGGTACTCCGTGACTCTCAAGTCGGTTTATTTTTTAATTTTCCATAATAACTTATTCATTCTCATTTTAAAATGGACTCCATTCTCTCGAATTTAAGAAAACATTTTCCTTCTCTCCATCAAAATGCTCTAACAAAAATTTACAAAGTTAGATGTGAAAGACTGAGACTGTTAATGTACAAGGGCATCCCAGAAGATATACGTTTGATAATCGAAGCAAAGGTTCGTTTAACTGGTGAATCTTCAGATTCATTTGTCCTATACATGCCAAGTCTCGGTAAAAGTTCATATTCAAAAAGGAGAAAAGTAAAAGGAATGCAAGTTTATTACAAATGTGTGCGATGGAATTGTAACACGCAATGTCATTCTCTGGGAATGATTTTCGTAAATTAAAAAAATAAAATATATTTTATTAATAATGGACTGAGTAAGGAGTTATTAGATGATATCTTATTGACTCTTGAGATGCATTCTTGTGGAGTTGTGCATCAAGGACTTCTTAATTTGTGGAATCTCTTCAGGGACGAGCAAAAGTGTTACAATCTTGGGAATCTGACTAAAAAAGACATTGTTTTCCAATTTATAAGAAATTTGGATAGGAAGCTTATCCTCAACTCATAGAAGGCGTTTAAGCCGTTACTGGATGTAAAACTAGAGGAAGATGTGAGCCACAATCACAAGAACATATATATATTATCTTGTACATCTCCTAAAAAAAGAAGAAAAAAAGAAAAATAATAATAAAAAAATAGTGAAACTTCGGTTGTACTTGGTTTTTAATTAGATTAGGAGCCCCTGCCAGCGGCAATCCCGTCATTGACTCAGGTGGACCTTCACACACCAGTCTATAAATAAGGTTCGTGTGCCATGCTCTATAGAGAGCTGTGCAAGCATTCCCAAGTTTTAACCGTAGGTTCTGCTTGCTGATGGACAGATAGAAGCGTCCCGTGTTTACATTCTTGCGTGACAATGCCTCTGAGCTCAATTCCTGGTATTGATTTATTGGGTTCCTGAGTGTAGCTCCACTGGCTGTGGCCACTGGTCATCATATTCAGATTTTCTCTCTTTAACTAGAGGGATAATGCATAGGCTGAGATATCCCACAAGCGGAAGGAGTGCCTTAAGTCTGAAATTCCTTAAGGGAATTCGATGACTCTTTCAAGGGGCGGTAAGATTTTGAAGGCTACTGCATTCATGACGCGCAGTATAAAAATATGCCATGAAACCTGTACATAAAGGTATGTCATCATTTGTTATTACTATTTTATCTTTATATGATTTTGTTGTATTTTAGTTTTAGACAGACGATCTTTTCGGTGGGATTCTTTAAGGGTTTCTAGACTTCTTTACCTTGATGGTTTTTTTGAAATCTAAAAAAAATAAAAATTAAATTAAAAAATTAAAAATTAAAAAATTAAAAAAAAAGTTTCTTATATTCAAACTTTTTCGACAATGTACCAACCTACCCATACAAGAGCTATTATTACTTTTTCTATCCTCTTTCCTATTTAAACACTCAATTTTCTTCACTTTCCTGTAACTCATAGTCATTCAAAGAGAGTGTGAGTATAGAAATGGAGGGAGCTTCTTCTTCGGTTCGTAAATTTACCAGTATCTGTGTATTTTGTAGGACAAATTATGAGAAAGGTTTAGAGTTTGTAAACGCAGCAAGCATTGTTGGTAGAACACTTACTGCGAGGGACATTCATGTAGTATATGGGGGAGGTAGCATTGGGTTAATGGGGGCTGTATCACTTTCTGCACATTTAAGAGGTGGTCAAATTTTAGGTGTCATTCCTGAACATTTAACTCGAAAGAACATCACTAGAAAGACAATTAGGCTGGAACTTCAAGTATCATCTATGCATGGATGAATGAGGATAATGCTTGAAAACTCTTATGCATTCATTACATTACCGGGTGATTTTGGTACTTTGGAAGAAGTTTTTCAAATTATCTCTTGGCCCAATTGAATATCCATTATAAACCCATAGGTTTGTTGAATGTTAATAATTTCTTTGATAATTTGTTATCTTTTGTTAACCATGGTGTGGAACAGAACTTTATCACACCTTTGGCAAGACGACTCCTTATATCTACTTCAGCTATTGATGAATTAATTGATAAATTACAAACTTTTGTTTATGAACCTGAACCAGTTATAGATCAGATAGATTGGTTAGAAGGAAGCAGCAAGGGAGATAGCAAGGAACGTGGGTGTGATTTGACACTTCATCTTTAACTTTCCTTTACTTTTGATTTTATTCATCGTTCTTTGTTTTTATATAAATTTGTGTAGGGTTTCTTTTTTTAGTAATTGTAACAACATGTACTGTCTTCTATCCTTTACCTATCTATGTTTTGACATTGAGGACAATGTTGTGATTTGGTTAGGGTGAATAATAGTTATGTAAAAAAATAAAAAAAAATAGGAAGTGTGTTTATTTATATGTTTGTCAGTAACTTACTAACAACAAAACTAATTAAGGATGACAGAGTAAGGAGTAAATTATGTCATTGAGGTAAATTTACTCTTGAGACGCATCAAAATTAGTAGCAAATTAAGAAGTAATTAGGTAGATAACTAGTTTATGTAGAAGTAGCAATTCAAATTCGGGGAACATATCATGATTGAGTAAATTGTCTTCTTTCTTAAAAATCACATGCTTGGTTATGGATGTTGAATTGGTGGACTAAAAATGATAGAATTATGCCTTGTGAGATTTTGAGCCTACTGATGAATGGATTGAACATTTGTACTATTCTCCTCTTTCTTGTGTGATTTTCACTCATGAAATTATTACTTGAGAACTTGCTTTGATTCTTTTTTAAACTACATTTTCACATGCATACATAAATATGACTGGTGCATTTTTCTTAAAATAGCTACTTTAACCAAATAATCAGTCTTGCTTAGCAGCATATTGTCTCAATATGATATTAAGCACTCTTGTGACTTCTTGGAAATTCTCTTATTCCTGCCAACGTAAGGCATTAGAAATTGTCTATTTTCCCTTGTTTAACCCCTTATTTGACCATTCTTTGTTTCGAGCTCATTATATGCAGTAAAGGAAAAACCATGTTCTTACCCGGCCTTAGGGAATAAGAGAACATTAAGTATGTCATTGGATAAGTTCTTGAACAAGTGTGGGGGTGTATGTGCAGAATGGTTAAAAAAATGTTAAATTAAAAAAATGTATATATTATGTTTATCTTCAAAAACAAAAACAAAAAATAAAATAAAAAACCAAAAAAACAAAAAAAAAAAAACAAATGTGTAAAGAATGGCCAACAAGACAATAAAGGAAAGAAAAAGAATATGTAAAGAGAATTTGTATTAGGTAGAGTTGGGATAAACTTTCATGCTTGTTAATTGAACTCAGCCCTCACGCTCTTTTATTCTCTTTGGTATTTAACTTGTCATATCCATATTACCTCCTCCTTTACCTTGACCTCATTACAACTTTGAATAAAGTCATCATGATTTGTGTGTGCATGTGTTTTGAGTAGTGGAGAAGTAGAAGATAAGCAAGCTCATGGTAGTGTAATTTTCATGGGTTGAATTGAGTGAAATACTTACCTTTTAAACACTTGAGGGATTGAGAGTAAATCTTATGAATATCTATCATTTCTGACTCATGATTTTCTATTGAAATTTCCTTACTTGTTGGTTTGAAATGCGAAGAAATGTTGCCTCATAAATGTTTTGATCCCTTGAATGATTAATTGCTCTTCATTCTTAAATATTATTAAAAATTGAGTCTTTTAGAATTTTTAGCTTTTGAGTTTGTGTTATTTTTCTTTGTTCCCTAGTTTTGGTCTTATGTGTTTTGCCCAAGAGTGCAAAAAGCTAAGTGTGAGAGAATTTGATAATCACATATTTTATATATTAATAAACCTTCATTTTTTGTCATTTACACTCTCCATATACTTAATTGATTGAGCATGATTATGTTTTGTAAGTTTGAACTCATATTGGACTTAATTGATTTTTTTTTCAACATGATTTACGTCTTACATTGTTTCTGTATTTTAGCAATATCTTGAGTTCTAGATGTCTAATAATTATGTATTTTACCTTGTAGGAAAGATAAGAGAGAGTTCTACAACTTTTATGACTCTAGGTCAAAGTCGGACATCTAGTGGAACTAATTGGGCTTGGAAGTCAGAACACAGGTTTTGTGATTGAAACCTGAATAGTGTACAGTAATAAGAGCATAACTCGGGCTGTGAGAACTGAATTGGGCTAAAATTTTGGCATCTGCAAGTTAGACCCGTATCTACAACTTTCATGAAGAACATAAGACTCAATTCGGATTTCTTAGAGGTCATATTGGGCTTGCAAGTCAGAACAGAGGAGCTGTAGCTGGGTTTGAACAGTGTGCAGTATTCGGACCATATCTTGAGCTGTAGGAATGCTTTTGGGCTGAAACTAACAATATTTGAAAGCTAAGACAAAAGCCTATAATTTCATAAAGACCACTTAGTGAGAAAATGACGAATGCAATGAGTTCAACACTGAATGATTTCAGAGACAAAGAATCTCAATAATTTTCTACTCATCAAAAGTCATTTAACATTTTCCACTCATTCTCCCACTCATTCTCCCACTCATCTACTCATTCATTAATCACCCCCTTGTCATTTTGTATCCCTAATCCTCTAAAAAAGGCACCATTGGCTGATCATTTAAGAATCTTGATGTTAGAAATCAAGATCATGCTATTGTGTTGTTGTAGTTTTCTTTTGTTCTAAATTGAAGTTATGTTCTTCTTCTTCTTCTCTCTTCCTTTCTTCTTGTCTATGAGTAACTAATTTTCATTTTACTTAGGTGAAAGGATGAAGCTCTTGATAATGAAATAAGGTTAGATTCATTTCTTTCTTGTGCTTAAATGATATATTTTCAAGTAGTCATTATATATGTTATATTTTGTTTCCAACTAATTTAGAATCCCTCCTTGTAAAGTGGAGATCTTGATTCATTGTAGACAAGAGGTTGACACAATGAATGCTTGAGCCCATTTATAAGTGGTGGTGTTAATAAATAATTAAAGGAATCATAATATAATTATATATATAATCTTAAATGAACTTTGAATGTTGTATTTTTCGATTGGAACCTCCATTATGCTTGAATTCTAATTGAGTTATAAAAAAAATTAATCTTGTCCTTAATTTATTTACCAAGAGTGGATCTCCTAACCCAAGTAAATCCTTTTTATTTATGACTAAGTTTTATCACTTTTATTATTGTGGCAAAATATTTACCGTACGTTAAAGAATTTTTCTTTATCAATTCCCTATGAATTGACCTCGAACTCTCGAGAATTTATTACTTGAAACAACATGCACTTTGGTTTGTAACTTTTAATTTGCATCAACTACTTTGCAAAGTTAAGGGGTTTAATTCACTCCCTTAAGTAGGATAATTGTGCTATGAATCAACTTTAACAAATAAAGGAATCAACTCTTGTTAAACACTCCATTTAACACCCTACTTTAAGTGTTAAAAGAGAATTTCTCTAAAACTATCATATACTTACTATGTTAACTCAATCTATTTAAAGTAAATGAGTAACTCTCTTTGTATATGTTTGTTTTCAACCATAAAGGTGTAACTAGAGCTCCTATTAACCATAACTTATCTTGATTGGATCACTAATCACCAATACATAGCCTTACTAAGGTCACTTTTACCCCTAAGAGTATAAAACTCTATTTTTCCTAGGCCTATAACCGATTATGCCATGAGGGTAATCAATTAAAGCCCATGAAAATATGTTTTTACATGAGTTCCTAACCAGTTACTTGCTTAAATAATCGGTTAGGGCTGTCTTTATTCTATTTTAGGAGGCTAAATAATCGGTTAGCTCTTTCTTGCTAATCGGTTATTGAGTTTCCTAACTCCTTGCCTCGTGTGAATAACCAGTTAGCTAAATTTGGCTAACCGGTTATTGCAGTACGAGATGCTCTGCCAACACAGAATAATTGATTAGCTATACTGCATAATCGGTTATTTGGTTTGAGCCGCACCAGGAAAAAGAATGCAGAATAACCTAGCTACTGTTCTATTGGTTTCTAACTAGTTTCCAGCCTTCTAAACATAGATTCTAGATGTTTTCTAACATCATTTACACCCTTTAGACATGTTGTGGTACTTACACAACCTAGTGACTCACTTAGGCATGGATTTAGGGTCAAAATCCATATCCACAAATACTCCCTTATTGTGTTCCATCTCAAGAAACCACTTAGTGTTTGCTCAAAGACAAAAACAACTACCTTGCATTCACTAAGCTGAAAAATAATAAGTTTCAACCAAAGGAAACAAGAACTAGTCAAAGAAAATGGATTTTTACTCTTTCAAACCCACTTTATCCATCTAACTGACCTAGCTATGAAGGCAGTGAAGAAAGAAAATGAGTTTTAAGATTAAGAACCCCTACCTCAAATGGTTAAAGATGGTGGATGATCAAGCTTGGCTTTGCCCTTAGCTCTCTTGCTCCTTTCCTATTCCTCCCCCTTAGCTTTCTCTTTTTTTCCTTCTTGTTTCTCTGCAGTTGCTGCTCTTGTTTTTTTCGTGGGAGAAAAGTGAAATATCAAGAGAAGAAAGTCAATATAAAGGGCTACTGTATATGACTTAAAACACTTAAGATATCTTACTGTTACATCTTGATCTGTTAAGAACACTTAAATTTAACTAAATCAAGTTTTCTAATTTCTAACAAATTTAAAATAAATATTAGAATTCATTAAAAATGTTGTTTCACCATTATCTTAATTTTTCATATCTACTGCTAGTCAATTTGGCCTTAAATGCACAACCGGTATGCCTATAAATACCAAACTAACTCTGATTATTCTCAAATTTTAATTACATCCTCCTTTACCTATTTGTGACTTAGAAACAAATTATCTAGATTTATTTCCCTTAAATTAGTCATTTATGCTACTATCTGAGTCATTTTAAGTTACTTTCCATACTCTAGGTTGCAATAAAGTGCCTAAACTAACTCAGTTTTTCACAAAAATTAATATACATATCAAACAAGTGTTATGCTACCTTTGTAACTATAAACTAGTCTAACATGCTAAAAAGAGGATGTTATAGTATGCTTAAGTGATTTGTTATCTAAATCTATATAGTATGTTAATTTATGACTCAAAGTATTAATGTTAGATATGTTATCATTGTTGTATTTGTCCCTATTTCTTTAAACTAGATTGCTTCGTCTATTCTAGTCTTTAATGGGCTAAATTTCTCTGATTGGAGTGAACAAGTCCAATTATACCTTGGTGTAATGGATCTTGATTTGGCACTCCAAGTTGAGAAGTTTGTTGTTATTACTGCTACTAGTAGCAATGAAGAGAAAGCCCATTATAAGGCTTGCAAAAGGTCAAACAGACTGAGCTAGATGTTTATGCGAATGAGTATAGCAAACAACATCAAGCCAGCTCTTCCCAAAACTGAAAGTGCTAAAGAATTCATGAGTTTTGTGGAAGAGCGCTCCCAAACTATTGAGAAGTCTCATTGGGACATTAATAAGTACTTTAACCACCATGAAATTTGATGTTTCTTGTACTATGCATGAGCACATCATTGAAATGACAAACATTGTAGTAAGACTCAAGTCATTGGGAATGGAAATGGATGACAATTTCCTTGTGCAATTCATTCTAAATTCATTATTGCTTGAGTATGATCTATTCCACATGAACTATAATACCATGAAAGATAAATGAAATATGCATGAATTGTATACTATGTTAGTTCAGGAGGAAACCAAACTTAAGAATCAAGGAAATCACTCTATCCATTATATGAACCATCAAGGAGCTGGAAAGAAAGCTGAAAAGAAACATGAAAAAGAAAAGGACCATTAAGGATTGATCAGTCCTCTATCAAAATCCAGAAGAAAGAGTCAAGCAATAATATATGTCATTTCTGTGGGAAATCTGGACACTTCTAGAAGGATTGCCCAAGGCATAAAGCTTGGTTCGAAAAGAAAGGTAAGCTTAATATTTATATATGTTTCGAATCAAATTTAACTGAAGTTCTCCATAATACTTGGTGGATTGATTCTGGATGTACAACTCATATTTCTAATGTGATGTAGGGATTTCTTATAATCCAAATTGTAAGCCCAAATGAGAAGTTTGTCTTCGTGGGGAATAGAGTGAAAGTTCTAGTGGAAGGTGTTAGGACTTACCATTTAATCCTAGACACTAGACATCATTTAGATTTATTTGAAACTTTTTATGTACCTAGTATTTTTAGGAATTTAGTTTCTTTGTCTAAACTTGATATTGCTGGATACTCTTTTAGATTTGGTAATGGATGTTTTAGTTTGTATAAGCATGCCTATACGATTGGTTCTGATATACTTTGTGATGGTTTATATAAATTAAACCTTGATAATTTATATGCTGAAACTCTTATGACTTTGCATTATAATGTTGGCACTAAACGTGCTACTTACTTGTAGCATAAATGTTTAGGTCACATTTCTAAAGAAAGAATGATAAGGTTGGAAAATAATGACATCATTCCAGATGAGGATTTCAATGACCTTAATATTTGTATGGATTGAATTAAGGGAAAATAAACAAAACACACAAAGAAAGGTGTTACGAAAAGCACTCAGCTTCTTGAAATTGTATACACTGATATATTTGGACCCTTCAATGTCAATTCTTTCAGTAAATAAAAGTACTTTATCACCTTTATTAATGGTTATTCACGTTATGGATATGTCTATTTACTGCACGAGAAATCTTAAGCAGTGAATGCCTTGAAAATTTATGTAAATAAAGTTGAAAGGCAATTGGACAAAAAGGCACAAATCATAAGGTCAAATAGAGGTGGTAAGTATTATGAAAGATTTGATGAAACTGGACAACACCCAGGTCCATTTGCTAAGTTCCTAGAAAAACATGGCATATGTGCTTAATACACAATGCCAGGTACACCATAACAAAATGGTGTGTCAGAAAAGCGTAAATGAAGCTTAATAGATATAGTCAGGAGCATGTTAAGTAACACGTCTGTACCCTTGTCATTATGGATGAATGCTTTAAAAATTGTCATGTATTTGTTGAACAGGGTTCCTAGTAAGGCAGTTCCAATGACACCTTTTGAACTATAGACAGGTAGGAAACCCAGTTTAAGGCACTTGCATGTTTAGGGATGCCAGACAGAAATAATAATCTATAATCCACATGAAAAGAAACTGGATGCAAGAACAATCAGTGAATATTTCATTGGATATCCAAAAAAGTCTAAAGGGTATAAATTTTATTATCTTACTAATAGCATAAGAATTATTGAAACTAGAAATACCCAGTTCATTGAGAATGGTGGACCAATGGGAGTGAAGCTTCACGAAATGTGGAGATTAAGGAAGTTAGAGTACAAGTTCCTTTGACGTGTATTCCTACTTATGAAATTATTGTTTTTCATGTTGTTGATCTGCATAACAATCAATAAGAACAACAAATTAATGATCCTGAGGTTAACAATGAACCTATAGTATAACAACTACAAGAAATGACATTAAGAAGATCCCAACGAGAAAGGAGATCTGCTATTCTGAATGATTATGTGGTGTATCTACAAGAATCAGAAAATGACTTCGAAATTAATGACAATTATCCAATTTTGATTTTACAAGCTATTAATAGTGATAATGTTGATAAATGGTTAGATGCCATGAAAGATGAGCTTATATCAATGGAACATAATGGTGTATAGGACCTTGTGGACTTACTTGAAGGGTGCAAGAGAATTGGGTGTAAATTGGTCCTTAAAACTAAGTGTGACTCTCATGACAACCTTGAATGCTACAAGGTCCATCTTGTTGTCAAAGGTTTTACTCAAAAGGATGGCATTGACTATATAAGGAAACTTTCTCACCAGTTTCTAAGAAAAATTCTTTCAGAATTATCATGACATTAGTAGCTCATTATGATTTAGAGTTGTACCAAATGGATGTGAAAACTACCTTTCTAAATAGAAATTTAGAGGACGATGTTTATATGGATCAACCAATGGGGTTTTTAGTTGAGGGGAAAGAACACATGGTGTGTAAACTTAAGAAATCAATATACGGACTTCAACAAGCTTCCCGGCAATGGTATCTCAAGTTCAATGATACTATTGTATCCTTTGAATTTAAGGAAAGCACTATTAATTAGTATATATATCTAAAGGTTAGTGAAAGTAAGTTTATCTTTTTGATTTTGTATGTTAATGACATCTTACTTGCAACTAATGATTTTGGTCTATTAAGTGAGACTAAGAAGTTTCTCTCTAATAACTTTGAAATGAAAGATATGGGAGAAACAAGCTATGTGATTAGAATAGAAATATTTCGTGACAGGTCACAAGGATTGTTAGGCTTGTCTCAGAAAACATATATCAATAAAGTTTTAGAGAGATTTAGAATGGAAAAATGTTCAACATTGTAACATCCTAATACCAATAACCTAGTATACCTAGCATATACATGGATAAACAATATTAGTTATGCTACTTCTAACTTAAACATCAAACTAATCAATATCATTTAAACAAATAATAATGGAGAGCCTTGCAGAAACTAAAAGTATATACATACATCTTTGCCTCAAAAGGGTTCATTGTATACATAAACTTTCTGTATATACTCAAAGTGGTGTAAATAAATACAAGCTTTTACTACTAAGTATAAAACCTACTCTAATCTTCATATTTTTTTCTTCTTTCCTTTGGAAGAGGTCCCACCTAGATTTACATGGCAACACACAGGGTGAAAAATCACAATTCTCAATATAAGTAACCAATACCAGAGTTTAAATATTCACAATGAATAAACCATACTATAAACACAAGATTAAGCTTATAAAAGATAAATGAGCCACTGCTCAACTCTATCAGAACATATACATACACTCTATGTAACATTCACAAGGCAAGTTATAATCTTATCTCATACATATATTACTATCAATGATATCGAACAACCATCTATACAATCGTAAGATATCATCAAGCAAGCAAGACAACCGCCCATACAGTTGTGAACAAATACAATGCTTTTATGTTATGATGTATAGTTATGCTCATACAATGTCCTAATAATATGATTATGCAATGTTAATGCAGATTTTAGTTTTAGGAAACACATAATTCTTGCTTAATTCCTAGGAACTTTGTATCCTTGTATACGCTGTGTAGAATTGACAAAAGAGCCCTGAGACTACTTGGTAATAAGTGGATTCATTCCCCTCATCACATGTAAGAGTACTATTACCACCTCCATATCGGTAACCCTAACCTTGATAGCATTGCCTGCCATAAGGGGTTACAATACATAGGAAAATAGCAAATAGCAAGTTTGAAAACTAAATATGCAAAGTCATTAACGAAAACAAACATACTTATCACAAGGTTCACATAACTAAGTGAAAGAGTATAAACTAGCTAAGTAAACTTAGCTTACTTTTACCTAAAACCCTACCTCATCACTTCACAAGTAATATCAAAGGCAGCCACATGTTGCTCAAGGTCTTATATACTAACCTATAGTATTCCACAACCCTAGAATGCTCAAGGTTCTACTAGCTCCTATCACAAGGTTCACCTTAACCAAGTGAAAGAGGTTATAACTAGGAAACATGCCATATTGGGTCAACTCTATCACATAAAGGAACCAATCCATGATTCTAGCAAAACTCTAAGCTTAACCTTGATAAACAAGGAAACATACACTAACTATGCATCTCAAGCTCAACTTTAACTTTAAAGGAGCAACCTATGCATAAAGATAGGCATACCATACCAAACAAACTCAAACTAGTTGTTTCTAGTACACCTTATCATTGCTTCTCGTCTAAAACCAAAAGCAACCTCATGTTGTCCAGGGTTCTAAAAACTCACCTAAGGCACTCTATAACTCAAAGGATGCCTAAGGTTTCCTCATCTTTACAAATCTATTAGATGGTTGTTTTCTCCAAGAAATACCCTCATTAGTGTCTTAACACACTTTAGAAGACATACATAAATAATTTCAACTAGTAGGAAACATCAATAAATCAAGAATAATATTTTTGAGAAATTTTGGAGCTTACACCTCAGCGCAGCCCTTATCATGCCCTGGCGCATAGTTCTCTGGTCCCTCACGCCTCGGCGTGGTGCATTCACAATGCAGTGTGCTGCTCTCGGGTGCACATACTCTGAAACTAACGCCTCGAAATGACAATTCCATGCCACATTGCCAGTTGCAGAAACTGGATTCTGCTGAATCTGAGTACTATTCTATTAGAACTTTACTCACTTCTAGTCATTCAAGATCAGTTTCCTTATGATTTCTAACATCAATCTTAGCCCCTAAACTTTTTGTAACTCTCATATAACCTATTGATTCACTTAGGCATAGACTTAGGTCAAAAACAAACTAAATCAAATACTCTTTTACAACTCCCAAACCAAACTGTTTCATGAACATTTTTATGTTCCAAACCTAAAATTATACATAGTCTAGCTCAAAGATATTCCTATCAAGAGTTCCCTAAGAGTCCCTACCACTCAAACTCTAATAAAACTCATCCAAACCCTTATTATATTCCAAACCTGCAAGTCATAAACATGGATGAAAGAATAGAAAATAAAGGAACTTGGATAGAAAAAACCCCTATCTCTTGAAGATGAAGATCACACTTTGCCCTTCCCTCTCCCCTTTTTCTTCTTCTCTTCCTTTTCCTTTTCTTCTTCTTTCTCTTCTCTTCTATTCCCCTCTTTTGCTACTGCTCTAGCCGTGGAAAACAAGTGAGAAAAATGAAGAAAAGTGAAGGCTTAAGGCTTTTAAAGAGCCGTGAAACACTTAAGCAAAAGCTGGATATTTTGCTAAAACCTATACCTGCTAAGAACACTTAAATTTCACTAATTCAAGTTTCTTAACTTCCAATAATTTTAGAATAAATCTTAGAATTCATCTAAATTGTTGTTTCACCATTAACTTATTTTTCCTTATCTGCTGCTAGTCAATCCGATATTAAAATACACAACTAATATGTCTAAAAATATCAAAGTAACTCTGATTACCCTCAAACTTTAACTACTTCCTCTTCCACCTATTTGTGACTTAGAAACAAACTCTCTAGGTTTATTTCCCTCAACTTAGCAATTTATACTACTATTTGGGTCATTTTAAGCTACTTTTTTTACTCTGTGTTGCAACAAAGTGCCTAGACGAACTCATTTTGTCACAAAAACTTAAGTGACATGTTAAACAAGTAATATGTTACCTTTGTACCCATTTATAAGTCTAACATGCATTTCAGGATGTTACAAGCATCACTTATTTCAATTTAGAAATGAGGCAAGTTCAGTATCATGCAATGTCCAAAAAATGATTTGGAACGAAAACAGATGGAAGCAATTCCTTATACATCTGTTGTTGGGAGTTTAATGTATGCTCAAACATGTACAAGGTCATATATCAACTTTGCAGTTAGTATACTGGGTAGATATCAGAGTAATCCAGGATTGGATCATTGGAAAGCTACAAATAAAGTCTTAAGATACTTGCAAGGAATGAAGGATCACTTGATCATCTTGAGATGGTTGGATATTCAGATTCAAATTTTACCGAATGTGTAGATACAAGAAAGTCCATATTTGGCTATTTATATCTTTTAGCCGGAGGAGCGATATCATAGAAGAGTGCGAAACAATCAATCATTACTGCATCCACCATGGAAGCTGAATTTGTGACATGCTTTGACGCCATAGTTCAGGCTAAGTGGTTGTGAAACTTTATTTCAGGACTTAGAGTAGACGATAGTATTGTTAGGCCACTAAAAATCTATTGTGATAATTCTGCAACTATCTTCTTTTCTAAAAATGACAAGTATTCTAAAGGTGCTAAACATATGGAATTGAAATACTTTATCGTTAAAGAAGAAGTTCAAAAATATAGTGTCAATAGAGCATATTAACACCGACTTTATGATTGCTGACCCTTTGACAAAAGGGTTACCACCCAAAACATTTAGTGGACATGTTGAAAGTATGAGCATTGTTGCCAAGTAGGCATTATTTTATATTATGCTTATGTTTATGTTTTATGTACTATGACACTTTGAGCTCATGAATGAATATGTTTCTATCTTACCTGTTTTTTGAGTTTGTATAATTATTAAATAGAAATAATGATAATAGGTTTTGTCTTTAATAAAGACATTAATGTTAGACCAATTATGTGTTTCCCATTTATAGGTCATGACAAGGAGAAGAATAACTTTATAGTATATGAAAGGGATTATGTCGATTAAATGATATATGATTGTCATGACTCATGTTAGTTTTCATTCTTAATCATGATGAATGATGTATAAAGAAGAGTTTGGTAATATACATGAATTCATATTATATTTTAACAGACTTATCAAACTATAAAGAAGGTAATGTCATATAAGTCAAGTGAGAGATTAATGTTAAATCAACAGTCTCATATAATGGGTATGCGACTTATCTTATTAGTTTAATAAGTAATTAAATTAAGTTAATGGGCTAAACCCTTATTAGGTAAAAGGGAAGGGGTAGTTTTAAAATTATAGTAACTATCAATTTGATAGAAGTTAGCAGTATTTAAGAAACAGTTTCTGCATAAAACTTGAGGTCCTGTTCTTGGCCGTAAGGGTTTCTTCTTCCCTCATCATCATTAAAGTAAAAGAAGAGAGTAAAGAAAGGAAAGGGAATAGAAAGTAAGTTTTTGGGATCTCTCTAATACTCTTGGAATATAGTTTACTCTTATTCATGGATAAAAGTTAGTATCTTTATACTTTCTTATTTGTGGGAATTATGAATTTTGAGATCCTTATCTTTTAATGATATTTTTCTATATTAAGATTCTTGAAAAAACTACAAATTTAACATTTAAACCATTAGAATTATGTTAGTGGTGAGAAGTTTGAGTAGTTTATATGAGATCATAACTTCAAATTTTATTTCTTCTATTGTACAAAAAAGAATCTATTTTCAAAATAATCAACTTTTCTTAGTGTTCAATCAATTTATTTCTTATTGTTCCATCACGTACGTTGGTAAAAATTGAATAAGAAACCAAACAAAATATCAATTGTAACACCCTAAGTCGTAGGGTGTCACATTTATGTTACTTAATTACCCCCAAGTTCATATAAGGTGACGTTGTAATAAAAAGATAAGTCAATTTTTTTTGACGACCATAAAATAAACTTAGCGGAAAATAAAACATTATAGCAACCTCACACATAGATTACATCATATACATATTACAAACGTACTGTTGGAATTATTTATTTTACAGCCCATGTCTCAAACTAAAACATACTTAAATAAATTACACACATAGTTCATACCGAGTTCAAACTTGCCCAAGTTTAACTATTGGACCCTTAGATGGGTCCTCCTCGGATTCCTCAGCAGATAGAAATCCGTTATGACGAGTAGCCCTACGGACGGGTGTCCAGTGACGATACTATATTGATTTCCATTGGGACATAATTCCTAGTGTCCCAGTGTATGATATGCAACAGAAATTCAACATGAACTAAAATAGTTACACAGAAAAACAGATTTCCACAAAATATTCTACTAATACTAACAGTCAGGTATCCCTCGTAAATAAGTCCTCGCTCATCGGGACTTGTCCTCCATTCTCCAGCTCCTCCGTGAAATTGTAGACGTACATATCCAAAGAAACTGGCTCTTGTCGTCATACTGTCGAGTCGGCGTTCCCAGCTGTGAGAAGTAACTCTTCTTCTGCTTCTTGTACCATTTCTTTCTCAACGTCTTCACCAATTATCAATATAATATACAGATATACATACAAAGAGGTGAGATTATCTACGCCAATACAAGCATGATAGTACAGAGATAATACAAACAACACATCATGCAAAAATATCATATCATGATCACAATTATACCATCATCATAATAATTACCATCATGCCACTATCACTGTTTAAATCATACAACAATTACAGTAACACCATCATATAGATATAGATGCTCAGTTTCATGCATGCGTACATAGACTCAATGTCCTACTCCATGGAGCTAATACTCAAGTCGGAGAAATTGATCAAAAAGAGCTGCTGGTATTTCGTGCTTCAGACCAAGTGCTTATAATTATATCTTGCACATCTAGCACATACGCAACAGTCTTTGTCAGATCTCGATTAAGAATAATGTCTCAGTCCAGATCACCGGTGTGTTGCATCGGTCTAACCCACGGTGCAGAAGAGCTACTAACTGCCCATTGTGAGCAACCCGCAC
The DNA here is from genome assembly GCA_029884595.1 of Ormosia semicastrata. Lineage (NCBI taxonomy): Eukaryota > Viridiplantae > Streptophyta > Magnoliopsida > Fabales > Fabaceae > Ormosia > Ormosia semicastrata. The sequence goes on from JAQQTO010000062.1 coordinate 63,724,795, forward strand.
CCGATGCGATGCCCCAAGGTCCACAAGTGACCTACACTACGCGTATCGCACCCACTCAAGAGGTGTATGTTTCTCCTAGGCAATTAGCCATATCCAGTCCATCGGACCATTTTCAATGCATGTGTAATGCACCAATTACCAACCAATGGTAAATCACATAATTTCTCATACCAGGTTCAAATAGTATTTTTAACTGTCAAGTTTACTGTATAATTAACAGCAATTGCATTATCGCACTTTTCTCATTCATAAAAACATTTTTGTCCCATTTTCATAGTCACGTAATATTTTATTACGTAATCAACGATTTGTAACATTTCTATTACGTTTAAAATTTGCGTAAAAATTTTCTATTATTTTCTAAAGTGCGTAAAAATATTCTTTCATCATTTTTTTTATCACATAGTAATTTTTCTACAACATTTCGATCGTATAAAATATTTGAACATTTTAAATTGCGTAGAAACATTTTAACCTTTTTCAAATCGCGTAACTCAAAATTTACATTTTTTTAAGTTCCATAAATCATTTTTCACCATTTTTACCCTTCGTAAAATATTACTTAACTTTAAAAATATTATTTTGGACTTTTCTTACAATAATATAATTCCTTACTTTATTTTCTTCCTATTCTTAGTTAAAAAAAAATCTTTTTAATATATTTTTCTCAAAATTACTTTTTATTGATCTAGTTTTACAAAATCACATTTAGTTTATTTAATTACCATTTCTAACTTTTAAATTTCCTAACGTTTTTCCAAAACCCAATAAATAAATTCTTTGTTAGTAAATTTAAGTTACAAACATTTTCTTTTATATTTCTAAATCACTTTCAAAAATTAATTCTCCTTGAAAACAATTTGAAGTTTAGCACCTTCAATCTCCCTTTTTCTTTTATTTATGAAAATTCCACTTGACAACACTTTAATTCTCTTTTCAAAATCCTTATTTGAAAATTCTTATATTTTATAACATCAAAACATTTTTTTTTCTAAATTATCAAGACCTTAAAAATGGCCATTGGAACCATGAAATATTTTTCTTATAACTTAAATGAATTATATTTTTGTTTCTACGCAAAATTAATTAATATCAACATAACTAAAAAGAAAACGTGTGCATTCTCTTTTACAAAACCAAAATCCTTTTGTTTATTTCCTTTACTTCTCAAATCATAAAATTTTATTATTCATGAAAATATTAATTTGGTCACCTAATTTGAGATGTCTTGGCCAAAAATCTTATTGTTCTAAGGACCCAAAAAATTAATTTCTTTGTTCTTGAAAATTTTTTAACATGAACCCCAATTTTGGGTATCAAACCGAACCTCTCCTTTGGCCAAATTTTTGCTTATTTCAACATACATCCATCATAATATATTTAACATATATCATCATGCATATTATAAGCATACCATATAAACAAGTAAAAATCATACTAAGCATGCATACACAATTAATTCATGCAAAGCATATCAAGCATAAACAAAATAATTAAAAACACATAACACAAATAATTTATTACATGACCATGGATATGAATCCTCACATGGATTCATCATCCATCAAATATAACCATCTCTCACCACCATGCTTGGTTGGTGAGATAAATCTCCCTCTTACCTCTTGAAGAACTCCAAAAGCTCCTTACTTTGGATTTAGAACAAGATCTCCACCAAGAAAAGTCTCTTGAACATAAAACAAATGCAAGAAAATTAGCATATTGAACTTGATTAAGAGGAACCATGGATCAAACATGGTTTAGAACATGAAAAAGAAAAGAATGAAAGAAATTTCCTTACTCTTCACCAACAAAAGCTCTAGAACTTGATCTTAGTAAAAGTCCTTCAAGATGGAAGATTTAGAGAAAGTCTTCAACATGAAAGTCGTTTAGAATAAGGTAAGGATTCAAGAAATTAGGTTGTATGAAATTAAAGAGTGATGGAGGGTGGATGAGAGTGCTTGGCTGAATGGCTCTTTAGGGAGAGAGAATGGAGTTTTTCATTTGGTTGGTTCATGAAACATAAGTGAGAGAATGAAGAAATGAAAATGTGAAGTGTAGAAATGAATTATTTGGTATCCTAAACTATGCATGGCCGTGGCCTTCATGGAGAGAAATGAAAAGTGAAGTTTGAAAAACATGCTCATTAATTGATCAATAGGAACTTGTCTTGAGATTTGACCATTGTCTTCATCATTTTCCTTGGCCTAAAAAGCCTATACTAACTTTGTCTCCCTTTCTCCTTGCTTCTTCAAAACTGTCCCCCTTGCATGATTCATGCAAATTGTCATCTTTTCAAACAATTATTTGAAGCCTTTCTAGCCATTGATTTATTCAATGGTTAGGATTTAATTAGATTTTTGATTTTTAGAAGACAAAATCTAGGCCATTGGATCTTTCTCCTTTAAATCTTAGCCATTAGATGTGTCTCCAAAATGAAGGGTCAAGATTACACCTTCAAACTTTACATCCAAGGGTCCAAAATGGTTGTAATCATTTTTTATGACCAATTCTCCACCATTGATCTAAATCCAAATCCAATGGTCATTAATGATTCATCTCCACCATTGATTTATTTTACATCCAAGGGTTGATAATGGTCATAGTCTTTTATAAGATTAAATTTCTACCCTTGATTTAATTTCCATCCAACGGTTATAATTGATCTTATTTACTTTTAAGATCAAATCTCCACCATTGATTAAATCAAGATTAAATATCCAATGGTAATTAATCGATGGTGGATATCCAAACCACCAATATTGACTTAACAGTATAGAATTTTATTCTTATCTATCATAACCTCATAAAAGAATACATTCACTGTATTTTTATCATTTGATAATTAAATACAGTAAATTTTTTTTTCTAAAACTGTTTCCGGATTCAGGTTTAGTAAGATCCCCTGTCTCCGTCTAAACAGTACAAATTTTTCTGTGCGTAGAAAATTTTTTCACTTTGCGAGACCCACCTGGACCCACAAACACCTCGCGGGGCCCACAAATGGTAAAAAAATCAAAATCACACATAAAATCACAAAAATTAGAAAATTCACAAATATCAAATCAGATTACGTAAATTAATTAAGACTAAACAATAAAAATTAAATTACGTAAATTTTTCTGGCCCAAAAATTATTATTTTCCTGACACGGAACAAATCACTCAAAACGGTCAAATATGCAGATGAAATATTTAAAATAATTTTACAGTACACAGAAATCACTAAACAGTAGAATTCTGCTAACTGTTAAAATTACTTATTTAATACATAGAAAGTTTGGGGTGTTACATCAATTATGTTCAACACTAGCTATAAGAAAGTCGGGACTACTTCCAAATTTATTTTTAACTTTTATATTTACAGGTCACTATCTAATTATTTTAGAGTTTAATTTTTATATATTGTCAGTGTAAATTTTTTTATATTATCAACTAATTATATACTATCATATATATGACTTTAAAGATAGTTATTGAGAAAGTAAATCATTTTTAATAACGTAGTGATACATGATTTGACGACAATATAAAAAACTTAACTTTTACATTAACAATGTATTCAAATTAAATCCTTATTTTTAACTTTTTTTTTATATACACATGCCATTTTCTAATTATTTTCCTTTCAACTCAACCACGAATTTGGAATGGTTCACATGACAAACTGAATTAAAGTATAGCACAATGAAAATCAGCATCACGGTAGGTGTTCTCGTGCACTTGGAATACCAAACCAGCACTACTACAACAGCATTGAATGTATTAAGGAAATGCAGTATGAGATTGCTTAATTTTCGTTTGTCATTGAATTGATTCTCAAAATATGTGTTTTTTATATATTTTTCTAGATAAAAATAATTTTTTTTAAAAGTGCTTCTATTATATTTTAGTGTCTTTGAATACCTTTAAAAAATTGAAACACTAAAAAATATATAACTTATATTTTTTTCATTACCTTGATATTTGAACCTCTAATGTAAGCAATAAATGAAAAAAATAAATAAAGGATAGTGTTAGCGTGATTAATTATAATTAAGATTATGATTGATCACGATTGATTTTAGGAATGATATTGTAATTGATTTAGTACATAATTATAATTTATTATTTTCCTTTTATATACAACAGTCTTTTATTATATAAATAAAGGTCAACTCTCTTGTATTCATTCATTCAGAAATATATACAAATTGCCAATATTTTTCTTTCTCTATTTTTGTTTCTAACTTGGTATCAGAGCGTCTAGGCTTTCGATCCAATCATAGATTTTAGACTCTAGACTTTGATCTAGATTACAGACTACAGACTCTAGACTTCAATCTAAATTTTAGACTTCGGAAGTTAAGTTTTTTGTGCTTTTCCTTGGTACAATGGAGAAACTAGATATTGCTCATTCTCCTTCAGTTGTTCTCACTACCCCCAGATGTTGCAGATATTGTAAAAACCCAAGATACTTGACTGAGAATTATCCCACATGTCCTCCAAGGTCTGATAAGAACAAGTTTCAACCTCGTCCTAGTTGTTTTAAGTCTGTGCTTGTTACTACTACTGCTAAAGGTCCCCGGGTTCTTCAACCACACCCCAGGCTACCTTTTCTTCCAGGTTATATGATCCCGTGTCCCTCCTTTAAGCGTCTACTATCCAATTTTGGTAATATCTCTTCTGCTTAATCAACCACGCTAGGTAATACTAAATGGTACTTTGACTTTGCCTGTTGTAGCCATATGACGTTCACATCTCAGTCTTTTTCATTTCTGTCTGTTAATGACACTGCACATTCTATACATATAGCCGATGGATCTCTTATAAATGTTAGTCATAAGGGTTCTGTCTCTTTGCCCACTCTTAACTTACGTGATGCATATCTTATTCCCAAATTAAACTTTAATCTCATTTATGTTAGTTAACTATGTGACCTTGGTTATGAAGTTATATTTTCTTCTTCTGGTTGTCGTGTGCAGGATCCACGAACAGGACAAGTTATAAGGACTTGATGTAAAGTCAGAAGGCTGTTTGAGCTCACCAATCTTCATGTTCCTCCTACCTCAAATCTTTGTACAACATCCATCCAATTGTGGCACTAACATCTTGCTCATAATTCTCTAACGAAGTTGCGTCTCCTATTATCTCAAGGGGCTCTAGGTTCAGTCAATAATGAGTCTTTTTACTGCATTTCTTGTCAAATTACTAAACAACCTACACTTTCCTTCAATAAAAGTACCTTTATTTCTAAATCTCCTTTTGAGCTTGTGCACTCTTATGTCTGGGGTCCTGTTCCCACACCAACTATGGATAAATTTAATGAAAAATTATTCAGAACTTCCTCAAATTTACATTAATTTTGCTACTATGATCAAAACCCATTTCTCAAAATTAATTAAAGTTTTTCGTTGTGATAATGCTTTTGAATATCATGATTCAAAACTTCTTACCTTTCTTGCTAAATAGGGTACACTCTCTGAGTTTTCTTGTCTTGATACTTCTCAGCAAAATGGTCGTGTTGAAAGAAAATAACATCATATCATTGACTCTGTCTGAGCTATACTCATCTCCTCCTCTTGTCCTGAACGTGCTTAAGGTGAAACCACTCTCAATGTTGTCTATGTCATTAACCGTTTTCCTTCCTCTGTTTTGGGTAATGTATCTCCCTTTGACTGTCTCCACTATACTTCTCCAGATTACAACTCTCTTAAAGTTTTTGGATGTGCTTGTTTTGCTCTCCTTCAACCTCATGAATACACTAAACTTGAGCCTTGAGCATGTCTCTGTTACTTTTTTGGTTATAACACTGAACATAAGGGCTATCACTATTGGGATCCAATCTCTCAATGCGTCTATATCTCCTGTCATGTCGTCTTCTAGAAAGACACCATGTTCTCCTCATTATCAAAGTTCAAGTCCTTCACTTCCACTTCTACTCATTTTTTTACTAACCCCTTTGTTGATCTTTTTCCTAGTGATTCTGATGCAGGTTCCTCCAATGAGCTTCTAGTCACTTTTGATGTTTCAGTCATTCCTGAGGACGCTGTTCCAAACGTAGATCCTGCACCTGTCATTGCACCTCTTCTTCTTTCTGAGTGTCCAACTAGGGTAAGAACTCAATCTACTTATCTTCGTAATTATTAATTTTTTTCTACCATGCTTCACTTACATAAACCTTAGTCCTATCAAAAAGTCTCCACAGATCCTCATTGGCAAAATGCTATGCAAGAAGAGTTACAGGCTTTGGAAAACATTAATACTTGGGACCTTGTTGATTCTCCTTCTGGTAAGGCACTTGTGGGATATAAATGGGTGTTCAAGATCAAGACTCATTCTAATGGCTCTATTGAGCGATATAAGGCTTGTTTAGTTGCCAAAGATTTCACTCAAAAATATGATATTGATTATGAGGAGACCTTTGCACCTGTTGCTCGCATCATTTCAGTTTGTACTCTCCTTGCTATTGTAGCCAATCAGAAATGGACTTTAAATCAAATAGATGTGAAGAATGTCTTTCTTAATAGTGATTTGGAAGAAGAAGTTTATATGTGTCCACCTTCTGGTTACACTTGTCCACCAAATAAGATTTATCGTCTTCAAAAGACTTTATATGGTCTAAAACAAATACCTCGAGCTTGGTTTGCCAAGTTTCACAGTACTATGAGTCAGTTTGACTTTTCCTCCAGTGCCCATGATTCTGCCTTGTTTACTCGCAAAGCTGATAAAGGTACTGTTATATTGCTTCTCTATGTTAATGATATTATTATTACTAGTGATGATACTACAGGTATTATTGAGCTTAAACAGTTCTTGAGTAAGCATTTTGATATGAAAGATCTTGGACCTCTCAGTTACTTTCTGGGGCTTGAAATCCTTTCTTCTACTGATGGTATTTCTCTGTCTCAAGCTAAATATACCTAAGATCTTATCTCTCGAGCCGGTCTCTCCGACAGTCGCACCGAGTCTACTCCTCTAGAACCTAATGTCAGATTTACATCTCTAGATGATACTATACTTGATAATCCTTCTCTTTATCAGCAGTTGGTTGGTAGCTTGATTTATCTTACTGTAACTCATCTAGACATTTCATATATTGTTCATCTAGTCAGTCAATTTATGTCAGCTCTGCGCACTACTCATTATATTGTTGTTCTATGTATAATTTGGTATACAAAAGGAACTCTATTTCATGGACTTCATTTTTTAGCTAACTCCTCCTTGGTTCTCCAAACTTATTCTGATGCTGATTGGGGTGAAAATCTCATTGACCGACAATCCATCACTGGCTATTGTATTTATCTTGGTGATGCACTTATTTCATGGCGAAGCAAGAAGCAGACTTTAACTGCACGTTCCAGTACTGAAGTAGAATATCAGGCACTAGCTGACATCACATATGAAATAATTTGGTTATGTTGGCTTCTTGAAGACTTGAGATTTTCTCAATCCTCTCCCACTGCTCTTCATTAGGATAATAAGAGTGCTATTTAGATTGCTCATAATGATATTTTTCATGAACGCATCAAGCATATTAAGATTGACTATCACTTCATCTGTCAACACATTCTTCATGGTGCTCTTCGTCTCATTTCCATTTGTACTCTTGATTAGCTAGTCGATCTATTCACCAAAGTTCATCATCTTGGCAGATTTTGCACTCTGATTTCTAAGCTCAAGTTGGTTTCTTCTATACCCACTTGAGTTTAAGGGGGGATGTTAGTGTGATTCATTATAATTAAGATTATAATTGATCACGATTGATTTTAGGAATGATTGTAATTTATTTAGTACATAATTATAATTTATTATTTTTCTTTTATGTATAGTAGCCTTCTTGTATAAATAAAGGTTAACCCTTTTATATTCATTCATTAAAAAATATATATAAATTACCTATATTTGTTTCTCTATTTCTGTTTCTAACTGATAAATTTACATTTGAGCCCTGATAAACTCGCAAAGAAGAGTAAGCTAAGTGATTAAAGACTTGACCTTCTTCAAAAACATAGTCATCTTGCTTATTTATGTTGTGCAAATCTGACATTTCTAACTACGAATAGTTATTTGATAACCTAAAGTCACATCCTGTTTGATAGTCTATGAAGGATTGTTTTAACTTGTTTGAACTCCATAGGTCAAATAATTTAAACTCTACATCTAAACTCTTTCCGATGATACGGTTGGGAATTGAATAAATTGGTATGGCTTTGTTTTCTTCTTAGATGTTTTTAGTGGGTTTTGAACTCCTACAGTTTAGGTAAAGTGTATCCACGTAGAGCTTAGTTTGTAAATTGAGTTATACCTCATGATTGGTGTGAACTTGTTTATATTATTATCCAATAATATTCATATTGTTAAAATATTTGACATTTTAAGAAGTTATATTATAGGCATACTCATTTAAAAATAAATATAAACATATTAACTAATGATAGTGTAAAAGGAATTGTATTATTAGTGAACCAAAATTAAGTTCTTTAACCACAGGACTTCTTAATGTGAAAAAAAATATAGAGACCCAAACCTATATGCCTTAAATGAGAGATTAAGAATTTTTGTTACTTATACAAAATAAAAATTATTTACTAATTTTTTAAAGTGCATTTGACGTTTTATAAGATTTGTTTCAGAGAAATTATATTTGGAAATTATCACCAAGCAATAGAAAAGGGGAAAAATTAGAAATGATAAACTATTATGAAAGGAAGTTTAATTAACTCTTTAATTTTAACTTTTTGTCTTTGGTAATTAAAAAAAATCAAACTATGTATTTTTTTTTCTCTCATCCGAGTACATTCTAAGCAAATAGTCATATCTTTAATGCCATTTATTGAAGATATTTAATTTTTAAAAGAGGAAGATTACTATAGTATAGAGTTGCCAAATAGGTTATAATCGTGGGCCAACTCAGCTTAACTCATTAAAATGTTAAGTTAGGTTGCTAGAATTTTTGCTCAAAAAGAAGCAGGTCATTTTGACATAGCTTACTTGTGAGTTAAGTAGGTTCAAGCTAAGTTGGCTTGTGGGAGAACCTAGTTTTAATAATATAAGGAAAAAAAAATAAGGGCAAAAACCCTTTCTCTTGAGCTAAGGCATATTCATTGTGCTACAAATGCAAACCCTAGAAGATATAGAGACAAGTTGTAGCAGAACGAACTAGACAAGATAGAAATAATGACAATGACATTATTGTACCAAAGTCCAAGGGGGAGAGAGAGAGAGAGATGCAACATGAATCACTCATAATCAATGATGTCCTAGCGTCGATGAAGTCAAGGTTGGCGATGGCAATGACATGGAGGAGAATGAGCGAAAAGGCGGTGGTAGGGGAAAGGAGAATGAAATTGGGGGATGTTGGGCAAGGCATGGGTGTCAAATTACGATATGAAGAATGGTGGTATTGATGATCAGAAAGGAGAAGAAAAAGAGAAATAACCTAACTTGGTGGGTCAACCTATTTTTTCCTACCAATCGTGGTGGGTTAAGTCAAGTTGGTCATTTTTCAACTCATTTCTAAAGTAACTTGGCTTGACCTATTTAGCTATTAACCTATGATGAGCTGTGTTGCCCTATTTTGACATAGGTACTCCAGTATTTGTTTGATTTTGGGTCAAATGTTACCTAAAAAAAAGGAAAAGTCTGTTCAGCCCCCTTAACCTTTAAAGCTTCTGCAAAGTACCACTACAAACTTTAATGCCATTCTAATTGGTCATTAAACTTTAGCAATTACACTAAAGGTCTTTTTGTTTAACTTTCGCTAAGCCTTTAACGGAAGTGTCACATGGCAAATTTTGAACCCCCTACCCTTGTGTAATTTGAGCCATTCATTAATTTATAATTTTTTATCTAATTTTTATAACTTCCAAAATTAAATAAATATAGAGTTTGAAAAATAAACAAATAAGAAATTATAATTACGAAACCAAAGACACAACACCGCCCTAACATTTCTATTTCCAGCACACTACCCCTACAGTGACAATATAAACCACCAACCTTCATCAAAATCAAACACAAAACCACCCCTCAAAACATGAAATAGAACCAAGAAACACAAATCGAGGAACGAAATTAAAAAGCCCCTAGATGCAATGTTGACAAAGTCGGACGAGACAGTTAAACCATTTGGTCGACATGGATAATCTTTAAATATATAAAATTTTTGTATATAATTTATTTATTGTCAAATCTAAACTTTTAGCACACTGAATTGACATTCACAATTAAAATAATCTAGTTTAACTCAGTCCAATTTGTTTTAACTTAGTCTAACTCAATTTTTGATCGGTCTTGATTGGTTCAACCATGAAAATGGTTATAGCATTGAACCAAAATCAGAATAAAGGTTGGTTCACAATTTTGGTGGTCGGACTGGCCGGTCAGGTCAAGTCCAAATAACGATGCCCAGATGCACTACCATAAACCTGTCATCAAACTCCACAAAATGCCCACCATCACCTTTGTTATCGCTCCTAGAACCAAAACACTTAGTATCCATGGCCAAACTACACAGAGACTCTAGATACACCATAGCCACACCACCCAGAAGGCCACCTTCGTTACATTTTGAATCAGAACACAAAATCCCCATCTCCACCACCAATCCATATCATAAACAAAACAAAAGAGGCAAAAATCCATCCAAGCCATCATGAAGCCATCGCAAACCCAGACCCACACGCACTAGACACCATTGAAACCTCAATAGGAAATCACACCATTGTTCCTTATTGTAGTCGGCAACCTATGCCATTATTGTTAGTCGATGGTGTCCTCTATCTGTCAGTGATTGTTTGCATTAGGACTGAGTGGGGTTCAGCTACTATGGCTTGGAATTACAAATCCTATTGTTGGTTAACTAGAGAAGCTGGGTTACTTAATCATTGGTCATGAAACTATGGGGAAGGTTTTTAGGTCTTGTTCTTCTTCTGCTTAAGATTCGAACTTTACAGTGAGTTATAAAGAAGGTAGAAGCTTTGAGGAGTTTTAAGTGTGCTAATTGAGAGAGAGAGAGAGAGAGCGAGAGAGAGAGAAAGAGAGAGAGAATAAAGGATTTGTTTGGGTGGAGAGTGGGAGAAGATGAAGAAGAAGATGGAACTGGTGTTATTTTGTTGAAGTCTTGAAGAAGGCGACGTGCAATTGCTATAATTTTTTTAAATTTTGTTTTCTAATGATTTAGGAAGTTTTATGATTTTTTTTAGTTTCATTTAGGTTATTTAAAAATTAGATAAAAAGGATGTTTAATAATAACCAAATTAAGGGCCCAAATGTAATATAGATAGGCAATTATGATTAATTAGGACAACCTTAGTTAAAGTTAAAGTTAAAGTTCAAGAATTAATTAGGGCAACTTTGGAATCCAAGGTGACTATTTGCAAATGGCCTAAAGTTCAAGGTGGCTTAATGCACTTTTCTAAAAAAAAAAACACTCTTAAACTTTTAGCTTATGTGCCATTTACCCTTAAGTTATAAAGAAAGATTAGAAAAAAAATATAAAAAAAAATGTGTTACTAAAGATTTGGGTTTAAGTAAACCCTATATGTGACAACATCCTCATCACTAATTTGATCCTAGCTAGGGATCAAATAGCCTAAAAAGACTTTGTGCTAGTTGACCTAAAGTCTTGGATTGTATTTATGTAATTTTGAATTATTCTTTTAACGATAGATATATTGCCACAAATAAGATTCATCGTTGTTTTGGACCGATGTCCCAGTGCACGAGCCCTACAGAAGTAGCCCAACAGAAGCAACCCAATCAAGCCACCCTTATTACGGCCATAACCTATTGTGGCTTTATGATTTCAGCGGCTCAGCTCATAGATAATTGTCATATCCTAAAGGAATCTCTTACTTAATGAGGGTAATTAGGGACCAAATCTCCTCATAACTACCAAATACTAATTACAAAGAAACTATATCTCCTTAGATATTACTTCCTAGCAAGTAATCACATGCTATAAATATAAGGTTAAGCCACTCAGGTATGCATCTAATCTCATACACTCTCCCTTCTTGGTGCACACCCTAACTTAATTGTTGGATTGCCTTGCAAGGGCTTTTTTTATATAAATATTGCTAAAAAAAATTATTTCCCCATTTACAGTAGTTGGAAAATTACTTCCCAAAATAAGCTGATTTTTAACACTCTGAGAAGTTGGTTTGATATAAATCAACTTCTCAACATTCTAGTCTTTTTTAATATATATATATATATTGAGAAATCGTTTAAGGCCAAATCGACTTCTCAATGTTTAAATTTAAGAAAAAAAATTGAGAAGTTGGTTTGAAGGATACCAACTTCCCAACAATAATAAAAAAAACAAGTTATGCTACTGATTTCTTGTCTTCGTAATGGGTGGTAGGTTGACATGAGGCAGCAACAAAGATAATAACAGAGTGTATGTTTGAGTAACTTGTAGGATTTGGTAAACTCAAAAAGAAAAGTTACTGTTAAGAAGTCAACTTCTCCTAAACCAATTTCTCAACACCATTTAAAAAAATATATATAAGTTTTCAAGTTGAGAAGTCAGTTTGGGAGAAACCGACTTCTCAACTTTCCCAAAAACAAGCGTATTTTGAGAAATAATGTTGAAAGAGCAGTACATTGAGAAATAAAATCAAAGTTGCTTTATTTTTGTAAAAAAAAACCCCTTATAAGTACATCAGCTCTCTCTCCGTTACTGCCGCACAATTCAACCATGCATTCACCACTATTTGGGGCAAGATCATGTTCTTACCCTTGATCCCAATTCTGAACAATCATAAACCTAAGTATTTTTTGTTAGCCATGGCAACCATTACCCAAGAGGGGGGTGAATTGGGTGATGCCTAGTTTTAATGCAACTTTGACAAATTATGCATTTTGAATAACTCAATTAATAAATGCAGCGGAATAAGTCTAATAAATGTACAACTATTGAGGATTACTCAAATACAACTTGGGATATATGATGAACTAAGTGAATAAGCTAGATATCAAGTTGTAACAATCAAAACATCAAGATATGCAATAGATAAATATATTCTACCAAATACTGAATTTAAAGAGTGTAGGGAAGAGAGAATCAAACTCAAGAATTTATCCTGGTTCGGCCACCAACCACTTGTGGCCTACATCCAAATTCCTCAAGCTTAACTTGAGATTTTCTTCACTATCTCCTAGACTTTACGGGTGCTAGAAAACCTTTGTACATACAAGAGCACTCCTCACACCTTGGGATACCTCACCCTTGTGCTAGAGCCTCCAATTCTTCAAGCTTCACAGGTGCTTGATGACCTTTACAATCAAGAGCACTCACAACACCTTTGGGATACCTCACCCTTTGTGTTTGAGTCTCACTATAAAGGATACCTCACCCTTTTCTCTCTTGAGGGATACCTCACCCTCTTACAATGATTTCTAGATGAAGAGAAAGAATAGAAACTCTCACAAGAGTAGATATACAACTTGAAGAACAAAGTATGGATGATAGAAAACTCTCTCAAGAGTGGATAATACAAGTTGAAGCTCTATGGGTATCAAGGATTTACACACTTAGCTCAAAACAAAGATTTGGAGAAAAAGATGATGAATTTCATTTTCAATGTTCAAGGGTAATTTTCAGAATGTTCTCCAACTTGTTTTTGATGCCCAAACACTTTTATTTATAGCCCAATGAGTTTTAGAGCCGTTGGAGGTGTTTAGAAATGATTTTCTATGAAAACTAGCCGTTTATAGCCGTTAGAAACGTTCCTGGGCACTTTGTAATCGATTACAAGCTTCATGTAATCGATTACAAGCTTTCTGGCACTTTGTAATCGATTACATACTACTGTGTAATCAATTACACTATTGTCAACATTGTAATCGATTACATGACTTGTGTAATCGATTACACCATTTTTGGTTTTCAAAACCGATTTTAAAAGGTCATAACTTCTTCATTTCTTATCCAATTAAAGCAAATTACCACTCATTGGAAAGCTCTTTGAGTCTATTTTCATATGAAAGAAGTTTCAGAACAAAACTCAAAGTATTTTGAAAGATATGATCAAAATAATAACCAAATGTCATATTTTCAAAACTCAAACTTTAATTGGTCATAACTTTTTCGTTTCTTATCCATTTAAAGCAAATGACCAGTCATTGGAAAGATCTTTGAGTCTATTTTCAAATGAGATAAGTTTCAAAGTAAAACTCGAAGTATTTTAAAAGTTATGATCAAAAGAGTAAGTATATGTCAGTTTTGTAAAACACAAACTTGACTATTTTTCATAGATTTGAAATACCACCAAGACTAGCTTTCCAAAAATAGTTTGTTGGGCATTTAAACATTTTAGAAACACTTATAAATATGTTTAAAACTTGTTTGAGCTTAGTGTGATTCCTTTTTACCTTTACACAAGATCTAAGTCCTATAAGCTAAGCTTGAAGATGTTGGACTAGATCTTTTACCACCATCACTTCTTGATGTAATCCAAGCTTCCAAAGAAAATCTTCTCTTCAAAACTTGCAAATGCTTGGAACATCTTTTCATTTTCATTCTCCTTGAGTTGAGCATAGTTGTGATCTTTTGCTTTCTTGTTTCAATGCTCACTCTTGGTACTTGAACTATCCTACAAAATATTGCTCACTTAACCAAACATAGTTAGTCCAAATTCATAGCTCAATATCTTCATATACATGATTCATAAATGTATAACTCTAGTTAGTCTAACATGCATACAAGACTTTCATAGACATATCCAATATTAATTCATTTATAACTCATATAACATATTATTGGATATATTATATGATGAATGTTACATATATCTTATTGCATGATTATTAAGTGAAATATAATTAGATAAAGTACATAATCATGCATGATATAATATTTCTCATTAAACACATTTATGTAACATGATCAATATTCTTTTGTGATGCATTTGTTATCTATAAAGCACAAGTATAAAGCATAAGCATCATTCTTTTTGTTTTGTATTTGTCATCATCAAAACTTAACATATTAAATCATTGGGGCAAACCTATTTCCACAATCTCCTCCTTTTTTATGATGACAAATCACTAAAGAAAAATATGTTGAGCAATATAGAAGAATAGATATTCATGTAGGCATATCAAATAATTAAGCACAAGAACATATTTTTCTTTCCAATTTTCTCTCCCCCTATTTGACATCAACAAAAAGGCTTATAGATAAAACTCATGCTGTCAAAAAGGGTAGGATCATCAAAACCATAAACTTCTTCAAGTTATTCAACTCATCACTATCTCTCCTTATTTAATTATATACCTAATTCAAGAAAGGAGAGATGAAATAAGTATGCTTTCAAGATATAAAAGATTATTCATGCAATACTTGTCATATTTTGGTATTTCAACATTTAGCATATGATAGCAATAAGCTTAAGAAATTATGTCTAACATATAATATCTTGCATACCACATCATAAATAAGTACCACTTGATATCACTTGATAGGAGATATAAAATATTCATGTAAGATCATGGAATTAAGGTTTTCAAATAAAAGATCATACAACTTGTCACATATCAAGCATTTCTCAATGAAAAAATCAAAAGATATGAAGTTTAAGAATGTTTACCTTCTTTCATTGATATAGGAAAATAGAATGAACGATGATCGTTGTTGACATGTTGATAGTATTAACAATAAAACACTTCATGTCAAGTAAGGATGTAAGCCAAGAGATATAAGCAATAATCTAATAGCTAGGCTCCCCCTCACAATATGCATGTTATCAAAATATCAAATATAATGGTTTAACATAGTTATGCATATGTTCTTAGTCAACAAGGATATGGAAGAATGATATGTAAGATAAGTTCCCCCTTATTGAAGCACAAGATAGATAAAGGGAAATATGCATGCCAAGATCATATAAGCACATTACTATAAAGAAAAGCAAGGCATAGATACATATTCTTAATCCCTCAAACAAAATCATTTTAAAAAACTTCTCCCCTTTCAAAAAGAATTTTATAATAACACATTACATTTTCAAAAGCATTTTAGAATGTACACATGCCAATCAACAACAAGAAATCTCTTATTGTAGTGAAGGAATTGAAAAACCATGGAACTATAATTTTTGAATATTTATAATTCATTTCAAGATATACTTCATTGAAAAAAAAAATATTGAAGTTCAAATACAAGTTCAAGACACACAATGAATCATTTACTTCTTGTTTTCAAAGTATGAACATATCAAGCAATTTCAAACAAAAGATGTAACACCCTCCAAATTGCTGCATGAACGTGAGTTTCCAAGGAAATTTTCGACGAAAAATGACATAACAAAATTCGATAAGATGGGAGAACATCATTTCCCCAAGAATGGTTAAAATCAAGTGTTGTCGGATGAGAACTCTGTCGAATGGTGATTCTGTCAAACGAAAATGAAAGGCTGTCGGATGAACTTGAAAAGATCAACAAATATCCTAATTTGTCGGACAGATGTTGATGTTGGAGAAATCTTCTAATTGTTGAATCGACGAAATATTATATGGTCAGAAGATCAAATTCGACGGATTTTGACATTAGAGAAGTTTTTCTACTGAAATCAGGAATTCTTACTCGACGGTCGTTAGCACCATAACTCGACGAACCTTATCATTCAAATTCGACGGACATTGGTATTCCCACTCGACGGAAATTGACATTCTAACTCAACAGACATGAGCATCCTCACTCGACGAATATTGACATTTTCACTTAACTGATACTAGCATCCTCACTCGACAAATTTTAACTTGGTACCAAATAGTAAGAAGATTAAATTGACGTATTTGGATAGAAGTCCAAATTCGATGGATATGACATTGTCTTAAAAGATCCTATTTCGACGAATATAAACATCTTCATTTTGACTTGTGAAATCGTCCAACAAGATTTAGGGAAAAGGAGAACCATATTGTTCTTGGATCGATTCTTTGCTAACAGAATGTTCATCGCTTTGTCAAACCTGAGGACTTCTCCCATGTTTTGAATAGATGGTCTTCGTCGGAAAGATGGTCTTGGTCGGAATAGATGGTCTTTGTCGGAAAGAGGTACCATAATATGACCAAAATCTTTGATGTCGATTTAAGAATTGAGAATCAATTTCATCCAGTCTTGAGGTATTTTGGGTTTTGTCGAACTACCGATTGATGTTGTCGGGAAAATGCTCAAGGTGTCGGATTCAACTCACCATTTAACTTATGCTTGCATTCAAGAATTAAACCGATGGAATCAAAATGTTAGGAAAATTTCTTCAAGTGTTTGGATCTTGTCCAAATTCTCGTCGATGTCAAGACCTTCAAAAATCTTGGATTGTCGAATGAGTTACGTGAGATTGATCTTTTGGATCCCTCGTAAGGCTTGAGAAAGACCGAGTCTATCGACAGGAGTATATTCATAAACCGCCGAGCTTTGTTTGTCGGAATAGGCTTGAAATGAAGTCAAGATCGACAAGAATCTATTCTCAAAAGAAATTGTCGAATTCGGTTTGTCGAAACAGGTTTTGAAATGAAAACCATTTGGGAAAATGTTGAGGAACTTCGTCGGATTGGGATTTTAATTTTGGTCGAATTAGAATTCCGAATTTTGGTCGGTTGAGTATAATGGCAAATTAAACTATACCGGGTCAAAATAAGTCATAGCAATAACAAGCTATGCATCAAGCAACATATATTTATCAGTAAAATAGAATTATTTTACAGATAAATTCTAAAAATTAATAGATTCTTTTCTGTGTTACTCAGATTCGTGTTAAGTAAGATCCCCGTCTCTAAATAATCGACAAGAATTTCCCTACCGAAAATTATTATTTTCTTGACCAGGAGCAAATCACACAAAATAATCACAAATAGTATCGAAATAATCAAATTATTTTTATAATGCATAGAAAACACAAAGTAGTGTAATTCTGTCAGCTCTTGCAACATAGTCTAAAAATTTGGGGTGTTACAAAAGACATATGACATTTTACTTTCCAATCTCCAAATAAATATATAAGACAATTAAGCATCAAAGAGAAAGGATTAGAACTACTAATGAGCAAGTGAATTTACATATTTGAGCGAAGAGAATTGGTCACAAGCTCAAGAACAAAGATATTGTCATAACATGTCATTCCAAGCAAAATGTGTGCATATCTAACATGTTAGCATATATAAAAATATTTTTAAAATATAGTGCTAGAAAAGCTCAACTTAAGGCATGATAAGGCATAAAAACAAATCTTTACTTATCCAACTATCACATGATATACAATTTAAAGTATAAGTAAGGATAAGAGATTGATATCACCAAAAGTGTACTCTTTGAGTTTTTGTAGGTGACTCCAACTTCCAAGTTTCAAGTCTTCATGATGTTGTATGTTCTCCATGATTCTTAGAAAACTTTGATCATTTCAAGTTTTCGAAACTCAAGTAGCATATTTTCACTTTACTTGCATGCTTGAGCTAATAGTCACCCTATAATATAATTCAAAGCATTTTCTTTGGTATCCACTAATTTTGGATCCATAGGGGTTAGTCATTGATTATTAATCCATTATGCTCTCATAAATATTAAATTTTGCATAGTATGTAATTTGAGCACAACAAATGTAAACAATCAATTATCATTAAGCACATAGCCAAAAATATGTATGTTTTCATGATATATAGACAATCTTAAGTGAAAATGATCATTTTAGCATTGAAAACCATTTTTAAAGCCTGTGTAATCGATTACAATATGTGTGTAATCGACACAATTTCTCCGGGAATCCATGTAATCGATTACATGTTTGGTGTAATCGATTGCACGAGTTCTGAGACGTTGTAATCGATTACATAGTATGTGTAATCGATTACACGCCTCTCGACTTTGCTTGGAACGCTTGGAGCCTCTCGTAATCGACATGAGGTCTTGTAATCGATTACAAGCTTGCTGAATTCAGTTTTTGCACTTCAAATTGTAAGGGTCCGAACTCAAAGTTTTCAAATTAATTCCAAAACTTTCCAAAACAATTACAAACATCATGTAAGCATAAAAACTGATCAGTTCTTGATCCAAAGCTCATGTTTATGCAAAAACTACAAATTATGCAGAAAAATGTAACTTTATGCAGCAAGAGTTATGATTTATCTAATATGCCAAGTTCTAAGATGTTTTTATCAAATGAGCTTCTTCAAACAAGAAGTGAACTTATCTAACATATTATCACGAGAAATGCAAGGTAGTGAGTAAAGGGTGTAACAATAATATAATCATGTGCTATATATAATATTCAAATTTTACTAAGCACACATAGTTCTATCCTTTACCTAAGGCCTATGAGGAATATACCTCAAATTCATTGACTTTACAAGTGAATGTGCATAAGAGGTAGAAACATTTGATACCTTGGCCTTGGTAATCAAGGAAACTCTTTTCCTTACCCATTGCTTCTCTTTTGGTGTTTTGAACTTTGCAAGTTCCACATTTTGTGCTTGAGAAGCTTTGATTGAAGCCATCTTCCTTCTTTGATCAAAACTTCTTTCAATGGGCTTTGGAAGCATTCCCCTTGATGATTCATTCTTTACTTGACCAATTTGTCCATCCTTTTGAGAAGTTTTTTGCATAATTGAAACACTAGGAGGACTTTTTGGTACCCACTTCATCTTGGGTCCTTGAATATTAGTACTAGAGCATTTAAGATCTTTAGGAACCCATTTTATATTATTTCTCATATAAGAATTTCTTCTATAATTGCATAAATGAGAAATATGTCCTAGATGACCACAAAAATTGCAAACAATTGAATTTAATGATGACTTGGTCCTTTGAAGATCATTTTTGGAAAACATAAGCCTTTTGTTGTTTTTATATTCTATGTCATTTTTGCCACAAGCCTTACTTGAATTTCCATGTGAAATAGTATCAATTGCATTCTTATTAACACATATGGATTGTAAGCAAATAGAATCATTAGCTTTGGCAAATTCACAATATAAGTTCTCAACTTGATTTTCTAAATTAATGCATTTTTTACAAGAAGTTGAGGTTTCACATTTTAAAAGCATTTCCTCATCAAGAAAAGCATATTCATTTTTCAAGATATTAATTTCATTTTCAATGGAGGAAATGTTTTCCAAACAAGATGAGTTTTTCTTTTCTAAAAGCAACAAACCATCATGCAATTCATCATATGCACATTGTAACTCATCATAGGAAGGACTATAATCTAGTTTAGCATTATTTACCTCAAAGTCCTTTTTGGCCATATATGAAGTAGTCTCCATTCCTAGCATACTTGGCTTTTCAAAGGAATCATCATCTTTCTCATTGTTGTCTTTCAAGGATTCAAGAACATCTTCTTGAGGACATTTTTCAATATTGTCTTCCTTTAGAGGCTTTTGCTCTTCTTGCTCTCTATATACAACTTTTTGCAAGAAATCATTGTTAGCAGGATAAAAATTATCAAGAGCATCCCATATATCTTTAGCATTAGAACAACTCTTAATTTTAGCATAAGCATCATCATTTAAACCACTTCTCAATATTTGCATTGCTCTAATATTCAATGAAAAGCATTTCTTATCATAGTCATTCCAAGTTCATTTTGATTTGCATGTAAATCCATCAAGCATAATATCCCACAAGTCAATATCAATAGATTGCATATAAATTTCCATTCTAGCTTTCCAATAAACGAAATTCGCACCATCAAAGAATGGTGGTTTATTAATTTCAAAACCATTCATTTTGAAAAGCTTGTAATGGTTGCTAAACAAACAAAGATCTTTAACTCCAAGCTGTTAAGCTTTTACCGAGCACTAAGCTCGATACCACTTGTTAGCCATGGCAACCATTACCCAAGAGGGGGGTGAATTGGGTGATGCCTAGTTTTAATGCAACTTTGACAAATTATGCATTTTGAATAACTCAATTAATAAATGCAGCGGAATAAGTCTAATAAATGTACAACTATTGAGGATTACTCAAATACAACTTGGGATATATGATGAACTAAGTGAATAAGCTAGATATCAAGTTGTAACAATCAAAACATCAAGATATGCAATAGATAAATATATTCTACCAAATACTGAATTTAAAGAGTGTAGGGAAGAGAGAATCAAACTCAAGAATTTATCCTGGTTCACCCACCAACCACTTGTGGCCTACATCCAAATTCCTCAAGCTTAACTTGAGATTTTCTTCACTATCTCCTAGACTTTACGGGTGCTAGAAAACCTTTGTACATACAAGAGCACTCCTCACACCTTGGGATACCTCACCCTTGTGCTAGAGCCTCCAATTCTTCAAGCTTCACAGTGCTTGATGACCTTTACAATCAAGAGCACTCACAACACCTTTGGGATACCTCACCTTTTGTGTTTGAGTCTCACTATAAGGGATACCTCACCCTCTTCTCTCTTGAGGGATACCTCACCCTCTTACAATGATTTCTAGATGAAAAGAAAGAATAGAAACTCTCACAAGAGTAGATATACAACTTGAAGAACAAAGTATGGATGATAGAAAACTCTCTCAAGAGTGGATAATACAAGTTGAAGCTCTATGGGTATCAAGGATTTACACACTTAGCTCAAAACAAAGATTTGGAGAAAAAGATGATGAATTTCATTTTCAATGTTCAAGGGTAATTTTCAGAATGTTCTCCAACTTGTTTTTGATGCCCAAACACTTTTATTTATAGCCCAATGAGTTTTAGAGCCGTTGGAGGTGTTTAGAAATGATTTTCTATGAAAACTAGCCGTTTATAGCCGTTAGAAACGTTCCTGGGCACTTTGTAATCGATTACAAGCTTCATGTAATCGATTACAAGCTTTCTGGGTACTTTGTAATCGATTACATACTCTGTGTAATCGATTACACGGCTTCTGTCAACGTTGTAATCGATTACATGACTTGTGTAATCGATTACACCATTTCTGGTTTTCAAAACCGACTTTAAAAGGTCATAACTTCTTCATTTCTTATCCAATTAAAGCAAATGACCACTCATTGGAAAGCTCTTTGAGTCTATTTTCATATGAAAGAAGTGTAAGAATAAAACTCAAAGTATTTTGAAAGATATGATCAAAATAATAACCAAAGGTCATATTTTCAAAACTCAAACTTTAATTGGTCATAACTTTTTCGTTTCTTATCCATTTAAAGCAAATGACCAGTCATTGGAAAGATCTTTGAGTCTATTTTCAAATGAGATAAGTTTCAAAGTAAAATTCAAAGTATTTTAAAAGTTATGATCAAAAGAGTAAGTATATGTCAGTTTTGCAAAACACAAACTTGACTATTTTTCATAGATTTGAAATACCACCAAGACTAGCTTTCCAAAAATAGTTTGTTGGGCATTTAAACATTTTAGAAACACTTATAAATATGTTTAAAACTTGTTTGAGCTTAGTGTGATTCCTTTTTACCTTTACACAAGATTTAAGTCCTATAAGCTAAGCTTGAAGATGTTGGACTAGATCTTTTACCACCATCACTTCTTGATGTAATCCAAGCTTCTAAAGAAAATCTTCTATTCAAAACTTGCAAATGCTTGGAACATCTTTTCATTTTCATTCTCCTTGAGTTGAGCATAGTTGTGATCTTTTGCTTTCTTGTTGCAATGCTCACTCTTGGTACTTGAACCATCCTACAAAATATTGCTCACTTAACCAAACATAGTTAGTTCAAATTCATAGCTCAATATCTTCATATACATGATTCATAAATGTATAACTCTAGTTAGTCTAACATGCATACAAGACTTTCATAGACATATCCAATATTAATTCATTTATAACTCATATAACATATTATTGGATATATTATATGATGACTGTTACATATATCTTATTGCATGATTATTAAGTGAAATATAATTAGATAAAGTATATAATCATGCATGATATAATATTTCTCATTAAACACATTTATGTAACATGATCAATATTCTTTTGTGATGCATTTGTTATCTATAAAGCACAAGTATAAAGCATAAGCATCATTCTTTTTGTTTTGTATTTGTCATCATCAAAACTTAACATATTAAATCATTGGGGCAAACCTATTTCCACATTTTTTAGCATCACTCTAATTCCAAAGTCTTTTGATTGATTGAGTTGGAACTGGATTGATAGGCATGACTTTGTTCTTCCTTAGTAAATATGACATATAACAAGGTGTTAGTTTTGAGTAGAGATATTCATGGGTAGGGTTAGGCTAGGTTTAACCTGATCTGATTCTAACTTGATATTTTGATTAGGCTAATTTTTTTGATCAAGTCTTTGCCTGGATATGATCAGACTAATGACTAGCCGAGATCATATCAACACAAGATTTAGACAAAATGTATAAAATTGGACATTATGCATAACTATGTCATTAAATTTTAAGAGTAGGAAACTAAACTAAAGGAAGTTTTACAATATATATTTTCAAACAAATTATATCAAAATAAAAATATTATCATGTTATACATAAGGTATTAATTTATCTTAAGAAGTTTTATAATTTATCCTCAATTTTTAAAAAAATTATAAATTTTAAAATATTATGTAACATCGAAGTCGAGATAGGCTAACTTAAAATGTGACCCAAATCTAATATGAAAATACATTGAGTTTAATTTTTAAAATTTGAACTCATTTCAATTAGCTTTAGATCGGGCCTGGTTGGGTCTTAAGTGCCCCTAGTCTTGAGTATAAACATTAATGAGAGATTTAAAATTTATTCTGTTAATGTATCAAAAAAAATTATTCTGTTACTTATAAAAAATAAAATTTAAATTTTAAAGTGTATTTTTAAAATTGGGTAATACTAAAAGTCACGAAAGAGAATTCGTGAAACGGCAAACGAATTAAACAGATAAGAAACAAGACTTGTGATAAGAACAAGCTTATCTCTAGCCTTAGATCCTCTGGATCTTCTTATTATTTCTTTTCTTAATGAATCTACATACTACACAACTAACTATATAAAGCTAAAATATTACAAATTATTTTTACTCATGTCAGTTACAAACTTACAATAACAGCTAACCAAAATAACAGCGTAACTACCCTTTCTTGCTATTCCTACTTGCCATTTCATATGGTGGTTTTGCTTTTATATATATATATATATACAGAGGAGGATCAACTTACATCACTGTAAATTTTTTTTTATATTTATTTTTAATCTGTTAGATTCTACTTTTATCTAATAGTTGAAATTATTTTATTAAAGATAATTATTAAATAAAAGTAAAATTAATGATTAAAAATAAGTGTAAAAAAAAATTTATATTAGTATAAATTGATCTTTCCTAATATATATATATATATATATATATATAATTCATTACATATTTCATTACATATCAATGGTACAACACATTTTAACGTTCGTGAATCGATTCGTCATTTCGTGGAAAGCTATAGCTATTCGGGATGAATAGCACTACTTTTTGAAAGATTTGTTTTAGACAAATGATATTTGGAAATTAATTATTACCAACCAGTTGAAAAGGAATAAAAAATAAAAAAATTAGAAATAATAAACTGATTTAAAATTTTATTTGATTTCGATCCATAAAAAACTTTAATTTACTCTTTAATTTTAGCTTCCCATCTTTGGCAATTAAAAAATAAAAATAAAAAATATGCTTTTTATCTCTTCCAAGTGCATATTTTAAGCAGACAATCGTGTTTTGAATGCCATTTATTTATGGTATTTTATTTTTAAGGAGAGAGAAAAGGAAAACTGCGATTAATATTATTCAAACTACTTTTCGCAATACTTATGTGCTTCAAACTTGAATAATCTGAAACGCATTATATCCGATTATCTGCATACCATTTTTCATAATTTATGACAAGCCAGCAGAATTTAATTTACTTTTTTTTTTTGAAGGATTTGTTGGCATTCATGATTCAACCACAGAACCCTACCAATTTTATGATAAGCATTTCTTTCGTAATCTTGGATTGGAATTTTTAATCAACAATGTATGCATTTTCACATATATAGTATATATCTTCTTTGAAAACCAAATAAAAAAAATTTTCCAGAGAAAGAAAAATGGCCAAGTGCGGTAGAGCAAGAAAAATGGCCAAGTGCGGTAGAGCGCAGAGAGGAGCGCACTTATCCTTCCGTAGAGAATAGAAAGAAGCAATCATAGGTAAGAAAACAAATCCATGCCAATTCCCCGAACTGGCCAACCCAATCATTGGAAAAACTTTAATTGGCCTCAAAAATAAAAAATGGAAAGACCATGTAAAATAAAAATTAGAATTTTTAGATGACAATAATAAATAAAAATCCAAATAACTTATTAGCAATTTTAATTTGAAAATCAGATTTAATTCCCAACCCAATCATTGGTAAGTCTTTAGAATTTTTACATAATAATAAACAAATATGAAAACCCAAATAAATTATTAGTAATTTTAATTTGAAAATCAGGTGCTGCATTCCTTTGTCTGCCGTAATGCGGTTCTCTCTCTCTCTCTCTTCAATTCATTCACCTGCCAACCATATTACCGTTGTTGGGACAAAACCACAGACAAGAAAAAAAAAAGTTCCTTTTTGCAAGCCTCAGTGATCCAACGGTCACAAATTACTAGCCGTTAAGTTTTTTTTCTCTCAAAAAATAGGTGCTGTTGTGTTGTCTCCCCAGAGAGACTTCAGTCCCAAGTGTCACTGTTAGTGTAGTGCTCTTTGACTCCTCTATCTTCTTGTCTCTTAGTACCTGCTAGTGCTGGTGGTTGCATTAAATGCTCTTCTTCTAGTATTGGGGTTTGGGTTCTTGGGGGGATTCTTGAGTGGGATCTTGGGTTTGTTTTGTTTTCTGGCTGTGATTGTTCACATTATCAATCGAATTAAAATAAAAAAGGATGGTTATTTCTGATCAGAACAATTCCAATTCAATCATGCCCAGAAATTTCCAAGGTATAAACTTTCTGGGATTGAGTGCAGTTCTAAGGTTCAATGTGGCTTCCACGCTTAAAGATTTAACATGGGTTTTTCCACTTTTACAATTTTTCTTTTTTCTTTTTTTTTTTTTTGGAATTTTAGGAGGATTGGATCCCATGGGTACCAGAAAGGTTGGGCAGAACAGAAGAGCATTAAGCGTCATCAATCAGAGTCTAGTGCAAGGTCGACCGTACCCTTGCGTTGTTAACAAGAGGGTGTTGTCTGAGTAATTTTCTTACGTTCATTCATCTGTGTTTTTTCTTGTGTCCTTTTTTTTTTTTTTTTGGTTTCTTTAAGGTTAATTGTTTGGTTTTGTGTCTGCCCAGAAAACATGAAATTTGTGAAAAGAAGCAGGCGGATCCAGTGCATCGACCCATCACAAGGTGAGGAGGATGTGGCCTTTTGAGTGTAATTTTCAGGGTTTTTTTTTGTGTAATTGTTTGGCCCATGGGAAAGAAAGAAGTGATAAAAATTACTATAAAATTTTAAATTGAATGTCATGGCATGGCACTTGGTTGTCAAAGGAAATTTTTCGTCTTTTCAAACTAATATCTAGAGATGCTGGCAGATTCCAAGATGTTTATCAAATTATGGGAAATGAGAAAGGAATTAAAGCCTTATACTTTCTTTTCTTCTCACTATTGCCCACAATTTACTTAGTAACCAAATGAAGGATTAATGAAACTTTATGTTGATGAATTGTTACTTAGGAGGTTTGCTGCACAAATTGCTAGCACACATCAATCTTGCGTTGAGGTACACCCTCTTTCTCTTTTTCTTTGGTGAAATTGATGCACATATCCTTCACTATTGACTAAAATTCTGAGTGGTTGGGGTCAATTTGAATAGGAAATGAAGAAGTCAAAGTCGTCAATTTCAAATTCGAATGAATTTGGAAACTCTATATCCATCGATGATGAACACAAGTCACCAGCAGACCAACTAGTGCCCATGTCTTTAGAGCAAACAGAACCAATGCATAGTGATCCAGTTCAGATGGTATTTCTTTATGTCTGTTTAAGTCTTCTTTTTTTTTTTGGGGGGCTGTCCCTTTAAATCTATTTCAAAGTTTAATTTGTGACCTTGAACCTGTTAGGAGGAAGTTGAGATGGAGGATATAGTTGAAGAGCCTATTTTGGACATTGATAGCTGTGATGCAAATAATCCTTTTGCAGTAGTGGAATATATTGAAGATCTTCATTCCTACTACAGAAAAGTCGAGGTATATTGAAATGCATAGCTTGTATGTATCTGATTACTAGAATTTTTTAACTTTGAATGGGAAAATGACTGAAGTTCGTTTTGTCAATTGAACTTTGAGAACAATTGCATTTGAAGTCCCATCCCCAAAATATGCATTTTCTACTAAAGCAAGACTGCAAGAGTCTATTTTCGGTGGGGAAAATATTGATACATCATTTGCCGAGTAAAATGTTATAGTGCAATAATGTACAACACGGCATGAATCACTACATTTCACCGTGTGCAATACTGTAGTTTATATTCCGGGGGAGTGTTAATTGAGCGCTTTGGGGTGCCAAGTCTATTATGTATGTGTGCGTTATTTGCATGGTCAATATCTTTCCAATTCTATCAATCAAATTATGGATAGTGAAATAATTATTAGACATGGATATTTATTTATCATTTCCTATTTTAGGATTATAACTTGCAAGTTTTTAAAACTAGGTGTAGGACCACTACATTTCACCGTGTGCAATACTGTAGTTTATATTCCGAGGGAGCTTTAATTGAGTGCTTTGGGGTGCCAAGTCTATCATGTATGCGCGCCTTATTTGCATGGTCAATATCTTTCCAATTCTATCAATCAAATTATGGATAGTGAAATAACTATTAGATATGGATATTTATCATTTCCTATTTTAGCATTATAACTTGCAAGTTTTTAAAACCAGGTGTAGGACCACACGTTTTGTTTAGTTCTGTCAAAATTTGATGTAAACTAATGCACCATAGCTTGCCAAGTTGATTATCTTTGGAATGGCATTATTCAGATTATGGATATTCCAACCTTTAACTATATCTTGCAAGCATTTAATACAAGGCGTTAAACTTACATATGGAGTTTGTTTTAGCCAATCTGAAAATCTATGTGTAAGTTGTGTGCTTTTGCGTGTCAAGCAGATCATGTAAGCGCATATGACTGTGTTTGAATTTGCGCTTAAGCCAATAACTATGAATATCTAACATTGTTGAGTGGGATATTTATAATCTATTGTTTTCTTTTCTCCTATTTTACTATTATAACTTGCAATCAGTAATAGAAAGGTGTAAAACATATCAATAGTTTACTAAAATCAAAATTTTAAATCTGTGGCACAAGTGGACAGATTCATTGTATAGAGAAAGCATAAAATGTTAAATTTCTTTCCAATTGGATCAAAATTCACTTCTAATTTTTGAAATTCAAAATTTTTTGCAGAATGGTAACTAATATGGAATGTCCTCCTATCTTATTTTGATGACTAACAACATTAGCTACATGCAGAGTATTAGCTGTGTCTCACCGAATTATATGGCACAACAATTTGACGTTAATGAAAGGATGAGGGCTATACTAATTGACTGGCTTATTGAGGTATTAAATTTCCCTAATGAACCAGTATGCGAAAAATGGCAATAGTTTGCCTCCTGGTTCAAATTATTGATGTTTTCATTTAATCTCCAGCTCAAATATTGATATGCTTGTTTGGACCTTCAGGTGCACGACAAATTTGACCTCCTGCAAGAGACATTGTTTCTAACTGTTAATCTCATAGACAGATTTTTGGCAAAGCAGACAGTGGTAAGAAAGAAGCTTCAGTTGGTTGGTCTGGTTGCCATGCTTTTGGCATGCAAGTATGAGGAAGTTTCCGTGCCTGTGGTTGGGGATCTAATCCTTATATCAGACAGAGCATACACAAGGCAGGAAGTTCTGGAAATGGTAACATTTTTTTGCTTAATGACATCCTGTGACTTTTCACATTTGTGGAGCCATTCAATAACTAGTATCTGAGATTTTCTTTCCAAACACTGCAGGAGAAGTTGATGCTCAATACATTGCAGTTTAACATGTCTGTGCCAACAGCATATGTTTTTATGAGAAGATTCCTAAAGGCAGCTCAAGCAGACAAAAAGGTCAGTACTGATATTTCTACCAAATATTTCCATGGGGTTTAAGCATACTTATATTACTACTATTCATAACCAGCAATTCATAATTACTCACTTCTTTACTTTACTCCTCACCATGGAACAGCTTGAGCTACTAGCTTTCTTCTTGGTAGAGCTATCTCTAGTGGAATATGAGATGCTGAAGTTCCCACCATCTTTGCTAGCTGCATCTGCAGTCTACACAGCTCAATGCACTGTCAATGGTTTCAAACAGTGGAGTAAGACATGTGAATGGCATACGAACTACTCAGAAGATCAGCTATTGTAAGCACATACAGTACAGCTCTTTTCATGTTCCAATTATCCACTAGTTTGACATACTTAATACTGATGTGTTTATCTTCTATCTGACTTTGTAGAGAGTGCTCTAGTCTTATGGTTGGGTTCCACCAGAAGGCTGGGACAGGGAAACTTACAGGGGTACATAGGAAGTACCGCTCATCTAAATTTAGCTATACTGCAAAATGCGAATCAGCATGTTTTCTTCTGGAGAACCAATTGTAGCAGGGCCAAGTATAGCTACTGACAATAACATTTACATGACTTTCATAATTGTGCTTATTTGGGGGTTAAGAATGAACATATAAGAGCAACTTGGGTTGCACTGGGAGAGACCCTCTGATGAGAGAGACCCTCTGATGTCAAGTTACTTTACTTCCCTTGTTCATTTATTTCCCACCATTTTCCTTTTCTTTATGTTCTAAGTGAACATAATTTTAGAACACTTAAATCTGTATTTCTCTTGTTCCCATTGAACAAAATAATGGAAATGATGGTATAGAAACAATTTGATTCAGTCAAAGAATTATTTTACTTTACATGGGCTTCTCATTTGTCAAGTTAACTTACTTCCCTTTTTCTTCATTTATTCCCACCATTTTCCTTTTTTTTATGTTCTAAGTGAACATAATTTTAGAACAGTTAAATCTGTATTTCTCTTGTTCCCATTGAACAAAATAATGGAAATGGTGGTATAGAAACAATTTCATTCAGTCAAATATGAAATTTTACTTTACATATGCCTCTCATTTAAATTGATTGTATTTGCCTTTACTTTCTTGGTTGCTAAGCGGTGAACTCATTTTATCTTTTTTCTTTTTGTAATCTTTTTTGTAAATTAGAATCTGCATACTGGCAAATTTATTGGAAGAAAATTTCTTTGAAATTGTGATTATGCAACTTAATTCACTTGATACCTACTTTCTTTCTCAAATGCGAGATGCTTCTTTTTCATATATTGCCTTCAATTAGTCTGAGAATATATCTTGTAATAAATCAAATTATAAAACTAAACATATTTCATTTAGACATTCTTAAACAAGTACATGATGTTGCCCACCATTTTACTAGCAGAATACTAAAATAATGAACCATATCTTGGCGAAGACTCTTCATATGATCGTATTGGTACCTTCCTGGTAAAATTTTAAATTTTTAACTTCGCTTTTACTTTTGAACTCTTTTGGACTTTAGCCACACTTGGACCATGGCATCTAGTCCAACGGTCACCATCGTCACTTGTGCTTTGTTGGCCTCGATTTTAAATACATTGTTCAATAGTCTCATTCATTGAGTTCAATGACCAGTGTGCTCCAAGTAAGCCGAACAACCTGATAAACGTAGTCTAACACCTGCACTTACTTTTTTATATTGTTCAAATAGGAAAAGGAAATAATATATAAAATATGGTGGCTTCTAACTTGATCCTGAAAAAATGTGGTGGAATGGATGCACCAAATGAAAATTACCATTGACTTATTATATAAAAAAGTCATCGGTTATGATGTCTTACTTATTACCTGTTGAGGAGGTAACATGCATAAGTAAACTCAAGGACTATGATCCTTTACTTGAAACCTGTTTAAGAGGTTATCGAAAACGCATAACAGAGGGACAATCGTCCCATTTTCTCTCTCGTCGTTAGAGGGAGGCTGTCTCTACTAGTACTAGGGTGAACAGCAACTTTCAAGTACAAAATTTAGTGACAATTAAGAAAAAGATCTCATTTTAAAATGCAAAATTTTAATTTCAAGTAACCAAAATAATAGAAGGATCTCATTTTCAAGTGCAAACTACATAACTCCTTTAGCACAAACTGCACTATTCTGTGGGCCGTGGGTGTCCCCTCCCTGATTGGATTTGTTGGAGTAGATCTACCAATGCTCCACCTGCAACCCATTGCTTCATGGTTTCATGCTCTATCAATACTTTTGGGAATTAAGGCTATCTTGTACGAACACAACGGAGAATCTATTAATGAATTAAGAGAAATGATAATCTTGCCCTCTTAAAAAATAATATAAGTATTATTTATATTCTTTTTAAAAATTATGATTGAGTGAGAAAATGTAATAAAAAATATATATATAATAAATGGTATTAGATGAAATATTAAAAAAGATATATGTATTATTTGATATAAAAATATAAAAATTGATAAATTAATAATACAATTTTTTTTGGGGGGGGGGGAGGCCTTAAAAAATGAGTTTATAAGTTTTGACAATTAAAGCAATACTATAAAGATATTAATCGTCTCCCCAAGCCTTGTCTCTCAATTAAAGCAATACTAAGAACGACATCTTCTTGCTTTCTATATTCTCAGGACCGCAATACTAGGAATGGCATCTTCTTGCTTTCTATATTATCAGGACCCAAAGCTCGTTGATAACAATTTTAACCCCATCCCATGAGCAACCAGCCTTTGTGTTAGACTGTGAGAGAGGTAGAGGGGTAGAGAAAAGGAGTAAGATCTGACTTTGTGAGACCAAAGAGAATGGTGGCAGGCCGAGATAATGCTAAACGGCAAAGCGAATAGACGAGATGAATGGTGCTCATCCGACGGAATGCATAGAATGAGAGAAGGCTGGAGATGCACTGTTACAAAGAAGCAGGTTTAAAACACGTTTAACTTATTATATCAAGTAAAAATAGGTGATGCACCAATGCACCACAAATTTTAAGTGCATCGTAGAAGCCACCATAAAATATTGTCTCTGTCAGAATCACAGAGCGAAATGAACTTATGATAAGTAGTTTTTTGTAGAAGTGTTATGCTTTTCTTATGCTATTTTATCCATACTATTTGCACAATTCACGCTTACACTTATGCCATCATTTAAATTTATGTTGGAGCATTTAAGATCAACTCAACAGTAAATTACTCTTTACATATTGCCAAACTTTATTAAACGAAGGATTTTAATTCTTGCCAATTAAACCAACTCATATTAACTCTTCTTAATTTTAATTTAATCAATATACGAAGATATCACTCAATACTAATATATATATATATATAATTAAGAATTTATAATAATTACATAATATACTAATTATATATTAGTATAGTATATTTATTTTATATAAAATATAATAATTTTATCAAGAGTTATATTTATTTAAAAATTTAAAAGTTCAAATTTTTAGATTTATACAAAAGTCTTCTTTTAATATAAATCTTTAAATAAATTTTTATATCAAGTCATACTTCTTTATTTTTATAAACAAGTTAGATCGAATCACAAAAACAAAACAATTATGGCAAATAATAAATCAAATTCAAGTTAATATATTATAAAACAAATATAAGTTTATTTAAATAAAATCTATCTTAACTCAACTCATTTTCACTCTTGATACTCTGTCACCATCTTTCCACCAACACCAGCTTTGCAAATTGCAATGGTTAATTTCAGGATGGACTTATTTTTTAAGTAAACTTTTAATTGTTTACTTTATTGGCATTTTTGAGTAATTAACTTCTAAAATCTTTTAATTAAATAAATTTTTACATAATTTAATTTTAAATAATAAAAATACCAAAACCTAATCGAATAATTTAAAAAATGATAATAAAAATATAAATAAATGGTTAAAAATAGAAATAACCTTTTTTTTTTTTTTGTGCGAAATATTTGTAACACAAACGCCTCTTTAAATCTTTATTCTATATATATCTACCCTCCTTAGATTTAGGTCTTTGCCAAACACCTCCAAATTAAAAATAAAAAAGGGAAACTTTGCGCTAAAATTCTCACTTCCCTTTCTCTCTCTCTCTGTCTCTTTCTCTCTCAAGCATCTTCATCACCACCATTACCACCATGTCAATGGCAACTTCACCTCACACTCATCTTCTTCCTCAAAACCATAATCACCTCCTCAAGAACCCCACCACCCTCAGCACCAGTTTTCCCCTAACCCCTCTACGCACCACCACCACCACTTTCAAGCCCATCTCCATCAGATGCGCCACCACCCAAGCCCAAGCCCAAACCCAAACCCAAGATCGCCCACTGGCCGAGGCCCATTCCCAAGATCGGGTCTTCAACTTCGCCGCCGGCCCCGCCATCCTGCCGGAGAATGTTCTCCGGCAGGCCCAGTCGGAGCTCTACACGTGGCGCGGATCCGGTATGAGCGTCATGGAGATGAGCCACAGGGGCAAGGATTTCCTCTCAATAATCCAGAAAGCCGAGGCAGATCTACGTACCCTTTTGGAAATCCCGCCGGAATATTCTGTCTTGTTCCTCCAAGGCGGCGCCACGACCCAGTTCGCCGCCGTGCCCTTAAACCTCTGCAAAACCAGCGAACCGGTCGATTACGTAGTTACCGGTTCGTGGAGCGACAAGGCCTTCAAGGAAGCTCAGAAGTTTTGCAAACCCAACGTGATTTGGTCTGGGAAACCTGAAAAATACACAAAGATTCCAT
Source organism: Ormosia semicastrata (assembly GCA_029884595.1). Classification (NCBI taxonomy): domain Eukaryota; kingdom Viridiplantae; phylum Streptophyta; class Magnoliopsida; order Fabales; family Fabaceae; genus Ormosia; species Ormosia semicastrata. The sequence goes on from JAQQTO010000062.1 coordinate 63,758,593, forward strand.
CTTTTGATGATTTGGTGCAGAACCCGGATGCCAGGTTTTTGCATATATGTGCAAATGAGACCATTCATGGGGTTGAGTTCAAGGATTACCCAACACCCAAGAATCAAAATGGGGTTCTGGTTGCTGATATGTCTTCAAATTTTTGTTCAAAGCCTGTGGATGTGTCCAAATTTGGGGTGATCTACGCTGGTGCTCAGAAGAATGTGGGGCCCTCCGGGGTCACCATTGTGATCATCAGGAATGACCTGATTGGGAATGCTCAGGGTATAACTCCTGTGATGCTTGATTACAAGATACAAGCTGAGAACAACTCACTTTACAATACCCCTCCTTGTTATGGCATTTACATGTGTGGGTTGGTGTTTGAGGACCTGTTGGAGCAAGGGGGTTTGAAGGAGGTTGAGAAGAAGAACAAGAAGAAGGCTGAGATTCTCTACCATGCCATTGATGAGAGCAAGGGGTTTTACAGGTGCCCGGTTGAGAAGTCAGTGAGGTCCTTGATGAATGTTCCGTTCACGTTGGAGAAATCAGAATTGGAGGCTGAATTTATCAAGGAGGCAGCTAAGGAAAACATGGTTCAGCTTAAGGGACACAGGTCAGTGGGTGGCATGAGAGCTTCCATATACAATGCCATGCCTTTGGCTGGGGTTAAGAAGTTGGTGGCTTTCATGAAGGATTTCCAAGCCAGGCACGCTTAGAGAAGGACCATTTTGTTCCTATGCATTTGTCTACACTTCAGAGAGTGTCACTAAAAAAATGTCTCTAGCAGTTTTGGCTTGTCTCTTTCTCACTTTTTTGTGTCATGTTTTGTTGTTCAAATTTGTGTCCTAGTTAGTATTTTTCATTTGCACTTTAACATCATTTTGGGATGATTTTGATTCCGGCCAAAAGGGAACTCAAGTAGTTTAAGTTCGATTTTATTAATATATCCTCTACTGCAAGTTTGTATGGGTTGAGTCCTATGTGATATCAATGGATATAAGTTGAAATGTATTCTCAATAAATTGAGGATGAAACATATTGAACTACTGTGTTAAATTCTTAACAAAGATCTTGCTTCATGCTTGAATGGTTGAAGGAAGGAAATGTAATTGTGTGCACATGGTGTACAATGTAATTCCTGCATTGAATCAGCCAGCTTACTAGAGTTTTCAGTTGATTTGATATTTTTGTTTAGGACCCATAATGTAGTACTCTTAAAGTAATTGTTTATATTAATTTTGATTAATTAATGTACAAAATATACATCTTTAGTATAAAAGATTCTCTCTGAAGCCGTGTTATTGAGTCTATTTCTTTACACTATATTTAGATGATAGGTAATGAGGGAAACGAAAAGAGAACGAGAAAAATAAAAATAATTTTTTTTATTTGAGAATTTTAAAATATATAAAAAAAAATAGAATACATAGAGAATCATTTCTCTTTTCTTTTCTTTAAATGTCTAATTTTTGTTCTCTTCAAAATTGAAGTAGAATAGAAGGAATAAGTGAGTAATTTTGTTCTATTTGGTTAATGAAACTTTTAAATAAAGAGAATAGAAATTATTTTTTATTCTTTTCATTTCTTTTCTACTCCATTTCTCACCCATTCCATTCTATTCCGTTAATGAAAAAACATCTAAATACCAGTTAAATTTGTTACTCTCTCCCACCGTGACATCTGACAACCCAAATTGCGCAACCAGCATTCAGCGAGGTAACAAACTGACAGCCCAAATGCCTTTTGGCTAAGTGGAAGGTAGACGAGCGCGCAATTGCATGTAAATTAAAAATGGGAAGAGATAGATTAGAGTAAAATCAATCCCCAAAGTTTTTTATGGACTTCCTACGTGAAATGAAGAATGAAAAAAATTTCATTTTTTGATTTGTGAAGATTATATGAAAGAGTGATGTACTTTTATTTTTGTGTAACTAAAATTACTGGTTAAAAATTTATGCAAAATTTGTACCCAAAAAAAAAAAGCACAATTGAAAAACGCCACCATGGCTAATGACTCAGTCGTGTAATAAGAACGCTAGCTTAAATGAAGATACATGCAGAGCACTTTTGACATCACAACTCACATCAAGGAAGTACTCAAGTAGGCCCTGGTTGACCTACAGTTTACAGTTATCATTTGCTGTCCACCATTGGAAAAACGAAACCTGATAAAAAAATCAATCATAGGAAACCTTTTAAATACTCCTAAAAAGGTTAAGAAGCGTAGATGTTCCAAAAGTTATGATCATTAATTGATATATTTTAATAATTAATAGTTTAAATTAAAGACTAATAACTTACATAACAAGTTAGTTTTATCAGAATTTGTCTCTCCTTCCCCTTCTATGTCTTTGTCTTTGTCTTCTTCTCCCTCTCCTTTTTCCTCAATCTCATCCCCAGGAGATTTGAGGTGAAACAATAAATCTATTCCTATAAGTTCATCGAAACTTTCAGTCAAAATCCTCTTTCCCCAGCGACAACCAAGCCCAGCTTCGCCTATCAAGTTCGGGACACTGTCGATTGAGTACTCGCCGCTGCGGCGAAGGGCAAAACGTGCTGGAGCCAAGCGATTTTGGCAGTGCCACTAGGGTGATTCTGCTACAAAGGTTTTCGTCTTAGGTGACGACGAAGAGGTCGCAGTCAGCGGGGAGAAAGAATGTGGCTACGGTGGCAAAAAGAGGCCCTTCGCTGGCAGCCAAAAAAAGGAAGAGATCAGCATCTCTAGTGTTGTCCACGTGAGCGATTCCAAGCTTGGTTTCAGTCATCAGGGCACTCCGAACGGACGGTGATGGGAGGGGTTCTAGGGATTTACATGTTGTTCATTGAATCTGAGTGATATGAGGATTAATTAATGCACATGAATTAATGAACAATAATTAATGCATATATTGTTCATTGAATCTGAGTAATATGAGGATTATTGCATATGAATTAATGCACAAGAATTAATGTATATGTTATTCATTGAATCATAGTGATAAGAGGATTAATGCACAAGAATTAATCTATATATTGTTCATTGAATATGAGTCATCACAATTGATCTGATTAAGCCACCCAATGTCCCCACATTTTTTTTGGTTTAGGGTCAAATTTGTATTTACACAAAATTTACACTAAAAAAAAAGACATATATTGAGACGATATTTACTTGCCATAATAGGTAAAATCAATGAAACATTAATGTTCAAAAATATTTAAGGTGCATTGTAAACTTCTCCTCGATCATACTAGAAAAATTCTTTTTTTTTTTACATGCAAGTATGAACTCAACAAGAGAATTCTCATTCCTTAGGCATTATCAAATTGATAATTCATACATCAAGAAATATGATACAGTTTTCTACAAAGCTTTTTGACTTAACACATTTGAAGGTAAAAAAATGAATTATATTGTTGCTCCCTGACCTGATAACAGACTGAACATCCCCATAAGTTCTTCCATCCTCTTGTGATATTTTATGTATATTATTCTCTATAGTTTTTTACAACTTCCAAACACTCTGGAACAAATTGCTGGCTGTAACCCTCCTCCCCCCCCCAAAAAAAATTCTAATTTACAGATACAAATACATACTTGCTTTCTCTGTAACAGTGAGTAAACAAACAATACTCCTAGAGCTGAAGTTGGATGGCAGAAGCAGACATTCTTACAGCAACAAAAGATTTTCCTAGCACTCCCATTTGTGCCACAAAGAAAATAAGAATCCTGATAAAAGAGTGACCTATACGAAGTGGAAGATTGGGTGGAATCCTTTTTGCCTCTTTGGATAAATCCAAGCTCACTCAGCTTCCTGAATGCATTGGAGAGTTGATTTGGGTACCTAAAGATACTCTAATGCTCAAGTAAACAATGATATGTGGAGATAGAGAATGAGGAAGAAAATCCTTACCCTTGAGGTTACTGTGTTATTTATAGAGAGGAAAGTGTCTTAAGAACCAAGTAGGGCTTAGGAACTGATTAGCCCTTCTAAGTTCCCTATAAATATCTTGGGGAGGTTTCTTAAGACCTTCCTATTATGGTGTGTTGGCTAATAATTGACATTTAGAAAAGAATATTCCTCTGTTAGATAAGAATGATGATACCTCCTAAAATTAAGTGTCATATTCAAAAGACTATTGAGCCTAGCCTTATTAAGCCCAAATCTCCAGTCCCGATCATGAAGCATCAGGACTTGGTGGAACTTTTGTTAAGTTGCGATATGCTTGTTGACACTTCAACATCTGCACTTGCAATTAAATTGCAGAGAATTGTTTACTTTTTTTCATTCAACAACAAAACCAAACTTTTGGCTTAGCAAAGTAAATTTTACTTTGATTTTATTAGGAACTAACAGATAATGCTGCAACTTAAAAAAAGTTTGAGGAATAACTTCTGATTCTTCCAAGAGACATCATTTCAAATTATATGTAATAGGGTGAATGTAATACAACATATTTTGACATGAACAAGACAATAAAACAACTTTGGGGAGACAAAAGAATGGTACAACAGGACAATTTTTTCATGATGTTGCATTTTATTTTGAGCAATTATGAATATATATTTGAACATTTTATTCAGAAACACAAAATGAGTTTCAAATCTTTAAGATTACTTCTTTGCATTGACCATTGATGAGAGCCTAAGGAGCCTCTCACTGGGTGCACATTCACAGTCTCAGCCATATGATTTTTTGCTAGTTAAAATTACGGAATCACTACTAATTAAAACCCTTAAAATTTAATTTAAGATATGTGATAGGAATGAAGTATACAGTGAATATAGAATAGAGTGCACCTCTTTACTTAGCACTGTTCATTCCTTTCCCCATATCTATCTCTCTTATCTCTACCAAATCAAAGCCTTAAAGTATAAGATGACTCTTCTTACCTCTTTGGACTAAACTAAAGCAACATTCCAACAACTAGTAGTAATGCCTCCACTTCTCCTGGTCGAACAAAATTTTCATATTAAAATTTGATTCTCAATACTCATTAGAAAATGAAAAAAAAAATAAAAAACCAAAAAAGGGCCTCTATCCTATGTTTGGAATTCATTTGTCTCCAAAAGCTTTAAGATATAAACTAAACCTCCACTTTAGTCCCTAAAATATTAGGCACCCATCGAATTAGTCCCTGAAAGATGAAAACCTTCACTTTAATACCTAAAAGATGAATTCGTACATCAGTTTAGTCCTTAAACCCTATCACATTACTCCCTAATTAGAGATCAAACTGACATACGAATTCATCTTTCAAGGACTAAAGTAGAGGTTTTCATCTTTCAAGGACTAATTCGACGAGTTCCTAATCTTTTAGAGGCCAAAGTGGAGGTTTTATCTTAAGGAATATCTACACCTTCCTTTTTCTTTGTTCTTTCCATGTTGTGAATCTCAACTATTGGTAGGTGGGCCCCTACTAAGTGGGGCCCATAACTAACCAATAAAAAAACAAAGAACAAAAAGCATTTTGAAATCGCTTAAAAAGTAAGTCATGGAAAAGCAATAGTGAGAGAGATATAAAAATGAGAAACAGAGAAAGACGAGAGCTGTAGTGGAGAAGAAGAGAAAATAGGTTATGATCTTTTTGAACTCAATATTAGATGGGTAAAATCTTAGATTTTTTTATGAAATTTTAATATGTTGTTCTTGGTAATGAAAGCTATACTTCGATATATTTTGTTTGTTGTTTCACCTTCTCCTTTGGTAGATTTGTGATATTGACTTTTGTAGAGTTTATATCTGTTTGTTTAATTGATCCATTTATTTAGTGATGTATTATTGATTGTGGTATTCCTTAGTGCTACTAGGAAGACTAATTGGTGTAACAATTGATTTATTAGTAGAAGTTTTTGTTGGAATTGGTCCCATGGTTTTTCCCCTTACACTAAGGGGTTTTCCACGTTAAAATTGTGGTGATATTTATTTTTTAGTCATTGTCATTGTTGAGATAGCTTATTCTATGTAGTTGATATATTTCTATGAGAAGTATTTGTAATGCCCATTTATCTACACAGGTGAGGGAAAATATTTTTTCTTCCACTTAGCTTAATTTTCCCTTAACAAAGTGGTATCTTGAGCTTTTGGTTGTTTTGATTTGTGCATTTAAATGGAGGAAAGCCAAGGGCCAAATATGATTAAATTGAACTCCACAAATTATGCATTTTGGAAGACCCTCATGAAAAATATGTTATATAGCAAAGACTTGTATGAACTTGTTGATGGGGACACTACTCAACCTAGTGATTAATCTAACAGTGATTGGAAAAAGGATGAATAGAAAAGTTGTTGGGTTGATCAGACAGTGGTTGGACCTTAGTGTGTATCCTCATATTGACAAAGAGACTAATGCCTATAGTATATGGAAGAAATTGGTTGAGTTGTATGAGCTGAAGAACGTACAGAATAAAGCATTTATGATTCGCAAGTTGGAGAATATGAAATATAAAGAAGAGGATTTAATGACAAAGCATTTGAGCAGGTTCCAGGATATTGTGAATCAACTTACAGCCACAAATATTACATTAGGTGATGAGTTGTAAGCATTGTTGTTACTTAGTTCCTTGCCTGATTGTTAGGAAGTTCTGGTTGTTATTTTAACTAACTCAGCTCTAAATGGAAAGTTGACATTGTTAATGGTGAAAGAGAACATGTTGAATGAAGAAGCCAAAAAGAAAGAGCATAGTTTGATTGGTACCTTTACTCAATCAAAAGCACTAATTGCTGAGTCAAGAGGGAGAAGCCAAACTAGAAATTCCCATAGATCTGAAAAATTTGGCAGCCGCAACAAGTCAAGAAGTAAGTTCAGGATTAGAAAAGAAGTAACTTGCTCCCATTTTGGCAAGAAAGGACATTTCAGAAAAATTGCAGGTTCCTTTAGAGAAAGAAGAAAAGGGAAAAAGACGAAGATAGAGAAAAGGAGAATAATAAAAGATAGTGTTGCAGTTGCATCATTTTAACTATTAGGTCCATAGGTGCAATAAGGATAGAATGAGGAATATTGATAATCTTCATATTAATGGGTAGCAACATTTATGTGGCAGTTAGTGGAAGAGGATAAGTCATAGGGTATTCAGTATGTTAGTGGGCTGCAACATTTATGTGGCAGTTAGTAGAAGAGGAAAGGTTATGGGGGGTATTCAGTTAGTGGGATGAGAATATATATGAGAGGCAGAGAAAGAGAAAGCTATGTAGGAATTGAGTATAGTATTGGAGCCTTAGGGCAATGAGGCTTGCAAACCTTCAAAGTTTAGTAATTTATTTTTCTATTTTTTCTTTTCCATTTTGTGATTATATCTTTGTAATTAGGATTATCTCCACTTTTCTATAATGAGACACCTAGGTTCCTATCAAAGTGGTATCATAGCTCTCGATCCAGGAGTTGTGGTCTGTACCAAGGTGGAGATTCCAGTATTTGAAGGAGAAGAAGCCTATTGGTGGTTAATCAACATTATACGATATTTTGATACGATGAGATTACTGGAGAAGGAGAAGCTACCAGTGGTTGTGAAGGGTTTCAGAGGTTGTGCTCTTAACTGGTGGCTATGGTGGAAAGTGTACAACCCTTAGGTGACTTGGGTAGCTTTCATGACGGCAGTACTCAAGCAATTTTAGGCTGAGCATGATCCAAATCTACTAATCTTTGTCTGGGATGAAGAACCTGAACCAGAACTATCATGGGAATCAATAGCATTAAGAGATCATAGTGAAGGGTCCATTAGTAGTGCTCTTGATGTTACTGTAGCATCTGAAACACACAGGGAGATGGAATTGAAGGTCATTGAATAATTTTCAAAGAAAGGAGAAGAGCATTGGAAGGAGGTTACTACTATGGTGGAAGACTATTTTTTGGGTCGCATGATGGTGAGACAGTCGCATCTAGGTGACGAAGAGAGGGTAGAGATGGAGAAGGAGTTGAGTTGTGCGGTAGTTGAGCAAAGGTAGAAATGGTGCATGATGGCCACAAAATTATGGTCTTGGGTGGTCTGGCCAATGACCCACCACCACCAGAACCATAAGATTTATCTCCTTTCGCGGAAAGAGATGGGATGATTTCGGGTCCATTGCGATGCATCAGGAAGATGGAGAGAGAAATTTGCGTGAATAAAGAGGAGGAAGGATGGATAGAATTGGGTTTACACCAGTTGAGTACCTTTCCAAACCTAAAGGGCCAAGCCCCTAATGAGGCACAAATAGGATCATATCAAAAGGAAAGAAATAACCCTCTAGTTACTCAAGCACTTACAACCAAAATAATGGATTTTGTTTTTGGCTCATGGTCTAACATAAACAATGAAGATGAATTTGATAAAGCAAACCTATTGCATTCTAGTGGTGAAGCCCAGCGAAAAGAGGTATACAGGAGAAAACAATGAATTCCATGGAGAAGACGCTAAGTTCCATGGACAAGACAAGAAGCAGATGTGTGAGCAAGGTATTTCTGCCCAGGAACTTTTCCTTGCTCCTAGTTATTAGAACCAGTTAGAACCAATTTGGTCACTCCTTCACAAATTATTTCTACCCAAAAAACATATGCCCAAATCTTTAATAATAAATTATAAGCCCAATATTGAAGCAATATACCTAACACAATTCAATGAAAAGGAGGAGTGGGTCTGACAAAATCAAGAGAGGGGTGAATTGGTTTTATAGAGTTCAATAATAAAGAACTTCAAAATTAAATAACAATTGCAATACAAACACAAATAAAAGTTGAAAGTAAAGAGGAAAAGGTTGAGAGAAATGCACATACGAATTTTATACTAGTTCGACCACAATCCATGACCTACATCCAATCTCCAAGAAAATGCTCAATATTTTCTTCACTTGCTAAACTTTCTCTTACAAGGACTCCGACAAACCTTCCTCTACCTTAGCCTTAAAATAGAGTTACAATAGTTTCTTTCACCAATGATACCACCAAACATTCCTCAACTTCTACCTGAAGAAGAGTAACCTATTTCACTAGAACAAAAAATTATCCTCACTTTTATGCTCTTATAAGATGAGTTACAATGGATCCCAAAAACAAAACTCTCTCTATAGAGTGGATACACAAATTTAGAACTAATTAGGAGGAGAAAAATGGAAATAACAAATTTTTAGCAATTCCTCACATTTTGATTTGAGCAAATGGTGTGTCTTGAACTTCTCCAAGACTTCTTATTTATAGTTTAAAGCTTCCTCATGTTTTTCTAATTGTTGGAGGCAGAGAAAATTGGGAAAAATTGGCATCTAATTCGCAGGAGTTAATTTCATGTACAAAACACATAGTTGCTCCTTTTGTTCTCTGATACTTGCTCCTTTGCCCAGTAGTCGCTCTAATAATCGCTCATTTTCTCTAGTTTATGTATTGCAGCATATCATCCAATTTTGAGCATTGGAGCATTCATTTACACTTAAAAGAGCTTGACCCAATTATAAAGTGGTATAAATGGCTTATCTCTAATAATAATGGAAATCAAATTACGAGTAAGGAAACGTTTTATAGGAAAATCAAATTTGAAAACTTTCCTTCTATACTTAAATTTGAAATTCAAATATAAGACACATGTTAAAAACCATCTTTAACATTTAAACAACATTAAGAGATTTTAATAAATCAATCTTAACTAATAAGGGGGTTTGAATAAATCAAACACATGCTCAAATAACTTAATTTACATATCATCATCAAAACTTAGAAACCCAACATTCTCCCTTTTTTATGATGACCCCATTATGAAACATAATCAACAATTTGAGCATGGCAAAGGAATATAGAAATCAATAATCATTTCATACATCACATGTTTAACAATAATTAGAGTTGACAACAATAATATCGAAGTCAAACATATTAAAGAAAGAGAGTTTAGAAAAGGCTCCTGCTTAATTCATGAGCTCCTCCTTAATCCTTGGAGGCTTGCTATGCTCCCCCTTAAGCCATAAACTTGTTTAAAGGTGAGCTTCGCCTAATTTCATTCTCCAAATTGATAAACTTGTCATTTCTCCCCTTTTAGCATCAAAAAGGTAAAGTGTAATGCAAAGATAGTCCAAAACTCATAGCAAAAAACACAGTAAACATAGTCATAATAACATAATATAATTCCAAATCTATGAAGATGTAAAGCACTATGATCAGGATAACATGACAAAATATATAAGATTGGGTAATCATACCAAATTTTCATATTTTCAAAATCATATTGAAAAAATTTAGAAGATTGAGAAACAATTTAAGAAAATATTTTAGAATAAACTTTCAAAAGAAATTTTGAGTGATACTTAAGGGTGTGCAAGAACAGATGGTTCTTAATAAAACTACCCAAAAGAACACTTTTTTCTTTCTAACTATTTATCTTCATGATATTCAACATTCATCATCAAAACTTGTAGTGGACCTTTTGTGTTCCTCATCACTTGGTATGCCAACATGAACAACAGAGAGAATTTTTGCAGTACCAAACAATGCAAAGTTTCCAAAGCCAATACTATCACATCCTAAAGTATAACTTAATCTTTGATCATCAAAGATAATATTAATACTCAACACGTAGATTTTTCAGTTCATTGTTCCTCTTGTCACAACCAAATTAGAAAAGGATAAATTAACAAGTTAAAGATTCATCAAGCTTCAAGAATATATCCATTCCATTTTTTGTAAAAACACCAAGCACATAACATAACACTATTCTTAGAGTCATGACTCTTAGATCATATACCAACAAAAGGCAAAGATAATCACTTGGGCTTTAGAAGATCAGACTGAGACCACTGGGAACCAAAAAGTAGCAGTATTGAGAGAGACAAATAATTCTATTTGGATAATCAATCGAAAAACAAGCCAGCATCTCAAAATCAGACCAACATTTAGCAACTCAAATCAATACTAGAAGAAGGTATCTCAGAAATTCAAATATAAGGAACATGCTAAAAACCATCTTTAACATTTAACCAACATTAAGAGATTTAAATAAATCAATATCAACTAATAAGGGGGTTTGAATAAATCAAACACATGCTTAAATAACTTAATTTACATACCATCATCAAAAATTTAAAAACCCAACATTCTCCCTCTTTTTGGTTATGACCCCATTATGAAACATAATTGATATTTGCAATACATTTGACATTTTATCTTGTTTAGTCTTTCTTAATTAACTAAGATTAAGCTTTCTTTTAATAATTTTGCTTAGGATTCTTATTTAAATCATTTGAATTGTTTCTTTAGTTAAGTTCAGTATTTTTCTCACTTTTAAGTTTAGTTTTCTCATTAACTTGTTTTATTTGTCTTTAGGTAAACTTGAAGGTAGAATTAGCACTCATTTAGAAGAAGAAATTAGAGGAAATTGCATTTTGGAGAGCCAACGCCTGAGCGCCCAATCCAACGCTTGAGCGCTCACATGATAGTGAGAATTTAAACAATTTTATGGAGGTCCAGTGTGTAACACCTTGAAAAACATGTTAGGCTTGTATATGGTTACAAAGGTAGCCTAATACTTACTTAATATCTCTGTGTAGTTTTGTGTCTTTCTGAGCACGTTTAGTCACATTACTGTAACACTATGTGTGAAATATAGCTGTTATTTACTCCAAAAATGGCTTAAATTGCTTAGTTAGTGAAAATAAATGTGGAAAGTTGTTTCCAGGTCACAAATGTGTGAACTGTGCTACAATTAAAGTTTGAGGTTAATCGGAGTTAGTTTGACATTTTTAAGCATACTGGTTATATGTTTTAGTGTCAGATTGACCCCCAGCTGCTATGAAAAAAATTAAGAAATGATGAAACAAGATTTTTAATGAAGCTTAAGATTTATTTTGAATTTGTTGTAAGCTAAGAAATCAGATTTGGTGAAATTTGAGTATTCTTAGTAGATCGAGGTTTTAGTGCTTATCTGTGAGAAGCTAAATTTGGCTCCTCTTTATAAGTAGTCTCATGACTGAGGGTGAGAAAGACAAAAGGAAAACAGAAAAGAGAAGAGAAAAGAAAGAATGGAACCATGGAGGAGAAAGAAGAAGGAGAAAGAGGAGAAGCCAAGAGGCAAGTCAGAATTGAAGAGCTTGGATCCATCTTTGACCATTTTCAAGACCTTGAGGTAAGGGGAAACTTGTATGGATTATATTTCTTTTCTTTCATTTTTTGTTCTTGAGGGACTTAATGAAGAATTTGAGGTTTGATGATTGATTTCATGATTCTTGAGTTGAATCTTGATGTGGATAGATTGGTTGACTTAGGAACTAATTTGTTGATGTGCTGAGATGAAGTTTTCATCAATTGGAAGCCTAATTCCCATTTAGGTCAGTTTTGGGGGTTTAAGTTAATGTTGGGGTTTTGATTCACAAAGTGTTGAATTGAATGAAATTGAAGTAGTTTAAGAGTTGCTATATGTAGTTCGACATTGTTAGAGGTTAGAAATCACTTGAAATCGAGTTTTGAGTGATTGAAATAGGGTCTAGTTCAATGGAATAGTATTCGTACCTGTAAAATTCTACAAATTCTAAGTTCTGCATTAGGCGTCGCGGCGCAAGGCCTAGCACACCGCAACATGAGTGTGATGCACGTCTAGATTTTTAGGACACGAGAGATGGGCACTTCGACTTGGCACTTTGAGTGTCGCGACATGTTGAAGAATAGGGGTGCCCGCCAAGACATAGCACAAGGATGTCACGACGTATGCAGCATTTCCTGCTAGTACTTGAACCCATGGCTTGGGCGTCGCAGCGTGGCACAGAGCATGCCGCAGCGTGAGTGCCAAAGAGCAACTTTGAGTTGTGTTTGATGACTTAGAGTCTTCCAGTGGTGTAGTTTTCTTCTTTTACACTTTTTAATGAGTGATGAGATTCTAGTAGGAGTATTTAATGAAGAGTGGATGATTTTGAATTATAATGATCTATAGTGCTAATTATGTGCGATAATTAGTCATAATTTTATACATATATTATATATTATGATGATTTGAGGAAATGAGCTTCCCTAAGTATTGGAATCATTCATGTATACTCTTTTGAGAGTATTAAAGTACTTCTATAAGTATTTGATGAAGTATTGTGAATTGAACTCGAAATGCATATAAATCAATTGTGAAACTAGTTATAGGAAGTAATTAGTAATTGTTTTGCATGAGAGGTTTGTGGAGCATGTTGAGTTGTATATATTCTCTCTATATGATTGTTGAATCATATTGATTTGTAATGCTAATTATGGGAGTTTAATTAGTAATAATGATATACTTGGTTGTATAAGTTGCCTTTTTAAAAAAGTAAGTGCCCCGTAGATATGGGTGATTGCTTTTTGAAAGGTGTGAGCTCCGTAGATGTGGGTGTTTGTTTTTAAAAAGTAAGAGCGCCGTAGATGTGGGTGATTGCTTTTTGAAATGTATAAGCCTTGTAGATGTGGGTGATCTATATTAGGTAAGGTGGATTATATCCTTCCTAATATAGTGTTAAAAAGGATGGATTTCCTTGTTCATTATCGATAATTGTGTAGTTGATGGACTTCACTACCTGGGGGGAATGAATTTCCTCTATGATAATGATGTTTGCTGCATGGACTTCCAGTGCTTGTTCAAGGTTATGGTTGTGATTTCCATTACTTTGTTCAAGTTTCATGTGTTCATGACATTACTATGGAATTGGAGGTTCTTGGATATGGTATCATACATTATTTATTTTCATACTTAGAATTTTGCATAGGCATAAATACTAGACATAACTTGGCATAGCATGACAATTGTATAGGTAGTTACTTTCATAACATTATTCATGCATTGCAATTGTATGGACGATTGCGTGTTTCTAAAATGGAGATGTTGTTTGCTTCGTGATGAAATATTTTTTTATAGTTGTTAATATTATCTCGAATGAATATATATATATATATATATATATATATATATATATATATATATATATATATGTATATATATATATGTGTGTGTGTTTATGTATATGCTAGTATTAGAATACTTCTCTTGAGATATGATTTCTCACCCCGATTATGTTGTCATGTAAATCCAGTGCGAGATCTTCGAAAGGGAAGAAGAAGATGTGAGGTTTAATACAAGTATAGGTGCTGTTGTGAACTGAGCTTGTATATATATTATATTTGCTTAGTTGTTTTCAGTTATGTATAACAGTATGCCTTGTTGAGGCTGTGATGTATATATATAGTTATTCATTCATGGCTTATATTTTCTATATAATACTGTTATGTTATATTGGAAATTGCATAGCTGTAGTAAGTAGCGTACTTGAATCTAATCACTGTGATATACTTTGGTTATATTGTGATTATTGAATTCAGGATGTTACACAATGCCTGAGTGCCCATCTTAAGCACCTAAGCATGTGAATGCAACATCGAAGACCAATTTTTGATGTTCTGGGAATCTGAGCACCCAGAAGCCAGTGCCTAGGCGCTGGGTGTTATGACAGTTGTGTGTTTCTCTGTCTATAAATAGGAAAAGTTGTGTTCTTGGGCATCATTGAGAGAGAGAAACAGAGGCACAAATCCTATTTCGATGTGTGGTGCATCCAAGCTTGAAGATTAAGGATTTTTTTCAATCCTTCCACCTTTCTTCCATGGAGTTTGTTGGGTTTTCTTCTTTGATTTCTCCTTTCTCCATGTGTACTTGAAATTCTCTAGTTAGGGTGATGATGATTCTTGTTCTTGGATGATGTAAACTTATTTATGTGTTTAATCTAATTTTCTATTTCATGATTTACGTGTTTATCTATTCTCTTAATGTTTTTCTTGATTTGGCCAATTTTGGAATGATTTTATGGTTTACGTATGATTTGAAAAAATTGTGCACGAACCTATAACTTGTGATAAACACCTCAATTTCTGCAATCACTAGGAATAGACGTTGTGGGTTGTTTGATCTTTTTTTTTTGTTCTCTTATTTTTTATAAAGTCTTCCCTATTTAAGGTTATACTAAGGGATTAGTTAACTCAAAAAAGTGTGAATATTATTAATATACCAAGGGATTGGATATTGATTAATTTTGAAAATTTGATTGTGAATCTTGGAATAGAACTTAGTTAAACTAATCTTTGAATTTGCATCTATAGAGTTCAAGTGAAATCTAAATCTTAACACTTTGATATTATTGTTTTTTAACTTTTGCCTAATTGCTTTGTTTTACTCTTATTAATTTTAAAAATTTTCTTGTTAGTGTTTCCTTTTATTTACATTTTTATCAACTCTCACTTTTCGATAACTTGAATAGTGTTGATTTAACGAATTTAGTAATTATCAACATAATCCTCGTACGAACGATGTCTTACTCTTCATTTTATTACTTTTGTGATTTAGTGCACTTGCTAATATCACGACAATAATCAACAATTTGATCATGGCAAAGGAATGTAGAAATCAATAATCATTTGATACATCACATGTTTAACAATAATAAGAGTTGGTAGCAATAATATAGAAGTAAAAAATATTAAAGAAAGAGAGTTTAGAAAAGGCTCCCCCTTAATTCATAAGCTCCATCAATCTCAACTAATAAGGGGGTTTGAATAAATCAAACACATGCTCAAATAACTTAATTTACATATCATCATCAAAACTTAAAACTAAGAGGGTCTTTGGAGAAAAAGATGTAATTTTTTGTGATAAAGATGTTCATGCTTTATATTTCGGTGGGCAAATACATGGCCACATTGCAGCATCCTTGAGTTCTCTAGAAAATAAGTTTCACATGCTAGATTGGGTGCTTCAATTGTTGCCCAAAAACCCTAACAAGCCTCAAACAACTCCTCATTTACTTGGTTTATCTAGCCATTTGCCATGGGTCGAGCTGCATTTGAAGAGTGGTGTCATTATACTAATTGCATAGCAAAAATGGTTGGCTTAATCATGGTAGTTATAATGGGCTAATATTAGCCATTCGATTTTGATGCAGATTAAAAGTTGCAAACTCAAGTGTAGGTTGTTTCAAGTAATATATTTTCGGGAGTCCGAGGTCAATCCACAGGGAATTGATGAAGAAAAATGTATTTAACGAAAGGAAAATACTTTTGTCACAACAATAAAAATAATAAAACTTAGTCATAAATAAAAAAGATTTACTTAGGTTAGGAGATCTACTCTTGGAAAATAAAATAAGGACAAAATTAATTCTTTTTATAACTTAATTAGAATCCACACATAATGGAGGTTCCAATCGAAAAATACAATAATCAAAGTTCATTAAAAATTATATACGTAATTATATTATGATTCCTTTCATTATTTATTAATAACACCACTTATAAATGGGCTCAAGCATTCATTGTGTCAATCTCTTGTCTACAATGAATCAAGATCTCTACTTTACAAAGAGAGTTTCTAAATTAATTGGAAACAAAATACAACACGTATAATAACCACTTGAAAATATATCATTTAAGCATAAGAAAGAAATGAATCTAACTTTATTTCACTACCAAGAGCTTTACCCTTTCACCCAATTAAAATTAAACTTAGTTACTCATAGACAAGAAGAAAGAATAAGAAGAAGAACATGACTTCAATTTAGAACATAAGAAAACTACTACAAGAAAAACAAGAAACAAAATAGCATCATTTTGCTACCTAACACCTAACACCTTCAATGATCTGCCAAGGTTTCCTTTTATAGAGGATTAGGGATACAAAATAACAATTGAGTTATGAGTGAATGGATGAGTGAAAAATGAGTGAAAAATGTCAAATGACTTTTGATGAGTAAAAAATTATAAAGATTCTTTGTCTCTGAAATCATTTAGCTCTGAAGTCATTACATTCGTTATTTTTTACCAAGTGGTCTTCATGAAAATTGTAGGCCTGAATCTTAGCTTTCAGATGCCACTAGAATCACCTCAAAAGGGCATCTACAGCTCGAGATATGACCCAATTACTACACAGTATTCAGGCTCAGTTACAGTTCCTCTGTTCTAACTTCCAAGCCTAATATGACCTCCACGGAATCCTATTTGAGTCTTGTGTTCTCATGAAAGTTGTTGCTACAGATATCAAAATTTCAGCCCAATCCAGATCTGACAGCCTGAGTTATGCTCTGATTATTGTACACTGTTTAGGTTCCAATCACAAAACTCGTATTCTGACTTCCAAGCCCAATTAGTTCCACTAGATGTTGACTTTGATCTCGAGCTCTTATGAAAGTTGTAGAGATCTGTCTTATCTTTCCAACAAGGTAAAATAAATAATTAGTATACATCTATAACTCAAGATATGGCCAAAATACAGAAATAATGTAAGACGTAAATCATGCTGAAAAAATTAATTAAGTCCAATTTGAGTCCAAACTTACAAAATATAACCAAGCTCAATCAATTAAGTACATAGAGAGTGTAACTGACTAAAAATGAGGGTTTATTAATGTATCAAATATGTGATTATCAAATTCTCTCACACTTAACTTTTTGCACTCCTGGGCAAAACACACAAAAAACTAGGAGAAAAAAAACAACACAGACTCAAAAGCTAAACATTCGAAAAGACTCCATTTCTAATAATATTTAAGAATAAAGAGCAACCAATCATTCAAGTAATCAAAACATTTATGAGGTAACGTTTCTTCACATCTCAAACCAACAAGCAAGAAAACTTCAATTGAAAAGCATGAGTCAAGAATGATAGACCTTCACAAGATTCACTCTCAATCTCTCAAGTATTTAAAAGGTAGGCATTTCACTCAATTCAACCTATGAAAATTGCACTACCATAAGCTTGCTTATCTTCTACTTCTCCACTACTTAGAACACATGCACACACAAATCATGAGGATTTTATTCAAGGTAGTAAAGGATAAGGTAATATGGATATAACAAGTTAAATACCAAAGAGAATAAAAGAGCATGAGAGTTGAGTTCAATTAACAAGTATGAAAGTTCATCCCAACACTACCTAATACTAATTCCCTTTACATATTTTTTTCTTTCCTTTATTGCCTTGCTGACCCTTCTTTACACAATTTTTTTTATTTTTTTATTTTTTTTAAAGATGAACGTAATATATACATTTAAACAATTTTTTTTAAACCATTCTATACACACACCCCCACACTTGTTCAAGAACTCATCCAATGATAAAGCTAATGTTCTCTTATTCCTTAAGGTCAGGTAAAAAGCATGGTTTTTCATTTAAAGTACATAATGAGTTCGAAACAAAGAATGGTCAAATAAGCTCAAAGGGGTTAAGCAAGGGGAAATAAGTCATTTCCAATGCTTTACGTTGGCAGGAATCAGAGAATTTACAAGAAGTCATAAGAGTGCTTGATATCATATTAGGAATTAGAGAATTTTCAAGAAGTTATAAGAGTGTTTGATATCATATTGAGACAATATGTTGCTAAGCAAGGATGGCTATTTGATTAAAGTAGTTATTTCAAGAAAAATGTCTTAATCATATTTATGTATGCATATGAAAAAGTAGTCTAAAAAAGAATCAAAGCAAGTTCTAGAGTAACAATTCCATGAGTGAAATTCACACAAGAAAGAAGACAATGGTACAAAAGTTCAATCCATTCATCAATAGGCTCAAAATCTCACAAGGCATAATTCTATAATTCTCAGTCCACCAATTCAACATCCATAACCAAACATGTGAATTTTAAGAAAGAAGACAATTTACTCAATCATGCAAATTTCCCTGAATTTGAATTACTACTTCCACACAATTCACATGAAAGAAGAGAATGGTATAAATGTCTCAAGAAGAAAAATGCCTCAATCATATTTATGTATGCATATGAAAATGTAGTCTAAAAAAGAATCAAATCAAGTTCTAGAGTAACAATTCCATGAGTGAAATTCACACAAGAAAGAAGACAATGGTACAAATGTTCAATCCATTCATTAATAGGCTCAAAATCTCACAAGGCATAATTCTATCATTCTCAGTCCACCAATTCAATATCCATAACAAAAAATGTGAATTTTAAGAAAGAAGATAATTTACTCAATCATGCAAATTTCCCTGAATTTGAATTACTACTTCCACACAATTCACATGAAAGAAGAGAATGGTATAAATGTCTCAAGAAGAAAAATGCCTCAATCATATTTATGTATGCATATGAAAATGTAGTCTAAAAAAGAATCAAATCAAGTTCTAGAGTAACAATTCCATGAGTGAAATTCACACAAGAAAGAAGACAATGGTACAAATGTTCAATCCATTCATCAATAGGCTCAAAATCTCACAAGGCATAATTCTATCATTCTCAGTCCACCAATTCAATATCCATAACCAAAAATGTGAATTTTAAGAAATAAGACAATTTACTCAATCATACAAATTTTCCTGAATTTGAATTACTACTTCCATACAAACTAGTTGTCTACCCAGTTACTCCTTACTCTGCCACCAATTTTGATGTGTCTCAAGAGTAAATAATTTACTCTTTACTCTGCCATCCCTAATTACTTTGGTTATTAATAAATTGCTGACAAACATATAAACACAAAAAACATATTAACAAACACACTTCCTAATTTTTGTTTTTGGTTTATTTTTTGGTTTTTTTTACACAACTATTCTTCCTCCCAAACAGATCACAACATTGTCCTCAATGTCAAAACATAGATAGGTAAAGGATAGAAGATAGTACCTGTTGTTGTAATTACTGAAAAGAGAAATCTTACATAAATTAAAACAAAAACAAAGTATGATAAATAAAACTAAAGATAAAAGAAAGTTATAGATGAAGTGCCAGATCACACTCTTGTTCTTTACTGCCTCCCTTACTACTACCTTCTGACTAATCTATCTAAGCTATTACTGGTTCAGGTTTATAAACAAAAGCTTGTAATTTATCAATTAATTCATCAACAGTAGAACCAGATATAAGGAGTTGTCTTGCCGAAGGTGTGATAAAGCTTTATTCCACAGCATGGTCAACAAAAGATAACAAATTATCAAAGAAATTATTAACATTCAACAAATCTATGGGGTTTATGGTGGATGTTCAGTTGGGCCCAAGAGATAATTTGAAAAACTTCTTCCAAAGTACCTAAACCACCCGGTAAAGCAATGAATGCATCAGAGTTTTCAAGCATTATCCTCATTCGTCCATGCATAGATGATACTCGAATTTTCAGCCCAATTATTTGTCCAATGATGTTCCTTTGAGTTAAAGGTTCAGGAATGATACCTAATACTTGACCACCTCTTATATGTGCGGAAAGTGATACAACCCCCATTAACCCAATGCTACCTCCCTCATATACCACATGAATATTTTTCGCAGCAAGTGTTCTACTAACAGTGGTTGTTGCGTTTACAACCTCTAAACCCTTCCCATAACTTGTTCTACAAAATACACAGATACTAATAAATCTACGAACTGAAGAAGAAGCTCCCTCCATTTCTACACTCACACTCTCTTTGAATGATTATGAGTTACAGGAAAGTGAAGAAAATGAAGTGTTTAAATAGGGAAGAGAATATAAAAAGTAATAATAGCTCCTATATGGGTAGGTTGGCTGTTCTCAGAAAAGTTTGAATTTAAGAAACATTTTTTTAATTTTTTTAATTTAATTTTTTTTATTTTTTTATTTTTATTTATTTATTTATTTTTAGACTTCAAGAAAATCATCAAGGTAAAGAAGTCTAGAAACCCCTGAAGGATCCCACTAAAAGGATCGTCTGTCCAAAACCAAAATACAACAAAATCATACAAAGATAAAATAATAATAACAAATGATGACATACCTTTGTGTACAGGTTTCATGGCAGATCTTTATACTGCGCGTCATGAGTGCAGTAATACTAAGACGGCTCAGCTAATCTTGGAATTCTTCTCCCTCTCGCTTATTTGAAGAAAAGAGAATTAAGAAACCATTGTGGGTTTCCATCTTGGGTCTAGAACCTGGAGAGCTCACACTTGGGTTTGTAACATCAACAAAGATGCTAAAATCTAAAATCCGCAATGTCCAAGATCCAGAATGCCCCATCCTAGGGCGCTGAGAGCTCCTTCTAATAAAAGAGAGGATCAAGCTCAGATGCTTGATACGCTTTGGCAGCCGCGGGTTACTTCTCACTAATAACTAAAGTGGGACGCTTCTACCTGTCTTTTAACTCCACAGTGCCTAGATGGTGAACATTGGGTTGTGGAGTGCGGCTCTCTACAGGGCATGGCACACGAACCTTATTTACGGACCAGCGTGCGAAGGTCCACTCGAGTCAATGACATGTGTCCGCAACCGGGGGCTCCTAATCTAATCATAGACTAAGTACAACCGAAGTTTCGCCCTTTTTATCTTTTTTTTTTCCTTTTATCTTTTTTTTTCTCTTTTTTTTATTTTTTCTTTTTTTATTCTTTTTTTTTAAAGAAATGTACAAGATAATATATACATTGTGATTGTAGCTCACATCTTCCTCTGGTTTTATGTCTAGTAACGGCTTAAACACCTTCTATGAGTTGAGGATAAGCTTCCTATCCAATTTTCTTATAAATTGGCAAACAGGGTTTTTGGAGTTAGATTCCCAAGACTATAACGCTCTTGCTCGTCCCTGAAAAGATTCCACAAACTAAGAAGTTCACGCTGCACATATCCACAAGAATGCGTCTCAAAAGTCAATAAGATATTATCTAATGACTCCTTACTCAGTCCATTCTTAATGAAGAAAATTTATCTTTTCTGTTTGCGGAAACCATTCCCAAAGAACGGCATCGCGTATTACAATTCTATCATGCACATTTGTAATAAACTTTGATTCTTTTTGCTCTTCTCCTTTTTGAATATAAACTTTTACCGAGACCCGGTATGTATGGGACAAATGAATCTGAAGATTCACCAGCTAAATGAACCTTTGCTTCGATTATCTAGCATATATCTTCTGGGATGCCCTTGTACATTAACAGTTTCAGTCTTTCACACATAGCTTCATAGATTTTGGTTAGAGCATTTTTAGGAACAGAAGGGAAATGCTTTCTTAGATTTGAGAGAATGACATCCAATTTGAAGGAGAAGGAATCGATTATTATGGGAAACTAAAAAATAACTGACTTGAGAGTCACAGAGTACCGTTATTCGCCACTTAACTAGGAACACAAAGAACTGCAAAAAGAAAGAAACAAAATTAAAATAAATTCTAGTCATAACAAAGATTAGAAAGGGATATGGATTCTGCCTTAACAACTTGATGTTTCAAAAATGGTTTGAGTCTTTGTCCATTGACCTTAAATACATTACCATTCCTAGGGTTCTCAATGTCTATGGCCCTATGAGGATACACATGTTTGACAATAAAAAGACTAGTCCACCTAGATCTCAAATTTTCAGGGAATAAATGAAGACGATAGTTATAAAGCAGAACTTTTTGACTAATTTCAAAAGATTTTCTCAAAATTGATTTGTCATGAAAAGCTTTTGTTCTAACTTTATAAATCTTTGAGTTTTCATATGCATCATTTCTTAATTCCTCAAGTTCATTTAATTACAATTTGCATAACTTGAAAGAATCATCAAGATTTGAATTGAAAACTTTAATTACCTAAAATGTTTTATGCTCCAATTCTATAGGCAAATGACAAGGTTTTCCATAAACTACCTGATAGGGTGACATGCCTAAAGATGTTTTGTAAGTAGTACGATAAGCCCAAAGTGCATCATTTAATCTTAAAGACTAATCTTTACGATTTGGGTTAACCATTTTTTTTAAAATTTGTTTAATTTTCCTATTTGCTAATTCTACTTGTCCACTTGTCTGAGGGTGATAAGGGGTAGCAATTTTATGTATGATGCTATATTTCTTCATTAAAGATTCAAATAGTTTATTACAAAAATATTTTCCCCCATCACTGATGATAGCTCAAGGGATTCCAAATCAACTCAAAACATTTTCTTTTAAAAATTTAAGAATAGTTTTGTGATCATTGTGTCGACATGAAATCGCCTCAAACTATTTTGAGACATAATTAACTACAACCAAAATATGCACAAATCCAAATGATGATGGAAATGGACCCATGAAATCAATTCCCCAATAATAAAAAATTTCATTGACAATGATAGGGTTCAAAGGCATCATGTCTCTTTTAGAAATGGAACCCAATTTTTGACAACTTTCATAACTTTTACAAAAAATATAGCTGTCCTTAAATAACGTGGTCCAACAAAATCCACACTGTAAGATTTTTGCAGTTATTTTCTTTGAAGAAAAATGACCTCCACATGCTTTTGAATGATAAAATTTAATGATACTACTTACCTCATTGTCGGGTACACATCTCCAAAAAATTTGGCCAGGAAAATATTTAAACAAATATGGGTCATCCCAATAGAAAATTTTCACCTTAATCAAAAACTTTTTTCTGTCTTGGTGCATCCATTGAGGCGGCATCTTACCTGTTACAAGAAAATTGACAATGTTAGTAGACCAAGGCATGGAATTGATAGAAAATAAAAATTCATTAGGGAAGGAATCATTAATAGGTGTGCTATCAAAAGATGAGACTGTTGTAAGTCTGGACAAATGATCTGCAATAATATTTTTGACTCATTTCTTGTCTTTTATTGTGATGTTGAATTCTTGAAGCAACAAGATCCACCGTATCAACATAGGTCTGGCATCCTACTTAGATATTAAATATCTAATAACAACATGAACAGTAAAAACAAAAGTGGAAGAACCAATTAAATAAGCTCAAAATTTGTCTAATGCAAAAATTATAGCAAGTAGTTCTTTTTCAGTAGTGGTGTAATTCATTTGTGCACTATTCAAAGTTCAACTTGTGTAATAAATTACATGAGGCTTACCTTCCTTTCTTTGGCCTAAAACAGCGCCAACAACAAAATCACTAGCATCACACATCAACTCAAAAGGTAAAGACTAGTTGGGGGATTTCATGATAGGAGCAGATGTCAAAAGACCAATTAATTTTTCAAAAGATTTCTGACAATCTTTGGTCCAATCAAATGGTGCATCTTTTGTTAGAAGATTACATAATGGTCTAGATATGACACTAAAGTCCTTTACAAATCTTCTGTAAAATCCTGCATGTCCTAAAAAGGAATGAACTTCTCTGACTATTTTTGGGGAAGGGGAATGAACAATTAATTCAACTTTGGCCTTATAAACTTTAATTCCTTTAGAAGATAGCACATGACCTAACACTATTCCTGAGGTAACCATGTAATGACATTTTTCCTAATTTAACATAAATGTTTTTTCTTCACATCTTTTAAGAAGTTTTTCCAAATTATCAAGACAATTTTCAAAAGAATTTCCAAAAACTGTCAGGTCATCTATGAAAACCTTTAAATAATACTCAATCATGTCACTGAAAATACTTAGCATGCATCTTTGAAAAGTTGCCCGAGCATTACAAAGACCAAAAGGCATTCTTCTATATGCAAAAGTGTCAAATGGGCAAGTAAATTTGGTCTTTTCTTAATCCTCCAATACAATTGGTATTTGATTATACCCTGAATAACCATCAAGAAAATAATAGTAGGGATGTCCTGCTACTCTTTCCAAAATTTGATCAAGAAATGACAAGGGAAAATGATCTTTCTTAGTGGCAGCATTCAATTTTCTAAAATCAATACACATACGCCAACTGGATGAGACTCGAGTAGGTATTAATTCACCTTTTTTCATTTTCAACCACTGTTATTCCAGATTTCTTAGGCACAACTTGTGTAGGGCTTACCCACTAGCTATCAGAGATAAGATAGATACTTCCAACATAAAGTAATTTAAGAACTTCAGCTCTAACTACCTCTTTCATGTGTGGATTTAATCTTCTTTGAGGTTATTGAGATGTTTTAGCATTATCCTCTAAATGTATTCTATGTGTACAAATTAATGTATTAATGCCTTTTATATCCTTTAATGTCCATCCAATTGCACTTTTATGCATTTTAAGTACTTCTATCAATATACCTTCTTGTTCTTTGGTCAGAGATGAGGAAATTACCACTATAAGCTTTGTTCTTCTCCCAAAAATATGTACTTCAACCCAGCAGGTAATGACTTTAGTTCCAGTGTGAGTACTTCTTCATAGGTATCATCATTCATGGTTTTTAACTTTTCGAATCTCAGCTTCCATATTTTGTATTCCATTACCTGTGTACAGTCAAGCAAAGAGCATATTTCAGAAACATCATCATCTAATTGTGTAGCTGAATCAAATGAATTAATTAAACAAATTTCTAATGGATCAGAAGAACTCCTGATTTGAATATGATCATCTATAATGGCCTCAATCCCTTCAATTTCTTCCTTTCCATCATAAACTTCATGTGGTTGCTTGCATATGTTGAAAACATTAAGTTCTAGTGTTATATTTTCAAATGTTAACTTCACCACTCCCTTTCTGCAATTTATCAAAGCATTAGATGCTGCTAAAAATGGGCGACCTAAAATAGCAATAATTAACTTGCTACTATTTTTCATAGGTTTAGTTTCTAAGACAATAAAATTCACAAGATATATGAATTTATCAACTTGTACTAAGACATCTTCCACTATTTCTTTTGAAATTTTAATTGATCTATCAGCAAGTAGAAGAGTCGCGGAAGTTAGTTTTAACTCACCCAAGTTGAGTTACTGATAAACTAAATATGAAAGCAAATTAATACTAGTACCAAGATCAAGTAAAGCTCGTTCAATTTTATGTTCACCAATAATGCATGAAACTGTAGGATAACCAGGGTCTTTATATTTCAATGCATTATTGTTCTGAATAATGGAACTTACCTGTTCAGTCAAAAAGACATTCTTTTTCACATTATGTTTCCTTTTAATAGTGCACAAGTCTTTCAAAAATTTGGCATAACAATGAATCTGTTTGATAGCATCTAACAAAGGAATATTGACCTTCACTTGTTTAAGGATTTCAAAAATATCACTGTTATAGTTCACTTTACTTGAATTGTTTAATGCTTGAGGATATGGGGGTGAAGATGAGGGTTTGGTCTCCTTTTGGCTAAGTGGCTTATCAACTTTTTCCTCATCTTTGGGACTTGGCTCATCATTTTTCTCACAAGGTTCAGGAATTTGTTTTTCAACAACCTTTCCACTCCCAAGAGTTATCACTGACTTGACTTGATCTATTTGTTGACTTTCTGAACTACCTTTATTTAGGCTATACAGACTCTTGGGATTTGGTTGAGGTTGAGAAGAAAATTTTCCTTTCTCGTGAATGGCAAGTGCAAAAGAAAGTTTAGTAAGAGTGTCTTTTATATCAATCATGGCTTGAGTGTTTTGGTTATTAATGGCCTCTTGCTTTTTCATGAATGCATGCAATGTTCCCTCAATGTTTTTCCTATATGGTGGGACATAAGGTGCATATCCTTGAGAATTTTGTGAATCCTGCTATGCCTAAGGAGGTGGTGGTTGCATGAATTGTGCCTGATTATTGGTCCTCCAACTGAAGTTTGGGTGATTTCTCCATCCTGAATTATATTGTTAGTCATGGCAACCATTACCCAAGAGGGGGGTGAATTGGGTATAAATTTTTTTTCACAAATGCTCTTAAAATAAACACAAATATTTAAGCTATTAAATAAAAGAGAAAGAATTGTGAGATGAAGAATAAAAGCTTTAAGAATAGTAAATAAATAAATGTGCAATAATATAAAATTACGTAAAATAAAGAGATTGAGAAGAGAAAAGTAGGCACGGTATTTATCCTAGTTCGACCACTAACCCACTTGTGGTCTACGTCCAGTCCTCGAAAACAATCCGAGATTTTTCACTGTGTATACAAGCTTCAATAGGTGCTTGCAACCGTTACATAAAAGCTTCAATAGTAAGCATTTATACCTCTTTGTGAATTCCAATTATATGCACTAACTCTTTTCTCATTGATAGTTTGTCATCATCAAAAAGGGAGAAAATGTGTTTGGACGTATACCTTTGAAGACTTGTTTTGATGATAACAAACGTGAAGACTAAATGAAGATGATGAAAAGACCAAGTCCAAGTTTATATAAGATTAGCATTAGGACTTAGGTTTTGTTGTACGGAGTTCACTTTGATATCTCTCTATTTTCGAAAGAAAAGATAAAACTTATTTTTAAAAGAAACTTAGTGTCTTTAAAACACTTTTTCCAAAACTGACTTGTATTGATTTATTTGAATAGAGCTTAGTCTATTCGAATAAACACTTTCACGAGGTTCTATTTTTAAAGATGCTATTCGAATAACATTATAGCTATTCGAATAAATGAGTTTCTCAGAACTGTGTTTATAAGTGATTTATTCGAATAACTCAAACGTTATTCAAATAAACCCTTTTCTATCTGAACAGTTTTTAACCAAGTTATTCGAATAACACAGAGGTTATTCGAATAACCCATATCAGATGGCTTTTTCACAATGCCTTCAGGAACAGTGTTATTCGAATAAAATGTTAAGCTATTCGAATAAACACGTTGATCACGAACACTGATATGGAAACAAACAAGTTTTTAATTCGGTTAAATGGCTTTTAATTCTACCCAACGACTATTTCTTCTAATTTTCTTTATAAATAGGAACCTTGGGTCACGACTAAAATTACCTAATACTCTGAATTATTTTCTGCTTGCTCTAATCTGTGATATTATTTTCTACGCTCTTTTTGATTAAAAACTTTGAGATATTTCTGTGAGAGCTTCATTAACACTTTAATTTGTATTACCTGCTCTGAGTGAGAGTTTCTCTTCATCTACTTTTCTGTTCTTCTATATTGAGGGTGAGGTATCCTTTAAGGTTTGTATAAGGGTGAGGTATCCCTTCAAGGTTTGTATAAGGGTGAGATATCCCTACAGGCTGAGGCTTTAGCACAAGGGTAGAGTTTCTCTGTGTGTGAAAAGTGCTCTTTTATGTAACAGTTGCAAGTACCTATTGAAGGGAGCCAAATGCCTCTTGGTGACGATGGTGCTCAATTTGAAGAAGAGGCAAAGCAAAATAAAATTGATGAAGAAGAAGGTGATTCCCTTAAAGAGCCAAGTATGCTAGAAATTGAGACTACTTCCTATATGGCTAAAAAGGATTTTGAGGTAAATAATTCTAAACTAGATTTTAATTCTTCCTATGATGTGTTACAATGTGCATATAATGAATTGTATGATGGTTTATTGAATTTAGAAAAGAAAAACTTATCATGTTTGGAAAACATTTCCTTGATTGAAAATGAAATTGAAACTTTGAGAAATGAGTATGCCTTTCTTGATGAGGAAATATCTTTAAAATATAAAAACTCAACTTCTTGTAAAAAGTGCATTGATTTAGAAAATCAAGTTGAGAGCTTATATTTCGAATTTGCCAAAGCTAATGATTGTAATTGCTTAAATTCTATACTTGTTAATGAGAATAAAATTAGTGTTATTCCATATGAAAATTCAAGCAAGACTTATGGAAAAAATAATTTAGAATATAAAAATAACAAAAAGCTTAAGTTTTTCAAAAATGATATTCAAATGATCAAGTCATCATTAAATTCAATTGTTTGCAATTTTTGTGGTCATCTAGGACATATTTCTCATTTATGCAATTATAAAAGAAATCATTATATGAGAAATTGTATGGTATGGGTTCCTAAAAATCCTAAAGGCCCTAATATTAACATTCAAGGACCCAAAATGAAGTGGTACCAAAATATCCTCCTAGTATTTCAATTTTACAGAATATTTCTCAAAAAGATGAACAAATTGGTCAAAAGAAAGAGGAGTCATCAAGGAAAATGCTTCCAAAGCCCAATGGTAGAAACTTTGATCAAAGAAGGAAGATAACTTCAACCAAAGCTTCTCAAGTACAAAATGTAGAGCTTGCAAAGTTCAAGACTTCAAAAGAGAAGCAATGGGTAAGAAAAAGCATTTCCTTAATTGTCAAGGCCAAGGTATCAAAAGTTTTTACCTCTTATGCACATTCACTTAAAAATGATAATAATGAATATGAGGTATATTTCTTGTAGGCCTTAGGTAGAGGATAGAATCATGTGTACTTGATAAAATTTGAATATTATGTTTAGCACATAATTACGTTCATTCTTATTGTATCATAATTCATTAATTTATTATATATCTTAGTACATAAGGTTCTATAATGCTTAGGTATGTTTGCTATGCTTTAAAATTATCTATATATCATGAAAGTAAGCATGCTATCAATTATGTGCTTAATGGTATTTAATTATTTAATTTATTGTGCTCAATTTACATACTATGAAAAATTAATCTTTATGAAAGCATAATAAATTAATATTCGAAAACTAACACATAAGGACCCAATAAAATTTGGGTACCAAAAGTCAAAAATTGAAGTGTATTGTAGGTGTGCTTGAAAGCCAAGAAGTGACTTTGGCATCTTGAAAGTGGCTGCTCCAAATACAAATATCATAAATAATTTCAAGCTCTCTTCTTTATCTCCATGAAGCATAGACTTGCAATCCTTGGATAAGTGAAACTTGTGTTATGCTTTTCTAGCTTTATGTCATGAAAATGTTTCTACACGTTAATATACTAGATAAAAGTATGCTCATTGTTTGAAATGACATGATTAATGATAATATCCTTGAGCATAAGTTTTTGTTTAATCATGACTTAAAATGAGTATTTGTGTTAGATGGTTTTATCTTATTTTATCCCTTTCTAACATAATCCTTGGTTGTTTCAAAATGCTTTTGTAAGAATCAAGAATTTGGTTTGATTGTCATGAATGCATGTCAAAATGAGTGCTAAATTGCTTGCTTGTTTTTAATCTTTGCACTTATTGGTTTTAACCCGCTGATGTTGTTCTGATATATTTATTTGAATAGAAAGGTTTTTATTCAGATAAACCCTTTTTGTAGCCGCTAAAATACGTTTTCGAATGCCTTTTTAATAAGAGCAAGTCTTATTCAAATAAGTCTTTTTGGTTGGCTACTAGTTCTGAACGTATGCTTTATTGTGCTTCTGATAGTCTTATTCGAATAAATCTTGGTTTATTCGAATAAAGATCAAATCAAGTGATCAAAAATTGTGTTGCACATCAGCGTTGTTCTAATAACATTCCATTTATTCGAATAAACTGATCCTTAAGCAACCGCACTTTCTCTGCTTATTCGAATAAAGACAAGTTTATTCGAATAAACTGACTTCCATGTCAGTTCTGCTTTTGCTGTAGTCTCGTCTCTACTCAAATACAATTTAGTATATTCGAATAAACTGAGGCCTGTTTTATCAGTCTTTTATGTATGCTCACTGTCTATTCGAATAACCCTAAAGGTTATTCGAATAAAATCTGTTAAATGGCCACAACGCTTGGCCTTCCCAGATCCTTTATTCGAATAGGAACTTCTTCTATTCGAATAAAACCCATTTTATTCAAATAAACACAATCTGCATGAAAAGGTTTTGTTGCTTCTTTTCTTAAGAATTTGTTGTACATGTTAAATTCTTCTTAATTAGACTGAAAATAATGACTACTAACCTCTATGCTATCCTCAAGTACTTTGAATTGTATTACTTTGCTAAATTGAGGATAGCAAAGTTTAAAAGGATTCAACTTTTTAAAAGGGATGCAAAGAATTTCTATTCTCTTATGAAAGCTTGAAGCTTGGAAGTTAGTGGAAGTGAGAGTCATCTACAAAAATTCAAAGAGTACACTTTTGGTGATATCAATCTATTATCCTTATCTATACTTTAAATTTGATATCATGTGATATTTGGAGAAATAGAGAGTTGCGTTATACCTTTACATACCTTACATGATAATTATTTTTTTTTCCTAAAAAAAATGCCTAAATAAGTTTTGATGATGATAATATACTTTTTGATAAACTTGAATCATGCCTCAAAATGCTTAAACTATTTTTTCATTTATTCAAATTCATATGTACTTCATACATTCTTGTTAAAGCTAACATTGCATGGTTGATAATGTGATGCATGTTTTAAATTATATATCAATCAAAATTATGATTATAAATGGGCTTACATGATATTTGATGCTAACTTATGTTTTAGAAGACTTTTAAAGTTAGCTTTGCAAGTCTCTCTAAGTGTTTCAAATATAGCCATCATATTTTTACATACAAGCATATGTGGATAAATGAGAAAAGTTGAATGGAATTCAAATGAAGAGGAAGATAAAGAAGCATTTCTTCAAGTGCAATAGAATGAAATACTCAATGGAAGAAAACTCAAACTCAAAGGACAAATAAATGAAGAACGTTATAAGGAAGCATCACTCTTTATCTAACTCAATAAGTATCTCTATCCCTTAACTTTTGTGGTATTCTATATGGTATGGATCATATGATACTTGTTGAAAAATTGATCTTAAATGATTATATGTTTTCTTTACACGAGAAGTATGTTTAGCATTGACAAAGTGCCTAAATGAATATTA
Organism: Ormosia semicastrata; assembly: GCA_029884595.1. Classification (NCBI taxonomy): domain Eukaryota; kingdom Viridiplantae; phylum Streptophyta; class Magnoliopsida; order Fabales; family Fabaceae; genus Ormosia; species Ormosia semicastrata. The sequence goes on from JAQQTO010000062.1 coordinate 63,789,860, forward strand.
ACTTGCTATTTTGTCATTGCATTTAAGGTGAATGATATTAGTTCTATACATGCTTTAATCCTTATAGCATATTTCATCAAGGAGATGTACTTATGTTCTTTTGACTTGGATTGATCTGTCTTAATGAATATTTTTTTAATATAAAATATTTCTGCCCTTCTAAAATGCTTTTGAAAATATAATGTGCTCTTATAAAATTCTTTTTGAAAGGGGGAGAAGTTTTAAAATGGTTTTTGTTTGAAGGATTAAGAAGATGTATATTTGCCTTGCTTTTCTTTAAGGTAATGTGCTTACATGGTCTTCGCATACATATTTCTTTTATCTATTATTTTGATAATATGCATATTTTGAGAGAGAGCCTAGCTATGCATGAGGAATTAAATCAATTTGAAAGAAATCAAGTTTGGGAATTAGTTGCTAGACCTAATAATCACCCTATAATTGGCACTAAATGGGTTTTTAGAAACAAACATGATGAAAATGGGTTAATAACTAGAAACAAAGCTAGGCTGGTTGCTAAAGGATATAATCAAGAAGAAGGTATAGATTATGAAGAAACCTATGCACCTGTAGCTAGATTAGAAACTATTAGAATGTTACTTGCTTATACTTGCATCATGGATTTCAAATTATATCAAATGGATGTCAAAAGTGCTTTTCTAAATGGTTTTATTCAAGAGGAGGTATACGTTGAACAACCTCTAGGCTTTGAAAATCATGAACTACCCTACCATGTTTTTAAACTTAAAAAGGCTTTATACGGTTTAAAGCAAGCTCCTAGAGCTTGATATGAAAAGTTGAGTAACTTCCTTTTAGAAAATGGTTTTTCAAGAGGAAAATTCGATACTACCTTCTTCATTAAAAATAAAAAGTATGATATTCTTCTTGTACAAGTATATGTGGATGATATTATCTTTGGTGCTACTAATGAATCCCTTTGCAAAGAATTTGCTAAGAAAATGCAGAATGAATTTGAAATGTCAATGATGGGAGAGCTGAACTTTTTCCTCAGACTTCAAATCAAACAAACGAACGAAGGGACATTCATAAGTCAAACCAAATACCGCAAGGAATTGCTCAAGAGATTCGAAATGGAAAAAGCTAAACACATGGCCACTCCAATGGGTACTTCCTGCTATTTGGACAAAGATGAAGGAGGTAAATCAGTAGAAATAATGAAATATAGAGGTATGATTGGATCTCTCCTTTATCTTACTGCTAGTAGGCCAGATATTATGTTTAGTGTATGCATGTGTGCTAGATATAAGGCAAACCCTAAGGAATCTTATTTAAGTGCTGTTAAACGAATAATGAAATATCTAGTAGGCACTTCACAAATGGGCTTGTGGTACCCTAAGGGTGCTTCTTGTAGCCTAATAGGCTATTCTGACTCTGATTTTGCTGGGTACAAATTGGATACAAAGAGTACTAGTGGGACATGCCACTTGTTTAGTAGTTCTTTAGTTTCTTGGCATAACAAGAAACAAAATAGTGTGGCCTTGTCTACTGCTGAGGCTGAATATGTTGCATCCAAGAGTTATTATACTCAAATCCTATAGATGAAGCAATAACTTTTAGACTACGGTCTTCAGCTTGATCACATCTCGATAAGATGTGATAACACTAGTGCAATAAATATCTCTAAAAATCCTATTCTGCATTCTAGAACAAAGCATATAGAGATAAGACATCACTTCATCAAAGATCATGTACAAAAAGGGGATTGCATTCTTGAGTTTATTGAAACATCTAAGCAACTTGCAGATATTTTCACTAAACCCTTAGCAAAAGAAGCATTCTTTTATATTCGAGGAGAATTGAGCATAATTGATCAATCCAATATATGATTGCATGTTTTATTGTTGAATATTATCTCTCTTTAAATCACATGAACATATGCTTTCAATTAAAACATGAATATTATCTCTCTTTAAATCATATAAACATATGCTTTGAATTTCTTGAACGTATGCTTTTCTGTGTTTCTTTGTTAGTTTTATTCGAATAAACAGGCTTTTATTCGAATAAAATCCTTTACAGCTTATCAAATAATGTGTTGAAAATCAGCTTTATTCGAATAATACTTAGTTTATTCGAATAAACTAGCCTCTATGTTCATCATGTGTTTAATATGCTCTCTGTCTATTCGAATAAATCTCCTTTTATTCGAATAACCAAAATCCTTAGTTTATCAGTCTCAGTCTTTGTCCTCTGTTTATTCGAATACAACTCAGGCTCTTCGAATAACCAGAGCCCTGTTTTATCAGCCTTGACTGATAGCCTTCAGTCTATTCGAATAACCCCTACAGTTATTCGAATAAATCCAGCTAGTTTGCCAAAACGCTTGGCTTTCCCAGATAATCTATTCGAATAGAATCTCCCTCTATTCGAATAAACCCTAGCAATTTTTCTCTTTCAACGTCTGCCCTTTCAGTTTCCAAGCAAGGTTTATTCGAATAAACCTCTGCTTATTCGAATAAACACAGGCTTCTCTTTAAATAACCCCTGTGCGCCCAACCGTTTCATTCCCTCTTCTCTCTTCTGCCTTTCATCTTCTCTGCCCATCGTTTCTTTCTCTCCTACTCTCCTCTACCATTTTCCTGCCTTCTTTCTCTCTTCCACCTCAAATCACCATGGCCTCCTCCTCCAGTAAGCGCCCACACACGAAGACAGCTCCATGCAACAATCCACTTGACTTGAGAAGGCTCTCATCCAACGAAGAGCATCATGCCCGTTTCATTACGCACTTCTAGGAGCGTAACCTGATCCAACCCAAGTATCTTGACCTCTCCTTCTTCCAGCAACACAGAGGTTTTGACTTTCTGACCTTGCTGTAAAACCAGGGAGTTCTACAACTTTGCTCTCACCGGGCCACTCTCTATCCAGCTCTGGTAAAGATGTTCTTTTGTATTCTGGCATTTGATGGCCAAAACCTTCTCTCCGAAGTCTGTGATCAGAACATTATGATTACACCGCAGGACTGGCTGACTTTGTTTGGGTTGTAGTTCACCGGCGTACTCGTTGAAGATGGTGACAACCCTTTCCTTGAAGAGTTTAACAAGTTTCAGGAGAATAAGGACTTGCTGAAGCCTGGTCTAGCCTTTCCTGACAAGGGTCTCAAAGGTGGCATACTGAAAAGCTAAGATAGGCTTCTGCATTATGCCTTTGCTCATATCTTGGCTCCCCGCAGTGGAAATTACGCCTACCTCAGTGAAGATGATATCTTCATGCTTTGGATTCTAAAGAATGGCCATCAGATCAACTGGCCTGTGTTTATCATGAAACACATGATGAGGGCCAAGGGCATGGAAAAATATGACATATCTTATGGTATTCTCATCACTACCTTGCTCAGCAAGTATCCTCAGGTCTTGGAGACTGAGCGAGCCATTACCCTGACTCATCACAATGTCTTTGGCACCCACACCTTACGCAAAATGAAGATGAATTGTGAAAATAAGTTTGCCCTAAGTGGTTTAATATGTTAAGTTTTGATGATGGCAAATACAAGACAAAAAGAATACTTTGCTTATGTTTTTTGTTGCTTCCTATATAGAGCATATCCATTAGTAATTGATAAATATCTTATTTGGATGTGTCTATGAAAGTCCTATATGTATGTTAAATTAACTAGAATTATACATTTATGAATCATGCATATGAAGATATTGAATTATGAATTTGGACTAACTATGCTTGTTTAAGTGAGCAATACTTTGTAGAATAGTCCAAGTACCAAGAGTGAGCACGCAACAAGAAAACAAAAGATCTCAATTAAGCTCATAAAGAGGTATAAAAGCTTACTCACTCTCTTTAATTATAAGAGGTAATGTATATCACATATGTGCACAGCTCCCCCTTTTAAATTGAATCCAATCTCGTTTTAAGTTTACCTGTCTTTTCTCAATTAAATTTCAAATATTTCTCCCCCTTTTGTCATGAGCAAAAAGGAGGGGTAAGTCCCATAAACATATATTCAAGTATAAGTGCATAAAAGGAAGCATACTCAGATCAATAGAGCATCAAGAAAATTGTATTTATGCATTAATCAAAAGGGATTCAATTACAAAAGCCAGAAATAAATAACATAAAGGCAAAACAGAGATCCTAAGAACTAAGGTTCCTAGAAATAGGTATCCAGAGGTGGTGGTGAAGAAGCTGGTGCAGGAGCAGGTGAAGCAGATCGGAGGGCAGCAACCTCACGTTCAACACCTTCTATTCTATCAAAAAGAATAGAGAAGGTATGTTCCATATAGGCTCTGTTATCATGCAAGGTGGCCATGATCTGCTCTAAGGTAACTAGAGCAGGAGCAGTAGTAAGAACATCAGCAGGGGCAGCAGGAGCGTCAGCAGGGCCTAGCTCTTAAGTTATTTATATCTCTTGCCTTACATCTTTGTTTGATTACATAAAGTATTTTATTGCTATCATATGCTAAATGTTGACATATAAAAATATGACAAGCATTGCATGAATAATCCTCTATATCTTGAAAGTATGATCATGTCATCTCTCTATTCTTGAATCATATCTAGAATCTATAAAGGGGAGAAAATATTTTTTTTTCTTTCTAAGCCTTTTTGTTGATGTCAAATAAGGGGAGTGAAAATTGGAAAGAAAAATATGTGCTTGATATGCTTATTGTTTGATATGCTTACATGAATATCCATTATTGTATATTACTCAACATATTTTTTCTTCGGTGATTTGTCATCATCAAAAGGGGAGAGATTGTGTAAATAAGTTTACCCCAAGTGGTTTAATATGTTAAGTTTTGATGATGACAAATACAAGACAAAAAGAATACTTTGCTTATGTTCTTTGTTGCTTCCTATATAGAGCATATCTATTAGTAATTGATAAATATCTTATTTGGATGTGTCTATAAAAGTCCTATATGCATGTTAAATTAACTAGAATTATACATTTATGAATCATGCATATGAAGATATTGAATTATGAATTTGGACTAATTATGCTTGTTTAAGTAAGCAATACTTTGTAGGATAGTCCAAGTATCAAGAGTGAGCATGCAACAAGAAAACAAAAGATCTCAATTAAGCTCAACACATATATGTATCTGAAAAAGAAGAAATGAATGACTTTTTAAAATTGTTCATTGCATTTACTTGCTCATGCACAACTTCTTTAAAAACATAAATTTTTGGATATTCATTTTTTGAGTGTCTCAATTCATCACAAATGCTACAAATTTCTTCATTTTGCACAGATTTGATTTCTTTTACTTTTCTTGATTCTATGGCTTCAACCTTTCTAGCCAAACTAGCAAACCTAGCATTTAGATCTTCTTCTTAACTAAGATGATATTTTCCTTTACTAGCATTTGTAAGGTTATTTCTAATTGAATTTTTAGAAGGATTAGTACCATGCCAAGATTGAGAATTTTCAACCAAATGGTCTACATAATCTAAAGCTTCTTCAGGTTCTTTATCAAGAAACTCACCATTGCATATTATTTCCACAAATTATTTAGTTTCGGGTGTTAACCCTTCATAAAAGAAGGTTATAGTATGTCATTTTTCAAAACCATGATGTGGGTAAGAATTCAATAAATCTTTAAAATGATCACAACTTTGAAAATATGCTTCATTTGAGTTTTAGGAAAAATTTTGGATTTGTCTTTTCAAAGCATTGGTTTTATGTGTTGGAAAAAATTTCTTTAAAAACTCACTTTGCATTTCTTGCCATATGCCAATTGATCTTGGTTTCAAAGGGTTAAGCCAAGTTTTTACTTTACTTTTCAAAGAAAAAGGAAACAATTTAAGCTTAACAACCTCTTCAGTGCAAGTTTGATCATGAAAAGTGGTACATACTTCCTCAAATTCTTTTAGATGTAAATATGGGCTTTCAAATTCTAAACCATGGAAATTAGGAAGTAAAGAAATCATACCTGGCTTGAATCTAAAATTGTTAGCATTGAGTGGAAAGATAAAACATGATGGACTAGAATTTTGAGATAGTTGTAAATACTCACACATGGTTCGCAATGGTTGATTTTCATGTTCATGATGTACACTTTCATTTTTAGCCATTGTATTTGATGTGTGTGATTGTGATTCAGACAAATCAATATGTAAAGTACTAGGATTAACTTTAACCAAACAACTAGAATTTGAATCACAATACCAATTAAGCATAAATAAGTAACTTAAAATATAAAATAAAATGTACAAGTTGGCAGTATAAACCGTCCATTAAATATTAACAAAGATGTGGTATAAACCAGCCACCAATAAGTTAATAAGCAAAAAAATTAAAAGGTTAGTATGCAGATAAATTAAAAATTAGAAGGAAGTAAATTAAAATGTTAGAAGCGAGATAAAGTAAAAAGTTAGATAGCGATAAAGTAAAAAAGTTAGATAGTTAGTAAGTTAGTAAGCAAGAAAATTAAAAGGTTAGTAGGTTAATAAGTTAGAAAGTTAGAAATAAAATACAAAAAGTAAAGTACAAAAAATAAAGTGCAGAAAATAAATTTAAAATATGAAAACTAGAGAATCACAGGCCGACTTTTTGCTCCAAATACGAGAGAAGAGAAGAAGAAAGATTATTTCATTAATGATTAAAGATTACAGAGAAATTAGGGAAAGTTTCCCCACTAAGTTAGTACGTTAGTAAGTACAAAAAAAAAAAATTAAAAGAGTAGAATATATATATATATATATATATACAAGATCCACAGGAAAAAATATAAATATATACATACAAAATATTTATACCATAAATTTATTCTTCAAATCAAGTCTCCAGCAACGACGCCAAAAACTTGATGAGGATTAAAAATTACAAACTCAAGTACAGGTTATTTTAAATAATAAATTCTCGGGAGTCTAAGATCGATCCATAGGGAAATGATGAAGAAAAATTCTTTGACGTAAGGTAAATATTTTGTCACAATAATAAAGGTAATAAAACTTAGTTACAAATAAAAAATATTTACTTGAGTTAGGAAATCTACTCTTGGCAAATAAAATAAGGACAAAATTAATTCTTTTTATAACTCAATTAGAATCCACACATAATGGAGGTTCTAATCGAAAAATACAATAATCAAAGTTCATTAAAAATTATATACGTAATTATATTATGATTCCTTTCATTATTTATTAACATCACCACTTATAAATGGGCTCAAGCATTCATTGTGTCAACCTCTTGTCTACAATGAATCAAAATCTTCACTTTACAAAGAGGGTTTTTAAATTAATTAGAAACAAAATATGACACGTATAATAACCACTTGAAAATATATCATTTAAGCACAAGAAAGAAATGAATCTAACCTTATTTCATTACCAAGAGCTTCACCCTTTCACCCAAGTAAAATTAAACTTAGTTACTCATAGACAAGAAGAGAGAAAAAGAGAAAAATAAGAAGAAGAACATGACTTCAATTTAAAACACAAGAAAACTACTACAAGAAAAATAAGAAACAAAATAACATCATTTTGCTACCTAACACCTAACACCTTCAATGATCTACTAAGGTTTCCTTTTATAGAGGATTAGGGATACAAAATGACAAGGGGGCTGAGTCATGAGTGAGTGGATGAGTGGAGAATGAGTGGAAAATGCCAAATGATTTTTGATGAGTGAAAAATTATAGAGATTCTTTGTCTCTAAAATCATTTAGCTCTGAAGTCATTGTATTTGTTATTTTTTCACCAAGTGGTCTTCATGAAAGTTGTAGGCCTGGATTTTAGCTTTCAAATGCCACTAGAATCACCTCAAAAGGCCACCTACAGCCCAAGATATAACCCAATTACTGCATAGTATTCAAGCCTAATTATAGCTTCTCTATTCTGACTTTCAAGCCCAATATGACCTCCAAGGAATCCAATTTAAGTCTTGTGTTCTTCATAAAAGTTGTTGATATGGGTCTTAACTTACAGATACCAAAATTTCAGCCAAATCTAGATTTTACAGCCCGAGTTATGCTCTTATTACTGTACATTATTTAGGTTTCAATCACAAAACTCGTATTCTGACTTTCAAGTGCAATTAGTTTCACTAGATTTCCAACTTTGATCTCGAGCTCTCACGAACATTGTAGAGATCTCTCTTATCTTTCTAACAAGGTAAAATAAATAATTAGTAGACATCTAAAACTCAAGATATGACCAAAATACAGAAACAGTGTAAGACGTAAAATCATGCTGAAAAAATCAATTAAGTCTAATTTGAGTCCAAACTTACAAAACATAACCAAGCTCGATCAATTAAGTACATAGAGAGTTTAAATGACTAAAAATGAGAGTTTATTAATGTATCAAATATGTGATTATCAAGTTTGTAGAGGATGAAGGAACATTTGTTTCAGTTGCAAGAATTCTTCATTAGAGTTTATTATCTAGTGATTGCCATATTAGGAGAGCTAGTAATATGCTATTTGTGCCTCTTGATGTAGGTACATGAAACTTTTGTTCCTTGATGTCTTTTGTTGTGGGAATAGGCAAGGGTCAATGGGACCTTGGTGGAAGCTCTTATGCTCCAAGTATCAGTTTATCATTACGCTTCAAATAATGGGACCCCCGGTGAGAGTTTGCTTTCAACTGTTAAAGAACCTTCACTAAGCCTTCACCTTGAAGACAAGGTGAATCTTCTGGAGAGGAGTATTGTTTGGCCCATGAGTGCAAATTGTAACACCCTAAAATTTCTTTTTTTTTCAGTTAATTATGTTTTTTATGATTTTTGTGAATTATTTAATTTATTTTGATTATTTTATTATCATTTTTGGACTTTTGTGTATTTAACGTGGTGCTAAAAAAATAAAATATTTTCGGGGCCAGAAAAATTGTAATTATTAACGCGGGGCTGGGGGGCTTACTAAACCCGAAATTGGAAACAGATTTAGAAAATTTTCTTTTCTGAGATTTTATCAAACTGATGAAAATTAGGTACATTCTATTATCCATTGGACAATAAACACTGGTTTTGCTAATAGTAATCTTTGTTCATTAGTTAATATCTACTGGTAAATATCTAGTTAGATAACTAGTCATGAGCCTAGTTATAAACCTACTCATTACCACTCATGACTCATTTTATTATGAGCTAATGGGAACCAAACTTCCAAGGTAAGCTTGAAGGAAGCCAAGCTTTGTGGCTATGACTCACAATGTTGAACCAATGGGAAGCAAGCTTCCAAGGCAAGCTTGAAGAGGCTTGGAGGAGAAATTTTGGTCACCTACACCCTTTGGTGTACACGGCCAAGGTAGCTTGTAGGATAAGCTTATAAGACAAAATGATTACTTAATCTCACTTGAGTTTATCTTGTTCTTTTTAGAAATAAAAATACCAACTTTTTCATTTCTCTCCTTAGCAATTTTCGGCCAACACCTCACAATTACTCTCCAATCTTGTTCAATCCAAACCAACCATATATCTTGAAGCTAGACACCATTTGAAGACACTTTCATGTTATAATCTTCTTCAAATTAATCCATCTTCAATCACTTTCTCTAAGCAAAAGTTTGAAGATTTTTAGGTGAAGTTCTTGATCTTCATTTCTAATTTTATTCTCAAGTTCTAAACCATAAACTTGATCCATGGCCATCTTATTTCAAGCCTTAGATTTTAATAATTGTATGTTTAATTTGTTTTAAGGATCTTTTTGGTAGTAGAAGTATACTCCAAGAAGGCAACTAAGGAGCTTTTTGATCATCATCTAAGGTAAGAGGGAGATTAACCTCATCAACCAACTTGGTGGTGAGAAATGGAATGTGGTTGTGGGTGAGAAATCCATGTGAGGATTTATTCACTTGATTGTATGAATTTAATAGTTTATGCTTATTGGCTATATGTGATTATATGACTTTGATAGTATGCACGAAATTACTATGGCAGGAATTGATGATTGGAATGTTTTACATGCTTTGAATCATGTGTGAATGGCAAAAATTTTTGTCCCAATGACCATATATGGCTCACGGCCATTTAGCCCAAGATGGGATTTTCAAGGCAAAAATATTTTATTGATTGTAAACTTAAATGATTAGGTGACAAGAATATGATTTAAGGATTTACAAGTTGAAAATGAGATGAAGAAAATTTTATCACTTGAAAAGAATTGATTTTTGGCCATGATAATGGAAATAAGTTTGAAAGATAGTTTGAAATTTAAAGTATTTTATTTAAGAGAGTTTTTAGTAAAAGTAATGAATTTTTTTTTTTGAAATGTTTTGATTAAATCAAAATAACGTAGATTTTGTGAAAAAGTTAGAAAATATCACTTAAAGGAGATTTAGTAAGAAAATATTGGAATTAAGGTTCAAATTTTTATATTAAACATGGAAAGTTTCAAAAATTAAGCTTAGAATGTCAATAAAACGTTTTATACAATTAAAAAGTATTGATAAAATCTTACGTGATTTAAAAACATTGATTTTGAGTTATGCGTTTAAGAAAATATTTTAAAATTTTTATGCGATTGAAAAACGATGTAAAAGTATTACGTGATTTAGAGACGTAACAAGAAGTGTTAAGCGATTGTGATAATACAGTAAAAATACTTTGTGATTGAGAAAAATAGTAGATTACTGTCGGGCCGATGTACTGGACTCAAAGACGTCAGTTGACGGCTTAGCCCAATAGTGGCTTGATTTTTTTGGTGGAAGTCACGTAGTTAATAATTATTGATTTGTGAAGTCATTCGATCATGCATTGTGAAGGTCATAGTGATTTTGTTTGTTAAGGTTGTATGCCTAGGAGATTGAATTACACCTTAGTGCGGGTGCGAATTGCGTAGTGAAGGTCAATAACTGATCTTGGAGGCGTCAGGGTACAGTAATTCCATAAGTTGCCAATTAGTAGTTCTACTATGTTGTGGTTACTGATGCAAACGCATCGACGATGTGTAGAATGTCTTGTATAAGCCATAATGCGTACACTGAGAAAGTTAAAGCACTTGAATTAAGGCTATTGATATATGAACATGTCTCCCGATCATTCTCTCCGATATTGGTTTTAGCTCCATGGAGTAGGGGTCGGTCCATTGTAAATATGCATGGGTAGTAGACATGTTGTTGTGATATACATTCGTTGAATTATCTATTAATTAAATATCGTGATTGTAATTGTTGATTTTGTACTGAATGGCATTATGGTTATTACTATTTCTTTACTACCATACTGGTATGTGATGTAAGGGATCTCACCTCTTTATGATATTGTTCTATCTGTTCTGTTTTATGTTTATGTTCTACGAAGACTGTGATGGCGGCGAGGCGGGATCTTCTAGGTTACATTAGGGTGCAGTTCCATGGAGGCACCGATGTATAGTGCGTCCATCTGGACATTAAGCGCATTGAGTATTATGGGGATGTTACCCTGTTTTTGGGTAGGACCCGCCATGAGGTTACTACTTTTTCTTTTGATGCTACTGTCTATATGGAGTTTTATATGTCTGTCAGGGAGTTATAGGGTGATCTTCATTACACTCCTAGGGAGGATTCTGAGGTATCATCTGCTCAGACTCCTATTTGTCGAGACATACCTCGGCTAGGAGATTTGTCTGTTGAGGATTCTGAGGAGGATCCAGTGGAGGACCCTTCTCTCCAGGTGTTTGGACTTGGGCCAGATTAAATTTTGTTATGGTAGTTGCACTTATACTTTTGAGTATATAAGTCTTATGTATTTAAGTTGTCAATAAACTATGTTATATACATATGAAAGGTGAATTATTCAGTTCACCATGTCTTGTGTTCTCTATATTTCTAGTTAAGTTTATGTTATCTAAAAAAAAAATTTTAAAACCTATATATTACAATATTAAATCATTTATGACTTGGTTTTAACTTTAAAATTGTTGGTATGAAATGTAATTCCCAAATGAGGGTGTTACATTAGTTGGTATCAGAGCCTAGTTCAGTCTGTCAGGTTTGTGGTTAGATCTGTCTTGTTTGTGTTGTATGTTTCTCTGTGTTTTGGTTTCTGAAATGAGACAATATTGCTTGAAATGATTACATTTAGTTTTCATTGTATTTTGATTAGTCTAAAGTTGAAGAAAGCCAATGGCTCGTGGTAGAGGTGTGTATGTGGACACGAGACATGACAATGATAATATGGTTGCAGCTATAGCAGCAATGCAGAGGATGGTTGATGTAATAGTACAACAAAATCAGAGGGTTGCTCAATAGCACAAAGCGACAGCCAAGGCTCAGAATCTGTCAAAGTTTCACCGCAATAATCTGCCACAGTTTAAAGGTGAATTTGATCTAGAGAAAGCAAACCTTTAGATAAAGGAATTGGAGAATATTTTTAGAGGAATGGGATGCACGGACGAAGGGAAGGTAACCTATGCTACTTTCATGCTCCTTGGAGACGGTGAGGACTGGTGGGCAGGATCTCAATGGTTGTTAGAAGCTGAAGGAAGAATTATCACGTGGGAAGTCTTCCAGAGCAAATTTCTGGAGAAGTATTTTCCAGCAAGCACGAGGCACATAAAGGAGATGGAGTTCCTTGGACTAAAGTAAGGGGGAATGGCCGTTAGTGAATATGCTGCTAGGTTTGAAAGCCTATCAAAATTCTCATGATACTTTCAACTCCAGCCCGATGAGGAATGGAAGTGCCAGAAATTCAAAGAAGGTTTGGGGCATGATCTGAAATAAGCAATACTACCTTTGGGGATCAAGCAATTCCCAGCTTTGTTGGACAAGTGTTGCCAAATTAAGGAGTTGGATTAGTCTCGGGATATGAGACCTCGTAACTTTGGACCATCTCAGTTCCAAAGGGGGAGTAATAGTAATGTCAACCGATTCCATCAGAAACTATATTCACGGCCATCGGGGAATCAACAGCAATAGTAAACATTTGGAGGAGGTACTAAGGGTAGTAGATTCAGTTAGATCGTGACATCTTTACCAAAATGTATGAAGTGTGGAAGAGATCACTTAACAAAGGAGTGTACGATAAAGGGAATAATTTGTTTCAAGTGCGGGAAGCCCGGATACATTTCCAGAGACTGTACTCAACCAAAGACAAAGCTTTTCGTTAGTAATATACGTGCTTCAAGGCCTCAAGCAGAAGGTAAAGTCTATACCATGAGTGAGCAAAAGCCTCCCAATCCGAAGATCTAATCAATGGAGAATGTACCATAGGAGATAAGCCTTTAACTATACTGTATAACTCGGGGGCGACCCATTCTTTTGTTGCCTATGACTGTGTGAATCAATTAGGGTTGTCTATGTCTTCATTACTATTTGACTTAATTATTGCTACTCCCACTGCTAAACCTGTTATTACTACTCAAATATGTGTGAACACTCAATTTTGACTGGGCCGCCAAAAAAAAAAGAGAAAATGAGAAGTGAAAAAAAAGATTAAATTAATTAAAGGCCCATATTTATGGGCCCATTTGTAAGCCTTTTAAAAAAAAGGGAAAGAATGCTGATCTCATTTTTAAAAAAAAAAAAAGAAGGGGAAATTGGCAATGCATTTAATGCCTGTTGCCTGCACACGTAAAGTAAGAATTGCATTAAATGCCTTAAGGCAGCAAGTAAGAAAAAGGGGGGCTGAAAGGATGGAAAGAAAGAAAAAAGGTTCTGAGAGAGGAGGAGAAAGGAGGCTCAATGTAGGGAGGTTCACGTAAAGAGAAAAAAGAGAAGAAAATGTCAGGGGAGAAATGATGAAAAAGAGGGATATTTAAAAGAAAGGAGCATAAAAAGGGGGGGGGGGAAACCGCATTTTTCACTTCTATTCACCTTCAAGAATCACTCCACCCTTGATGATCTCTATCAACCTCTGACCACCCAGCACTAAACCACCTTCTCTCACCTTCCTATCACCCAAGTCCGAACCAGAAAACACATTCCTATCACCCAAAACTGAACCAGAAAACACCTTTCATTTCACCACATTCATCACCAAAAATAGCACCTCCACCCATTCTTCACCGTGACCATCGTCTTTATCAATCCTTCATCACCATAAAATTCCAAGAGCACAGCCATCACAAGGGAAACAGAGAGAAGGGAACAAGAAGGAGACAGGAGCCTTGCTGAGGAATAGCATTCACTTCAACTGCTCCACCTTGAACTCCACAGGTAACATTCTTCATTTATGTCATGTAGCTCATTTCTGCTAGTTATTCTCACTTGCACACAATCCCTGAATCCCTCTGCACCTAACCTGAAATGAATACTACATGTCCACTCAAGCCTCCCTGACTGAAACCCAATGTCCACTCTCCAACCGTGAACCCATCTCCCTTTTACTACCTTTATCTTCAACTACCCACATTCAGCCTTTTCCTGACCGAAAACATCCACCAAACACAACTCATCCCTGTGAAATCTCATCCAAACAAGTTCCATCCACCTTCCATCAACCCATGCACACGTAAACAACACCTTCCTTAACCTTTCCCTCAACCGTGACCTTCAACCAGCCGACCGTCGGATCCCTAAATCCCTCTGCACCGACCGTCGAACCATCTTCATCAACACTTCAACCGACCGTCGAACCACAAGAAAACAAATTATTCCCCTCACCGACTGTCGAAATCCAAAAAACCATATCCTTCCCTTCACCGACCGTCGAAATCCAAAAGCCATATCTTTCCCTTCACCGACCGTCAAACCCCAAGAAGCCAGATCACCTACCTCCCAAACCTCCAAACCGAAATCACCTCTCAAACCCACCTATACCCGACCGTCGAACCCCCAACCGTGACCCAAACTCCATAACGTCCTTTTCACCGACCGTCGAACCTCAAATCAGATCACTACCTTTTCACCTCCAAAAACACTCAACATCTTCCAAGCCTCCACAACCCCCATCACCCAAACCATCCCATCTTCACATTCAATCGACCGTCGAACCCTAAAACAAAACCATCCCATCTTCACCTCTAACCGACCGGTGTCGAACCCCAAAATAGAACCAAATCACTCTTCACTTAACCGTCGAATCTCAAACCATCACATCCTCCCCATTGACTGTCGAACCGCACCACTGTGACCTTCGACTAACTTCGCAAACACCATCATACCCCCTTCACCGACCGTCGAACCATACTATTGTGATCTTCACCGACCAGCTTCACAAACCATCATATCCTCCAACCGACCATCGAACCCCAAAATAGAACCATCCCACCATCTCCTCCAATCGACTGTCGAACCCCAAAACAGAACCACCCCATCTCCCTAAACCGACCGTCGAACCTCAGGGTCCAAATCCCTCACCAAACGTCCCCTGGGGTGTGCTCTGTTACTGCTACCCAAGTCTCCAAACTCTTTTTCCTGTAAATTGAATTGTTGACTGTCTTTTGGGGTTTGAGTTTAATTCACGTGGGCTGCTGTCCATTTCATATTAAGGCAATAATGATACACTTTTGGTAAAAAAAAAAAAAGAAGAGTAAAAGAATAAAATAAAAAATAAATTTTTTTTTAATCCATGCAATGACCATTGATGATGATTGAATAGCGAATGTTATCTTCATTATCTTTTGGATCATAAGGATTTATTGAGTAGCCTGGTACTAACTTAAATCCTGTGCAAGAATAAATATGTTTTCAAATAAAAGTTTTTTTAATTAAAAATCAATCAACCCACACTTATTTTATAAAGAACTACGTAACTTTGAGTTCTCCATTGCACCAGGGGATACGTAGGAGTAGAATTTCATTTTTGTCAAGCCAAATTTAAATTTTCATAATTTTGTGGTTTTCTTTTTTTTATAAATAGTTTTAATGTTTTGCAAAAGGGGTTAAATAAATAATTTTCAAAGAGTTGTTAAAATTTTGCACAATTAACTTAAGGTACCGTTTTAGAACGGGTGTGTTAGGGGTGCTGTGGGATTAAGTTTCCACCTTTCCCTATCCATAACCGACTCCCGAATCCAATCTGGTTCTAAAGACCATTTTCAAAGAAAGGTTTTCCAATTTTTCCTAAATTAAAATAAAATTGGTGGTGACTCTATTTTCCATTTCCATTTTCTAAAATCCTTCGAGTTGCTATATTTTTTCGCCGCGATCCCGGTCGCGATAGATGGCGACTCCACTAGGGATATTTGGAGAGTCAGGCCTGTTGTTGTTAGTTGTGCAAATTGCTAATAATTTTTGTTTATTTATTTTACCCTTTTTATCCTTATTTTTGTTTTTCTTTTTGTTTGTAAATGGATTTTATTTATTTTGTTCTATGTAAATATCTGATGGCATTATCTTATGTATATTGTTACCTGTAAATATGTTGTGCATAATTGTTGAAACCCTAGGACAGATGATTGCTGGCTGGCTGTTGTATATATGTTTTTTTGCAGGTTGGGGTAGTTTTATCTTTTTAAATTTTTGTACAGGTTTGTATGCTCCCTCACACACATCACTATCATTTACCTCACACACTTTTTGGGCTCTATACCCGAGTCTGTACGAACCCGAGGAGTAGGAGGGGTCTCAACTTTTGTTATTGAGGGACTTTATGCTCACTTGACATTTGTTGAGACACCACTCAGATTGCTACCATTATCATGGACGAATCATATTGAGAGGGTTTATCCCAACTAGTGATTAATTCTTGATTTGGGTCTTTGTCTTTCGAGATAAGGGCAATCTGGGAACCATGACTTTTAGAAGTTTAGACTTGTCCCGAAAATCTTGCACTGATAGATTGAACATAATGACTGTCAAATCTTAGGTTCCACCTGATTAGGGCACAAAAGGGAGCGTACTTCTTCTTTATTTTATTTGTTTCTCATATCATTCATTCTTGCATAAAAAAAAAGAAAAAGAAGAAGAAAAAATAAAAAAAAAAGAAAAGAAAAAACTATTCATTGCTTGCATTTTCATAACATTCTAAAAAAAAAACTTGCATTTTCATGACATTACATTTCAAAAAAAAATCATCATGCATTTTCATGGCATCCTTGGCATTAAAAAAAATCTTGCATCTTCATAGCATCCCTAGCATTCAAAAAAAAAATCTTGCATTTTCATGACATAGCATTTTAAAAAAAAATGGAAGAAAAATGAAAAAAAATGTTTTCAAAGCTCATTCATGCGTCTCATGCATTTCAGCTCATTCTTTGTAAATGTTATTTTGTTTTAGTAAATCAAATTGGTTTGAGCCATTATGCAGCCTAGGAAAGAAGAGACCAATCAAACCCAAATTCACAATCCTAAATCTCAGACCAGAATGATTGCTAATAACCCTAAGGAAGGAAGAAACTTGAGTATGGAAGTTGATGAGATTAGAGGGAGGATGGATGAAATAACAGAGTCTATGAGAAGAATGAAAGAAATGTTGTTGGTCATGTGAGAGACTCTCACCTTGATTGGGGCTACTGGAAGTACAGGAGTAACTGGGGTACATCCGCACCTACCAACTACCACTTCCATAAGGACAAACCCCAGAATCACCACTGAGATTCCTATTGTGGGAAGGACCTCGAATACTGCACCGCTAGTAATTCCTATTGGAGAAGGGTATCGTTCTTCAGAGGATACTCAAAATGAGGTTCATGGTAAAGCTGAATTCACATGGGAACAACCATGTATATCCATCCCAGTGACAACGAGACTTCCTGCTAGGAGGGGTCATGCGGCAATCCAGAAGGATAAGATGGAAGAAGAATGGAAGGAAAGGATGGAAGAGAAAATCAAAGCGATCAAGGGCCCCATCGCTTATGGATCGCTTAGAATAGAAGAACTGTGTCCTACCATGGAGGTCGTAATCCCTAAAGACTTTAAGATTCCTCATTTTACCAAGTATGACGGGAGTGGCAACCCTCGATTTCATTTGATTAGTTATGGAACCAAGATGGCTATTTGGTCCAGGGATGATAAGTTCCTCATTAGCTTTTTCCACGAGAGTCTTACAGGCCCCGCTTTAAAGTGGTATCTTCAATTAGACCGCTTTAAGATTTCTCGCTGGACGGAATTAGCTGATCTATTCATGAATCAATACAAGTTCAACCCGGATGCAGCTCCTACTCGGGAACATTTGAGCTCAATGCAAAAGGAAGATGAGGAAGCCTTCAAGCAATATGCCCAGAGATGGAGAGCTCTCGCAGCATAAGTGCAACCACCGTTGACATTGACAGAAATGTGCTCATATTTTCTAGGGACTTTGGGAGCTCCTTATATTGAGACAATGGCAGGCGCCGTTTATCTAGACTTTGCTGAGTTGATAGCTGCCGGGGAGAGGATTAAAATTTTGGTAAAAGCAGGTAAATTGCCAACTTGCAATGATGAAAGTAGTTTCAAGAATAAGTTTTTCCTCTAAGGGAAAAAGAATCAAAAGTGAACTATATGCAAAACCAAAATTGGAAACCCATCATCTTACCTTGCCTACACTGTTCGCCCTCCATCAACTGGAAACCTCTGAACAATTAGCGATCTGAGGCATTAATTGATGTGATTGTCATCTTAGACTTTTGTGGTGCTAAACTTATGTTAACTTTCTTGAAGCATTAATGTAATAAATTTGCATGGATATCTTATTTCCTGTCATTTTCATGGTCTTTCTGGTCATTTTATTTTCTGTTATTTATTTAAAGTGTCTTCCTTTTGTTTGAACCCCGTGGGACTCCAATTCTTAACAATTCCTACTTTGATAGATGTCAGTAGTCATAAGGTCTACGGGTGCAAGTGTCAAAAAAAAAAGAAAAAAAAATATGGAGCAAAGAAATAATCACTTGGTGTGCATTATCCTTTTTGTCTTTGAATTTTTTTGAAAATGAGTAATCAAGATTTGAAATGAAGATTGGCCATGTTTCTCTATCATTCATAAGAATTCATCTTTTCATTATCTCTTGATGTCCCTTTTTGAGCTTGAAAGTTTTCTTCTATAAACCCTAGACAAGGATCACCCCTACACTAGGGGAAGACACAAAGTAAAGGTTGATTGTCATGGTGGCTATTTTGAAGCAAAAAAAAAAAACCAAAAAGAGATAAAAAAAAATGAGATGAAATAAGTCATGACAAGAGCGAATGAAAGAAGGTGAAAAGAAAAAGGAAGAAATGAAGAGCAGTAAGAGAAAAGTGTGCTTGAAAGTACAAAGGCAATTGACAAAGTTTAACTTTGAACAAGGATCCTTGGTCCCATTCAAACCTTAAAACAATTGTTTGAGCCTTATACTTTTCCTTTCATAACCCCTAGCCTTGGCCACGTTACAAGCCTCAAAAAGTCCATTATGATCAATGAAGGGTTATTGTCATTTTCATTAACTTTAATTTTGAGACAAAGGTTATGCTCATCTAAGTATCCAATTCATTGCTCCTAAAAAAAAAGAAAAAAAAAGGGGGATTTACACCTGGGCAAGTTGCTACCCTGTCCGAGCTAGTCCCACACTGGGGGATTATTTGGTCTTACACTAGGATAAGTTTCTACTCTGCTCGATTTGACTCCAAACTGGGGCAAATTTCTTTGGTTCAATTTGACCCACATTAGGGTAGCTTCATGACTTACACTGGGGCAATTTTGTTCACAAATGACATACTCTAAGCCAAATTCATTTGATACCCTACATGAGGGCAGATTTTTGTATATACCTGATAAAACAATAGTCATGATGTCCAGTTGTCGAGTCTAGATCAATCACGTCCATACTGGGGCCAAAAAAAAAATTTGACTTTCTTGCTATTCTACTTCTTGTGTCTTTACCCTTTGTAAATAATACTCTTTCTGTAGTCAAGCTTCCAAGAACAATCTGGAAGTTGTTCGCTTCTTCTCTGTTGTACTTTTTGAATTCATAAGTGTCTGTTACGTAATGCTTCAAGTAAGGTGAACATGAGTACAACACTATGATTTGACCATCTAATGATAATCTCCTGATGAACAATTCAGATTGGATAGATCTTGGAAATCCCATTTGATGGAAGAGAAGGTACTTAAAAAAAAAAAGAGAGGAAAAGCTCGTTAGGTTGAAAACCTGAAAGGGCGGCCTAAGCAAAAGTTAGAGCACAAAAAAAAAAGAAAAAAATAGAAAAGAGCCTGTAGTTTAAAAACCCGAAAAGTCAGTCTAAACAAAAGTTAGGGCAAATAAATGGGCAAAATCTCAGAGAAAGTTGGCCTGAAATGCCTTGAAGGGTGCACCAAACTGGGGCAATTTTGGAATTGCATTTGATCAACTACACAGGGGCAATCTCATTTGTATTTTAGTTGGCCATACTGGGGCAAAATTTTTGAAGGATTAAAGAGAGATGTGTTGAAGGAAGTAGCAACAGAGACCGTGTTTGAGTTATCAAGTAGTTGCAGGGAATCAATTAAATGAGAGACAAGGTTAAATACTGGGGCAAAATTTTTTCTCAAGGAATCAGCCAAGCAATGGTTCATCTTATTTCTCAAAAGGAGAAGCTGAGAGCGAAAAACAAAGAAAAAAAGAGAAAGAAGAAGAAGCAAGAGAGGAAGATCGAGGTTATCAGGTCCATCGAGTAAAAGCATGTGAACAAGGGTTTTGATTAGTAAAAGCTTTTCAAAAGTCGACGTTGGTTCAAAGGACTTTTAATAAAATAAAAAAGGAAAAAACAACAAAGAAAAAGAAAAAAAGAGGAAAAAGAAGAAAAATCTTTTTGGATCAAAATGTCCATTACCATTTAAATTTCGGGATGCAGTTACCCATTGTCTTTTTAAATTTCGGGACTCAGTTATCCATTTGTCTTTTTAAATTTCGGGACGCAGTTGCCCATTGTCTTTTTAAATTTCGGGAGCACAATAGCTCGCCTGTCTTTAAACTCCGGGACTCAGTTGCCCACTGTCTTTTTAATTTCTGTTGAGCGCATCGGCTCCATGCATTTTAAATTCTGTTGAGCGCATCGGCTCCATGCATTTTAATTCATTTTAAATTCTGTTGAGCGCATCGGCTCCGTGCATTTTAAATTCTTTGAGCGCATCGGCTCCATGCATTTTAATTTCTGTTGAGCGCATCAGCTCCATGTATTTTAAATTCTTTGAGCGCATCGGCTCCAGGCATTTTAATTTCTGTTGAGCGCACCGGCTCCATGCATTTTAATTTCTGTTGAGCGCATCGGCTCCATGCATTTTAATTTCTGTTGAGCACATCGGCTCCATGCATTTTAAATTCTTTGAGCGCATCGACTCCATGCATTTTAATTTCTGTTGAGCGCATCGGCTCCATGCATTTTAAATTCTTTGAGCACATCGGCTCCATGTATTTTAAATTCTGTTGAGCGCATCGGCTCCATGCATTTTAATTTCTGTTGAGCGCATTGGCTCCATGCATTTTAATTTCTGTCAATTCTTTGAGCGCATCGGCTCCATGCATTTTAATTTCTGTTGAGCGCATCGGCTCAATGTATTTTATATTCTGTTGAGCGCATCAGCTCCATGCATTTTAAATTCATGTCTTTACTTTGAGCGCATCGACTCCCTGCTCCATGATTTTACTTTCAGTTAAGCGCATCGGATCCATTTTTTTTGTAATTTTTTGTAAATTCTTTTGAGCGCATCGGCTCCATGTGTTTCTCGCATTTTGTTTTACATCTTATGCATCGCCAGGCAAAATTGAAATTCATATCTTTACTCATTTCTTACGACGATAATATGAACACTACAGTTTTCTTATTATCTAGTAAGAAACAAATAAAGAGGGGCAACTGTGAACACTCAATTTTGACCGGGTTGCCAAAAAAAAAGAGAAAATGAGAAGTGAAAAAAAAAGATTAAATTAATTAAAGGCCTATATTTATGGGCCCATTTGTAAGCCTTTTAAAAAAAAGGGGAAAGAATGCTGATCTCGTTTAAAAAAAAAAAGAAGAAGGGAAAATTGGCAATGCATTTAATGCCTGTTGCCTGCACACGTAAAGTAAGAATTGCATTAAATGCCTTAAGGCAGCAAGTAAAAAAAAGGGGGGCTGAAAGGATGGAAAGAAAAAAAAAAGGTTCTGAGAGAGGAGGAGAAAGGAGGCTCAATGTAGGGAGGTTCACGTAAAGAGAAAAAAGTGAAGAAAATGTCAGGGGAGAAATGATGAAAAAGAGGGATATTTAAAAGAGAGGAGCATCAGAAAAAAGGGGGGAAACCGCATTTTTCACTTCTATTCACCTTCAAGAATCACTCCACCCTTGATGATCTCTATCAACCTCTGACCACCCAGCACTAAACCACATTCTCTCACCTTCCTATCACCCAAGTCCGAACCAGAAAACACCTTCCTATCACCCAAAACCGAACCAGAAAACACCTTTCATTTCACCACCTTCATCACCAAAAATAGCACCTCCACCCATTCTCCACCGTGACCATCGTCTTTATCAATCCTTCATCACCATAAAATTTCAAAAGCACAGCCATCACAAGGGAAACAGAGAGAAGGGAACAAGAAGGAGACAGGAGCCTTGCTGAGGAATAGCATTCACTTCAACTACTCCACCTTGAACTCCATAGGTAACATTCTTCATTTATGTCATATAGCTAATTTCTGCTAGCTATTCTCACTTGCACACAATCCCTGAATCCCTCTGCACCAAACCTGAAATGAATACTACATGTCCACTCAAGCCTCCCTGACTGAAACCTAATGTCCACTATCCAATCATGAACCCATCTCCCTTTTACTACCTTCATCTTCAACTACCCACATTCAGCCTTTTCCTGATCGAAAACATCCACCAAACATAATTCATCCCTGTGAAATCTCATCCAAACAAGTTCCATCCACCTTCCATCAACCCATGCACACGTAAACAACACCTTCCTTAACCTTTCCCTCAACTGTGACCTTCAACCGGGCGACCGTCGACCCCTAAATCCCTCCGCACCGACCGTCGAACCATCTTCATTAACCCTTCAACCAACCGTCGAACCACAGGAAAACAAATTATTCCCCTCACCGACTGTCGAAATCCAAAAAGCCATATCCTTCCCTTCACCGACCGTCGAAATCCAAAAGCCATATCCTTCCCTTCACCGACTGTCAAACCCCAAGAAGCCAGATCACCTACTTCCCAAACCTCCAAACCGAAATCACCTCTCAAACCCAACCTATACCCGACCGTCGAACCCCCAACCGTGACCCAAACTCCATAACGTCCTTTTCACCGACCGTCGAACCTCAAATCAGATCACTACCTTTTCACCTCTAAAAACACTCAACATCTTCCAAGCCTCCACAACCCCCATCACCCAAACCATCCCATCTTCACATTCAATCGACCGTCGAACCCCAAAATAAAATCATCCCATCTTCACCTCCAACCGACCGTCGAACCCCAAAATAGAACCAAATCCCTCTTCACTTAACCGTCGAATCTCAAACCATCACATCTTCCCCATCGACTGTCGAACCGCACCACTGTGACATTTGACCAACTTCGTAAACACCATCATACCCCCTTCACCGACCGTCGAACCATACTATTGCAACCTTCACCGACCAGCTTCACAAACCATCATATCCTCCAACCGACTGTCGAACCCCAAAACAGAACCATCCCACCATCTCCTCCAATCGACTGTCGAACCCCAAAACAGAACCACCCCATCTCCTCAAACCGACCGTCGAACCTCAGGGTCCAAATCCCTCACCAAACGTCCCCTGGGGTGTGCTCTGTTACTGCTACCCAAGTCTCCAAACTCTTTTTCCTGTAAATTGAATTGTTGACTGTCTTTTGGGGTTTGAGTTTTATTCACGTGGGCTGCTGTCCATTTCATATTAAGGCAATAATGATACACTTTTGGTAAAAAAAAAAAAGAAGGGTAAAAGAATAAATAAAAAATAAAAAAAATCTTTTAATTCATGCAATGACCATTGATGATGATTGAATAGCGAATGCTATCTTCATTATCTTTTGGATCATAAGGGTTTATTGAGTAGCCTGGTGCTAACTTAAACCCTGTGCAAGAATAAATATGTTTTCAAATAAAAGTTTTTTTAATTAAAAATCAATCAACTCATACTTATTTTATAAAGAACTACGTAACTTTGAGTTCTCCATTGCACCAGGGGATACGTAGGAGTAGAATTTCATTTCTGTCAAGCCAAATTTAAATTTTCATAATTTTGTAGTTTTCCTTTTTTTATAAATAGTTTTAATGCTTAGCAAAATGGGTAAAATAAATAATTTTCAAAGAGTTGTTAAGAATTTGCACAATTAACTTAAGGTACCGTTTTAGAACGGGTGTGTTAGGGGTGCTGTGGGATTAAGTTTCCACCCTTCCCTATCCATAACTGACTCCCGAATCCAATCTGGTTCTAAAGACCATTTTCAAAGAAAGGTTTTTTAATTTTTCCTAAATTAAAATAAAATTGGTGGTGACTCCATTTTTCATTTTCATTTTCTAAAATCCTTCGAGTTGCTATATTTTTTTGCCGTGATCCCGGTCACGACAATATGCTTAAATTATCCTATTACTGTTAGAGACCAGAACTTTTCTATTAATTTAATTTGTTTACCTCTCTCACAAATAGACGTGATTTTAGGAATGAATTAGTTATCTTTTAACCATATCCTATTAGATTATTCCAATAAAACTTTAGTATTCCATGAGACTGAGATTTTTGGATTTTTGATGGCCAACCAAGTTAAAGCTTCCTTGAGGGAAGGAGCTTAAGGATACATGTTACTATTTTCCTTGGAGGTCAAGAGTGAGATGAATGTGAATACTATCCCTGTAGTCAATGAGTTTCCCAAAGTTTTTCCTAATGATGTGCTCGAACTACTAACAGAAAGAGAGGTAGAATTTTCTATCGATCTTGTACTAAGATTTGGTCTTATATCCATAGCACCATACAAGATGTCACTATTAGAATTAGCTGAACTAAAGAAGCAATTAGAGGAACTGTTGGGAAACCAGTTTGTGAGACCTAGTGTATCACCATGGGGAGCTCCAGTGCTGTTCATTAAGAAAAAGGATGGAATTTCTCGCTTGTGTGTGGATTATCGCCAGTTGAACAGGATCACAATCAAGAACAAATATTCACTTTCAAGGATAGACGATTTGATGGATCAACTGAAGGGAGCCACTGTTTTCTCTAAGATTGATTTACATTCTGGTTATCATCAGATTTGCGTAAAAGTAGAGGATGCTCCTAAGACGTAATTTCAAATGCGTTATGGGCATTATGAATATCTAGTGATGTCGTTCAGAGTGACAAACGCTCTTGCAATATTCATGGATTACATGAATAGGATCTTTCATCCTTATCTAGACAGATTTGTTGTTGTCTTTATTGATGACATTCTGATATATTCTCGAAGTCAGGAGGAATATGCTGAACACCTTAGTGTGGTCCTCCAGATTCTGAAAGAGAAGCAACTGTACGCTAAGCTATCAAAGTGCGAGTTTGGTTGGACGAAGTTCAATTTTTGGGTCACGTAATTTCAAAGGAAGGAATTGCAGTGGATCCGTTGAAAGTTGAAATAGTTCTTCAATGGGAAAGACCGAAGACCACAACGGAGATCCGTAGTTTTGTGGGATTAGCCAGTTATTACCAAAGATTCATCGAGGCATTTTCCAAGATAGTAGGACCTCTTACCCAACTCACACGAAAGAATCAAACTTTTGTATGGACTAATGCATATGAGGAGAGTTTTCAAGAATTGAAAAGATGATTGACTACTTCTCTAAGTTTTGATTCTACCTAATCCCAGTGAACCTTTTGAGGTATATTGTGATGTTTCGCATCAGGGTTTAGGTTGTGTGCTTATGTAGAATAGAAAGGTAGTAGCATGTCCATCGAGGCAAATAAAAATGCATGAGAAGAACTACCTTACTCATGATTTAGAGTTAACTGTTATTGTGTTTGCATTGAAGATCTCGAGGCATTTTTTTGTATGAAGCAATGTTCAATGTCTTTAGCGATCATAAGAGTCTGAAGTACCTGTTCGACCAGAAGGAGTTGAATATGAGGCAAATGAGTTGGTTAGAATTTTTGAAAGATTATGATTTTCAACTTCAATATCATCCTAGAAAAGAGAACGTCGTAGCAAATGCTTTGAGTATGAAGATACTTAGTGTTTCTGCTATGATGATCAAGGAAAAAATTGATAGAACAATTCAGGGATATGCAGTTGTCTGTAAAATTGACACCGGGAAGACTTTGCTTGGACATGATTACTATTTCGAATGGATTCATGGATGAAATTCAGGATAAACAAGGGAGTGATCAATACTTGCAGGATGAGAAGAGCTAATGAAGCAAGGCGCTGTGAATTTGAGGAAGGATCAAATGGAATTCTAATGTTCAAAGATAGAATTTGCATACCAAGTGATCTGGAGCTTAGGAGATTGATTCTCGACGAAGCCCACAAAAGCAAATTGAGCATGCATCCAAGAGCGACCAAGATGTATCAGGATTTGAAATGGTTATACTGGTGGCAAGGGATGAAGAGGGATGTGGCCAAGTATATAGCATCCTGTCTAATTTTTTAGAAAGCTAAAGTTGAACATCAAAAACCTTCAGGAATGTTATAACCTCCGACTATTCCTAAATGGAAATGGGATGACATTGTAACAGACTTTGTTATTGGACTGCCAAAGACTTGAACGAGTTATGATTCTATATGGGTGATCGTTGATCGGCTTATGAAGTCAACACACTTCTTGCCCATAAACATAAGGTATTCAATGGAGAGATTGACCCAGGTGTATATTGGTGAAATTGTTAGACTTCACGGCGTACCCCTAGTATTATTTCTAATCGAGACCCAAGATTTACGTCAAGGTTTTGGTAGAGTCTGCAAGAAGCAATGAGGACAAAACTTTGTTTAAGTTCTACCTATCATCCACAAACAGATGGCCAATTAGAGAGAACAATTCAATCGTTAGAAGATTTACTAAGAACCTGTGTTTTAGAACAGATTGGGAGTTAGGATAAATTCTTACCTCTAATATAATTCACCTATAATAATAGTTTCCACTCAAGCATAAGGATGGCACCCTATAAGGCATTATATGGACGATGATGTAGAACGCCTTTGTGCTGGTACCAAGATGGGGAAAATATTACGTTAGGACCCGAACTTGTACAACAAACAACAGAAAAGGTTAAGGTGATCTAGGAAAATATGCGAACAACTCAGAGTCGACAGAAGAGTTATGCTGACAAGAGAAGGAGACCTCTTGAGTTTGAGGAATATGAACATGTGTTTTTTAGAGTCACGCCCACGACTGGGGTTGGTAGGGTTATTAAATCTAGAAAGCTCACTCCCAAATTCATCGGACCATATCAAATTCTTCATCGGATAGGTCTGGTAGCATATCAGATAGCTTTATCACCTTTTCTTTCTAAAATTCATAATGTCTTCCATGTATCGCAATTGCGAAAATATATTCCTGATCCAACCCATGTCATAGCACCAGATACAATACAATTAAAAGAGAACTTGACCTATGAGACACTTCTTGTTAAGATCAAGGACGGGAGAGGGAAGCGACTCAAAAGAAAAGAAATTGCCTTAGAAAAGGTAGTCTGGAATGATGTGAATAGATATGCAACTTGGGAACTAGAAGACAGAATAAAAGAGCAATATTCGCATTTATTCTAAGGTACGATAATTTCGATGACGAAATTCTTTTTAGAGGGGAAGAGTTGTAACACCTTGAAATTTCTTTTTTTTCAGTTAATTGTGTTTTTTTGTGATTTTTGTGATTTTTGTGAATTATTTAATTTATTTTGATTACTTTATTATTATTTTTAGACTTTCGTGTGTTTGAAGCGGCGCCAAAAAAATAAAATATTTTCAAAGTCGAAAAATTTTTTACTGTTAACGCAGGGTCGGGGGAGCTTACTAAACCTGAAACTGGAAACAGATTTTGAAATTTTTTTTTCTGAGATTTTGTCCAACTGATGAAATTTAGGTACATTCTATTATCTATTGGACAATAAACACTGATTTTTCTAGTAGTAACCTTTGTCCATTGGTTAATATCTACCGATAAATATTTAATTGGATGACTAGTCATGAGCCTAGTCATAAACCTACTCATTACCACTCATGACTCACTTTATTATGAGCCAATGGGAACCAAGCTTCCAAGGTAAGCTTGAAGGAAAACAAGCTTTGTGGCTATATCTCATAATGTTGAACCAATGGGAAGCAAGCTTCCAAGGCAAGCTTGAAGAGGCTTGGAGGAGAAGTTTTGGTCACCTACACCCTTTGGTGTACAAGGCCAAGGTAGCTTGTAGGACAAGCTTAGAAGACAAAATGGTTACTTAATCTCACTTGAGTTTATCTTGTTCTTTTTAGAAACAAAAATACCAACTCTCTCATTTCTCTCCTTAGCAATTCTCAGCCAACACCTCACAATTACTCTCCAATCTTGTTCAATCCAAACCAATCATATATCTTGAATCTAGACACCATTTGGAGACAATTTCATGTTGTAATCTTCTTCAAATTAATCCATCTTCAATCACTTTCTCCAAGCCTAAGTTTGAAGGTTTTTAGGTGAAGTTCTTGATCTCCACTTCTAATTTATTCTCAAGTTCTAGACCATAAACTTGATTTATGGTCATCTTATTTCAAGCCTTAGATTTTAATAATTATATGTTTAATTTGTTTTAAGGATCTTTTTGGTGGTAGAAGTTTCCTCCAAGAAGGCAACTAAAGAGCATTTTGATTATCATCTAAGGTAAGAGGGAGATTAACCTCATCAACCAACTTGGTGGTGAAAAATGGAATGTGGTTGTAGGTGAAAAATCCATGTGAGGATTTATTCACTGGATTGTGTGAATTTAATAGTTTATGCTTGTTGGCTTTATGTGATTATATGACTTTGATAGTATGCACGAAATTGCTATGGTAGGAATTGATGATTGGAATGTTTTACATGCTTTGAATCATGTGTGAATGGCAAATTTTTTGGTCCCAATGACCATATATGGCTCACGGCCATTTAGCCCAAGATGGGGTTTTCAAGGCAAAAATATTTTATTGATTGTAAACTTCGATGATTAGGTGACAAGAATATGATTTAAGAATTTACAAGTTGAAAAGGAGATGAAGAAAATTTTATCACTTGAAAAGAATTGATTTTCGGCCATGATAAT
Source organism: Ormosia semicastrata (assembly GCA_029884595.1). Lineage (NCBI taxonomy): Eukaryota > Viridiplantae > Streptophyta > Magnoliopsida > Fabales > Fabaceae > Ormosia > Ormosia semicastrata. Next base: position 63,818,825 of record JAQQTO010000062.1, read on the forward strand.
GGAAATAAGTTTGAAAGATGGTTTGAAATTTAAAGTATTTTATTTAAGATAGTTCTTAGTAAAAGTAATGGAAAAAGATTTTTGAAATGTTTTGATTAAATCAAAATAATGTAGATTTTGTGAAAAACGTTAGAAAATATCACTTAGAAGAGATTTGGTAAGAAAATATTGGAATTAAGGTTCAAATTTTATATTAAACATGGAAATTTCAAAATTTAAGCTTAGAACGTCAATAAAATATTTTATACGATTAAAAAGTATTGATAAAACCTTACGTGATTTAAAAACATTGATTTTGAGTTACGTGATTAAGAAAATATTTTAAAATTTTTATGCGATTGAAAAATGATGTAAAAATATTACGTGATTTAGAGATATAATAAGAAGTGTTACGCGATTGTGGTAATACAATAAAAATACTTCGCGATTGAGAAAAATAGCAGATTACTGTCGGGCCGATGTACTGGACCTGGAGACGTCAGTTAACGGCGTAGCCCAATGGTGGCTTGATTTTTTTTATGGAAGTCTCGCAGTTAATAATTATTGATTCGTGAAGTCATTCGATCATGCATTGTGAAGGTCATAGTGATTTTGTTTGTTAAGGCTGTATGCCTAGGAGATTGAATTACACCTTAGTGCGGGTACGAATTGCGTAGTGAAGGTCAATAACTGATCTTGGAGGCGTCAGGGCGCAATAATTCCATAAGTGGCCAGTTAATAGCTCTGCTGTACCGTGGTTGCTGATGTAAATGCACCGACGATCTCGATGAGACACTATTCATATTCATGATCTGGTGTAGAATGTCTTGTATAAGCCATGATGCGTACGCTGAGATAGTTGAAGCACTTGAATTGAGGCTAACGATATGCAGACATGTCTCCTGATCATTCTCTCCTATATTTGTTTTAGCTTCATGAAGTAGGGGTCGGTCCATTGTACATATACATAGTCAGTAAATATGTTGTTGTGATATACATTCATTGAATTATCTATTAATTAAATATTGTGACTGTAATTGTTGATTTTTTACTGAATGGCATTATGGTTATTACTGTTTCTTTACTACCATACAGGTATGTGATGTAGGGGATCTCACTTCTTTATGGTATTGTTCTGTCTGTTCTATTTTATGTTTATGTTTTATGAAGGCTGTGATAGCAACGAGGCGGGATCTTCTGGGTTACATTAGGATACAATTCCATGGAGGCACCGATGTATGGCACGTCCATCTGGACACTAAGCGCATTGAGTATTATGGGGATGTTACCTTTTCTTTGAGTAGGACCTATCATGGGATTGCTACTTTTTCTTTTGATGCTACTGTCTATCTAGAGTTTTATATGCCTGTTAGGGAGTGATGGGGTGATCTTCATTACACTCCTAGGGAGAATTCTGAGGTATCATCCACTCAGACTCCCGTTTGTCGAGACATACCCCGGCTAAGCGATTTGCCTGTTGAGGTTTCCGAGAAGGATTCAGAGGAGGATCCAGTGGAGGACCCTTCTCTCCAGGTGTTTGGACTTGGGCCAGATTAGGTTTTGTTATGATAGTTGTACTTATACTTTTGAGTATATAAGTTTTTTATGTATTTAAGTTGTTAGTAAACTATGTTATATATATGAAAGGTGTTTTATTCAGTTCACTATGCCTTGTGTTCTCTATATTCTGTTAAGTTTATGTTATTCGCGAAAGAAATTTTAAAACCCGTATGTTGCAATATTAAATCATTTATGACTTGGTTTTAGCTTTAAAATTGTTGGTCTGAAATATAATTCCCAAAGGAGGGTGTTACACAAATGTTACTTAGTACAAATTTATTTTTGACCTTTTCTCATACGCAGGACTCTCTATCTTCTTAGATAGATAATCGATCATCTTTCATTTTGAAAGTGAGTAGTTTTTATAATAATAAGTCAAGTCAATAATAATAAGAATCGAATTGGAGGAGCAAAAAGCCAGGATTCTCAAGTTTTAAAAGATCAAAATCTTTTGATGATTTCAAAAAACTTTTCTTGAGAGAGGAATACTTTGATGAGATAAGTTTTGAGTCACACAGAAGTTCATCAAAAGCATCTTATAACTCATCATAAAACATAAATGGTTTAGAATCTGATACCTCTTCATTAATGTCAGTATTTGCCATCATACAGAAGTTAGTAGATTCTCCTCCTTCTGTTTCAACATCTGATGAGTCATCATCTAGATCTTCCAATGTAGCCATCATAGCTTTCTTCTTTCTAAACTTCTTGGATGCCTTCTTTAGTTGTGGACACTCTGTTATGATGTGCTTGGGCATTTTGCACTCACAGCAAATACTTTGATTTCTGTTAGAATTGCTCGAGTCTCCTTTCTGATCCTTATTTTGAAAGAATACTTTCTTGTTTCATGTCTTCTTTTCCACATTTGAGCTACTTTGCGAGAGAGCGTAGCTATTTCATCATTGATGTACCTCTAAAAATTCATATTTTTACTATTAAAAATCTTGAGTTTTCATTCTCTTTTAATCTTTTTGATTTATTTTTGTTCTCAAGTCTTGTTATGTTTTTATTATTTTAATTGTGTTCTTATTACATGTTTTTATGTATTTTTTGTAGGTAATTGCATATGGAAAAGACTGGGCATTTGAGGAGCAGAAAAATAAGAAAATTAATTCAAAAGCTCAGTGCTTGAGCACTAGAGCATCACCACTTGAGCACGTAATGCACGCAGATGGGTTTCCTGATTAGTGGGCCAGCGCCTAAGCGCTGGAAGCTTAGCGCTTGAGCGCTGAACACGTAAACTACAACGTGAATTTCTTTTAAATAAGAAAGTTTTGTCAAATACAACAGACTTTTTACCCATTCTTATACACTTAGACAGAACGCATCAACCATCAAGAGGCATAACCCTAATGTGGTGTGGGCGCAATTAGGCTTTAAGATTAGAAATTTTCTTCAACCTTTCCACCTTTCTACAATGAAGTTTGTCATATTCTTCCCTTTGTGTTCTTCTTTTTCCATATGTAACTAAACCCTTTTTCATTAGGGTGATGATGAATCTTGTTCTTTGATGATGTAAATTCTCTTATGGGTTTAATCAATGTTTCTATTTCATGATTTATGTGTTTATCTCTTTTCTTAATGCTTTTCTAAATTTGGCCAATTTGGGAATGATTTTTGGGTTTATGTATGATTTGGGAAAATTTGCATGAACCTAGAACTTGTGATAAACACCATAATTTCTGCAATTGCTAAGAATAGATGTTGTGGGTTATGTGGTCTTTCTTTTAATTCTCTCGTTCTTGATAATGTCTTTCTATTTAGGATTAAACTAAGGGATTAGTTAATTTTAAACAGTGTAAGAGAATTAATATACCAAGGGATTGGATATTGATTAATTTTGGGAATTGACCATGAATCATTGGAATAGGACTTGATTAAATCAATATTTGAATGTGCATTTAAAGAATTCAAGTGAAATCTGACCTCTAACCTTTTCATATCATTGCTTTTCAACTCAACCCAATTAATTAAATTTGACTTTTGTTATTTTTGTTTATTCTTTCTTTTTATTATTTTTATCAACTCTCTTTTTGTTAGCTTAAATAGTGTTATTTTTAGTGAATTTAGTAATTGATAACATAATCCTCGTGAGAACGATACTTTACTCACTCTTTATTACTTTTCTCAATTTGGTGCACTTGCCAATTCCACATCAAGTTTTTGAGCGTCGTTGTCGGAGATTATTGTTATTAATATTAAATAGTAGTTGAAAAGATACTAATTTGAGCATTTATTTTTCTTTGTTTTATTTTTTTTTAATTTATTTATTCTTTTTAAATTTTTTTTTTTTAATTTATTTTTTTAATTTTTGTTTTCTTTGTTTATTTTTATTAATCATTTATTTTTCTTAATTTTTATTTTTAATTTCTCTTCTTTACTTCACTCTGGTTTGCTTGTTTGTGTATTTATGCAAGGTCCTTTAAAGTCAGAAGAATTGATTTTTGATCCAGAGATAGAAAGAACAGTTAGGACAAACATGAAAGTAGCTAGAGAAAGAAAGAAGCTTGAAGAAATAGAAGCAAAGATGGCAAAAATAGTTGTAACTACAGAGCGAAGACGCACATTGGCTGACTATGCTACTCCATCTGCTGAAAATATTTCTACTAGTATTGTGTGCCCTGCTATTCAGGCCAATAACTTTGAGATTAAACTAGCACTTCTACACCTGGTGCAACAGAATCAGTTTGGGAGAGGTTAAGCAAAAGATCCAAATTTACACATTGCCAATTTCTTGCAGCTCTGCGATACTATTAAGTATAATGGCGTTACTGATGATGTCATTAGATTACGACTGTTTCCATTTTCTCTCGAAGACAAAGCAAAGAGCTGGCTACAAGCCCAGCCACAAGGAAGTATTTCTACTTAGGAGGACTTGGTTAGCAAATTTTTGACTCGATATTTTTCTCCATCACTATTTGTGAAGATGAGGGGTGAAATAGCTTGTTTCACTCAAAATCAAGGGGAGTCATTATATGAATCTTGGGAGAGATTCAAGGAGTTATTAAGGAGATGTCCTCACCATGCATATAAGGTTTGGCAGCAGGTGTAAATTTTTTATAATGATTTGAATCATTCCACAAGACTCATGGTGGATGCATCTGCAGGTGGATCTTTAAACACAAAACTCCTGAAGAGGCTCAAGAATTATTTGAGACAATGGCCACTAATGAGTATCAGGTTCCTAGTGGAAGAGCTACAGTCAAACAGGGAATGTTGGAGCTTGGTGTTGTTGATACTATACTTGCACAGAATCAGACTATGATGCAACACATTGTCAACCTTACTAAGCAAGTTGGAAATTTACAGGTAAATGCAGTTAATCATCAAAGTCTGACTTGCGATTTTTGTGGAGGCAACCATGTCAATGGTCAATGTGAGGCAGAGAATTCAGGTGTCAACATTCCAGAGCAGGTGAACTATATGGTAAACCCTTTAAGGCCATAAAGTAATCCTTATTCTAATACTTACAATCCAAGCTAAAGGAATCATCCCAATTTCTCTTGGAAGAATCAAGCTATACTATTGAATGCTCAGCCCGAACAGAAGTCTCCTCTTGAAATTGCAATGGAGAAACTTTCTCTGCAGATCTCTATTTTTATGCAATAGACTTCAGCTTTTATGGAGGAATCAAGAACTAATTTCAAGAATCATGAGGTCGCTATTAGAAGTCTTGAGAATTAAGTGGGGTAGATAGCGAAATAGCTTCAAGAAAGACCTCCAAGTACCTTACCGAGTGATACTGTTGTCAATCCAAAGGAGCAATGTCATGCAATTACACTAAGAAGTTGTAAGACTTTAGAAAGACAAATGAAAGAAGCACTTGATTCAGCAGGAAGTGAAAAAACTGATGTTCCTATTGTGGATATCTCAACTCAAGAGTACTGTATTAAAGAAGTTAAAGAAGAACAATCGAGAGTGTAGAGAAAAAAGAAAGACTTGGAGCTGAAGAAAATAGTTGATCCTTCACTCTATGCTAAACTTCTATATCCTTAAAGGTTTAGGAAGGAGATTCAAGAAAAGCAATTCTCCAAGTTTTCAGAAGTTTTCAAAAAGTTGCAGATAAACATCCATTTTGCTAAAGCACTTAAGCAGATGCCTTCCTATGCAAAATTCATGAAGGACTTGCTATCAAAGAAGAGGAAGTTGGAAGAAGATGAGATTGTAGCACTTACTGAGGAATGCAGTGCCATTATCTAGAGGAAGCTTCCACTAAAGTTAAAGGATCCAGGAAGTTTTAATATCCCTTGTACAATTGGAAAGTTGAGCATTGATAAGGCCTTATATGATCTAGGGGCTAGCATTAATTTGATGCCTTTGTCTATCTTACACAAGCTAGGAATTAATAAAGTTAAGCCTTCAATGGTTTCTCTTCAATTAGCAGATCGATCTGTCAGACATCTGTATGGTATTGTGGAAGATTTGCTAGTGCAGGTTAATAAATTTATTTTTCAGTTGACTTTGTAGTCTTAGATATAGACGAGGATGCTGATATCCCGTTAATTCTAGGGAGACCATTCCGAGCAACATCAGGAGCGTTGATTGATGTCCCTAGAGGAGAGCTTATTTTGAGGGTAGATGGAGATCAAGTGACTATAAATATTTTTAATAAGTCTGCTCCAATATCAGATCTATGTGCCCCTATTAATTGCATTCAAAGTAAATTTAAAAAGGGGTTGGATGGTAAGAACTCTTCTTCGACCATTATTGTTGACTCTCCTAATTCTAAGATTGTTAATGAAAAGGAGAAAGATCCTCCTATCTCTGAGATTGCTGAAACAGAGAAAGGTCCTTCCCTTATCCATAGTTCACTGCAAGCTAATCCCTTCCTTGTTGAAAAATTGAGACCTCCATGGCCTGATGAGATTTCGTATGCTAAGGTGTATTCAGAACAATCAGGTTCAAGTCAAATCCAAAACATCTTTGGAGAGGATTCCAAGGCTAGTGGCAGAATATGGAGGCAAAGATTTGACAAAAGAAAGGCGCATCTTACTTCTCTTGTTTCAAGCCACCTTGATGAATAAAAGGCAACGTCAAGCTAATGATGTTAAATAAGCGCTTTTTGGGAGGCAACCCAAATTTTTTCTCCTTTTCTCTTTTATTTTTATTTTTGTTTTTATTTTTTATTTCTTATTTTCTTGATTAACATTTTTTCTATTTTTGTTTTGTAGTTAGCTAGTGTTGAGTTGGCTTAAATGTCTCCCTAAATTCGGAGCCTTTGTAGGGGGATGTATATAGTTGTCGGCCACCAAAAAGAGTTTTTCTTTTCCTTTCTTGCATTTAATTCATTTAGTTATTTGTTATAATTGGTTTTGATTTTGTCATCATTACCCATTTTGTGTTTTGAGTCTTTGTGTTGATTCTGTGCATGTTGATATGTTGAATTGAATATCCAATGATTGCTTGAATTGTGGATTAATCTAATTTCTTGGGATATCACATGAGAATCTATGATTTATGTTTATCTCTATTGTTTCAAATGTGTATGGATATATTTCTCATCTTTATGTTTGATAGACCTTGGAATTTAATTGCATGTCAAACTTAGAGAAAATTTATGGGATTGCATGTGTGTGGATGGTTTTCATCTAGAAGTTGTTTGATTCTCTCTTGAGGCGAAATTCTAGGCAATGCATGATTAAGAAAATAATAAGGGTCTTCTTTGAACCGTTTGAGCCTTTCAAGCCAACTTGTGGCATAATTTATCCTTAGGTCCCTTTTGCAGCCTTGCTATTATTTGACCTCTATTTCTTTTCTTTATCCACATTTTCCTTTCCCATACCCATAAAAAAAATTTCTTTTCTTACATAACCTTTGTTGAGTGTATGTCTTGTATTATTTATTATTCAAGTCTTTGTTATTTTTGTGCATGAAGTTTAGTGGAGCTGAAAAATTCAAAGAGAAAGGAATTGAAAAAAAAAAGTTCACCTAAAGTATTGCAAAGAAACAAGTTTGGGGGTGGAGATTGTTAAAAAAAAAGAAGAAAAAATAAAAAAGAAAAGAAAAAAAAAAGTGAATGTTGTGTTGATTCTTTTGCTCCATTTTGCACTTATCTTATATTTTGAGGCTTGAATTTTGAAATTTGCATGATTTTGTATCTCAATTTTTGTTTTCTTTTTCCTACCACTTCTTTCTTAACCCATATCATTGGCCTTATATTACAAGCTTATAAAGTCCATTTTGATCTTTGGTTATATATTGTTTACATTAGTGGAGAGAGAGATGAAGAACAATCCTATGGATGTGGGTTTGATATGCACTTGTATTTTTATGAACCTATCTGGGTTTGTACTTTATGAAGAGATTGCGTCTTTTATTCATACTTTTTAAAAGTCATTTTTGCATAAGAGTTGCATGTAAGAGACGATGTGATAATTGGGTTGTTCATGTGTGACACTTTGAAGTTAGATTGTGAAGCAATTTCTGAAGATATGAATGATTTTTGATACCTGATATTGCCATATTTGAGTCTGTTTTGAGTTTTAGTTTGTTTTATTTTATTTTAATTTCTTTGAGGACAAGCAAAAGCTTAAGTTTGAGGGAGTGATGAACCTTTAAAAATTCATATTTTTACGGTTAAAAATCTTGGATTTTCATTCTCTTTTAATCTTTTTGATTTAGTTTTATTCTCAAGTCTTGTTATATTTTTATTATTTTAATTGTGCTCTTATTACGTGTTTTTATGTATTTTTTGTAGGTAATTGCATATGAAAAAGATTGGGCATTTAAGGAGTAGAAAAAAAATAAGAAAACTAATTCAGAAGCCCAGTGCTCAAGCGCTGGGCCATCACCTCTTGAGCGCACAATGCGCGCAGATGGCTTTCCTGATTAGTGGGCCAGCGCCAAAGCGCTGAAAGCTTAGTGCTTGAGCGTTGAACGCGTAAACTGCAGCGTGAATTTCTTTTAAATAAGAAAATTTTGTCAAATACAACAAACTTTTTACCCACTCTTATACACTTAGACAGAATGCAGCAGCCATCAAAAGGCATAAACCCTAATGTGGTGTGGGCGCAATTAGACCTGAAAATTAGAGATTTTCTTCAACCTTTTCACCTTTCTACAATGGAGTTTGTCATATTCTTCCCTTTGTGTTCTTCTTTTTCTATGTGTAACTAAACCCTTTTTCGTTAGAGTGATGATAGATCTTATTCTTAGATGATAAAAAATTCTTTTAAGGGTTTAGTTAATGTTTCTATTTCATGATTTATGTGTTTAACTCTTTTGTTAATGCTTTTCTAAATTTAGCCAATTTGGGAATGATTTTTGGATTTATATATGATTTGAAAAAATTCGCATGAATCTAGAACTTGTGATAAACACCATAATTTCTGCAATCACTAGGAATAGACGTTGTGGGTTATGTGATCTTTTTCTTAATTCCCTCATTCTTGATAATGCCTTTCTATTTGGGATTAGACTAAGAGATTAGTTAATTCTAAACAGTGTAAGAGGATTAATATACCAAGAAATTGGACATTAATTAATTTTGGGAATTGACCATGAAACATTGGAATAGGACTTGATTAAACTAATATTTGAATGTGCATTTAAAGAGTTCAAGTGAAATTTGACCCCTAACATTTTCATATCATTGTTTTTCAACTCAACCCAATTAATTAAATTTGACTTTTGTTATTTTTGTTTATTCTTTCTTTTTATTATTTTTATCAACTCTCTTTTTGTTAGCTTAAATAGTGTTACTTTCAGTGAATTTAGTAATTGATAAAATAATCTTCGTGGAAATGATACTTTATTCACTCTTTATTACTTTTGTCGATTTGGTGCACTTGTCAATTCCACATCAATCATCTTCATCTTCTAAATCAGATTCTCTGTCTTCTTCATCTTCAGAATCTTTTGAAGCTTTAAGAGTTGAGTTTTGAGGAACATTCTTCTGACTAGCTTTAAGGGCAATTGATTTCCGTTTCCTTCCAACATTTTCATTAGCATAAGCTAATTCTTATTCATAAGTTTTTAAGGAACTCATAAGCTCGTCAAGACTCAAGGTGTTCAAATCCTTGGCCTCTTGGATTATTGTTACCTTAGGTCTCTAGACCTTTGGTAAACTTCTCAACACTTTTTTTACCATCTCTTGGTTAAAATAAATTCTTCTAAGAGCTCGAAGTTGATTGATGATATGCATGTATTTGGTGAACATGTCATCAATTGTTTTAAAGTCAAGCATTTTGAATAGTTCATATTGATGCACAATCATGCTAATTTTAGTTTCCTTGACTTGATTTGTGCCTTCATGCAACATTTCAAGTTTGTCCCATATTTTCTTAGCAGTATCACATGAAATTATCTTATCATATTCACTTTTGCTGAGTGCACATGTAAGAAAATATTTTGTTTTTGAGTTCATTTGAACTCTGTTTCTTTCAGCTTTTATCCATTGTTCTCTTGGTGTAGGAACAATTGTTCCATCTTCTAGGGAGTGAGTAAAGTGTAAGGACCATTTTCTATAACATCTCATAGATCAAAATGAGTGGACTCTATAAAGAGCTTCATTCTGTCTCTCCAGTAGTGGTAGTCTTCTCCAGTGAAGGTAGGAGGATGGTTGATGGATTGTCCTTAAGCAATATAGATATTTTGGTTTGCCATTTTCCCTTTAGGACCTTTCCTCTTTACTTGTTAAGGCACTCAACCTAGAAGTTGAACTCTGATACCAACTGAAAGTAGTAAGAGCACGAGAAAGGGGGTTAAATTGTGGTTTTAAAATATGAAGGAATCCTGAAAAAGTTTTACAACTTCTCAAGTTTTGTAACTTAGATGTATCAGAGTATAGATCAAAAGTTTATGAGAATAGAAGAGTTGCTTGAGAGGAATGAACTTGATTCAATTTTAACTTAGAACTAAGTTCTTGTTGAAGTTAATAACTAGTTTCAATATAAACTTAAGTGATAAAATCAACAACTAAATGATCAAAAAAATAAGAGTTTAGAGTTGAGAAGATTCACACTCAGAAGTTTATACTGGTTCAACCAATCCACTTGTCTACGTCCAGTCCCTAGTCAGAAACCAAGATTTTATATTGGCACGAGTATTCTTTGATCAACCCTAGCTTTTCCAAGCTAGATTACAAGTAGTATTTGTTCCACTCTAGCCTGTTCAAGCTAGATACTCACAAATATCACTAACAAATCAATATACAAAGAGAATGTTGAGTTTGTGTATCTCTCAACACTCAATGAGTGAATTTAAGCAAATGATTACAGAGATAGAGATGAGATTCTAACTCTCTAACACTCAAGGAGTGGATATATGCAAATACAAACTTGAGAGAATGAGTTTCTTTCTTCTTCTTTTTTTCCAGAAGATTGATCAAAAGTAGGTTTCAGTAGATAAACTTGATCAAAAACTTGTTTTGGTCATTCAGAAGTTTGATTAGAAGTTTGGAAGAATAACAATTAGCTTCATATCTTCTAACTTATAGGCTTCTTCAATTTATAGGCATTCAAAAACTAGTCGTTTGAAGTAGGCTTGGCAATAAAATCCATTAATTTTTAATTCATCTAATCTGTCTATATTAAAATTAATATAATCCATTCAATTAAAATAATATATATTATTGATTGGATTTAATGGATTAAATTTAATTATGGATGGTCAACAATTTTTCTGGATTAAATATTTTTGTTTTTTTGAATAAAATTTTCGATAGACATTTTTTTTTTTTTTTTTTAAAAAGTTTTAAACATTAAAATAGATTGGATGGATTGAATATCCATTTTAACTTGGAGATTTGCTATTTTTGTATGGATCGATTCATCTTCCATCCATTTGGATGCTTATCAAAAAAGATTCATTCTTTTGATGCTTGATGTTTTATTCATAGTACAATTACCATCTTGTTTATAGTGTTCTTTAAATGCTTTTGTTTTTATAGACAAAAGTTTTGAACTTCGATTCGATTGACTTTGCTATTTTTGTATAGGATTCATCTTAAGACTTTGTCTTTTGATTTGATGAACTTGGTCTATCTTTTGAAACTTGTCTTGTCTTATGATGAACTTGGTTTCTGAAGCTTGTCTTTTGATGATCTTAGACTTCAAAAACTTATCTTATGAGGAATTTTTCTTTTAGAATCTTTACTTTTGAAGAGTTTTTCGAGACTTCCTCATCAGATGATGCTTGGATAACTTGAAAAATGAGTCAGAGGGCCTTCTCAATATGTTCTATCAATTACTTAAGACAAAAGGTTACAAGAAAAATTCTAAGGTTAAGTTTGTTTATCATAAAAACTCAGAAGTTATTAAAGAACTTCAGCAAGTGAATGCTTCTGAAGAGCTTTGGAACTTATAGATTTCTCATTAGTATTAACCTCTTTACACATTTCTTTATCCTTCTATGTCATTTAAATAAGCCAGCCTATGGTTAAGGCCAACTTTGGCTAACGGGTGCAAGTAGGGTTGTCCTGGCCTTAGGTCAATCCAAAGCTAGAGGCTACCTGGGTCTGGCCATGGCCCAACGAACTCTACTTGGGCTAGTAGTGGCTCTTGGGCCACCTCCACCTTAAACCACTGTGGTTGGCCACCCTTGGTTCAAAGATTTGGGTTGATGGATTTGGGTGGATTTGGGTTCAGAGATTTAAGCAGGGGCATTGATGGATGTGTTTGGTTTGAGATGATTTTTGGAGGATGATGGCTATTTGGGATGGCTTGGGTGGTGGCTCATGGAGTAGATGAAGGAGCTGGATTTTGAGTATCTGACAATGATGGTTACTCCTTCGGTGGAATTTGGGTTCGATGACTTGGAGGTTGGTACTATTTTGGGGTTTTGGTTAGGTTTGACAACTTGGAGGCTGGTACTATTTGGGAGTTTTGGTGGTGTTGAAGATAGATGCAGGAACCTTGAGATTAGAGGGGCTGTCAGTGTAGGGATTTGTTACGGTAAAAGATTTTTTTGTTTGTTTGTCTTTTTCAATACAGACGAGTAAAATGGATATTTGACGAATCACACAAACAACAGCAAACACCAGCAAATGCCGTCTCTTTTAAGGTGTGTTATTGTAAACATGCAAACAAGAGGTGTAACGAATATAATCAAGGCAAAAAAGGAAGAGTTCAGTGTAATTTCCTCTAAAAGAAAACTTACTAACCCTAAACCCTTGAAATATAATTTTGTTCCCCCAAAATTCTCATTCAAATTCTGCTGCTCATTAGTCCTAAACAGTTTTTTTGTTGATGAGCAGTTTTTCTTGTGCGAGAAAGTACCTACTTAACGCCATCAAATGCTACAAGAGAAAAAGATTTTTCTTTCGTGCGAGAAAATTTTCCGAAGTGAACAGAAATGTCTTCTACGCAAAACTTACCAGAGAAGGAAGTTGCTTTCTACTACATAACAGAAAGTGAGAAACCAAAACTTTTTCCCCCCTTTCTAAAAGCTAAATACTAAAAATATCCTCCCCCCTCCAACATTTTATAGCAAAGAGGCAAAGACGAGTAGCATTTGCTTTCAAGTCATAGGAATTCGCCCAACTGGTGCAAGAACCTTAGCACTCAACAGTATAAATTACAGCAACAAAAGTTGAAATTACTATTGACATTTGAGATCCACGTTAAAATTTTGAACTGATCCTGATTCTAACATGTCCAACACAATAACATCATCCTTCCTATGAAGGCAATTAATTGCGTTAGCATTGCCAAATGATATCTATGCTACTGAGCCTCTTGTTCACATATCATTTCTATCTCGATTCTGAGCTCCTGAAATATTTTAATACATTTGACAGAAAGAAAAAACTTGGTAGTTAATAACTTTGACATCATAAACAAACACCAAGAATATATAGGTGAGGACTAATAACAATAAGCATTAGAATTGTTTAGTCATAATGAAAAAACCATTCTCAAATTCAAACAGGTAGAAAAGATAATGAAGAAAGCTAACCAGTGGGCTTTTCATCTCTAAAGTTAGCAGCTAAATATGTGAAAAATTCTTTTGTAGCATCTGCACAATCACAAGAACAAAAATGATGTGAGATATAAGGAAAACATGTGCACTGAAATGTGATGTCCCACAATTCTGCTTACAAAAGTTAGCTAAAGCTCAGAAGTCAGAACAAAATTTTAACGCACCAAGGCAACACAAAGCAGGATATTTGATACGTACTATAGACCAGCATTCTATGCCATTCAGAGAGGTTTCTTTATTTTTGGATTTCTTATTATAAGAATTAGGACTTAATTTCAAATATATATTCATAGGTAACAAGTACGGAAAACAACTAACTACTTCAATGATGGGTTAAAGATAATGCTAGAGTTACTACATTATGCCCCTGACCCTGTTATGCTAGATTAAACAACCTGCCTGTGATCATACATAAATATAGTTATATATTTCATAAGCACTCTACGCCATTCAGAGAGGTTTCTTTATTGCTGGATTTCTTTTTATAAGAATTAGGACTTAATTTCAAATATATATTCATAGGTAACACGTACTGAAAATAGCTAACTACTCCAATTACGGGTTAAAGATAATACTAGAGTTACTACATTAAGCCCCTGACCCTGTTCTGCTAGATTAAGCAACCTGCTTGTGATCATTCATAAATATAGTCATATATTTCATAAGGATGTGACACTACTTTAAGCATAACTTTTGTTAAAAACTTTTGGCCGATTGATAATAATAGAAATCTGACTAGCCTACTCGCCCAGTAAATCACAGGGTGAAAGAGAGAGAAGAAAGGAATTCAACGGTAAGGCATGCTCCAATGGTTGCTCACCATGTTTCATGGTTAAAGATGGATCATGCTCATGTAAACGTCCAATAACATTTGCTGGTATACCTGCCACAATGCTTTAAGACAAAGCAGAAGAAGCATTGCCTTTTATTACATAACAAATCCGGTAGAAGCTGCAAGTACTAAACATTGTTAAAATGTAAATCAGTATTAACCTGTGGGGAGGAACCTCTTTTAACACAAGGGAGAGCAGCTATCATCACACCTTCACCAATTCTTATATTCCCAAGTATAGTTGCACTAGCTCCAATTAGCACACCTTCAGCTACTTTTGGATGGCGATCACCTATTTCCTTCCCCGTGCCTCCTAAAGTTACACCCTGTGAAATCAAATATGTCAGGCAATTAGCATAATGAATATATTGTTAAAATAGCATTTGTTAACTAGTAGCTTTAGTCCTAAATCCATAAAAAATATAATAATAAGTATCTGAAAACCAAATTCTTAAAATGATTTCTCTTAATAGAAACAGAGAAGAAAAGTTAATAGAAACAGCTTTCAAAAACTGTTTCCAGATAATAATATTAATATTATTAGAAGTTTCACTTCAGAGGACACCAGAAAGATCTTTGCTATTTACTGCTGTAAGTGTCTTGTGTACATAATATAAAGCTATTGGTGACAAATTTATTGTGAATAATTTGCCAAACAAACTCATAACAATTTTCCTCTTTTGCAAGAGTCAACATGTTAAATTTGACATAATGCAGGAAATTATGGAAATGCTAATTGACAAGATAACTGAATTTGTAAAAAGAACTAGCAAAAAAAACTCCGAAGAAATGATGAAGAAACACCACTCACTTGCATCAATGAAACTCTATTTCCAACAATAGCAGTTTCACCAATAACCACGCCTGTCCCGTGATCTAATAAAATTCCCTCCCCAATTTTCGCAGCTATATAAAAATCCATAAAAATGTCAAATTTAATGGTAGTAGTACCAGTAACCATAACGCTTTCAATATATTGAATAGAGAGACGGGCATTCTTAAAGACAAAACTCAAGATATCAGTTCTCCTATACAAAAAAGAAAAAGTAAGGAAATAAATTATTTACATGCTTCCTAGAATTAAATATATAAGCCCTCAAGAAAATTTTCTGCTTCAATAAAGTCTTTCTTACAGAAAAATTAGCTGGCAATCACAACATGACTCTTTTTGCCATGATATATTTCAATTGCTTTCCTAACAGTCCCCAAAACACTTTGTTCTTTCACATGTAAAAATTGTCAAATCATTCTTACTAAAGTATCTCTCTATATTTGCATGCAAAGATGAAACCAACATACCGGGATGTATATCAACTCCAAAAACCTGCAGCAGAAAAAATAAGGGCTTGGATCATCAGCAACAGAAATATGAAACACCCTTATGTAGAACTTATCAAGTTTTGACCAAGTAGAACACTACCTCACTAACTCGACTTTGCAAAGCTAAGGCCAAGAATTTGCGTCCCTGGCCCCACAAAGCATGGGCTACTCGATATACTTGCAAAGAATGGTAACCCTGTCAGAGAAATAAGTCCCATGAATGAAAGGGAAATGTTGGGGAAGGGGCACAAAATATAGAACAAAATGTGGTGAATGTTCCATGAAAACACCATGCTATCCAATCGTATGCATTGAACAAAATGAACAAGTTTGTACCATCAGATGATGCTCAAACATTAACTAGCAGCACCCTCTCCCAGCAATGTAGTTATTAGGTTGTACAAAGAGTCACACTCCTTTCCAATAAACTAATGTCCAGCTAATGACACAAAATTTTAGCATCATAAAAATGTTTGCATACCTAACCTTCATTTTCTAGTAGATTTAGATGTCAATTAAATCCCATCACCTAATATTAATACTATTTGTATTATCAAAACATAATAAAACAAGCCACAAAGGACTAGTGCATAGTGCCAGAAACAGAGAAACCTGATTACGGAAAATAGAAAGATTTACCTTTGTATACAAAAGTGCTGAGCAATATGACAAACAAGCAGGATCCCGGTCTTTAAATGCCTGGTCAGAAAATGGTACCACAAATGAATCAAATTAGATCATGATACAATCCAGACTTATAGAAGCCAAACATCACTTCCTATTCCTATACTTGTGACATGAAGGAAATTACCTGGACATCCAAGCGAATAGATCGCTGGATACCTTTATCAAGCATCATCGTATTACAAAATATATCCATCAGCTGAGTTGCCAAAAGAGTAGGATTTTGGAGACGATTGGCAAGAACAAACGCCAATGCTTGCTCCAAGCAATCGTGTGACAAAATACTGGCATACAAGAAGCTACTTAAAATTGGCTCCTTTTCTGCCTGCAAACAGTAATGGTATATCATGATGCAAAAAATGTTTAGATGTTCTCCAACACTAATCAAATATTCAAAATGAAGCATTCAGCTGTATATTTTATCACAATTGTATACACTATACATTACACTCACAGAGGAAAAATGAACTGACAAACAATTCATGAACTTCCCAATTATTCACATAAATTTTGAGCCCTCAGTATGCAAGAGACTCGGAAAATGAAACCAAGGAAGAAGAAGGAGGATGAAAAGAAACACCTTTCAATGGGAATGAAGCATAAAGAAAACCCAAGAAATAAACGTTTTTGGTACCTCCAACTTGGCTTCTTCTCTGACAGCGTCCCAAATTGGGTCAGCACCATCCAAATGGTGATGAAACGGAGATTCCAAGACAGAGAGAGTATCTGAGTTGGGAATTCCCATTGCATAAACGGGGAAAACTTTCTCTAATTGATACGGCGAAGAAGAGGAACCAAGACGCTTGGGTTGGTCTTCCTCTTTTTCACGTTCAGATAGCATTTTGGGAAGAGAAACCAAGGTCTCGTGGCTCAGACAAGCCATAGGTTTCATTAAATAGAAGAGAAGGGAGTTGAAGTAGATAGAGGAAAATGGAAGTGCTGCGGTTTGAGTTGGGTACTGGTTTTGCAGCCGTTACTTGTAGTGTTGTTGTTGCCTTGGTCAGACTGATTGCAAATCAACCTTTAAAATATTTAAAATTATATTAATAAAGATAAATATATTTTTAACATAATCATCGTAATTTTACATATATTAAAATCTAACTTGCATGATTAAAATAAGAAATTCTTACCCAAAAATTTCTTACAAATGAATTTATATGAAACAAATGTAACAAAAAGTGCCATTATATGAATGGCCCTGGTTGTGCCTCAATTTGCCTTTTTGATAAATTTTTTAATCAGTTTTGCTATTCACATAATAATGTGTTAATAGGAGATGTTAATCAATTATCACGACTAATATATAATACATATTATTTATTAGTTATTTACAGTTTAATCATCGATGTAAAAATAGTATGAAAAAATTAATGTGCACATACCTTTTTCGTTTTTAAATTTCTACCCATGAATTGAATGAAAGTTAAGATAGGCTCCTTTAATTTACCTTTAGTTTGTCGATAATAATTTAGATATGTATTTCTTTCATTTATTTTTATATGTCTGTTAAGATTATTATATAAGAATAAAGAAAGTAGTTAAAATATTTTAATTATAAGCAAAATTAAATTTATTGATCGAATTACTCTTTATTAAAATACTCAAAATATTATTATCATCTTATTAATCTTCTCTCTTACTTAATAATATTAAGGATAAATAAAAAATAATTAATAATTCATTAATTTATTAAATAAATAGATAAAGTTAGACAAAATAATTTTTTAAATAGACAGATAAAAATAGAGAATAAAAGTATATATATATTTTTAACTTTTATACCAAGTATCATTATTGGAATAGTGTTTTTATAATTCTTTAGAAAGAAATCCGAAACTTCAGTAAGAACAGATAAAAAAAAAATATGTTAAAGTTCTAGTAAAAGTGTGATTTCAGTTTAAAACCAAACTCAAAATAATTATGGTGCCGCTATTTATAGTACTTTAATAGTGCATAAATTCTTATCTTTAATCATTATATTCTTACATCAAATAATATATATATTTATTTTTATATCTAATTTAATATTATCCATTATATATATATATATTTTTTATTATTATTTTTTCTCATTTAATTATATTTTAAAAAATATATAAATAATATTTACATTCTTTTTAAAATATATAAGATAATCATTTTTTCCTTATCTCAGATGCTTCGAAAAATGTGAACATGTTTTTTTTTTAAAGAGATAGTTTCATTGAGAAACTTTATAAATTTCAATTAAGAAGTAATTTTTTACATATCCACATGGAGAAAAGAGAAAATAAAGACGATATTTGTCGCAATCTACTACAAAAGTCTACTAACCCTTCACAACGTGATCATGTTTGTCTGATAAGAAAACAGTAAATGCGAAATAAGCTATAATTCAAACATGTATAAAACAAACTAATTAGAAACAAGAACATAGAAAAAAGTTGAAGCAAAACTATATTGATGCAATTTTCTAGAATTAAAAAACAACTTTGTGTCAAGGCTCTTCGGCTATATACTATCTAATTTTTTTAATTTTTTTTATTTCAGACTATATACTATCTAATTATCTATACTACTTAATAAATGGGATTGTCCCTTTTGGTCTCAAAACTTTTGTTTTCCGTTTTTATCATTTTACTTTACTTAGACACAATTCAAACAAAAACTAAAAACCGCTAAAAAAATCACTCCATTACTAAAATGGTAAAATTATACTCAAGTAATCACTCACTTTTCACTATTAAAAATTGTTTTATATCTCTCATCCCTCACTCTTTTATGTCTCTCTTCTCTTACTCTTAACATTTTCTACTAAGAAAAAAATTTACAAATAATTTATGATTGGATTGACTAGCTAATTAAGCAAGAACCTCTACTATAGTTAATTGCTTTTGAACAAATTCCATCTCCGCCCCAATTAAAACGTTATGCAGTCAAGATTTAAACGAGTGTCTTTTGAAGAATTTTATCAAGTATGTATTTGAATTAGTTGTGAAAATTTGATTATTTTAATAATCGATTATAATAAAATTAATTTTATATTTAAATATTTTTAACTGAAAAGTGATTTTAAAATAATCTGTTTCGTTTGAATGATATAAAAAGAATAATTTTTATGCATTAAATTATCAAAAGATATATAGAATGATTAAAAAAATTATTTGATTGATGATAATATGATATTTATATCTCACAGCTTTTGAACAAATCTATAATCAAGAATAAAAAGCTTCAATCTTATGAAAAAAAATTGTTATAATTCATTGAATTTCATGTAAAAACTTTTATTTAATTTTCTAAACATGATATAAATAGTGAATAAAAATTTAGACAAAAAAAAAAAAAAGAAAAAAAGCTATTGAAAAACATAAATAAGCTTACCCAAACATGCTCCAAAACAGCACTTCTAACTTACAAAGCATTGGCACATCAAAATAATTGTCATATCTAGTTTAAATATGTATCGTATCAAATACCTTTTTGAATATTTTTAGATAATTTTAGCTTAACTTTTATTTATTTTTTTGAATTTTTGTACAAATATAAACAAATTTATAATAATTGGATAAATGATAGTATTTTATTATGTTTAAAATGAATAGTGCTGATATATGAAACATTGACGTCCTCATTCTAATTTAACATTTATATTTTTATGATAATATTATATTAATTTTATGTGTTATATTTTAACCATATTGTGGCCTATAATTTTTAAAATTTGTTGTATCTACGTATTGTGTCTTGTTTGTGTGCCAAGTCTACATTTGTACTTCCTAGCTTCTAACTTCTCATCTTAAAAGGCACAAAAGTCATGTCAATTAATCTTTTAAAAATTGGATCGAATCATATGATTGAATTAGTTGAATTATGAATCAATTATATTTTTTATTTGAATATTATCTTATTCAACTATAGTCTAATTACGAATTTTATCAGTTAAATTAATTAAATTGTGGCATGAAGGTCTCACCTATTTAAGCTCTCGTTCAGTTTGTAAAACATTGCTTCCCGTGTAACTTCTTGTTTGTGTTGCAAATTTGTCATCATGTTTTTCACTTTAGTAATATTCTATTCTCCTAATAAATCTTACTAATATTCTATTAATAATTTAAAACAAAAAGATATTAAATTGAAAGCATAAATATTTAATATATTTAAAACAAAAAATATTTAATAATTTCTTCTTAAATAATTAGGAAGATATATAATTATTCTTTTCACTTTTCTTATCATTTATTGAGAAATTCTTAAGTGTTTTCAAGTAAAAGATTTATCTTATTACACATTATTAATTGGACGTGTAAATATGCACTATTTCAGATATAGCATTAAAAAACAATGATCGCTCATCTAAGGTAATACACATTTAATAGAGTAAAAAAAACATTTTTTTCATAGCATCTTACAATTTATCTCATTTATTAGGTTACTTATACTGTTTATTCTCATTTTTCTTTAATCTTTCCATAATCTAGCTAGATTATTAACAATTTCCTGATTCACACGAAACCCAGCATACAAATGAATGACACTGTAATAACGAAAAAAAATTAATTTAAACATGACTCTGCAGAATGTCAATACTAAATTATTGTTCAACAAACCAATAACTGAAAAGAAGTAAACAATATAAACTTGTCTTCTTATAGTGGTGGTACAGCCACTGTCTACTGACTCTCCACAACTCTGCGACTTTTCTTTGATGGTATATTTGCTGCAAACCTGCATGACTATGAAGTGGCTGCTTTTAGTTTTGTTTTTTTATTGGCTTCTTTTGTCCCTTCATGGAGGGAGATGATATTTGTCCCTTCATGGAGGGAGATGATAGGTTCTATGTGGTCATGTACGCGGCCAGAAACATTCCCCACTAAAGCCAAAGATGATGCCGCGTACATGATTATCACAGAGAATAATCAGACACCATAACCCCAACCCAGTGACCCACCCATCAAGAGCAAATAATTTTTAAAAATGTAGGTAAATATTTATTTTCTTAATCTTTGATAAATTACTACACAATTTCGAGTTGAGGGAATGGTTAGATAAAATTATTTATAAAGTAGAGACTTCAAAATTTCAATTCTTGACATTGTGATTAACTACTTTTGGTAAATATTTATTTTAGTCTATGAAGGATGCAAGCGTTATTAATTTAATTTTTTAATAATATGTATATTAAAAATTTGAAATTAAATTAGTCTTTTATATTATTTTTTGGAATCAAAATAATCTTACAAAAGAGCTATTCAATGTCAAAATTTAATATTAAAATTTATTTTAATATATTTATTATTGAAAAATTAAATTATAAATTTTTGCCATGATTTGTAATTTGCTTTAATCTTGTAATAAGGAAAACTTACCATCACTATAAACTTTTACCATACCAAAAAATTATTGAAAGATTAAACTAATTACACTTGTATCAAAATAGATATTTATTCTTAAAAATCGTATCTCCTATGACAATATTCAGATGACCGCATCATGAACAGGAGGAGTCACTTACTCATTCTGGAATAATTTTTCTACACCTCTTGATTCATAATACTATAGTATGCAGATTAGAGAAAAACTCCACTAAAGTAAATATGTAAGTATATATTCGTTATTGATTTAATCTAAAGTATTTCATGGTATTAACTAACTAAAATTTAATAATAAATATACATTTACTTATTTACTTTAAAGATGAACTCATTTTAAAAGAATATTATCTTATAAATTAATATTATTTTTTGGAAGAATAGGGTCAAACATGTGCAAAGCAATCCTATGATGTAATGTTATGCATTAAGACTTGTCATATTTTTAAGGGTTTTACTCACTAGTTCTCTCAGGTCTTTTGTTAAGAAATCAAAAATAGAAAGTTTTAATCAAAAAGTAAAATTTTGAATTTCAAATGTATTAAATTAAATGCATGACTTTTCATTTCTTTCTATCTGATTCTTTAACAAGTACAACAAAACCCTATTTTTAAAATTTTATTGAGATTTTCAATTTTCTATTCATACTCCTCACAAATAACTTATAATATTAATTTCTTAAATTATCCTCACTTAAATACTTTCTTTTTACTTAAGTCAAACTTTAATTAAGTATAATCTTTATCTATTCTCACTCCACAATATCAATTAATTATATATTTTACTTATATTTTCAAAATCTTAAAATTATTTAAATCTTTTATTAATTTTCTGTCTCATGGCAAGTCCACATAAGCCGTAGAAACATGTGCGGCTAATTTTTACCTTGAAACATCACTAATGGAACAATGTGTTAAACTAATGTTAGCACCCAATTTTGTTTAGACATTTAAATAAAAATAAATAAATAAAATTTGATCTATGAAAAGAAAAAGTTTTATGACCTAAAATAAATTATCAAAGTTTAAACTATTATTTTTTTGTTAGAGTTCAAAATCCACTAACTCAATGAAAGTGTATAGATTTATTCCACCTCAATTTTAACATGTATTTTTTATTCCTTGAAGAAAAATGACACAGTTGAGAAAGATTTGATTAAGAATTAAAGGGTTGATTGATTGAAAATTGATTTAATTGAATCTTTGACAATAAATGAAAAAATATGATTTTGATTATATAAAGTAAAAGGGAAAAAATATTGAAATTTTTTAACACAAATATATACAAATTTTAAATAAAATAGATAATAAGGAGAGATATTATTTTGAGGTAAAATATATGTTAAGATTTGTAGTATCACTAAATCAAATTTCAAATCACTTTAGATTGCTCTTTAATTGACGTATAATTTGCAAGTAATAAAAAAGAAAAAAATTAGTGATTCTTTCTCACTAAGTAATTGATACATCACTTTGCCTATAAATAATAAGACACCAAAGATACAAGAACACACAATTTCTTGAAAAAACAACCCAAAGAGAGTGTGAAAGAGAGCACATACGACTCGAGGGAAGAACTTCATTGATAGAGAGTTGAAGAAAAATTTTGGAGCCAGAGGTGATCTTCCTAGAGTTTTTTAATAAATATTCTAGGTAATCTTCATTTCATGCCTTCATTTGTAACAACAAGTGATATATAAGTTATTTGATCTTTTGTATGTAAGGCTCTAACCATTTTTTTTTAATGATCTTTTTTCTTATAGCTCACTGACTTACGTATATAATTCTAAGGCGAGGTTTTGATGCAAAAGAAAATATTTTCTCTTCAAAAAATTAAGAGCTTTTAAATTGAGTTTTGATTTTCGTGAATTTCTAACACTTTATTTTCTCCTCTCAATTAGTTTTTTTATTATAATATTATAATTAGTTTTATTTGACCATGTGATTGTTGCAATGTTAACTTGTTATTTTTTTTAGTTAATCTTTTTTTCTTTTATCATGTGCTGTATATTATTTGGTTTTGATTTTATTTTTTTATTTAATTCATTTGCTAACTTTTCCTCACTTTTGATATTTGTTATTTTATCTCATTTATCCTTTTTAATTGTATTTTTATAATGGATTGAGATTTCAGTGAGAAAATACTCAAAATTAATCAAATTGATGATAAAGTTTTGGCTTTCTAGAGGTGAGGAACATCCTTAGGTTTTGCCAGAAGCATTGATTGGGCCTTATATGATCTCCAATAAAAAAACTTATTCCACCAATAAAAAAACTTATTCCAATCATCAATTTTTTCATTCTTTTACACATTATTTTTTCTTTTATACAATAAACTAAAACCTTAAAACTCAGCTGACGATGAAAATTTTGAGAAATGATCGAAGTGCAATCAATAAAACTCTACCTAATACTTGTGAGGTCATTTTATTGGATTTTGCTAGAAGTGCAGGCGGAGTCCATTCTCAACAATTAAATAAATAATTTTTTCATAATAAAAATAATAAATTGATGTGAACAACTTCATATATTCCCAAATTTTGATTGTCATGAATTAAATTTTATTTTGCAAAAATATTTTGAAAAGCCATTTAAAAATCATATTTTGTCAAAAATATTTTAAAATTAATTTGGCCTCTTTAATTAAAAAAATAATATTTTGTTAAGATTTTTTTTAAATTAATTTTTTTCATGACAATTCATTTTTTGAATGAAAGTTAAAATTTTAATTCACTACTTTCTTGTCACATGTTGCCGGGGTTTGAATTTATTCCATAGAATAATGACTTTTTAGCCAATCATTCCCTATTATAGTCATTTATTACTTTTGATAACATACTGACAAAGTGAGACATGTTAAAAAATAAAATAATAAAATATTTTTTGACAAATAAATAATATAGGATCAACACAATTAATTTAGCATATAACATTAAATTATTTAGGTAACTGTTCCTTGAATGGATGATATAGGTGTAAATAATTTCTCTGCTCGTAATCAATCCCAAATCTAAACTCTAGAACATAGACCATTTTCTTTTAAAGTATTCAATTGCACTATTCTATTTTTAAAAGATAAAGTGATTAGTAATGACTCTCAATTTTTTTGATTGCCTTCTCTTAGCGCGACGCCCTTTGGGACGATTGCGACAACCAATAATTCAGTTTTTAGGAAATATATTATGTTAATTTTTCAATTATCTTTAATAAATTATATTTATTATGAAATTATATTATAAGGATTAAAAGAATGCTTCTTGAATGTCATTCTTTATTCTTTCAATTTAACTTTGTATTGGTTCTGTTCATATGTCCGAAATACTTTAGCATACGCTTATACCACATCAGAATATTATGTTTCTCCAATATATATGAAAGAAACCTTTTATTGTGCTCACGATAGAAAATTTTGTTGTTTGTTAGTTTGCTGTTGTCAATTTTCTAGAGGAAGAAGAGACTATATGATTACAATAAAAAAAGCCGAAGAAATGAAAAGCATAACACATCAAAAGTAAGTATGGTAAGAAAAGAGTTGACTTCCAATTCCAAATTATTTTCGCTATTAGATCCATTTCGATAACAGAATTAGAATTAAAATATAAAATTGTAATTTTAATTTTAATTCTTTCAGAATTATAATTAGTTTAGAATCTTAAATTTTATATTTGAGATTGTCAAAGAATTATGACAAGAAATTATAATTCTAAATTTAATTATAATTTTGTTATTTAAATGTATGATCTAAAAATTAAAAAATTATTTACAACATTAAAATTAATAAAAATATTTATACAATAATATTTTTATAATATAATAGTCATATTTTTTCATAAAGAAATTTTTCTTGAATTTTTTTAAAAATGAATAGCTATTATAATAATTTTTATATAAATATAAAAATAATTTTTTATATAAATATAGAATCACAATAAATATGATTATTCATAAATAAATGTGAGAGAGAGAGAAGAAAGTTTAATTTTTAAGTTATGAAATTAGTAATTCTTAAAGTGTAGGTTAAGAATTGAGAAAGACTTAACTTAATTATTTTTCAATTCCATAAAATTAGTTTATGAAATTACAATTCTAATTCTAAATGACATTTTAAACATAAAAATTAGAATTAAGATGTTCAATTCTAATTTTAAACTCTAATTTCATGATCAATTCCATGAGTCAAACAACTACTTAAGGTAAGGAATTTCATCGAAGTTCAGTTTTATTCTCAAATTATTGTTGGTCATTCATCTTGTGAAGAATTAAAAAAATGATGAAGAATAAAAAAAAAAATCATACCTCTGTAAATGAAAGAAAGCAATGAAAAGTTAAAGAAGGAATAGAGTAGTGAAGAGTTTTAATTAGTGAATAAAAAAATTGTGAGAATAATTAATATTTATTGGGAGTGCGAATAGATAAATAGTAAAATAATCAATTAAGACTTCGTTTAAATAAAACTTATTTAGGTGAAGATATTTTATGAAATTAAAATTATAAGTTATTAGTGAAAAATATGAACAGACAATTTAAAGTGCTATTAGTCCCGTCCTAAATCTGAATTATGAAGTCTTCGTAAGTAACTACTCTTGAATCTAGTGACTACTCTCAAATCTAGTCTCTATCATAAGTTGGCTTAAAAGAAAAATTAGAGTATTGCGTAGATAACAAATGTGAAAAAGAGTCTACTTCGTCTATAACTCAAGATATATTCTTCTTCATAAAAAGACTAAGAACCCATAGTTTTTAATAAGAGCAAATCAAAGTTGATAATGTTAACGTTTTTATTGATCTGAAATGCAATTAATTAGATGGGCTCAATAAATATAGAGGCCTAAAATTAAATGTTACAAATAAAAAATTAGAATTTTATTTTTGTGTAGCATTTTGAGATTCAAAACACTAATTAAAAATTTTAATTATATTTTTTAATTCATCTCTATCTATTAAATCGGAGTTCTCCTATTTGAAAGTGACTTAAGTTGTTATTGTACTCTCCATTCAAGAATAACGAATGTCATTATTAACTTTGTACTTACTCTTAAAAAATGACAGATATTATTCTTAATTTTTATTTTTTATTTTAAATTCAAATTCTCTTTTAATCTCATTATGCATTATCTTTTTTTTTTAATTTAAAGTTTTTTCTCTTTTAATTTATTTTTTAAAATTCTAACTAAATTTTAAAACTTATGTTTTGGAAACAACTTTATTTGACTACTACTCTCAACTCGAAATTACATGAACAATTAGTCAAAATCATTAAAAAAGAAAAAGTTTATGTAATGAACAAGATACTTATTATATAATATTTCTATTTCAATTGATAATACAACCAATCAATTTTACTAGGAACTTTATTAAGAAAGTGAAAGGATATGTGAGCATTTTATTAACTATCTTGACTTTGTATATTTTTAAGAGATAGCTGAGAATTAAAGTAATATTATACAATAAGAAAAAAAAATTAGCTAGATTCAAGGGCGATTGTTGAATAAGATAAAGTGACAAGAACCAACCACTCATTTATGTAAGAGTTCATAAATATGTCAAATCATCATGTAAAAAATTATAGTAGAGAGAAAGAAAAAATTCTAGCTATTTACCATTTCTCCAAGTGAGATGGTTCCAGCTCTTGATGTAAACTGGAAGGCATTTTGGAAACTAAAAATCCCACCTAGATGCCTGAATTTTGTATGAAGAGCCATGAATAATGCCATTCCAACCCGAAGTAACTTATATAAGAGAGGAGTCATTTGTTCTATAGTTTGTCCAAGGTGTTGTAAGAGGGAAGAAACTGTGGATCATATCCCTATTGCATTGTATTGTCCCTTGTGGTGATCCCTATTGCGTTGCATTTGCATAGCACACATGCAAATCCATTTTTTTTTGTTTATAAGTATTTAATAAGTATTGTGTGTATTTCTGTAGATGAGGTATGGTGTAATACTTGTGTTTCACCATGGTGGTAATTTTGTTAAAGAACTTGGAGGAAAACTTCGGTATGAAAGGGGTGGACTATATAGGTGGCCTGATTGTGATGAGGACACATTGGAAGTGTTTAGTGTGATTGGGTTTAGCGGGAAGCTTGCTTATCATAAGGTTGAGAACTGTTGTTGGTTGATTGCTTAGAAATAATTAGAAAGTGGTTTAAGGTGTAACATCCAAAACTCTCTTGATGATTATGTTTTGATGATTAACTAACTATATTAAAAATGTTGATGTTTATCTCTATCACTTCTAGAGTGTTATAACTTGGTCTTGTGAGTTTCTCTGTTAAGCTTTGGTGTGCAGATCCTTAAACTAAATGAGAAAGATTAGGACATGGCTGGATGGACACCAAAACGGATAAGATGCGTGAATATCAACTTGAAAAGAGTTGATCAAGACATCAACACTTGTCTTAAGTATGAAGAATGGAAATATACTCATGAAGAGTTTGAGATCTCACAACGATAAGATTAGAAGTCTCAAAGACTATACCAGAAGAAGTTTTCTCCTGAAGGTGTCAAGTACAAATCATCAATGTTGAAGAAATCCACCAGAGAAAGCTTGGAGATATAGCTGAAAAGAGTCAAAGCAGACTTGAAAAGAGTGACCAAGTCTCAATTTTTAAAGCCACAAGTTGAGCAAGGTCAATTCAAACCATATGGTTTTAAGAACTCACAAGAAGAGATCAAAGGAGTGAAAAACATTATAAGAGCATTTTCTTCTCATGAAAAACAACAAGGAAAGATCATCTATATATGAGAAATCAAGTCAAAAGAGTCAGAGATAGTTCAGAAGAGTTGAAGGTTTGGGCATAGTCAAAGTTGAGAATAATGAAGCACCCTTCTCAAGTATGCACTTCAAGACAAACATTAGAAATGACAAAATAACGGTTAGTAACGGCTAGAAAGTGTCCATAATTCATCAAAAGCTCCAATAGCTAGTTTCTATTCCCTATATAAGGATCCAAACTTGAAATATTAGTGGTTGGAAATGTTGAACTTGATCCAACAGTGCCATTCATGGATTACACCATTCTCAACTCTACTTCTTGTTATGCACTAGTGTTATCTTAGCAAATATCTTGTTGTAGGTGTTTCTATTGCTCTATAAACTGTGTATATGCACTCTTTGAGTGATTATCGAGAGCTGCCCACTTTCTCTTGTACCTAAACTATGTGTATCCACTCTTTGAGTGATTTTTAAGAGCAACTCACATTTCCATATACTCTAAACACTTGAACCTTGAGAGGTGAGTGTTGGTGAGCTAGAGGATTATTCTAGCCATAGCAAGACTTAGTATCTGTAACTAGGAGTGGCTGGGTTTCAAAGAATACTCATGTTTAACTAGGAGTGACTGTGTCCAAAGACTACTTGTTTGTTTAGCTGAGAGGGGCTAAGTTCAAATATTAATCATGTAATTTAGCCAGGAGCGGTTGGAATTCAAATAAAACTCTATTTTAGTGGAAAATCCCAGTGAAGAGCTGGGGACTAGATGTAGCCCATGTGGTTTGGGGTGAACCAGTATAAATCTTTGATATTGTGCTATCTCTTCCCATATCTCATTTATATTACTTGCTCTGATATATTTGCACATCTTCCAAACATGTTTCTACAAGTCATTATATAACATTTTGCTTAAGTTTTCACCCAAATAACTAAAAGTTTTGAAACTTAACTTAATCTTTGGTATTGAGCTCTATCTTTCATTATCTTTCTTATTTATGTTGTTTTGATAGTATTTCGTGCCTGCCCATTTGGTTTTTACAAGTTAAAAACTAAGTTTTTATTAAGAACAACTCAACCAACTTATAAGTGTTTTGGAACTTAAGCTTTCACAAGTTTAAATTTGTTCAAAACTGCCTATAAGGTGTTGATTTGAGTTTATAAGTTTCAAAATGAGTTTTGGAAAGCTACCCATTGCATAGTTTCAAAATGAGTTTTGGAAAGCTACCCATTGCATAGTTTCAGTTTTGTATAACTATTTGTTTTCACAAATTGAAAACTAAGTTTTAACTTAACCACATCTTGAGACTAAGTTTTTTGGTATTTAAGCTTCCACCAATCAAAACATGTTCAAACAATTGTTTATGGTGTAATATCAAGTTTATAGTTTTCAAAAAGTGTTTCTAGATTATACCCATCGAAAGATTTAATTGATATTATTCGTTGGTTATATTTAACTAAGTTGAGAAGAGTGCTCAGTGACCTTTCTCAACTACATTCTGTGTTTATTGCAATCCTTCTCAACGACTTGAGAAAGGTTTGAGAAAGAAAGTTGTATTTTGCAAGAAACACCAAAATTTGGGAGTGCACAATTCAACCCCCCTTCTTATGCATTTACCAACTTCATAAGGTACCTAAAAGCATATAGCAATCTTAATAATAAGGAGACTCATATATTTTGAACACTCAATTATTGCTGACCCAGAGGTAGTGACATACCCTAATGATGAGGCACCAAATTAGGACAATGAGAGCCAACCTGAGACGATTAAAGTTGACTAAAGAGTAGGCCAAGGGCAATTAAAGTTACAAGACTCTCCACCACCTTCTCTTATAATGAAACAATTTAAGAGGTTAATCATAACTTAAAATAGATTTGCCAATGCAAATTTAACATATAGGGTGGATGAGAAGTGAGAGAATAAAAATTTACCATGCATTTAGTTAAGAAAACATAACATATGGTGACCAAAGTTCAGAAAAGAGAAGAATAGAGAATAAATTAAAAGAAGAGAATAATGGAAAAAGAGTAAGAAAATAAAGAGAAGAGACAAATTTGTATTATGTAATTGCTAACCATATAATAAGCCCTTTTACAGAACATTTTTTACTATTTAATAATGGTAATTAAACTTCTAACTGCAAAACCTCCTAAGAAACTTGTTATACAACTTAACAACTTGCTAATTGCAAGTATAACCTAAACACAGTGCTTAATGCGTAGAATCATAATATAAAGTGAGAAAATATGTAGAGATTTTACTAATTATTATGTGTTTTCTATAGTTCTAATATATACTATATGGTTAAACTAAACAACTAATTCCTATAGTTTCACCCAATTTAAATTTTTGTCTTTATATGTTGATGCTCAAATTTGTATAGGTGATATTTAGACATTATACTATTATTTTGGGTTAGGCAAGTCTAAACTCAATGAGTAAGTAAAAAAAGAAAAAAATCTAAGCCCAGTGCTGAAAAAAGCAAAGATAAATTTTTTTAATTAATTAGCACCATGGAAAATAGAATAATAAATAAAATATTTAAGTATAATATTTTATGAGATATTGAAGGAAAGTTGGAAGATTAACATCTCAATTAAATCTCAATATTAATTTAAAATATTCAATTTGAGATTTTAACAATTAAAAAAGTTAACAAGAAAGATTAGTAATTTTTAAACTAGATACAGGTTAAATTTTTAATAGTATCAAGTCATTAAATCCTTAATTTATTTTTGATTTAATTAGTAAAAAGTTTTCAATCCTTGAAGAAGGAAAGAGTTTTAATTTTGAACCCAAATAAAAAAATAAAGAAATACAATTGAGTTTTTTAGCATCACTAAATTAAATTCTAAATCATTTGTGATTGCTCTTTAATTAACATATAATCTACAAGTAATTAAAATGAAAGATTTAATGGCTTGATTGAGTCTTTTCCACTAAATAATTGAAACATCACTTTGTAACAGCCCATTATTTGCTATCCAAATATATCGTCATATAAATGAATAACACAATACTGGTTCTGCTACTACTAACATACATCAACATCAAACTAATATCATTCATACATAATGAGTAAATATGGAGAGTCACGTTAGCAAAAGTTATATATATACATCACAGCCTCAAAGGGCATACTGTTATACAAAACTCAAAACAACTAAGCAAATATAAAATATATATAAGTTCAGTTCAAAACAACATCTATACTATGCTAGTCATCATACATTTTCTTCTTCCCTTTCGAAGAACTCGCACCTGGATTTACATGACAACATAACTGGGGTGAGAGAGCATATCTCAGTAGAAGTATTTCAATGCCAGCATATAAAGATATATCATCAGATAATATACTCAATTATCAACTAAACACTTCAATCACAGAAGCAAACAACATCTCCATCTCAGAAACACGTAATTGCCCATACAACTACAATGCATGAAGATGTCATGATAGCAACTACTCATACAATCGCTATGCTATGCCAATTTTGTGACTAATGCCTATGCCTATACAATAATCCTAAACATGTAATGCAAAATATATGAAATCATTTACAAGAACCCAATTCTATAGTAATGTCATGAAATGCATGAGCCTTGAACAAAACAAAGGAACCTGGTTCCACAAGCTCTGTACAAGCACTGGAAACCCAGTTCCAGCTGTCTTCAATCCGGGTAGTGAGGGAATGAATCATCCTCATTAACATGGTCTTCAACAACGATCATTATGATATGAAGGATTGGTTACCTACTCATTCAAAATCATATTTGATCAGAACAATGATCTCTGTGATGGGAAAGATTGGTTACCTACTCGTTCAAAGTCACATTAGACCATCTACAATGAGAACTCACCCTCATCAACATAGTTATGGAATAACAATAATGTCAATTACTACAATAACTTGTATGTCATTTGATTTACATTCCTAACTACCAACATGAACGATAATGATGTTAAATATCACAATATATAACATACTAATTGATTTACATTCACCCCATTTCAACTTTATTTAATACTCTTATTAGAGTCTCCACACACTTTAGGGAACATATGTCAATGATCCCATCAAGTCAAGAACTTGAAAAACATCAAAAATGACATTTTGAAAGGTTCTGGCCTCAGACTCGGCCCGTGTCAAACAACACGGCCTACCCCGTGTCTTCCTTTATGAACCCTGTTCACAGATTCCTCTGGCAGAGAGGGACACGGCCCACCCCCTGTCCTCGGACACGGGTCGTGTCATTTAATAAGAAGCCCTGCATCAACTTTGCAGAACATGGTACTGTTCCATTAGTTCTCTCCTTAGATTTTGGCCATTGCAATCTAGTTTTTTAGTGATTCTAAGACCCCAATAAGTTCTCAAACACATAGGAAATCATTAATCACAACTTAAAACTCTTAAGTCACTTTGATTTCACTCAAAACCAAAGATGATGGATTAACATCCATTTCAAAACCTAAAACCCCAATTCTCCACTTAAAAGGAATTTGAGACATACAAGGTGTAACACCCCAAATTTTCTATATCTTAAACAATAATTTTGACAATTAACAGAATTTTACTGTTTAGTAATTTCTGGATACTGTAAAATTTTTGTTTATTCCGTCAGCGTATTTGATCGTTTTGAGTGATTTACTCCATGTCAGGAAAATAAAAATTTTTAGGCCGGAGAAAACTTTACGTAATTTAATTTTTACCGTTAGGTAATTATTTTACGTAATCTGATTTGATATTTGTGTGTTTTCTATTTTTTGTGATTTTATGGATGATTATGAAATTTTTGACTGTATGTGGGCCCGGGTGGTCTTAGGTAGGCCTAGGTGACCTTACGTGGGCCTAAGTGGGTCCCGCAAAGTAAAAATTTTTCTATGCATAGAAAAAATTATACTGTTTAGACGGAGACAGAGGATCTTACTAAACCTGAATTCGAAAACAGTTTTAGAAAATTTTCTTTACCGTATTTTTACTGTATTTATTTACTGTGACAGTAAAAATACAGTAAATGTATGTTTTGTGGGGTTACAGTGAATCAAAATAATATTCTATATTATTAAGTTAATATTGGTGGATTGGATATGGATTGGATATCCACCATTAATTTAATTAATATTGGAGATTTAATCTTGATTTAATCAACGGTGGAGATTTAATCTTGAAAATAAATAGGATTAATTATAACCGTTGGATGAAAAATTAAATCAAGGGTGGAGATTTAGTCTTGTAAAATAACTTTGACCATTATGAACCCTTGGATGAAGATTAAATCAATGGTTGAGATGGACCATTAATAACCATTGGATTTGAATTAATGGTGTAGATTTAGTCAACAAAAAAATTTACTACAACCATTTTAGACCCTTAGATGTAAAATTTGAAGGTGTAATCTTAACCCTCCATTTTGAAGACTCATCTAAGGGCTAGGAATTAAAGGAGAAAGATCCAATGGCTCAAAAGAAGTCTTCCATCTAAAACCTAAACCTAATGGCTATTTTAATCCAAACCATCCTTTTAATCAAGGGCTAGGATGGCTTAGGAAAGATGACCATGCAAATTAATCACATGTTGCATGCAAGGAGAAGGGGGGAACGGTTTTGCATGCATTTTGGAGAGGAGACAAAGCTAGCATATGCTTTTTAATGCCAAGGAAAAAGATGAAGTCAATAATAGCCATTTGAATTTGATTAGTAACTATTTAAGCCTAATTTGATTAATCTAATGGCCTAATTAACAAGTTAAGTAAACTAAATTAAATGTTAAATTGTTATAATCTAATTCTTAATTAAATATCCTAATTTTATTTAGAGGTTATAATATATGTAATTATATATCTAATTAATTAGTTGTTTAATTAGATAATTAATTAAGATTAGTTAGGAAACTAAACCTAATTAATTAGCTACTTAATTAGCAAGTAATTGGACTTGAATTAAAAACAAATTAAGTCCCTAATTCATGAGAGGCCACACGGCCATGCAGCCCAAGGAGGCTTCTCAAGTCTTCTTGAATGGACTTTTATGATTATTGGAGGACATATAGGGACATAGGCCATGTGCTACTCCATATGCATCCAATTGGTGATATTGTGAGTCAAGCATATCACTTAATCTCTCCAAGACTCCCACGGCATCTGCTCACTTTAATTCACCCTCCTAATTTCATTTTCTCTCACATCAAAAAGCTTACAACACTTTCTCTCAAAAACTCCAAGAACCCAAGCACACATTTCTTTCTATTTTCTCTCTCAAATTCGGTCAAGCACCTTAGAACCATCATCCAAATTTCTATAATTTCATCCAACTTGATTTTCTAAACCTAAACACCATTCTAAGAACATCTCTAGTTATGAGTTTTTCCAAAATCATTCATCTTGAGCTTCAAATCCAAGCTTCAAGTTTCTATCAAAAATCAAAAATTCCATCTTTGTGCTTCAAGAGAAACCATTCGGTCAAGACACTCAAAACCACCATCCAATCTCTTTTAATTTCATCCAACCATAGATCTTGAATCTACATGATATTCTAAGCAACTTTCATGTTGGAGATTTTCTCTAAATCATTCATCTTCATGGACTTTCTTCAAGAGCCAAGTTATTGAGTTTTTAAGGTGAAGTGTAAGAAGACTTCAATTCTTATCTCTTTTTCATGATCTAAACCATGTTTGATCCATGGTTCCTCTTAATCAAGCTTAGTATACTAATTTCTATGTATTTTGTTTTGAATTTGAGAAACCCTTGGTGTTGAAGGACTTGGAAAGAGAAGCAAAATCAAGAAGCTTTGAGGATCTTCAAGAGGTAAGAGGGAGATCCATCTCACCAACCAATTATGGTGGTGGGAGATGGTCTTATATTTGATGGATTGTGAATTCATGTGAGAATTCCAATCCATGGTCATGTAATAATTAATTGTGTGTTTATGAGCTTTGCTTTATTTTCTTGTGCTTTGATTATTTTTGTCTATGCTTAATATGCTTTGCATGATTTTATGGCTTTGATAGTATACTTATAATATGCATGATAAGTATATGGCATGTTTGTGATATTTATAATGAAATATATATACGTATGCCATGATGTGTGAATGGAAAGAAAATTGATCTTGGTTCCAATGGCCAAGGAAGAACTACGGTTTTGATGCCCTTGATTTGGGTAAATGTTGAAATTTTTCAAGAACAAAGAAATTAAATTTTGATCCCTAGAACAATAAGAATTTTGGCCAAGACACCTCCAAATAGGTGTTTACAAATTAATATGTTTATGGAAGAATAAAATTGGATTGATTTGAAGAGTATGAAAAATGAACTAAATGTTTGTTTTTTTTAAGAAAACATAAACACAAATTTTAGAATGAAATTTTATTATTTTATTTTGTGTAGAAACAAGAATGGAATTTATTTAAGTTAGAAGAAAAATATTTCATGGTTCCAATGGCCATCTATAAGGTTTTGATAATTTAGAAAAAATGTTTTGATGCTATGAAATACAAGAATTTTCAAATAAAGATTTTTGAAAAGGGGATTAAGTGTTATAAATTAAGTGAAGTGGAATTTTCATAAATAAAAGAAAAAGAATATTAAAAGTATTGAACTTCAAATTAATCAATTTTTTTAGAAGTGATTTAGAAATATAAAGGAAAACGTTTGTAACTTAAAATTTTTAACAGAGAATTTATTTATTGGGTTTTGGAAAACATTAGGAAATTTAAAGTTACGAAACAATAATTAAATCAACTCAATATGATTTTGTAGGACTAGGTTAATAAAAAGTGATTTTGAGAAAATATATATTAAGGAAAAGATTTTTGACTAAGAATGAAAAAGGATTTGCAAAGAAAGTGAAAATGAATTTGAACAAATGGGTTTGTGTTATGACCAATCGGTACTTTGGTTTTGAAAATAAAACTTTAATGGTTTTGTTTGTGTAAAACCATATCAATTTAAAAGGAAAATGTTTTGATAATTTTTCAATAGTAATGCCTAGATTTTGATGAAACAAAGTAATTTTTTCAAGTGAAAATATAATTGATTTAATACAAGAAATTTGAAAAGGGAATCAGAGTATTTTACTCACTTGAAAAATTAAGTTTTGTAAACGAAAATGTTTTCAAACTTCAATTTATTTTGAAGTAGGTTAATTTGGAAATGATTTGGGAAAAAAATGGAGAATATAATGGTATTTTGAGAATTTACTCAAGTATAACTTATTTTCAAGTTTTGTGGATTATATTTGAAAAAGAATTTCTTGAGTAAAGAAACGTGGAAAAAGATTTTCTTGAGTAAGAAAATGTGAAAAATGAAATACAAAGTCATAATATTTTAAGAAAAGATGAAATAGAATTTTTGAAGGTTGAGAAATATTTTTCGTAATAGAATTGTGGTGAAAAATTATTTACGTATATTAAAAACGTGTTGAAAATGATATTGAATTATTTGAAAGTCCAAATTAATATTATTTTGAAATATTGAGGAATATTTTACGTAATTTGAACTACTTTTGAAAAATCACTATGTGATTTAAAAGTAATAAAATATTTTTACGTGATTGAACAACGAAAAAATGTTTTTATACGATTATGAAAAATGGTGGAAAATTGTTATAAGATTTGGAAAGTGTTTTAAATATTTTGAGAATGATAGAAAATGATTTACGTAACTTAAAAGAATGATTTTTGAGTTACGCAATTTTGTGAAAACACGGCGAAAGTGTTTTATAACTATGAAAACATGATAACATGATGTTGTGTTGAAAATATAGTATAATTACTGTTGAACCAGTGTATGGAAACTGTATGAGAAAATGACATGTTTTGCCTATGATTGACATTTGGTGCATTATATATATACATTGGAAAGAGATATCTGTATTTGAATTTGGTGCATTATATATGCATTGAAAAGATTTGGCCCTTTGGGGTTGGACTTGCACTGATATATTTGTGCATTGTATAAAATATAGCTAATAGCTATTATGGCCCTTGTGGTTGAAGAAGGAATGAGAATTGATAGTGAGGTCTATGATGGATCTTGGGGGCGTCGAGGCGCGGCGGTCGACCAGTGGACACTTGGCGAGTACCCTGTGCCACTTGGCGATGCAGTCCGTTGCAATGCATTGACGATACCCGACAAGAACACGATTCTTTTCAATGACTGGGAGATTATCTTTGGGCTAAGGTTGACAATTAACGTGAGCATTCTTCTCGAAATTGTGAAAACCTCCATGGAGTCGTTTTTGATAAAATGAGTCTTTGTGCATATGCATAAACTGAGCATTTATATATCGTGTGATATATTAATTGAGGAATATTGGTTATTGGCTATGACAATTGTTTTGAGTACTTGGATGATGATTGAACTGATAAATGATTAGATGATGATAGTTGATTAATGCGATAGCATGATTATGGTATGATCTATCGTATGATATTCTTGTTTGTGTTATCTCTGTGCTGCCATGTTGGTATTGGTGTAGGTGATCTCACCTCTTTGTTATATTATTTTGCTGTGTCTGTACTGTTAAAATCAAATAATAGAAAGATCGAGTTGTCTTAGACATAACGAGCGATGGATACTCTGAGATTGGAGATAACAATAAGGAGTGGACATTCAGGACTCGAAGGTGTGCAGTGTTGACAAAGGAACAGATGTCTGATGCATCAAGATGGACATAAAAAGGAATAAGTATGTTAAAGTTTTTCGTTAGTGTTGTACCGTGCTATTAAGTAGGACCCGTCATGGGATTTGCTACTGTCAAAAAAAATAAGTCTGTTAATTTTATATTTCTCTTTAAATTATGATATTAATTGGTGTCAATATTGCATAATGAATAGTTAAAATATGATTTTCAATATTACCTAATATTTTCAGTAAATTTACGTTTCAGTAAAGAAGAAATTTTGAAACCCATCTTTTATAACTCAAACTTTGTGCGAACTTATTTTCAGATTATGAGTCGGAAGTCAGAAATGTGATGCCCTAGCTAGGGTGTTACATTAGTTGGTGTCAGAGCTAGGGTGTTACACAAGGGTAGGAGATTCATTTCCATACACCCAACAACTCATAAACAAGTCATCATCAAGTTCCATAACAAGATTCAAGCCCAAACAACCAAAACAACTCAAAACCTAAAATCACACATCAAGCCATAACTCAAGAACAAGATGGAGAAAGTCGGAAAAAGAGTTTAAGAACAAGGTTCCTCCTACCTCAATTCCCAGAAATAAAATCGGTTAACCTCTCCTCCGTAAAGCTAAGCTCCTTCTCTGGCTTTGATGAAGATCCTCCCCCCTTGATACCTTTATTCTCATTTTCCTTTGTTTTCCTTGTGCAGCCGTGACAAGAGAAAAGAAAAGTGAGACAAAACTTGCACTTTTGGCCTTAAATAGGCCTCAAACCACAATAGGGTCAGGCCCTAAAATTTTGGTCACTTAAGTGACCAAAATTCAACTGAACAGTTAAGAATACTTAGTTATAACCAAACTAAGTTTCTTAACTTCTAACAGATTTAAAATAAATCTTAAGATTCATTAAAAATCTCGTTACATCATTTTCACATTTTTTCATATCTGCTAGAGGTCAATCTAGCACTAAAACACACAACCAGTATGCTTAAAAATATCAAATTAACTTTGATAATTCTCAAACTTTAACCACAACTACATCCACATTTTTATGACCTAGAAACAAGTTCTCCACACTTATTTCCACCAACTAAGCAGTTGAAGTAAAAAATGGGGCTAAAAACAGCCATATTTAACATATAGAGTTGTAACAAAGTGACTAAACGTGCTCAGATGATCACAAAACATCACAGACATGATAATCAGGTATTAGATTACCTCTGTAACCTTATACAAGTCTATCACGTTTTCACGGGTGTTACATTACTCCCCTCCTTTTTTAAAATTTTGTCCCCAAAATTTGGTTTACCGATGGTAAGAATCCCTAAACAACTCACACACAACAACAGGTACAACTAAACTTTAAGAAAACAAAATTACACAACAAGCACAACCATGTACTCACCTTTTCCTGAACTATAGGCTAATAAAGCCTTCATATTCTATATATTGTAGATTCTACCTCCAACGATAGGTCTAGTATCTGTCCTGTCTTATTCCTTTTCAGAACAACTCTTGGCGTAGTACCCCTTCTCACCACATTTGTAATAAGCTATCTGGTCCACTATACACACTTTGTTTCCATGGTGCCTATCACACTTAGCACACTTCTGAGCTTAACCACCTTTCTAAACTTGCTCATTTTTCTCTTGTAGGTAGCTAGATTTAGGAGTGCTCTTCCCATATCCACCATCCACCTTCTTCTTTTTCTGAAGGCTCAGCAAATTCCACTCGGCCTATAGCTGGAGATTATCCGACTCCATTATCCTGCACTTGTTCACCAAAGATGGAAAATCCCTGATTTCCAAAGGCCTCACAGTCCTTTTTACATTTCCCCTCAGTCCGGATTCAAACTTGACACACCTCTAGTTCTCATTTAGATTATGCCTAAACTGAGAAGAAATCTTGGACAACTCATGAAATTTTGCCTCATATTGTCCAACCGTCATGTCCCCTCGTTGAAGACTTAGAAACTCTCTTTCTTTATCATCCTACAAACTCTGTGGAAAGTATTTTTTCAAAAAGGTATCTTTGAACACCCTCTATGTGGTCAAAGTCCCCGCTATCTCTAGCAGCCTCCTGGTGCTACGCTACCATTGCTCTGCCTCCCTACTCAACATGAAGGAAGCAAAGGAAACTTTTTGCTCATTAGAGCAAACCATGACCTCGTAGATCTTCTCTAGCTCAGTCAACCACTCTTCAGCCCTTTCCAGGTCATAATCTCCTCTAAACGATGGTGGACTCGCCTTTCGAAACTCAAAAAGGTCATGAAAATCTTGATTCCTCTCCTCCTGTACCTCACGCCTAGGTGGTGGTACCGGTGGTGGTGTAGGCTGTGTTTGATTGACATCTAGCCTCTCAAGCACCCTAGCAGTTACAGCTACCTGTTCCCTCATTGCAGTGACATTCGCAGTCGTCTGCTCACGCATCGCTTTGGCCATTACCATCACGGCCTCGGCCATCCCTAAACCTTCATTCTCAAGGTTTCAGTTCCTGCATCCATGCTATCATCCTCTTGCTGTCGATCGCCCTCGTGCTGCTATAATTTCCTGTAAGCTCATAAAAGTAAGTATAGCATTCCTCCAGGACTTAGTATGATGCATTGGGATTTTAAAACATCAAATTTGGTGGCCTAGGATGAAATCACAAATAGCTAGATATGTGTCATAATGTTTAACATGTCAAAAGATTAAAATAGAACACCAAGAACCCTAAGGCTTGTTACAACCTGTAGAAATCCCAGAATGGAAATGGGATAGTATTTCTATGGATTTTGTTGTAGGCTTACCTAGAACAAATTTAAGATATGGTACTATATGAGTGATTATAGATAGATTAACTAAGTCAGCACATTTTCTGCCCATTAGGATTAATTATTCATTAAATAGATTAGCCCAATTGTATATTAAGAAAATTATGAGACTTCATGGTGTACCAACTGCCATAGTATCATATAGAGACCCAAGATTTACCTCTAGGTTTTGGGAATCATTACAAGCAGCCTTTGGGATAAAACTATCCTTTAGTACTGCTTACCATCCCCAAACTGATGGACAAACTGAAAGGACAATCCAAACCTTAGAGGATATGCTTAGGACTTGTGTTTTGGATTTCAAAGGAAGTTGGGATACCTAACTACCATTAATAAAATTTTCTTATAATAATAGTTATCAAGCTAGTATTAGTATCGCCCCATACGAAGCTTTACATGGAAGGAAATGTCGATCTCCTTTATGTTGGTTTAAAATTGGAGAGAAAAGTTTATTAGGACCTGATTTGGTACAACAAACTTCAAAATAGATAAAATTAATCAGGGATAGAATACTGACAGCTCAAAGTAGATAGAAGAGTTATGCAGACCAAAGAAGAAAACCTTCAGAATTTCAAGAAGGAGAACAATTATTTCTTCGAGTCACCCCAACAACTGGAATTGGCAGGTCCTTGAAAACAAAGAAGTTGAGTCCCAGATACGTTGGACCTTTTCAAATTCTTAGAAGAGTCAATACTATTGCTTACCAAATAGCCTTACTCCCTAATTTGTCAAACTTACATGATGTATTTCATGTGTCACAACTTCGAAAATATTGTCTTGATTCTTCACACATCATTGAGTCAGAATCAATATAGTTAAGAGATAATTTGATATATGAGGTACAACCTATGCAAATAATAGACAGAATTTACAAACAGTTAAGGAATGAAACCATTCCTATGGTTAAGATATTATGGCAAGAACAGGATGTGGAGGAAGCAACATGGGAAGCAGAGGATGATTTTAAACAAAAGTATCCATAATTCTTTTAACAAGTATTAATTAAAAATTTTGAGGACAAAATTTTTATAAGAGGGAAAGAATATAAAATCCCTAAAAATATTAATAAATAAAAATAAAATATGAAATATTTAATAAAACAAAGAATAACGTAAAAATTCAAATTAAAGACCTTTTATTCGAATAACCAAATGGTTATTGGAATAAGTGTCTGATTGAACAAGATATAAGAGAAAAATGTCAGTTTATTCGAATAACAAACATGGTATTCGAATAAAGCTATTAATATCAGAATAAAAAGAAGATGCAGTACGTTGCAAAAAGAATGGAAAGTTTAGTTTCCATTTAGTTCCTTGATCAAACTAAACCAGAACCAAGCCATTATTAGCATGGACAAGTAAGCACTTGAACAAAGATTAGCACCAGGGGTATGTGTCAAGAAAGGAAAGTTTATAGGATTTAGATAATTATAATTTTAGAAACAAGTGGAATCTAAGAACATGGAGCAAATGTTTATGCATAAAATGAAAGTGAACTCAACATATGACCTCAGGTGAGACAAGTGTTGTTATGGGAAGCTTAAGAAAATCATGGCAATGATTGACAAAGACAAGTGGCAAACCATGAACATGCTAAACTCATAAAATTCTGGAATTAAAGGTGATGAGGCATAATTTAAAGCATGACAAGTGTTCATGTAGAACAAGAATGATTATGGGTCTGAAGAGTGAATCACATTTTGACAGCAAAACCATCTTATATCATCCACCCTTCATCACCCATACATAAGGAAAGCCCCCTGAGCTCTATAAATATCTCCTTTACTCCTAAATCTCGTCACAACTCACCTTCAACCAACCTAAAGCTTGAAGCTTTGTTTTCGCTACTCTCATTTCCCATCTTCAGTATCTCTTTTCAAATCAAACTTAAACCAGTAACAGAAGTAGGAAATATCAAAAACACCATTTTTTACTCTTTATTTCTGTCACTCATATCTCCTAGTCCATCCTTTTTCATCCATTCATGTTGCTCTGTGTATATAATAATGTAACAATGACATTCTAGTTTCCGCAAAAAGTGATTTTCGACTCCTTTATTCGAATAACGCTAATATTAGTCAAATAAAGTGACTTTACAGAAGTCTGGAAAGTGATTTTCAACTAGTTTATTTGAATAACACTTGTGTTATTCGCATAAAACCTGTTAAAACACTTCAAAAGCTATTTTTTAGAAGCTTTTATTCGAATAAAAGTAAGATTGTTATTCTGATAATGGTTTTGTTATTCTGATAACGATTTCATTATTTTGATAACACTTTTGTTATTTTAATAATGATTATGTTATTCTGATAACAG
The DNA here is from genome assembly GCA_029884595.1 of Ormosia semicastrata. Classification (NCBI taxonomy): domain Eukaryota; kingdom Viridiplantae; phylum Streptophyta; class Magnoliopsida; order Fabales; family Fabaceae; genus Ormosia; species Ormosia semicastrata. The sequence goes on from JAQQTO010000062.1 coordinate 63,861,934, forward strand.
TTTTGATAGAAAAGTTTTAGAAATGAGATTTTAAATATAACTAATCTGTAATGAGCTATTCTTTTAACTTTTTTTTTATCAATCTTTCATTTAATTAATTTTATTATGAGTTATTTTATGTTATTCTTTATATTGGATATGTTAATTGTTGATCATTATAAACGTTCTTTATAAGTGTTCTTGTTCTTATTTTTATATTATATTATAATGATACCTTTTATTATTGATCTATAAAGAAAATATTTTTGAAATATCATCCTATGGATAAAAATGTATCAATCTTCAAAGAGATTAATATTGCGGCCATGATAAGAGAATTAAGGGACGTCTTAATCAAATTCATTATTGTGATCATGATGAAAGGATCAAGGGACGCATTGGTCAAATTATTGTGACCATGATGGAAGGATTAAGGGACGCCTTAGTCAAATTATTGTGGCCATGATGAGAGGATTAAGGGATGCCTTAATCATTATTAATGATTGTAGTCATGATGAGAGGATTAGGGGACGTCTTAATCAAATTATATTGTGGTTATGATGAGAGCATTATGGGATGTCCTAATGAAGAGAAAGAGATACATTTGATTAAGAGTATTGAAATGGGATGATAAAGAGATAATGAATAAATGATTTTGAGTAATGATATGAAAAGAATATTTAATTACTTATTTTTATGAAGTTGTGAATTACTTATTGAGTTATTTCATCCTTAATTAAATACTCATTTTTATATTATTTATTCCTTTTCCAATTTATCTTACTGATATAAGGAACAAAGAAATTTTGAGATATATCATTTTTACAGAGTTACTAACTTTTTCATTATAGATTTGTTTATCGAGAAAGTGATTACTCTTATATTTTAAATTTTGCATTATTCATATCCTTCTAATTTATTTCTCAAATATTGTCTTATTTATTTGTGGACTAATAGATATAGTTTTAGAAATAAAGAATGGTAAATAATGGATGGTAAATTTATATTGCATATTTTTATATTTTCCTACTGAGATTTATATCTTACTCATTTGTAGTGTAACATTTCAGATAATGGCAACAATAAGAGTTTGGAATGATAGTCGTGTGCAACAATTTTATTTGAATTTCAGAGCTCGAATATTATGTCTTCACAGTTATTTTGGGTATTCATGAATAATTGTAGTATTAATATTTATAAATACATAAATCTGTAGTCCCATGTAAAGACTTTTGTAAGCCTCATTTTTTAATAAGTAGGTGCTTGATTTGGAAAATATATGTGTATACATAATTAATTTTTGAAAGATTTAACCCTTTAATATAATATATTATATTTGAAAAAAAATAATAACGTGTTCTTATTTAAAATTATATATTGAAAATTAATAAAGAAGTAGGACGTTACATCTTCTATTATTACCGTGATAATAAAAAAGTTTGATTATAACAATAACTCTTTTAAAATTAAATTCATTTTATAATGGGTCAACAAATAATTATATCTAATAAAATAAAAACTTTTACATCAACATTTGATGAAAGTCAAACTATATACGCTAGCGTATTGATTGGTACTATGTGTCAATTTGCATTTTTTATTTTTTAAATATAAATAATAAATAAAATGAAGATTAGTTGAATTTTATTTTTGTATTTATCTTTAAGAATTTAAATGAGTAATATGATGAAATTATAATCTTATTTTTTATATTTATTTTTAAATCTTTAAATTAGTAATTATTAATAAAATGTAATTATAATTTTATCCTCTTTTTATACTTATCATTGAATTTTTAAATTAGTAATTAATAATGGTAATTTAAAGTGGAGAATCCCCTAATGCTGAAGCAAGTCTTGCTTTCCAAGCTGATCTTATGGATGCTGTTTTTGTAAGGTTTTAGTTTTTGCTTCTCCACTCTACCAAAAAATGAAAGTGGATAATCTCCTTTATATATTCAAGCGTAGTGACCGGCACTATATGCCTGTCAATTCGTGTTTTTTGTTTTTGTTAAAATAAAAAAATAAACAATAATAAAGATTATTTGAATTTTAGTTTGTATTTTTTTAAGAATTTAAATAAGTAATAATATGTATTTATAATCTTATCTTTTTTATATTTATCTTTAAATCTTTGCAGTAGTAATAAGGTATAATTACAATTTTATCCTCTTTTTATATTTTGTTTTATCTTTTAATTTTTAAACTAGTAGTTAATAATGTAGTTTAATAAGATGTAATTACAATTTTATCTTCTTTTTATTTATTTTTGAATTTTTAAATTAATAGTTAATAATGGTAGTTTTAGAAAAACAAAAATTAGACACCAAAATAGAAAATTCCCTTTATATACAGTATAGGAATAGATATAGACTAGTGTATACGGGAGATTCCTCACCTTAGTGTCCATTTTTTGTGTTACCAAAACTACCATTATTAATGACTCATTTAAAAATTTATAGATAAATATTAAAGAGGATACAATTATAATTACATTTTATTACTCATTTAAAGATTTAAAAGATAAATACAAAGAAAATAAGATTATAAATACATCTTATTATCTATTTAAATTCTTAAAAATAAATACAAAAATAAAATTTAAATAATCTTCATTATTATTTATTTTTATCTTAACAAAAATAAAAAATATGAATTGATAAGCACGACTTTTTGACCAATATATCTTTAGTGACAAAAGTATTTATCAAATTGCCATCATTTTCAAATTATTTATCAAAGTGTCCATGTTTTGGCAACACTGAAATTTGTTATTATTTTTCGTTTCACGTAAAATGCGCCAGAGGATATGGAACTTCCAATAGGAAAACGCCAAGACGCGTGGCACATCCTACATAGATATGCCAACATGAGTGGCGTTTTCCACGTGGTTATGCCACACGTGATGGCGTATCCATGCAGGATGCAGCATGCGTGTTGGCGTTTCCCACGTGACCACGTTCCATGTGCTTCTAGGGCACTTAACTCATTTCACATAAATGTTTAGAGAGATGACGCTTTGAAAAACATACAATTTACATGTCTACTAAAAAGTGCACCTTAATGTTAGAAGATATCAGTATCAATTAGCTTATTTATAGGTCAATTATTTGCTTCTGATACGTAAAGTAGTCGGTGTGGGATTTTGGTATTGACAAAGCAAAATAACTAAGTAAAACAACAAGATATTTTTGTTCTATTTGGGACTTTGATGCTAGCCGGTTGAGAGTAGAGCCCACATCGAACAAAGATATCTTGTTTTCTTATTTAGCTGTTTTGCCTTTTCAACACCGAAGTCTCACATCGACTACTTTACATACCAGAAGCAAATGCTTGACCTATAAATAAGCTAATTGATATTGATGTCTTCCAATATTATGGTGCATTCTTTAGTAAACATGTAAAATGTGTGTGTCTCTGGCCACTATTTCTCAAAACATTCCTTTAGAATGGGTTAAGTGCCCTAGAATCATATGCAACGTGGCTTTTTTTTTTTGCCACGTGGAATGTGCTAACACGTGGGAAATGTCAACACGTTTGGCACATCCCACATGGATACACTAACACACCTGACGTTTTCCTCATGGATACGCTGTCCTCTGTGGCTTAATCACGTGGGATGCGCCAAATGTGTTAGCGTATCCACGTAGGATATGCCACGCGTCTTGGCGTTTCTTGTAATACCCTAGAAAATCATGTTAGACTTGTATATGGTTACAAAGGTAGTCTAATACTTACTTAACATGTCTGTGAAGTTTTGTGACTTTTTGAGTACGTTTAGTCACTTTGCTGTAACATTAAGTGTGAAATATAGCTGTTATTTGCTCCGGAAGTGACTTAAACTGCTTAGTTAGTGGGAATAAGTGTGGAGAACTTGTTTCTAGGTCACAAATTTGTGAAAGTAGATGTGGTTAAAGTTTGAGAATTTTTGGAGTTAGTTTGACATTTTTATACATATTGGTTGTGTGTTTTAGTGTCAGATTAACCCACAACTGATATGGAAATATCAATTTTCGGTGAAACAATTTTTTTAATGAATCTTAGGATTTATTTTGAATATGTTGGAAGCTACAAAAATAGATTTGGAGAATTTTGAGTGTTCTTAGCAGATCGGAGTTTTGATACCTATCTAAGAGAAATCAAATTAGACTTCCCTTGTTAAATATCTCACGGTTGGGATATTTGAGAAGCAGAAACAGAGAAGAGAAAATGTGAAGAAAGAAGGAGGATAAAGAAGAAGGAGAAAGAGAAGGAAAGAGAGGAAAGAGACTAAAGAGGAGAATCAACAATCAAGGAAGAGGAATTAAGAGGAGGTTTGCTTCATCTTTAAGACTTTGAGGTAGGGGGAAAGCTTGTTTTTACTTCTGGACTTCATCTTTTTCATTTGGTTCATGAGGAACGTGATGAAGGGTTTGGGAGTTTTGAAGTGTGATCTTGTGTTTATGGTTATAAATGCTTGAATCTTGTTAGAAAGCCTAAGAATAGCATGTTTTTGCTTTGTTAGAGGCATGATAACATTTTTCCATCACTTGAACACCCTTGGTTGCCATTTGAGTTAAAAATGGGGGTTTTAGGTTCAGGTTGATGAATGATTTGTGATTGGTTGATTTATGTGAAATTGAGGTTGTATAAGAGTTACAATATGTTGATGGATCTTGTGGAAGGTTGAAAATCACTTGGATGTGAAGTTTGAGTGATTAAAGAGGGGTAAGTTCCAATGGAACAGTACCCGGATTTGTAAAATTCTGCAGAATCTATGTTCTGCTGTTGGCGCCGCGGCGCAAGGCGCTGCACGCCGCGGCGTGAGTGTGATGCACGTCCAGTACTGAGAACCCGAGAGCAGGGCGCCGCGGCGTGGCTGAGTTTGTGCCGCGGCGTGATGTCCAGTTTTGGACAAAAATTGTTGTGTGATGCAATGGGACCTATGATAGGTGTAGTTGCTTCGTTTATACTTCTTAGTGAGTAATGAGACTCTAATAGGGGTATTTAATGAAGTGTGAATGTGTTGAATCAAATGGATTTGTAATGCTAATTACGTGAGATAATTAGGCATGATTATATACATATAATTTGTATTGTGATGAATCGAGAAATTGAGTTTCCCTAAGTGTGGAAATTATTCATGTATGCTCTTTTAGGAGTGATAAAGTACTTTTAGGAGTATTTGATTATTTGTTAGTGAAATGAATTTGGAATGCCTATAAATCAATTGTGAAACTAGTTATGGGAAGTAATTAGTAATTGTATTGCATGAGATGTTTATGAAATATATTGAGCTTTGTAATGCTAATTATGAGAATTTAATTAGACATTATTATATACTTGATTGTATGTGATGCCTTATTGAAATGTGTAAGCCCCGTAGATGTGGGTGATTGCTTTTCAATAAGTGCAAGCCCCGTAGATGTGGGTGATCTATATTTAGGCAAGGTGGATTGTATCCTTCCTATTATAGAATTTTGGGGATGGATTTCCTTGTGCATTATCGATAACTGTGTAGTTGATGGACTTCACTACCCAGGGAGAAATAGATTTTTTCTGTGATAATGTTGTGGCTGGATGGACTTTCAGTGCTTGTTCAAGGTTATGGTTGTGACTTCCATTACTTTGTTCAAGTTTCATGCATTCATGACATTACCATGGAATTGTATATTCCTGAGTATGGTATCATGCATTATTCATTTTCATACTTAGGAATTGTGCATATGCATAAACATTAGACATAACATGGCATAACATGGCAATTGTATGGGTGGTTGCTTTCATAACATTAAACATGCATTGCAATTGTATGAGTGATTGCGAGTCTTTGAGATGGAGATGTTGATGTTGCTTCTGTGATTGAAGTGTTAGTATAATAATTATAAATATCATCTATTTGTACATATAAATGTATGTATGCTGGTATTGAAATACTTCTATTGAGATATGTTTTCTCACCCCGATTGTGTTGCCATGTAAATCCAGGTGCGAGTTCTTTGAAAGGGAAGAAGAAGATGTATGAGGACTAGCATAGTATAGATGTTGTTTTGAGCTGAGCATATATTTGTTTTATATTTACTTAATTGTTTTGAGTTATGTATAACAGTATGCTCTTGAGGCTGTGATGTATATATATATATAACTTTCGCTTTCGTGACTCTCCATATTTACTCATTGTGTTTAAATGATATGGGTTATATATTGATGTATGTTAGTAGTAGCAGAACCAGTATTGAGTTATTCATTTATATGACGATATATTTGAGTAGCAAATATTAGGCTGTTACATTTCTCTATTGGAAGCTCCATCTCCTCTTGCGCATCTTACGTGAAATGAAAAATAATAAAAAAATTTAGCGTGATCAAAATAGGGATAATTTGATAAATAATTTAAAAATAATAGTAATTTAATAAATATTTTTGTCACTAAAAATATATTGGTAAAAAAGCCTGATAAGCACATAGTACCAGTCAATTTGCTTGTATATAGTATAGGTAAAACACAATTGATGCGATTAAGGTCAATGACATATACTTATTAATTATATATATATATGAGGAGGGATTAGCTTACACCAGTGTAAGTCTTTTTTCTCTTACACTCATTTTCAACCATTGGTTTTACTTTCATCTAATGGTTGAGATTATTTCATTAAAGGCAACCATTAGATGAAAATAGAATTAATGATTAAAAACGAGTGTAAGAGAAAAAAACTTACACTGATGTAAGTTGATCCTCCCTCTATATATATATATATATATATATATATATATATATATATATATATATATATATTATTCCCCTTCTTTACATATTGATATTAATTAATCATCCTTTGTATTTATATATATTCATTATAATTACTATTACCTACAATGTTATGTGTTCAAATCCTATAGTTATCATTTTGGGAAGGTTTTACCTAATCATCTTCTCAACTTGAAATTATGTGAGCAATTAATTGAAAAAAAAAATCATTATAATTACTAGCGTATCTACAAGCAGTACATATCTGTCAATTTGCCTTTTATTTTTTGTTAAGATTAAAATTAGATAATGATGAAAATTGTTTGAATCCTCCTTTTATATTTATCTTTACATATCTAAATAGGTAATAAGATATATATTTATAATCTTATTTTTTTATATTCATATTTAAATCTTTAAATAAATAATAACAATATGTAATTACAATTTTATCTTCTTTTACATTTATCTTTAAATTTTTAAATGGGTAATGATAATTTTAGGAAAAAAAATTAAACACCAAAGTGAAGAATCTCCTTACAATAGTGTTGTAAATAAATAAAAAAAGTGCAAGAGAGATCAAGATAAAAAAATATAAAGAGATTAAGATAAGAAAATATGAATTCAAATTCTATTTGTTTAAGAACTAGTTATATTTTATCATTCTTTCTATTCTACATCTTTTTTCGTGAAAAACCATGTTTTTATATAGGACTCTAAACAATGGTTACAAAACATTATAACCACTAACCAAAGGTTATAAAGGTTACAAATGTTACAAAGCTTATAACTACCAACCTTTACTAATAGTACCCTTCATATCAAATTAAAATAGTCATTCATCATATGTAAAATATACATGTTTTACAACATGTATATATATATATATATATATATATATATATAGATGAAGAAAATTTCGAATAATAAAGTAAACATTCAATTAAATTTTTAGTCATAACTGACTTGATTTTATACAAGCAATAAAATATTTCTTTGAATCTTATTTTTATTCTGAAATTATAAATTCAAGTTTTAATTATTAGTGATCTTTTATTTTGTTTAACTTTTAACATACGTCTATTAATTACTTTGATTTTTAAAATTCAAAATTAACACACTATAATAAATTGGTATAACAATATAAAAGAAATGAAATAGTACAAAACTCTTACTAATATATATCTTTAACGTAACCATAAATAACCAGAGTTTTAGGGCCGGTGGTGATACTATTAAGATATAAAATTTCATAATAAATTAATAATATTTCTTTTCAACTCTATATAAAATCAACTAAATTTATCTATGAAATATAACTAAATAAATTAAGATACATGATTTCTAAGATTAGACAAACATTTTATAATGATACAAAATTTATAAAGCTATTATCACTTATTTATATTATGTATATACTTTTATTCATTATATCACAAGTGTTAAGCTAGTTTTTTTTTTAATTGGAAGTATTCCTCCTATGGCATTTCTCACGCCGTTATACAAATCATTTTCGTTATAACGATTGGCTTTATTTTTCATATATTAACAGTGGAATTTATAGTTTTTGACAAATGCCCTATTTTTAATATATTTATTAATATAGAATAATAATGACCTAATTAACACAAAATTTATTCATAAAAATATATTTATACGTTTAAATTATTTTTATCATGTATTTTACATATTTAATATATACATTTTTTTCCCACACCATATTACTAGGTATCGAGGATAGTTGTCGTATATTTTGGTCAATGGATGCTGGATATTTTAAAAGCATCCAAAAAAATTTGGACATCGGATATTCATGGGTTAAAACCATAATCGTTCAAAATCATTTCAGATATTTTTGGCTGTGTTGCAGAGATTATTTAAATTTTTAATTTATAATTATGAGTTTTTTTATTTATTATATAAATGTTTAATACTTATTTAAATTAACTTATGTATGATTTTAGAAAATCTTATTGTAATATCCCTAATAAATAAACATGATATAATAAAGAACAACTTATAAAATAAAACAATATAGAACTATTATTCGAATAATTAATGAGTTATAAAAGCATGTTGTGCCAATTGTGAGTAAGTCATTTTATTCGAATAAGGTCCATGTTATTCGAATAAATGGCTAATGTTAGTATGTGAAAATCAGATTCTTATTCGAATAAAATTTGTGAGCGATTAGTTATATATGTCTTTGCTGCTATTTTTGGGGACTCTTGAGTAGATATAGTATTGAAGTTATAAATACAAAAATTTGTAACACTATGTAAAGGCTTTTTGTAAGCCTCGTTTTTATATATAGATAATCAAGTAGAGAATATCTGTATGTAAAATACTATATTTTAAAGAATTTAATCCCTTAACATAATATAATATATTTTAGTAAAGTAGTACCTTCTAAATTATATAATTTAAAATTAATTAAGAAGTAGGACATTACATTATGGTATCAGAGCAGAATCCTAGGCAAAGTGGATCGAGAAACCATTATTGTTTTCTAACTAATAAGAAACTTGTCGTAGGAAAAGGATGTCCCGTGGGCGAAATAATGTGAATCTTCACCCCGAGGATAGAGTAGAAAGAATGATGGATACACTGGTAGAAATTGTTGCAGCAATGCGAGAGCAGACAAACGTGACTAATCAATTCTTTCAACATGTACATGTAAATGGAGGTTAAGAACAAGGCACTTCTACAGTAAATTTGAATTTTCAAAGATTGTCTGAATTTTGGAAAGCCAATCCTCCAACTTTTAAAGGAGAATATGATCCGACTACTGTAGAAAACTGGCTTAGGGAGTTGGAGAAAATTTTCACTGTCTTGGGATGTACCGACACCTAAAAAGTAAATTTGCTACCTACATGTTAACTGGAGAAGCTGAACACTGGTGGCGTGGAGCTAGGCGACTTTTGCAAACTCCAGATGCACCCATCACCTGGGAGGAATTTCAGAATGCTTTTTTGGAAAAATATTTTCTGGCTAGTGTTCGTAACGAGAAGGAATTGGAGTTTTTACAATTAAAACAAGGAAACATGACGATTGGTCAGTATGTGGCAAAATTTGAGGAGCTGGCAAAATTTTCCTCTCATCTCCAGTTTAATAATAATGAAGAATGGAAGGTAGTGAAATTTGAATCTAGATTAAGGCCAGAAATAAAGAATGAGGTGAGTAAATTAGAAATTAAACAATATTCTATATTGGTTAATAAATGCAGGATTGTAGAGAGGGATCTCCAAGAATATAAGGTGGAGCACGAAAGACAATTCCAGTTCAAGTGAAAGAGGGAAGATAATTGGACGAGAGCTGGAAATAATAAATTTAGACAAAATATGAACAAAGAAAAATAGGTCCAGCCTGAAGTAAAGTGCCCAAAGTGTGGGAAGGCACACGGAGATAGACCATGCTTGTATGGACAGTGGGTATATTATACTTGTGGTAAACCAGGACATATTTCAAGAGATTGCAGACTCAATAAAGGAAATTCTCTGACGACACCACAAGTTAAGAATTCTCGAACAAAACCCCAAGTTCTAGGAAGGGTCTTTGCTCTTACCAGTCAAGAAGCGGAGCAATCCCCAGAGCTAATAACAGGTCAGTCCTCATAAATAATACTCTTTTAACAGTATTGTATGATTCTGGAGCAACACATTCTTTTATATCCAATGATTGTGTGAAAAATCTAAAATTGTCTGTGACCGAGTTACCTTATAGTTTATTGGGAACTACACCTACTAGAAGTAGAGTCCAAACTTCTTATGCATGTTTAAACTATCCTATCTTTATTGAAAACAAACCTTTTGTTGCAAACCTAATTTGTTTACCATTGCAAAACCTTGATGTTATTTTGGGAATGGACTAGCTATCATATAATCATGTAATACTAAATTATCTTGATAAATCCATTTCTTTTCCTTCACTTCCAGACTAAGAAAAATCTCAGAGTACCCTTTTTATCTGCCAATCAATTTTGCAGGGGTATAATAGAAAGAACTTAAGAATACATTCTTCTTCTCTCTTCTGAGACAAAGGATGAACTAAATTTAAATAATATCCCAGTAGTTAAAAATTACCCAAAAGTTTTCCCCTCAGATATTTCTAGCCTACCTCCAGAAAGAGAAATAGAATTTTCTGTTGACTTAATGCCAGGAGTATGTCCTATATCAGTTGCACCCTATAGGATGTCCTCTATAGAATTGAGCGAACTTAAGAAGCAAATTGAGGAGTTATTAGAAAAATAATTCATAAGACCCAGCATATCTCCTTGGGGAGCTCCAGTCCTTTTTGTGAAAAAGAAATATGGTACTCTCATATTATGTGTAGACTATAAACAATTAAATATAGTTACTATTAAGAATAAATACCTACTCCCTAAGATAGATGATTTGCTAGATCAAGTAAGGGGAGCTTCAATATTTTCAAAAATAGATTTAAAATCAGGATATCATCAGATTAGAATCAAAATAGAAGACATTCCTAAAACAACCTTTAGGACTAGATATGGTCATTACGAGTATCTGGTGATGCCATTTGGATTAATTACTGCTCTTGCTGTATTTATGGATTATATCAATAGAATATTTATGCCCTATTTGGATAAATTTGTAATAGTTTTTATTAATGATATTTTGATCTATTCAAAGAAAGAAGAGGAGCATGAAACCCATTTAAGAATAGTGTTAGAAATTTTGAAAGAAAAACGGTTATATGCAAAGTTAGAAAAATGTGAATTTTGTATGAGAGAAATTAAATTTTTAGGATATGTGGTAAATCAAGATGGAGTTGTTGTAGACCCTAGTAAAGTGGAAGCAGTAATGCATTGGGAGCAACCAAAGACAATAACTGAGATAAAAAGTTTCTTGGGTTTAGCTGGATATTATCGTAGGTTCATAAAAAGATTTTCGCAAATAGCTTTACCATTAACAAGATTGACTAGAAAAGGAACTCCTTTCATATGGACCAAAGATTGTGAGAAAAGTTTTCAGGAATTGAAGAAGAAACTTACTACTGCTCCTACATTAGTAATTCCTGATCCTTTAGAACATTTTGTAGTTTATAGTGATGCCTCTAAAAATGGATTAGGATGTGTGTTAATGCAAGAGGGGAAGGTAATAGCTTATGCTTCTAGACAACTAAGGCCAAATGAGGAAAATTATTCAACACATGATTTAGAATTAACAACAGTGGTTTTTGCTCTAAAAATTTGGAGACATTATTTATATGGGGCAAAATTTGAGGTGTTCACTGATCACAAAAGTTTAAAGTATCTATTTGATCAAAAGGAATTAAATATGAGGCAACGAAGGTGGATAGAATTTCTTAAGGATTACGACATGAAAATTAAGTACCACCCAAGTAAAATGAACATCGTACCCGATGCTTTAAGTAGGAAATCTCTCCATATCTCATATATGATGATTCAAGAAATGAATTTGATAAAAAAGTTTAGGAATTTAAATCTCTCAGTAACCTTAGAGTTAAATAAGATTTGCTTAAGTGCTTTACAAATTGGTTGTGATTTAAGGACAAAAATCAAGGAGGCACAGAAAGAAGATCAGTTTTTGCAAGCTCTTAAGCAAGAAATACTTGAAGGAAAGCATCCAGATTTTAATTTAGTGGATGAAGTAGTTATGCACAGAAATAGATTATGCATACCTAATAACCTTAGAAAAGAATTTCTAGAAGAAGCCCATAAGAGTAAATATACTATTCACCCAGGAATTAATAAAATGTATTATGACCTTAAAAATCAATTTTGGTGGCCTGGGATGAAAACCGATATAGCTAAGTATGTATCTCAATGCTTGACATATCAGAAAATTAAAATAGAATATCAAAGGCCTTCAGGATTATTACAACGTTTAGAAATCCCAAAATGGAAATGGGATATCATTTCTATGGATTTTGTTGTGGGTTTATTAAGAACTAATTTAGGATATGATGCTATATGGGTAATTATAGATAGATTAACTAAGTTAGCATATTTTCTGCCCATTAGGATCAATTATCCATTAAATAAATTAGCCCAACTGTATATTAAAAAAATTGTGAGACTTCATGGTATTCCAACTACCATAATATCAAACAGAGACCCTAGATTTACCTTTAGGTTCTGGGAATCACTACAAGTAGCCTTTGGAATGAAATTATCCTTTAGTACTGCTTACGATCCCCAAACTGATGGTCAAACTGAAAGGACAATTCAAACTTTAGAAGACATGTTAAGGGCTTATGTACTAGATTTTAAATGAAATTGGGATGCCTATTTACCCTTAATAGAATTTGCTTATAATAATAGTTATCAATCTAGTATTACTATGGCCCCATATGAAGCATTATATGGAAAGAAATGTAGATCCCCTTTATGTTGTTTTGAAAACTGGGGAAAGAAATTTAATAAGACCTAATTTAGTGCAACAAACCTTAGGCCAAATAAAATTGATTAAGGAAAGAATGTCAATAGCACAAAGTCAACAAAAGAGCTATGCAGATCAAAGAAGGAAATCATTAGAATTCCAAGAATGAGAACATGTATTTCTTCAAGTTACACCGACAACTGGCATTGGTAGGTCATTAAAAACAAAGAAATTAAGTCCCAGATATATTAGACCTTTTTCAAATTCTTAAAAGAGTTGGTACTTTAGCTTACCAAATTGCCTTACCACCCAATTTGTCAAACCTACATGATGTGTTTCATGTATCACAACTTCGAAAATATTACCCTGATTCTTCACACATCATTGAAACAGAATCAATATAGTTAAAAGATAATTTAACATATGAGGTACAACCTATACAAATAATAGATAGAATTTACAGATAATTAAGGAATAAAATCATCCCTATGGTTAAAGTGTTGTGGCAAGGGCAGGATGTGGAAGAAGCAACATGGGAAGCGGAGGAAGACTTTAAGCAAAAATATCCAAAACTCTTTTAGCAAGTAATCAAAATTTTGAGGATAAAATATTTATAAAAGGGGAAGAATGTAACATCCCTAATAAATAAACATGATATAATAAAGAACAACTTATAAAATAAAACAATATAGAACTATTATTCGAATAACTAATGAGTTATAAAAGCCTATTGTGCCAATTATGAGTAAGTCATTTTATTCGAATAAGGTCCCTGTTATTCGAATAAATGGCTAATGTTAGTATGTGAAGATCAAATCCTTATTCGAATAAAAGGAATTTTATTCGAATAAGAATTAAAAAAATAATACAGCACGTTGCAGCTTTAGTTTCTTTTCTTCAAGAATGATCAGAACAATTAGTTTAAATAGAACTAGATAATGAAGTAAGCAAAGTGAGATCATTCAGAGACAAGTGGCAACAAGGGGACTCTTAGAAGACTTTGAAATAATGATTGGTAGAAGGAGGTATTAAGTTGTGATTGGAACAAAGGAACCATGCACATTCCTATGTAAACAAGTGTGCTGCTCATTCAATGAAGGTGAGTTAAATTTGCCTAAGTGTCATTTAATTGAAACAAATGGCAAGCTATGAATGAATCAACCCCAGAAAATTCTAGAATGATGATAAGGTGTAGGAAGATAAATGTTCAAGAAGTTTACGTGTAATATGCGAGATAAAAATCTGGTGATAGGATGATTATGGGAAAAGATAATTTTGAAGGGATGAATCCCATTTGGATAGTTGCACAACCCAACCTCATTCTTACATCATTCCTTTATGTAAAACTAGCCCAAAACTACCTTATAAATACGATACCACTCTTCCCAATTTCGTCACAAAACACAACCACTCAACTCATGAGAACTGCCTCTGTTTTCTGCACATTCAACTTCATCATCTTCAACCCCACTATCTCCAACTACATTACCCAAAGCCAAATTTTGAAAGAATAGGTAGGAAGTGTGAAAAATATCATTATTTACTCTTTATTTCTATAACCCACACCTCCAAGTCTGTAACATCTCGGACTGCTTGCAAGATCGATGAGTGTCCCCACAAACCAACATGGGTCTTTTCAGCGTGCTTTGTCCTCACTCACACGCATCCTAGAAAAATTCCCAGGAGGTCACCTATCCCACAAGTACTCCAAGTCAAGCACGTTTAACTATGGAGTACTTATGTTCTTGGCTCCCAAAAAGAAGATGCATTTTGTTGATATGGGTGGTGCTAATCAATTTCTTTAAGTCATCCTCAACTATGCAGTCTCATACCTGCACAGTCTCTAGATCCATCTCATTCTGGTGTGTATTCAGTTCATTCATTTGTCCCTCCGCCTAGAAGCTTGCTAAGAGCCGTTCCTTATCTGTGCTTCATCTTTTGCACCAGCAATCACTCCCTACCCTAGTCGGCCCCGGTGTCACATGCCTACCAGCTTCTGCATAGTTTATCCTTGAACCACACCGTAGTAGGAGAGGTCCTGGCTCTGATACCATCTGTAACATCCCGAGACTGCCTACAAGATCAATGAGTATCCCCACAAACCAACACGGGTCATTTCAGCGTGCTTTGTCCTCACTTACATGCATCCTAGGAAACTTCTCAGGAGGTCACCCATCCTACAAGTGCACCAAGTCAAGCACGCTTAACTATGAAATACTTATGTTCTTGGCTCCCGAAAAGAAGATGCATCTTGTTGGTATGGGTGGTGCTAATCAACAAGATGAACGACTCTGATACCAAAATGTAACGGCCCAATATTTGCTACCCAAATATATTGTCATATAAATGAATAACCCAATATTGACCCTGCTACTACTAACATACGTCAACTTCTAACCCATATCATTCATACACAACGAATAAATATGGGGACCCACGAAAACAAAAGTTATATATATACATCACAGTCTCAAGGGCATACTGTTATACTCAAAACAACTAAGTGAATATAAAACAAATATATGCTTAGCTCAAAATAGCATCTATACTATGCTAGTCCTCATACATCTTCTTCTTCCCTTTCGAAGAACTCGCACCTGGATTTATATGGCAACACAATCGGGGTGAGAAAACATATCTCAGTAGAAGTATTCCAATACTAGCATACATACATTTATATGTACAAACAGATGATATTTATAGCTATCATACAAACACTTCAATCACAGAAGCAACATCAACATCTCCATCTCAGAGACTCATAATCGCTCATACAATTGCAATGCATGTTTAATGTTATGAAGGCAACCACCTATACAATTATCATGTTATGCCAAGTTATGTCTAATGTTTATGCCTATGCACAATTCCTAAGTATGAAAATGAATAATGCATGATACTATATTCAAGAATACACAATTTCATGGTAATGCCATGAATACATGAAACATGAACAAAGTAATGGAAGTCACAACCATAACCTTGAACAAGCACTAGAAGTCCATCCAGCCACAACATTATCACAGAGAAAATCTATTTCCCCTTGGGTAGTGAAGTCGATCAACTACACAGTTATCGATAATGTACAAGGAAATCCATCCTCAAAATTCTATAATAGGAAGGATACAATCTAACTTATCTAAATATAGATCACCCACATCTATGTGGCTCACCCACATCTACGAGGCTCGCACTTATTGAAAAGCAATCATCCACATCTACGAGGTTCACACTTCTCAATAAGGCATCACATATAATCAAGTATATCACCATTACTAATTAAACACTTATAATTAGCATTCCAAATCAATATGATTCAACAATCACATAGAGAGGATATTACACACCTTAATATGCTCTACAAACATTTCATGCAAAACAATTACTAATTATTTCCCATAACTAGTTTCACAATTGGTTTATATGCATTACAAGTTCATTTCCTCTTTTCATCTCAATACACAATATTTATGTATCATCATGCTCAATTATCCACATAATTAGCACCACGAATCTATATCATTCATCACGTTCACACTTCATTAAATACTCCTACTAGTATTTCAACACTCATTAAGAAGCATAAATAAAGCAACTACACCTATCCTAAGTCTCATTGCATCACACAACAATTTTTGTCCAAAATTGGACCTCACGCCGCGGCGCCCTGCTCTCGGGTTCTCAGTACTGGACGTGCATCACACTCGCGCCATGGTGTGAAGCGCCTTGCGCCGCGGCACTAACATCAGAACATAGATTCTGCAGAATTTTGTAGATCCAAGTACTGTTCCATTGGAACTTACCCCTTTTCCAAGCACTCAAACTTCACATCCAAGTGATTTCCTACCTTCCACAAGGTCCATCAACATATTGTAACTCTTATAAGACCTCAATTTTACATAAATCAACTAATCCCAAATCATTCATCCACCTAAACCTAAAACCCCCATTTTCAACTCAAATGGCATTCAAGGGTGTTCAAGTGATAAAAAATTGTTCTCATGCCTCTAGCAAACTAAAAACATGTTATTCTCAAACTTTCTAACAAGATTCATGCATTTACTAACATAAACACAATTCTCACACTTCAAAACCCCATATCCCCCATCAAGTCCCCATAAACCCAATAAAGAAGATGAAGTCATGAAGTAACACAAATTTTCCCCTACCTCAAAGTTTTGAAGATGAAGCCAACCTCCTCTTAATTCCTCTTCCTTGATTGTTGATCCTCCTCTTTGGTTTCTTTCCTCTCTCTCCTTCTCTTTCTCTTTTTCTTTCTTCTTTCTTCTTTCTCCTCCTTCTTCTTTCTTCACATTTTCTCTTCTTTGTTTCTGCTTCTCAAATATCCCAACTGTGGGATATTTAACAAGGGAAGTCTAATTGGACTTCTCTTGGTTAGGTACCAAAACCCCGATCTGCTAAGAACATTTAGATTTCTTCAAATTCGATTTCGTAACTTCTAATAGATTCAAAATAAATTCTGAGATTTATTAAAAATTCTATTTTGCCAAAAACTAATATTTTCATATCAGCTGTGGGTCAATTTGGCACTAAAACACGCAACAATATGCATAAAAATGTCAAACTAACTCCAAAAATTCTCAAACTTTAACTGTAGTACAGTTTCCACATTTGTGACTTGGAAATAAACTCTTGTTAAATTTTTAGCACAAGTGCATTTTTGATGTTAAAGTGGGTTTAGAATTAAAGAAATTTAGAAGAAAATAGATAAGTTTTAATTATTTTTGAACATGATTAGTTTGGGAGTTCAGTGTTTGATGAGTTCTAATTTTTTGAATGAAATGGGTTTGGATTCAACTAAGAAGAAGGAAGAAGTTGTTCTTATTTTGAACGTGCTATCGCCTTGCGAGGAACTTCCATCGCGAGGCGAGATTTCGTGCTATCGCGAGGCGAGGAACTTCCATCGCGAGGTGAGATTTCAGGCTATCGCGAGGCGAGGATCATCCATCGTGAAGTGAGAAGAGGAGTGAAAGGATCTTTGAGACTGCAATGGGCTTCCCTTCGTACGTGGGCCGTCGCAAGGCGAGCTTGGGCCATTGCTAGGCGATGGCCATTATCCTGCAAATTGTAAATAGCTAGAGAAAACATTTGTTACGCATCTTTTTCATATTTTTCATTCTGTTCCTTTTCTAAACTCTGAAATATTGGGGTTTTTACCCAGAGCTCTGCTAGGGTTCCATCTTCTTCTATCTCCATTAATGATTCAAGCTTGGAAACAAGACTTTGAAGAATTAATGACTTTTTCCTCCACCATTTGTTTGAATTCTCCCATCTCTTATTCTTCCATTATAAGTAGCTAAATTCTTTATGGCTAGGGTCAGATGAACATTGTAGATACTCTTATGTGATCTGATTTGTTTATCTTTACAAGCTAATTTCATGGATTTGAACATTCTACTCATTGCTTAATGCTAATCAATACTTGATCATTATTGGTTTGAATGTGGGTATTACTTCAAATTGCAAAATTCATTTTAATGCTGGATCTGAGTAGAGTTGACATAATTATGATTGAATATAGGAATATATCATTGTAAATATGTGTTCCATTAAATCACTGTTATTAATGCTTAACTTGAATTAACAATTACCTAAGGAATTGGGAGTTGTGATTGGGTTAAAGGATTTTTGAATCAAGGAATTGATCTTAGCCTAATTTTGTTGATTGGAACTTCAAATACATGATTATTGGTTGTATTGAGAATTAATTAGTAGCATAAGAGGGTAAACAATGGGATTCAACCCCTAGCCGCTTTTCTTGATTAATTTTCTTCTCCTTAAAAATCCAAAAACATTCTTTAATTTGTCAATTGCTCTATTTTTAGTACATTTCTTTTACACTTGTTTAAAAACCAATATAATTCAAAGTTATCAAATCATTTTCTCAGTTCAAGTAATGATTTCTAAGTTTACATTGATAATTGACACACAATCCTCGTGGGATCGACAACTTTATTCACTCTTTATTACTTGTACGATTTGGTACACTTGCTAATTTTTCAACAAGTTTTTGGCGCCGTTGTCGGGAAATTGTTGAGTTGATTATCAACAAGGCAAAGGAGTTACTACTTTGGACATTTATTTTGTTTTCAGTTTGTTTGTTTAGAAATTTTACTGCATTATTTTAATTCATTTCTACATATAGTTGACTTGTACTTACAATTCTCCTAGTTGCTGTTTATGCGAGGGAAAAAGGCAGCTGAATTTTTGCTTGATCTTGAGATTGTGAAAATAGAAAAAGCAAATAGGAAGTAAGCAAAGAAAGCAAAGCAACAGAAAATAACTCAAGAAAAACAAGAATCAACTTCTTCTTCTTTTACTCTCACAGAAGAAGTCATGGCTGCACAACCACCACCTAGGCAGACTTTGGGAGATTTTGGCTGGAGGAACAACCGTCAGAGGTTGGCTATTGAGTATCAACCGGTGGAGGCAAATGCATTTGAGATCAGAACTTCTCTTTTGAATATTCTCAAGCAGAATCAGTTTTCTAGAGTGGATAATGAAGACCCCAACCAGCACTTGGTGAATTTCTTTGAGATTTGTGGTACATTGAAGCTGGATGGTGTTTCTGAAGAAGCTAAGAGGATGAGATTGTTCCCTTTTACTTTGAAAGACAGGGCAAAGGATTGGTTGCAAACACTTCCTCAAGGGAGTATTACTACTTGGAATGAGTTGGAGGACAAATTTATGGATCGGTTCTTCCCTACCTCCAAGTTCATCAAGAGAAGGGCTGAAATCACCAGTTTTGAGTAAAAAGATGGAGAAAATCTTTATGAAGCATGGGAGCAGTTCAAAGGGCTTTTGAAAAGATGTCCCGATCATGGTTTTGATGACTTGACACAAATGCAAACATTTTGCCATGGGTTAAGACCGAATACAAAGATGATGTTAGATGTTTCAGCAGGAGGTACAATGAATAACAAGACGGCTGAAGAAGTAAGAGAGTAAGTGGAAGCAATGGCCTCAAATGAGTATCTTATTCAGTATGATAGAGGAGTGCAAGTTAGGAAGGGTGTTCTAGAGCTGGATGCACATAATGCTCTATTAGCCCAAAACAAGTTGGTTTCTCAACAATTGGAGGTTCTCATCAAACAACTTCAAGCCTTGCAAGCAGGTTCTTCTCAATCTCATTATCCCAAGGCTGTGATGCAATGTATGAGGTGTGATTTTTGTGGGGGAGGACATAAGAATGGTGCTTATGAAACTCAAGGTGATTCAAATGACCAAGCTAATTACATGGGAAATTTTCCAGGGCAAAGAAGGACTCCTTATTCCAACACCTATAATCCAGGGTGGAGGAATCATCCCAATTTTTCTTAGAAGCAACATGAAGCTCCTCAATCAAGCAAACCTCCTCAACTACAGCAACCTAAAGAGAAGCCTACTGCCTTAGAAGAGGCATTGACTCAATTCATGCAAATGACTCAAACTAATTTTTAGAATCATGAGGCTCATTTCAAAAACCAAGAAGCATCCATCAAGAACCTTAAAAATCAAATTGGACAGCTCTCAAAGCAACTTACTGAATAATCCGGAGGACAATTTTTTAGAAATACAGTGGATAATCCTAAGAATGAGTCTTGTAAGGCTGTAACTTTGAGGAGTGGAAATATTGTTACACCATCCATGGTGGAGCCAGTAGTTTCAGGGTCTAATGGAACAAAGGAGCAGAAAACGTTGGATGAATAGCCACATGAGATGAATGACATTGTGAATTTGGAAGAAAAATGAAGAAAAGAATAAAAGTCAGAAAAAGGATGATAAAAAGAGTTCTAACTTAGTAGATGAAGACTCCTTTTTAAGGAGGACGAAGAATCAGATTTTGCAAGAAGGAAATAAGTCTTAGGTGATTCCATCATATGTGAAATTACTATATCCTCATTTGAGCAAGAAAAAAGAGAATGAGGAGCAGTTTGCAAAGTTCTTAGACATTTTCAAACGCCTCCAAATCAACATTCCTTTTGCGGAGGCATTAGAGCAAATGCCTACATATGCTAAATTCATGAAGGAGTTGTTGACTAAGAAGAGAAAGTTCAAGGAAGATGAAATAGTGGCATTAACAGAGGAGTGTAGTGTAATACTTCAAAGGAAGCTTCCCCCAAAATTGAAAGACCCGGGGAGCTTTACAATCCTGTGCACTATCGGCAATATAACCATTGGTAAAGCTCTCTGTGACTTGGGGGCAAGCATAAATTTGATGCCATTATCTATGCTGAAGAAGCTTGGGGGAGGTGAGGTCAAACAAACAAGAATGGCCTTGCAACTTGCGGATAAGTCAATTAAACATCCCTATGGAATCATAAAGGACGTGTTAGTAAGGGTTGATAAATTCATATTTCTAGTTGATTTTGTCATATTAGACATGAAAGAGGACATAGAAGTACCTTTGATTGTTGGAAGACCATTTTTAGCTACTGGGAGGGCCCACATTGATGTTCAACAAGGGCAGCTAATGTTGCGAGTGAAGGATGAGAAAGTCACCTTTAATGTTTTTGAGGCGATGCAACACCCGGATGATAAAGAAACTTTTTATCGGTAGGATGTGATTGATACTATAGTTGAAGAATCATTTCAGCAAAATACTCCAACTGCATCTCTTGAAAGGGTGATTGTTAAGTCAATTGAAGAGCATGGAGAGATGGATAATGAAGTCATTAGGGAGTGTTTGCGATATTTGGAAAAACATCAAGCAGATAATGCTGTTAGTAATGCCAAGGTGGAAGAAAAAGCAAAACAAGAGTTGAAACCCTTACCATCTCACTTGAAATATGTTTTTCTAGGCAATCAAGATGCACATCCAGTGATAATCAGTAATTTTTTATCGAAACCTGAAGAAGAGAAGCTTGTAAGGGTACTCCAAGAGCATCAAACTGCAATTGGATGGACTGTCTCTGACTTAAAAGGGATTAATCCAGCTTTTTGTATGCACAAGATCAAATTGGAGGAAGAATTCAAGCCAGTAGTCCAGCCACAGAGAAGGTTAAATCCCACAATGAAAGAAGTAGTGAGAAAGGAAGTGCTGAAACTCCTTGAAGCCGGAATGATTTATCTTATTTCTGATAGTGCTTGGGTGAGTCCGGTTCAGGTTGTTCCTAAGAAGGGAGGTATGATTGTGGTGAAAAACGAGAAAAAATGAGTTAATTCCCACTAGAACAGTCACTGGTTGGTGTATGTGTATCGACTACCGGAAGCTCAACTAAGCTACCCGGAAGGATCATTTCCCCCTCCCATTCATGGACCAGATGCTTGAGAGATTATCTGGACAAGTTTTCTATTGTTTCCTTGATGGCTATTCTGGTTATAATCAGATTATAGTCAATCCAGAGGACCAAGAGAATACAACATTCACTTGTCCTTATTGAGTCTTTGCATATAAACGGATGCCTTTCGATCTTTGCAATGCTCCCGCTACTTTTCAGAGGTGCATGCTTTCTATCTTCGCTGATATGATTGAAAAAAATATAGAGGTGTTCATGGATGATTTCTCTGTCTTTGGTGCATCATTTGATTCTTGCTTGTCTAACCTCACTAATGTTCTTAAGAGATGCATGAAAACCAATTTAGTCTTAAATTGGGAGAAATCTCATTTCATGGTGTAGGAAGGCATCGTACTGGGCCATAAGATTTCAGCTAGAGGTATAGAAGTGGATAAGGCCAAGATTGAAGTGATAGAGAAGCTACCTCCACCATTAAATGTGAAAGGAGTGAGAAGTTTTCTAGGTCATGCTGGTTTCTACAGAAGATTCATCAAAGACTTTTTGAAAATTGCAAAGCCATTGTGCAATCTACTCATTAAAGATTCTTCTTTTGATTTTAATCATGATTGTCTGCATGCATTTGATCTTTTGAAACAAAAATTGATTTCAGCTCCTATTATTGTAGCCCCTGATTGGGTGTTACCATTCGAAATTATGTGTGACGCGAGTGACTATGCAGTAGGAGCTGTATTGGGGCAAAGGAAGGATAAATTTTTCCATGTAATTTACTATGCAAGCAAGGTCCTTAATGAGAACCAAATTCATTATGCCACAACTGAAAAGGAATTGCTTGCCATAGTATTTACTTTGGAGAAATTTCGTCCCTACTTAATTGGATCTAAGATTACTGTGTTTACTGATCATGCAGCAATTAAATACTTGCTAACAAAGGGAGAATCAAAACCTAGACTGATTAGGTGGATATTGTTGTTACAAGAATTTGATCTTGAGATTAAAGATAAAAAGGGAAGTGAGAATGTGGTAGCAGACCATTTATCCAGGTTGGAAAACTCTGAAGTTACTGCTAAGAAGAGAGACATTATTGAAGAATTCCCAGATGAGAAGTTGTTTGCAATTGAAGAAAGGCCATGGTTTGCTGATATGGCTAACTTTAAAGCTGCAACGGTTATACCAGACGATCTCATATGGCAATAAAAAAAGAAATTCTTTCAAGATGCCCAATATTACATTTGGGATGACCCCTTTCTTTTCAAAATTGGCCCTGATGGACTTCTCAGGAGGTGTGTGTCATAACATGAGGGGCAGAAGATACTTTGGCATTGTCATGATTCCCCTTGTGGAGGACATTTTAATGGTGAATGTACTGCTGCTAAAGTACTTCAGTCGGGGTTCTATTGGCCATCCATTTTTAAAGATGCATACAACTATATGAAGGGTTGTGACAAATGCCAAAGGACCGACAATATCTCAAAGAGAAGTGAAATGCCTTTGAATCCCATTCTGGAGGTTGAATTGTTTGACTGTTGGGGCATTGATTTTATGGGGCCATTTCCTTCCTCTTATTCAAACCAGTACATATTAGTCGCTGTTGACTATGTCTCAAAATGGGTTGAAGCCATGGCCACTCCTGCAAATGATTCTCAAACAGTGATCAAATTTATCAAAAAGAACATTTTCTCTAGATTTGGAGTTCCCAGAGTGTTGATCAGTGATGGGGGCACTCATTTCTGTAATAACCAGCTGCAAGATGTTCTCTCCAAGTATGATGTTCGACACAAAGTGGCAACTCCCTATCACCCGCAATGCAATGGCCAAGTGGAGGTATCAAATAGGGAGATAAAAAGAATCTTGGAGAAGACAGTTGGTCATTCAAGGAAGGACTGGGTAAAGAAGTTGGATGATGCTCTTTGGGCATATAGGACAGCCTACAAAACTCCTTTAGGCTTGTCACCGTATCAGCTGGTTTTTGGTAAGTCTTGCCATTTTCCAGTTGAGCTGGAGCACAAGGCATTTTGGGCCTTAAAATTCTTAAATTTTGATCTTACTTTGAGTGGAGAAAAGAGAGTTAATCAACTACATGAACTTGATGAAATGCGTGTGCACGCATATGAGAATATGGGGATATACAAACAGAAGATGAAGGTCTACCACGACAAGTACATTTCACAGAGAAAATTTTATCCGGGACAACAAGTGTTGTTGTTTAATTCCAGGATGAAGTTATTCCTGGGAAAATTAAAGTCTAAATGGTCAGGACCATTCATTATTAAGGAAGTGACATCCTACGGAGCAATAGAAGTGGAGGATCTAGTTTCTAAAAGGGCTTTCAGGGTCAATGGACAGAGACTGAAACCTTATCTTGGTGGGAAAGTAGAAAGAGCAAAGGTTGTTCTTGTTTTGCATGAGCCATAAAATTCACAAGGCATCGAGCTAACGACGTTAAACTAGCGCTTCTTGGGAGGCAACCCAAACATTTTTTCTCTTTCTTGTGTTAATTTTGCATACCAATTTTCCTTGTTCTGTTAAAAAAATAAAAAAATAAAAAAACAAAACAAAAAAGAAATAATAATAATAATAATAAATAAATAACTTTTCTTAAAGGGCTGATTTGGTGCTTGCTGCTGCAGGAATGAGGTTGCAATTTTGTTGATCTTAGAGAGAGGACTTAGGTGATGGGAGTTTGATTTGAAGTATGAAGAAGCTATGAAGATCGCCAGGCGAAGGGATCTACCGCTTAGCGAAATCAGTATTTTAGCCTTCATCGTGAGGCAATGGATCATCATTGTGAGCCGATTTGCAAGAAAAAAGGGGGAAGCTGTGTCACGATTAGACATTGCGAGGTGATAGTTATTTATCGTGAGGCAAATTTCCTCCAATTTGATTATGACTTTCATCGTGAGGCGAAAAGGAACATCTTGCTAGGCGAAATATTGATTTAACAAGTTCAGACTTGAAGCAGGGTACATCGTGAGGCGATGGTTCTCCCATCACGCAGCGAATTTCTAGCCAAATGCCACTGACTTTAATCGCGAGGCGAGGATGGGTCATCGCAAGGCGATATGGGACGTGTAAATATTCAAGTTTTTCCCAAGGGCTCATCGCTTCGCGAGAACTCTTCAATCGCGGGGTGAATTTTAAGCAGGGGCTCACTGACTTTCATTGCGATGTGAATGTATGGTCTTCGCCAAGCGACTGCTTGTGAACCATTTCTTTTCTTGCCCACTTGTATCCTTCGCGGCATGACACTATGTTGTCACCTAGCGATGGGTCGCATTTTATAAATAGAAGGTTCATTTGAAGTTTTCCCACGCATAATTTTTGCACAGCTCTGTTAGGGTTTTCTCTCAAACCTTCACCTCCTTTCACTTTTATACATTTCTTTCCCCCAAATTCCCTCTTTGCACTTCATTTCTCCTCAATCCATTCTCAGGTATGCCTTCTTCCCAAGTTTCATTCTAGGGCTCATGGTAAATGTTCATTATTGTGCTAATCTTTCTCTCTCCATTTTCTCATTGTGCTGCCATGTTGAGTACCACGAGTTGTGCTTGATAATCAGTGATTTTCTTGTGTTGTGTGGATGCATTCAATTGTGGATTTGTGATCTTGATTCCAGTTTATGCAAGTTTGGTATTATATGGGTATTCTTAGTTTCAATTAGATCATTGCATGTTTCTCACACACCAGGTGTTTGTAAGAAAGTTCACAAGGATGCTTGTCTTTTTCTTCATGTTATTACCATGACATGTTTTTGATGCTGTGCATTCCTTGTATGTTCAACTACTTGATGAGTGTACCTGACACATTACTTGCATGTGTGAAAATACCATGATACCAATTTGATTCCAAGGTGCTTATTGAATACTCTGACTTAAGTTTAGGAGTCACTTGCATGATTATTGGCACTGCATGCGCCTACGGTTGATGAATGCTATATTGTCCCATTTCAGGAACATGGCCTCAAAACAAGGAAAACAGAAGAAAAGAAAGCAAGCTGTGGAGGAAGACCCTGCTTTTGCAGCACATCTGTACCATTCCTTTGAACACCAAGAACGGTTCAAGTCCATAATCAGCAAGAAGAAGATCATCGCTGACAGGACTTTCGATTTCCTCTCTGAGACTATACCTGAAATACAAGCTGAGATTGCCCAGAGGAAATGGGCGAAGTTGACTCGATATGTCAATGATCATTGCCCGGAAATTGTACGTGAATTCTATGCCAATGCCTATCAAGTTCTGGGCACAAATTGAGTCTTTGTCAGTTATGTTAGAGGTAAAACAATCAGTTTTACCGGGGAGAGAATTAATAAGTTTTAAGTCTTCCTATTCCGCAGGGGTGTGCTTACAAGACCAGAACGAACAGGGAGATTGACTACAACGAGTTGATCGAGTACCTCTGCAGGCCAGGGGCTGAATGGTTCAGAACCCGGGACAATATTCCCTAGAAATTCAGAAGTGTTGATATGAAACCACTTGCTAAGGCTTGGTCTGCATTTGTTCATCAGACAGTCCTTCCCTGCTCTAATACCTCTGACATCATTGTTCACAGGGCCCAGCTCATCATTGCAATCATGAAAGGTGAATCTATTAATGTGGGGGACATCATTGCTAAAGAGATGCTCCATATTGCGAATGATGATACCAGCACATTGGCTTACCTATCCCTGATTTGCTTGTTGTGTGCTAAAGAGGGTGTCAAGTCTTCGGATACTGACACTATTGGGAAGCCCACAGCACCCATTACAGTGCAGTGGATCTGAAAGCAACCATCTAGGCCACTAGATACTGCTCCTGCACCAGAGTCACAAGCAGAAGAGCCCGCGGCATCGGAGCTAGTTTTTGAGCCACCATCTTTGGCAGCTATCCAGCATCAGCTTGCTACTGTTCAGGACGCGCAGGCTCTTCATAGTCAGACCATTCACTCTCTTGGCAGGCTAAACACCTAGTGTTTCCAGTCCATGCGCAACATGGAGCTGATCTTATGATCTCGGGCTCCGGAATGGGGGTTTGATTTATCCTTGCTGACTGATGTATCTCTTGACCCTTCTACAGATCAGTATTTTCGGAGTATGATGCACCCATCCAGAGAGCATAGCCAGGGTGCTGGGGGGTCTGGAGTGGCTGCAACAACTCTTGAGGAGGAACCGGTAGACCAACCTATTCAGGCAGATCAGGTTGCTGATGATGAGGAATTTTTAGCTGATGCTGTAGAAGGTGTTCGTGTTGCTGATGAACACCTTGTTGATGCAGTGGTAGGAGTTAGTGAGCACCAAGATGACCAGCCTGCTACTAATGATGAGGAGAGCGCAGAGGGTGGTGCTGCAGAGCATGATGATGACATTTAGTTATTGAGTTAACCGAGGATGTTTTAGTTTTGATTTTGCTATGCTTGGTTAAACTCTCTTGATTTATTTTTGATATTGAAAACAATTTAGTTGTGCATGATTGATTTGATTTGATTTGCTTTGATGTTTTAGTTTTGCTTTTTGATTTTTTATGATGATTTGAATTTTGATATTTTTTAAAACAATTTAGAACTTGACACTTAAGTTGTGCATGAGTTGTATAATTTTGGAGCTGAAATTTTGCTTGAGTGTGTACCTTTTTCAGCAACTCCTGGTAACTTTATTCAAAGTGAAATTGATTGTGACATGTCTTTCCTCACTCTCTCAATCACTTGTGAGCATTTGGGCCTAAACATTACCATTTCTTCATGTGTGCTTCCATTGCCTGTGGCATTTTTTAGTACTTGACTTTGTTCTTAGTTGTTTTTGCTTGCTTGTTCAAACACACTGAGGCACTTTTCTTGTTCTTCACTAGAGCCTAAATAAACCACCTGCATACTTTGATATTTTTCTAAGCCCCTCGAGCCTGTAGCCTTGTCTTTGATCTGAACCGTCATTACAAGCCAATAACTGAAAAACCATTGTCCCTACTTACTTGGAGTTCGGTAAGGGTCATTTCATGGCATGTCTTGGCACATTCTTAAGTTTGGGGTTGCTTGAGGGCAAGCAATGTTTTAAGTTTGGGGTAGTTGTGGACTTTTTCTAGTCCAATGTTGAATTAAAAAAAATATATAAAAAATAAAAACAAAAACAAACCAAAAACCAAAAAAAAGAATAAAAAAAAGAATAAAAAAAAGAAAAAAGAAAAACAAAACAAAACAAAACAAAACAAAAAAAAAATTTTGCATCTTATTCTGTTCTTCATTTCTTTTATTTTGAAGAATTGTTTTGGGGAATTTGGTACTGAATAAATTGAAGGATGACTTAAGAGTGTCATGAAATGACTTGTGTCTAATTCCAAGTACAAAAAGCCTCTTATCCAAATAATTTCTTACCTTTACCTAATCCCCATTACAACCCAAAAAGACCTCTTTTTGTGTGTGTGTGCATTGCATTGCATTTACTTCTTTAGAACTTTGTCAAGCTTATGGTAGGGTGCTGCTTGTGATGTGAATTGAGTGTAAATAACTCCTCTAGACACTTGAGTTGAGTGAAACATCTATTCTGGAGAGGAGTAGTGAGGATTGATATGCTACTCTTAGTGGATCATTGGTTTTGGTTACCTAAAATTGTGATAAATGGGAAGCATGAATGCAAAAGATTAGGTGAAGTGATTATACAATGATTGTTGCAATTTGTGTGGAATGTTCAATTTTGGGTTTTTGTTGAAAGAGTTGTTTGAACAATGAATAAAAATGTAGTTTTATCCCCTTTGATCCTTGTTTGAAATTGGTTGTTTGCTTGGGGACAAGCAAAACTCTAAGTTTGGGGTTGTGTTAAATCTTTAGCACAAGTGCGTTTTTGATGTTAAAGTGGGTTTAGAATTAAAGAAATTTAGAAGAAAATAGATAAGCTTTAATTGTTTTTAAACATGATTAGTTTGGGAGTTCACTGTTTGATGAGTTCTAATTTTTTGAATGAAATAGGTTTGGATTCAACTAAGAAGAAGGAAGAAGCTGTTCTTATTTTGAATGTGCTATCGCCTTGCGAGGAACTTCCATCGCGAGGCGAGATTTCATGCTATCATGAGGCGAGGAACTTCCATTGCGAGGCGAGATTTCGGGCTATCGCGAGGCAAGGATCATCCATCGCGAAGCGAGAAGAGGAGTGAAAGGATCTTTGAGACTGCAATGGGCTTCCCTTCGTACGCGGGCTGTCGCGAGGCGAGCTTGGGCCATCGCTAGGCGATGACCGTTATCCTGCAAATTGTAAATAGCCAGAGAAAACAATTGTTATGCATCTTTTTCATATTTTTCGTTCTGTTCCTTTTCTAAACTCTGAAATATTGGGGTTTTTACCCAGAGCTCTGCTAGGGTTCCATCTTCTTCTATCTCCATTAATGATTCAAGCTTGGGAACAAGACTTTGAAGAATCAATGGCTTTTTCCTCCACCATTTGTTTGAATTCTCCCATCTCTTATTCTTCCATTATGAGTAGCTAAATTCTTTATGGCTAGGGTCAGATGAACATTGTAGATACTCTTATGTGATCTGATTTGTTTATCTTTATAAGCTAATTTCATGGATTTGAACATTCTACTCATTGCTTAATGCTAATCAATACTTGATCATTATTGGTTTGAATGTGGGTATTACTTCAAATTGAAAAATTCATTTTAATGCTGGATCTGAGTAGAGTTGACATAATTATAATTGAATATAGGAATATATCATTGTAAATATATGTTCCATTAAATCACTGTTATTAATGCTTAACTTGAATTAACAATTACCTAAGGAATTAGGAGTTGTGATTGGGTTAAAGGGGTTTTGAATCAAGGAATTGATCTTAGCCTAATTTTGTTGATTGGAACTTCAAATGCATGATTATTGCTTGTATTGAGAATTAATCAGTAGCATAAGAGGGTAAACAATGAGATTCGACCCCTAGCCGCTTTTCTTGATTAATTTTCTTCTCCTTAAAAATTCAAAAACATTCTTTAATTTGTCAATTGCTCTGTTTTTAGTACATTTCTTTTACACTTGTTTAAAAACCAATACAATTCAAAGTTATCAAATCATTTTCTCAGTTCAAGTAGTGATTTCTAAGTTTACATTGATAATTGACACACAATCCTCGTGGGATCGACAACTTTATTCACTCTTTATTACTTGTACGATTTGGTACACTTGCCAATTTTTCAACAACTCTCCACATTTATTTTCGTTAACTAAGCAGTTTAAGTCACTTCCGAGACAAATAATAACTATATTTTATACATAGTATTACAACAAAATGATTAAACGTACTCAGAAAGTCACAAAACTTCACAGACATGTTGAGTAAGTATTAGACTACCTCTGTAACTATATACAAGCCTATCATGATTTTTTTAGGGTATTACAAAGTCCATCACTTTACATTTATTTTTTTTTACTCTATTTTAACTTTAATAAAACAATGACATATTGTTTTCTGCATCATGAAATTTGACGGATTTATTCGAATAAAACCTGACTTATTTGAATAAATCCTTTTAGAAATATTTCATAAAATGTATTTTTTACATGATTTATTTGAATAAAATCTTCCTTTATTCGAATAAACATAGAGACTTTACAAAATTATGTTTCGGCAAAATGGTAATTTGATTGGGTTATTCAAAAAAAAAATTTATTATTCAAATAAACCCATAGTTTAAAAATTGAGCTTACAAACAGTTTTACTCGAACAAACAATAGTTTATTCGAATAAAACATTTCAACTGCAACTTTGAAAAGAGGTTTATTCGAATGGGAGAATGACTATTCGAATAAACTTGGTTTCACAAGTTTTTCAACGTAATTCACTTTTTCCTATACGTATCTTATGTTTTTGTTTTTATTCAATTCATTTTAGACATTTATTAACTTAACTCACTTTTTCCTATACCTAACTTATGTTCTTGTCTTTGTTCAATTCATTTTAGATATTTATATGACTTAGTTACGTTAGTTTTATTATATCATAATAATTATATTATATTAATTATTTTAACACTTGTTACTTACCCGTATTATATTTCTATTATACTAATTTAGTTTCTATTATTTTATTTTCATAAATATTTCTATTATACTAATTTAATGTTTGTTACCAATATATTTTTACTAAATTTAGTTATTATACATATCAAAAAAAAATTATGGAAAAGGTTTTAAGAAATATATTGCGGCCGTGATGAGAGGATCAAGGGACACATTGGTCAACTAGAAATTGTTATTGTGACCATATTGAGAGGATCAAGGGACGCCTTGATTAATTTATTATAACTATGATGAGAAGATTAATGGACGCTTTAATTATTTATAATGATTATGGTCATGATGAAAGGATTAGAGAATGCTCTAATCAAATTATTGTGGTCATGATGAGAACATTGGGGGATGGTCTAATAAAAAGAAAAAGGCACATTTGATTAATAGTATTGAAATGTGATGATAAATATGATGAAAAGAAGAATGTTTTAGAAACGTCGAGAAAAGATCAATTAGTTACTTATTTTTACGAAGTTATGGATTATTTACATTTTCAATATGAAATTATTTTGTCCTGCATTAAATATGATATTTATATCTTTACTAGATTATTTTGAGATTTACCATTTTTTTACAGAATTTTTTACTCTTATACTTTCGTCAGAAAATATTTAGTATTAACATTTACACTATTTATTACTCATCTATTTTATTTCTCAAATATTGATTTGTGGACTCTTAGTTATGGTTTTAGAAATAGAACATGATAAAGAATGGATAGTAAATTCATACTAAATGTTTTTGCATATTCCTATTGAGATTTTTATCTCACTCATTTTTGTAGCGTAACATTTCAGATAATTCTAACAGTAAAAGTTTCAAATAAAATTCATGAGCGACTAGTTATATAAATCTCCAGAGCTAGAAGATTATGTCTGTGCTGTTGTTTTTGGGGACTATTGAGTAGATATAGTATTGAACTTATAAATACATAAATTTGTAACACTATGTAAAGGCTTTTGTAAGTCTCATTTTTATATATAGATAATCAATTAGAAATTATCTGTATGTAAAATACTATCTTTTAAAGAATTTAATCTCTTAACATAATATAATATATTTTGGTAAAGTAGTAACTTCTAAATTATATAATTTAAAATTAATTAAGAAGTAGGACATTACACTTATAACAAAAATATTTAAACAAATTTTAAGTACAAAATAAATTAATTCAGAAATGTTTTAATATTTTAAATTTAAAATGTAATACAGATAAAAAAAATAAAGTTTAAAGTATATTAAAAAACTCATATTTAAAATTTAATAATTATATGATTCGATTTTATTTTATTTATTTGTGGCAATATTTAATCATATAAATAGAATTAAAATAAGAACTCTTTTATTTTTTTTGACATGTTAAATAATTTTTTGATGACATGGAAAATATATAATGTTTTCTCTTTCTTTTCATTATTTTACAATTTTATAAATAATGAATTAATATTATTCTTAAATTAAAAACAAAAAACAAAAATACACATGTAACATTCTATTTTTCATAAAATGTTTTTGTAAAGAATAAAAATTTAATTTTTAATCCGAACATTTTGTTTGATTTTATTCTATAATAATTATTACTAATCAAAGGAGATCAGATAAAGTTTATAAGAATTTAATAGTTTATGAAATTAAAAATAAGAATTTATTGAAATAAAATTTAACATTTAGTCTTAGCAATAAAGATTAGAAGTATTTTAATTGTTATATTTAAAAAGATATTTATGAATTAATTATTATTTTAATAAAAAATCTAAAATTAATTATTACTAAAGATAATAAAATCTAATTATAATTATTACTTTAAAAAATTAGAAGGCTACGTGCACCACAGAAAGTGGTGCAACGTGCCTCATTTTGCAATCGAGAAAGAGAAAAACAAAGGAAGGGAAAAAGAAAGAGTAAGATGCTGTAAAACAAAAAGAGAAAAAAGAAAGAGAAGAAAGAGAAAGAGAGAAAAAGAAAGAGAATAAAGAGGCAAAGAAAGAAGGAAAGAACGAGAACCAAGAAAAAAGGAAGAAAAGGGGGAGAGAAAAAGAGAAGAAAAGAAGAAAGAGGTAAAAAGAAGAGAAAAGGAAATAAGAAAAAGAAGAAAATTTATATCAGGTAAGAACTGAACTTTTTTTAAATAATAAAATTATTATTTTCAGTATGTTTATGTTTTATTAGTTAATTTATTATTTTAATATTTTGTGTATAATGATATTTTATTAAATCTATTATGTACATGTATATGTTATGAAACTTGATATTTACTTAGTTTTAAAATATTTATGATATTTGACAAAATTTAGAATTATTATAATTTAAATATTGATTTTTTATAGAATCAATATAATAAATTAAAATATCACTCAAGGCTTAAGTTAAATAAATATTTTAATTATATTGGGTAATAAATATATGTACTTGATTTACATGGATTTTCTTATATTTACCTTAGCTTTGGAGAAATTTTATGACATTTGTTCTGACTTATATTTACCTTGACTTGGGAGTAATTTTATGACCTTTATTTTGACTTTTGCAACAAAAAGACTTTTGTGCAATGAATGCACTATCAGGATCAGGACAAACTATGGACCATGATGAAGACTTGACAAAATATGGATTATGATAAAGACCTGACAAACTATGGACTGTGAGTGGACTATTAAAAGAATTATTAAATTAATTTTAAATCATAGTTGGTCTCTTAAAAAATTGACATTTAAATTTAATAATTTTAAGTTTTGTGAATTTTATTTAATTGTTATGATTTGTTTATATACTTGTATATGATGAAATTATTTATGCTATATTAGTGGTTTGTATTGCTTATATTTGTGTGTAATGACAAGTAAGTGATTCATGAAAAAGTTTGCACCTAATATAAAGCCCTAATATGAATTATTGTAAAATAAATGGAATATTTCAAAATAAATCGCATTAGACATGTCTCTTCTAAAAAAATAGAAAATAAAAACCTATAATAACTTATACAGTCATTATAAAGAGTCACGAATGATCAAAAAGTCATATATACAACTCTCACTGACTAACAAGCTAGATAGTATACATAAACGATTCTAAACAATCAGAAATATGCACATATACAAGCTAGTCCACAAAGAAACAAAATACTAAACTAAGCATTCTGCTTCTTCTTTTCCTTACTTTTACCCTTTTTAGGGATTTTACCTGGATTTACATGAAATACACAGGGGTGAGAAATCACAATTTCTCAGTATAAGCATACCAAGACCAGCAGTTAAACATTTATAACAAATAATTCAATTGAACACCAAAAATATATTCAATGTATAAGAATATTCGACAATCAATAATATCAAAGAATCGCACATACAATCCTAAGGTATTATCAAACAAGCAACTAAAAAATCAATCGATTAAGCCATGACAAATGCCCATACAAGTGTCAACCATGCAATACTTTATGTTATGAAGTATGATTATGCTCAAACAAAGTCCACGTATTATAGAGGAGCAATGCAAATTTAGATTTTTAAGTTGAAAACACAAGTTATTTACTTATTTCCTCCCAAGAACTGTGTTCCTTGTATATACTAAGTAAGATAGACATTCAAGCCCTAACATTACCTGGTAATGTGTGGACTAGTTTCCCTCACAACAGTAAGAGTTCTGACACGAACTCCATACACCGGTAACCCTGACCATACAAGCAAACCGCAAGGAGAATTCGGATCCAACACCTCATTTTCAGGTCATATGGTTGTGCACACCATCTAGGGTCACAATACATAAGAAAATAAGTAAATACCAAGTTTGAAAATCAAACATTCGAGCCACAAATCGTACACTAGAACATAAGAATCTTAGCATCACTTATCCAACAAAGGTAGCCAAGTTCATATCTCTAGCTAAATAGTATCTAGAACATTTCAAAATCACTCACAAGTGACTTAGAAATCAACCTCATGTTGAACAAATTTCTAAACACTAACCTAGGCATTCTATCACACTTGAATGTCTAAGATTTCCCCAAACTTTCCATATATGCAAGTTGATAATTCTCTCTAAAAAATATCTCAAAAAGTGCCTCAATACACCCTAGAAGACTTGCACAAATGATCCGTACAAGTACGGAATTAAATTAGCATCACAATTCTAAAATCAAGGCCTGCCCTGTCTCAGCACTTGAGCGCGTAAAGCATGTTGAGTGCCAACGCTGGAGCGCACACGCATCATAGCGTGTTCTTCTGGCCAGCACACGCTTGAGCACGCATGATGTAACATCCTCTTCAACATATTAGACTTGTAAATAGTTACAGAGGTAGTTTAATACTTGTTTAGCATGCTTGCTTAATGTCACGATAATCTGAGTTAGTTTAGGTACTTTGCTGCAAGCTGATAGGCGAAAAGTAACTTAAAATGACTCAGATATTAGCTTAAATGGCTTAGCTAATGAAAATAAATGAGGATAATTTTTTCTAAGTCACAAATATGTTTTCTGTGATGTGGTTAAAGTTTGAGAACAATCGGAGTCCATTTGATATTTTTAGACATACTAGTTGTGTGTTTTAATATTGGATTGACTAGTCACAGATAAAAAAAATTATGATACTGGTGAAATGACATTTTCAATGAATCTTAGTATTTATTTTAAAGTTGTTGGAACTTGAAAAACTTGATTTAGCTAAAGACAAATGTTTTTAGCAGATCAAAAAATATCAGTGTTATAATGCTTGGTCCTTAGCTATCCACAGTTCAGCCTTTTTACTTGGCTCTTAGTATCTTGTTTCTCACTTCATTCTTTTCTCTTCAAAGTTGGAGAAAATAGGAGCAAAGGCAGCAAAGGAGAAAAGAGAAAAAGAGGAAAATGTTACCAAGTGGCTTCCAGTACTCAAGAGGGGGTGAATTGAGTTGAAAAACTTTTTGCAAATACTTTTAAAATAACCACAAGTATAGAAGTTATTAAATAAAAAGAGAAATTATGAGATGAAGAAGAAGAGCTTTAAGAAAAAGTAAATTAATAAATATACAATAAAATTAAATTGTGTTAAATAAAGAGATAACCCACTTGTGGTCTACATCCAGTCCTTGAAAAACTATCTGAGATTTTTCACTATGTATACTAGCTTCAATAGGTGCTTGCTACCCTTACAAAATAGAGCACTTTTCACACACAGGGAAACTCTATCCTTGTGCTAAAGTCTCAGCCTGCAGGGATACCTCACCCTTTTACAAACTTTGAGGGATACCTCACCCTCGTTACAAAAGAACAGAAAATATAGATGAATAGAAACTCTCCTCAAGAGTGAATAAAACAAATTGAAGTGCTAAAGGAGCTCACATAGAATATCTCAAAGTTTTGATCGAAAAGGAGCGTAGAAAATATAATTCACGAGTTAGAGCAAGTAGAAAATTATTCAGAATGTTGGGCAAATTTAGAAGAGACCCAAAGCCTCTATTTATAGAGAAATTCAATCAAAATAGCCGTTGGGTGTAATAAATGCTCATTATGAAGACGTATACGAGCTTCTGATTTTATTTTAGAAACAAGGTTATTCAAATAACCTTCGTGTTATTCGAATAACACGTTCTCATGAGAAACATTTCTAAAAGAGGTTATTCGAATAACATATGTGTTATTTGAATAACATAGATAAAAACTGTGTTCTGTGAAAACAAGTCTATTCGAATAACCTTGTGTTATTCGAATAGCTTTCTTATAAAAGCTTTTCTAAAAGACCTTGTTATTTGAATAGCTAATGTGCTATTCGAATAGCACTTTTGAAAAATAGAGGCGCGTAGGAAAGATTTCAAAACTCTATTCAAATAACTTAGTGTTATTCAAATAATTCTGTTGCAAACAAAAAGATCATGTCCTACTTTATTTGAATAACTTTGCCTTTATTCGAATAACTATGTTTGAAAAACAATTTTAAACTTTCCAAAAAACTTTCAGATTTATTTGTTAAATTATAAAAACCATTTTTCTCTTTTCTTGCAAAAATAATGAGATACTAAGAGAGCTCCGTATACAAAGATTCTAAGTCCTAAAACTATTCTTAAAAGATCTTGGACTTGGTCTTCCCATTATCTTCATTTTTGTCTTTATGTTTGTTATCATCAAAACCATTCTTCAAAGACATATGTTCAATCACGGGAAAACAAGAGAAAGAAAAGGAAAAGGAAAAGAGGATATCAAAGGGAAAAGAGGATATCAAAGGGAAAAGACAAACTTGAGGATTTGTGATCATCTTCATCATTACCACCATCTTTGCTACTCAAGGTAGGGGATTTTAGACTTAAATTCTCATCTTTACTCATTTTCCATAATTAGGCTATTTGAAACCTAATATGCCAAATTGGGTAATTAAAGTGTTTTAAGTGTTTTTCTTGCTTGGATAAGTTCTAAATGATGTTTATAACTTGTTCATGCCAAGAGATTAGATTAGAAACTGAAAATCCTCATTTTAGACCTAAAATGCTATTTGATGATTTTAGGGATCTGGGTGAGAGATTTAGTGTTTTGATCCATTTTTGATGAAATCAATTAGTGTTTTATGTTCCCTTCATGTCAGTAAGCTTGTTAGGAATTTAAAATCACTTAAAAACCAACTTGGAGTGTTGGAATTTCGAGAGGAAAACTAATGGAACAGTACCACGGTTCTGCAGAAGTGCTGCAATGCTTCTGGTTAGGTGACATGGCCCGTGTCTGAAGACACCGGGGGGGTGTGTCTCCCTCTGCTAGTGTAATTTGTGAATTGTGTTCACAGAGTAAGACACGAGTTAGGCCATGTAGTTAGACACGAGTCGTGACTGAGGCCAAATCGTCAAAAATGTCAATTTTTGATGTTTTCGAGTTCTCTATTAGACAGAATCATTTGTGCAAACCTTTTATAGTGTATTGAGACACTTTTTGGGACATTTCCTAGAGAGAATTATCAACTTGCATATATGAAAATTTTGAGAAATCTTAGACATTCAAGTATGATAGAATGCCTAGATTAGTGTTTGATATATGGCTTGTATATTTGTTTTTCAAACCTGATATCTGCTTGTTTTCCTATGTATTGTAACCTTAGATGGTGTGCACAACCATATGACCTGAAAATGAGGTGTTGTATCTGAATTATCCTTGCGGGTTTGCTTGTATGGTTAGGGTTACTGGTGTATGGAATTGGTGTCGTTACTCTTACTTTTGTAAGGAAAACCAGTCAATACATCACCAAGTAGTGTCAGGGCAAGATGCCTATCCTACTTAGTAGATACAAAGAATGAGGTTCCTGAAGGAAAATAAATAAATAGCTTGTGTTTTAACTTAAAAATCCACATTGGCATTGCACATCCATAATTCGTGGATTTTGTTTGAGCATAATCATACTTCATAACATAAAGCATTGTATGGTTGACACTTGTATGGGCAATTGTCATGGCTTAACTGATTAATTGTTTGATTGCTTGTTCGATAATATCTTAGGGTTGTATAGGCGATCCTTTGATGTTGTTGATTATCATTTAACTCGTTACATCATGTATATGTACGTTTACAGTTGATTTATTTGTTGTGAATGATTTAACTACTAGTATTAGTATGCTTGTACTGAGAATTTGTGATTTCTCACCCCTGTGTGTTCCATGTAAATCCAAGTAAAGTCCCTAGAAAGGATCAGGGCAAGGAAAAGAAAAAGCAAAAGACTTAGATTAGTATTTTGTTTCTTGGTAGACCGGTATGTATATGTGTATATTTCTATTTGTAGAAAAACTTATGTACACTGTATGGCATGGTAACCAGTGATAGTTGTATATATAACTTTTTGATCATACGTGGCTCTCTATAATGACTGTGTGCAAGTTATTATGGATTTTTATTTTTTGTATTACTAGAAGTGACATGTCTGATGTGATTTATTATAGAATATTCCCATTATTTTACGATAATTCGTATTAGGGTGTTACATTATGATATCAGAGTAGTTCATCCTGATAAGTCGGGGTGTGGACTGACTATGCTTAGGCATGTTTAAGAGTTCTTTTTTGTCTATTGTACATTTTTTTTAATCTCTTGTGTAAGATATTTGGTTGAATTGTATGACTGCCTTGTTTTGACTATTTTAGCTACTGTGGCACGTTACATGATATTGAGATTAGCTACCTCAATATGTGATGTTCTGTGTCTACAAGAAACTATGGCAGCAAGAAGGCGAAGGCGAATGCGTGGAAGCAATAACAGGAACTACAGAAACAAAGGTACTGATGTGGCAGCTGCCATGATGGCAATGGCTAATACCATGATGGCAATGGCTAATGCCATGACCCAACAAACAGAGCAGGCAACTATAACTGTCAATGCAGTGAGAGAGCAGGCAGCAGTAACTGCTAGAGTACTTGAAAGGCTGGGAACTCAGTAACTTGTACCACCTACACCTCCACCTTACTACCAAGGGCAACCATACCAAGAGGCAACTGGAAGAAATCATACTTTCCAAGACCTCTCAGAATTCAGGAAATCAAATATGTCTTCCTTTAACGAAGAGTATGACTCTATCAAAGTTGAGGGTTGGCTTAAGGAGATAGAGAATATATTCATTGTTATGGCTTGCTCAGATGAATAGAAGGTGCTTTTTTACTGCTTATATGTTGGAAAGTGAGGCAGAGGAGTGGTGGGTGGATATAAAAAGGGTTTTTGAGGCATCAAGAACTTATGTGACATAGGGGGTCTTTAGAAGCTCATTCTTGAGGAATTTCTTTCCACAAACTCTTTAAAATGCCAGAGAGATAGAATTTCTAAAGCTGGAACAAAGGGATATGTCTATTGGCCAGTATATGGTCAAATTCATTGAAATGTCTAAATTCTCTTCTTGTATTAGATTTAACCCTGATGAATCTTGGAAGTGTGTTAAATTTGAGGAAAGACTGAGAATAAACATTCAAAATGTCGTTCGGCCTTTTGAAATTTGAGATTTTGAAACTTTGGTTAATAAGTGTCGAATAGTTTAGAAACAATTTAAGAATCCTCCTTTGAAGCCTAAATCATATAATCTTCAGAAAAGGAAGAGAGGTGATGATAAGTTCAAGAAATGGTCTTCTAAATCTAGATTTACTCAAGATAAGGGTAAGCAAGTTTAGAAGGAGTTTTTGGGACCAAAGTGTTCCAAATGTGGGAGACAGCATGGAGACCAGCCTACCCGGTGTGCTTTGTGTGTGGACAAATTGGTCATTTTGTGAATAAGTGTCCATCAAAGAAAGAAACTGCGCCTACTCAAAAACCACAAGCTAGAGGGAGAGTTTATACTCTAGGTGCTGAAGAGGTGACTCAGTCTTTCAACCTCATTGAAAGTAAATGCATTATTCACAATTGTCTTTTAACTATGTTGTATGATTCGGGAGCATACCACTCCTTTGTTTCAAATGATTGTGTGAATAAGTTGGATTTATCTGTGTCTGAACTTTCATATGACTTATCTATATCAACACCTACTAGTAAACCAGTTATGACATCTAGAGTGTGTCTTGATTGTTGTGTAAAGGTAGAAGATAGGATTTTTAGTGTAAACCTTATCTGTTTGCCTCTTGTAGATATTGATGTCATTCTTGGCTTGGATTAGTTGTCTGCTAACCATGTAGTTTTTGAATTGTTCAGCAAAATCCCTGGTTTTCTTGTCAGATATACCTACCAGAGTCGTTCCATCTGAGTCTGTGTATCTCAATGGGAATCAGGTTAATCTCTGTTTAGAGGAGGGATTTCAAGGATATATACTATTGTTTTCACTATGCGCTGAGGTTGAGCAAAGCCTAGGTGAAATTTTTGTGGTGAGTGAATATCCTAAAGTTTTTCCTAGTGACATAGTGGAGCTGCCACCCGAATGAGAATTAGAGTTTTCTATAGACCTAATGCTTGAGACGGGACCTATATCTATAGCACCCTATAGAATGGCGCCACTAGAGTTAGTAGAAATCAAAAAGCAAATTGAAGATTTATTGGATAAACAATTCATCAGGCCGAGTGTTTCTCCGTGGGGAGCGTCTATGCTATTAGTGAAGAAAAAGGATAGTACCATGAGACTCTGTGTGGATTATAGACAGTTGAACAAGGTGACCATTAAAAATAAGTATTTGTTGCCTAGGATAGACGATCTAATAGATCAGTTGAGAGGATCTGTGGTTTTCTCAAAATTTGATCTTAAGTCTGAATATCATCAGATAAGGGTTTGAGAAGAGGATATTCCTAAGACAGCTTTTAGAACTCGGTATGGGCATTATGAGTACCTCGTGATGTCCTTCGGGTTGACGAATGCACCAGCAGTGTTTATGGATTACATGAACTAGATTTTTAGGCTTTACCTAGATCAGTTTGTTGTGGTGTTTATTGATGATATTTTAATCTATTCTAAGATGATGGAGGAACATGAACAACATTTAAGGATAGTGTTGGAGACTCTTAAGAAGAATAAGTTGTTTGCTAAAATATCTAAGTGTGAGTTCTGGCTTTCACAAGTAAAGTTTTTGGGACATGTGATATCTCAAAGCAGGATTTTCGTGGACCCAAGCAAGGTTGATGCAGTGTTGCAGTAGGAGAGGCCTACCACTGTGACTGAGATCAGAAGCTTATTAGGCTTAGTAGGGTACTATAGAAGGTTTATAAAGGATTTTTCTCAGTTAGCGCTACCATTGACTAGATTAACTAGGAAAGGTAGTTCTTTCGAATGGACTCAGGCTTGCGAGGATAGTTTCCAAGAGCTTAAAGTGAGGCTGACTACTACATCAGTTTTGGTAATTCCTAATCCTTTGGAGAACTTTGAGGTGTTTTGTGATGCTTCGAAGATGGGTTTAGGTTATGTTTTGATGTAACATAGGAGAGTTGTTGCCTATGCATCAAGGCAATTGAGACCTCATGAGGAGAACTACCCTACTTATGATCTGGAGTTAGCCGCAGTAATATTTGCCTTAAAAATTTGGAGACATTAGTTGTATGGAGTTCAGTTTGAGGTGTTAAGTGATCATAAGAGTTTGAAGTACTTATTTGATCAAAAAAAGTTGAACATGAGACAACGAAGATAGACAGAGTTTTTGAAAGACTATGATTTTGATTTGAAATACCATCCGGGTAAAGCTAATGTGGTGGCTGATGCGTTAAGTAAGAAATCCATATATGTGTCCCGTATGATGATTCAAGAGAGTGAACTTCTTGAGAGTTTTTAGAGATATGAGTCTTTTAGTAGCTGTGTTACCACATTGTCTCAGTGTGAGTCGAGTGAACATAATGAGTGACTTTAGGACTCGGATCTTGGAAGCTTAAAAGGAAGATGAGATTTTCAGGGATGTGAGTGAGTAGATCCTTTTGGGTAATCTTAGTGAGTTTGATATGTTGGATGGAGGGATGGTCAAGTTTAAAGGTAGACTTTGCATTCCTCGTGAATCTAAAATCAAAGATAGAATCCTTGAAGAAGCTCACTATAGTTAGTACACTATCCATCTCGGGGCCACTAAGATGTATCAAGAATTGAGGAAGTTATTTTGGTGGTCTGGTATGAAGAGGGATATAGCTGAGTTTGTGTCTTGGTGTCTAACTTGTCAGAAAGTCAAGATAAAACACTAAAAATCCTATGGACCTCTTCAATCTTTGGGAATCCCTGAGTGGAAGTGGGATCGCATCACAAAGAATTTTGTGATGGGTTTGCCTAGAACTCAGTTAGGATTCGATGCAATATGGGCTGTAGTGGATAGACTAACCAAGTCTGCCCATTTCATACCTATTAGGGCTAACTACTCCATGGATAGACTTGCTCAGTTATACCTTTAGGAGATAGTTAGGATGCACAATGTACCCCTTAGTATAGTTTCTGATAGAGACCCTAGATTTACATCTAGGTTTTGGGGAGCCCTGCAGAAAGCTTTCAAAACAAAGCTTAGTTTGAGTATAGTATACCATCCACAGACTAACGGTCAATCGAAAAGAACTATTCAAACC
The DNA here is from genome assembly GCA_029884595.1 of Ormosia semicastrata. Classification (NCBI taxonomy): domain Eukaryota; kingdom Viridiplantae; phylum Streptophyta; class Magnoliopsida; order Fabales; family Fabaceae; genus Ormosia; species Ormosia semicastrata. Next base: position 63,905,203 of record JAQQTO010000062.1, read on the forward strand.
CTTGAGGATATGCTGAGAGTATGCGTGCTAGAGCAGAAAGGGAGTTGGGATAAGTTTTTACCCTTAGTGGAGTTTACCTACAACAACAGTTTTCATGCTAGCATAGGTATGGTGCCGTATGAAGCACTTTATGGTAGAAAGTGTAGGCCACCCATATGTTGGTATGAGGTTCGGGAGAAAACCATTCTAGGTCTTGAGTTGGTGCAGCAGACCACTAATCAAATCAAAATGATTCAGCATAGATTGGTTAGAGCTCAAAGTAGGCAGAAAAGTTATACTGATAAGAGGAAAATACCTCTAGAGTTTAGTGAGGGAGATCATGTATTCTTGAGAGTCACTCTGATAACAAGGATTGGTAGAGCATTGAAAACACAGAAGTTAAATCCTTGTTTGCTTGGTCCCTACCAAATCCTAAAGAGAATTGGACCCGTAACTTACCAAATTGCACTTCCACTAAATTTGTCACCTTCATGATGTATTTCATGTGTCACAACTTAGGAAGTACAATCCAGATCCTTCACATGTCATAAGAAATGAATTTGTACAATTAAGAGAGGATTTGTCTTATGCTATACGACCGATGAGGATCATGGACAGAGGGGTCAAAGAGCTTAGAGGTAAGTGGATTTCTCTGGTGAAGATTCTTTGGGATGACGTTAACTTTGAGGAGGCGACTTGGGAGCTGGAATCCTATATGCAGCAGGACTACCCACAGTTATTTATATGAGGTAAGCAATTTTAGGGATAAAATTTAAAAAAGGGGGGAGAAATATAACATCATCTTCAACATGTTAGACTTGTAAATAGTTACAGAGGTAGGTTAATACTTATTTAGCATGCCTGTTTAATTTTGTGACAATCTGAGTTAGTTTAGGTACTTTACTACAAGCCAAAAGGCAAAAAATAGCTTAAAATGGGTAGAATATTAGCTTAAATGGCTTAGCTAATGGAAATAAATGAGGATAATTTATTTCTAAGTCACAAATGTATTTTCTGTGATGTGGTTAAAGTTTGAGAACAATCGGAGTCTGTTTGGTATTTTTAGACATACTGGTTGTATATTTTAATATTGGATTAACTAGTTACAGATATGAAAAATTACGATACCGGTGAAATGACTTTTTCAATTAATCTTAGTATTTATTTTAAAGTTGTTGGAACTTAGAAAACTTGATTTAGCTAAAGATAAGTGTTTTTAGCAGATCGAGAAATATCAGTGTTATAATGTTTGGTCCTTAGCTATCCACGGTTCAGCCCTTTTACTTGGCTCTTAGTATCTTATTTCTCACTTCATTATTTTCTCTTCACAGCTAGGGAAAACAGGAGCAAAGGCAACAAAGGAGAAATGAGAAAAAAAGGGAAAATAAGAGAAATAAGAGGAAAGGGAAAAGAGGAAATCAAAGGGAAAAGACAAGCTTGAAGATTTGTGATCATCTTCATCATCACCACCATCTTTGGTACTCAAGGTAGAGGTTTTTAGACTTAAATTCTCATTGTTACTCATTTTCCATAATTTGACTATTTGAAACCAATATGCCAAATTGAGTTCTTGAAGTGTTTTAAGTGTTTTTCTTGTTTGGATAAGTTCTAAACGGTGTTTAAGACTTGTTCATGCCATGAGATTGAATTAGAAACTAAAAATCCTCATTTTAGACCTAAAATGCTCTATTTGATTATTTTAGGGGTTTGGATAAGAGATTTAGTATTTTGATCCATTTTTGATAAAATCAATTAGTGTTTTATGTTCCCTTCATGTTAGTAAGCTTGTTAGGAATTTAAAATCACTTAAAAACCAACTTGGAGTGTTGGAATTTCGAGAGGAAAACCAATGGAACAATACCATGGTTTTGTAGAGGTATTGCAATGGTTCTGGTTGGGCGACATGGCCCGTGTCCAAAGACACCGGGGGGTCTCCCTCTGCCAGTGTAATTTGTGAACTGTGTTCATAGAGTAAGACACGGGTTAGGCTGTGTAGTTAGACATGGGCCGTGTCTGAGGCCAAATCGTCAAAAATGTCAATTTTTGATGTCTTCGAGTTCTTAATTACACGGAATCATTTGTGTAAGTCTTTTAGAGTGTATTGAGACACTTTTTGGGATATTTCTTAGAGAGAATTATTAACTTGCATATATGAAAAGTTTGAAAAATCTTAGACATTCAAGTATGATAGAATGCCTAGATTAGTGTTTGATATATGGCTTGTATATTTGTTTTTCAAACTTGATATCTGCTTGTTTTCCTATGTATTATAACCTTAGATGATGTGCACAATCATATGACCTGAGAATGGGGTGTTGTATCTGAATTCTCCTTGCGTGTTTGCTTGTATGGTCAGGGTTATTGGTGTATGGAGTTGGTGTCGTTACTCTTACTTTTGTAAGGGAAACTAGTTCATACATCACCAAGTAGTGTCAAGGCAGGATGCCTATCCTACTTAGTAGATATAGAGAATGGGGTTCATGAAGGAAAATAAATAAATAGCTTGTGTTTTAACTTAAAAATCTACGTTGGCATTGCACATCCATAATATGTAGATTTTGTTTGAGCATAATCATACTTCATAACATAAAGCATTGCATGGTTGACACTTGTATGGGCAATTGTCATGGCTTAACTAATTAATTATTTGATTGCTTGTTCGATAATATGTAGGGTTGTATGGGTGATCTTTTGATGTTGTTGATTATCGTTTAACTAGTTACATCATATGTATGTATGTTTATAGTTAATTTATTTGTTGTGAATGATTTAACTACTGGTATTAGTATGCTTGTACTGAGAATTTATGATTTCTCACCCTTGTGTGTTGCATATAAATCCAGGTAAAGTCCCTAGAAAGGATCAGGGCAAGGAAAAGAAGAAGCAAAACACTTAGATTAGTATTTTGTTTCTTTGTAGACCAGTATGTATATGTGTATATTTCTATTTGTAGAAAAAGTTATATACATTGTATGATATGGTAGCCAGTGATAGTTGTATATATAACTTTTTGATCATACGTGGCTCTCTATAATAACAGTGTAAGTTATTATGAATTTTTATATTTCGCATTACTAGAAGTGACATGTTTGATGCAATTTATTATAGAATATTCCATTTATTTTACGATAATTCGTATTAGAGTGTTACACATGGGCAGAGGGCTTGAGCGCCGAGCGCCCCTACAATCAACACTTACAGCATTTTAGGTCCAAATTGAAAATTTTCAGTTTCTAATCCAAATTTTTAGCATGAACAAGTCATAAACATCATTTAAAACTCGTCCAAGCAAGAAAAACACTTAAAGCACCACAAGAACTCAATTTGACATATCAAACCTCAAAATAGCATAATATGAAAAATGAGTAAAAAATGAAGTTTAAGTATCAAAAACCCCTACCTTTAAGCTTCTTGGTACTGCCTTGAGGCTACAAATTTGAGTCTCAAACTAGAACTTTGGATTTCCCCCTTGATCTCTTCTTCTTTCTCTGTTGTTCTTCATCTTTGTCTCCTTTCTCTATTGTTGTTTTCACTTTTGTTTTCAATCGTGAAGAAGCAATGAGAAATAAGGAAAAAGTAACAAATATCATGAAAGAAAAGTCTAAACAAAAGGCTATAACCGTGGCTGGTTTCACTTTCTCTATTGCTGTTTTCTCTTCTATTTTCAACCGTGAAGAAGCAATGACAAACAAGGAAAAAGTAACAAATATCATGAAAGAAAAGTCCAAACAAAAGGATGTAACTGTGGCTAGTTTAAAGCCTTTAGTTACAATACTGATATTTCTCGATATGCTAAAACACTCAACTTTAGCTAAATCAAGATTTTCAAGTTCCAATAGCTTTAAAATAAATACTAAGATTCATTAAAAAAATCATTTCACCAATAAATATTTACCATATTTATTACTAGTCAGTCCGAAATTAAACCACACAATCAGTATGCCTAAAAATATTAAATGAAATTCGATTATTCTCAAACGTTAACCATATCACAGAATACACATTTGTGACTTAAAAATAAGTTATCCACATTTATTTCCATTAGCTAAACCATTTAAGCTAATATCTACGTCATTTTAAGCTATTTTTCACCTTTCAGCTTGCAGCAAAATGCCTAAACTAACTAAGATTGTCACGAAATTAAATAGGCATGTTAAGCAAGTATTAAGCTACCTCTGCAACTATTTACAAGTCTAACACGTTGAAGAGAATGTTACACCTAACCATTGAGAGGTAGAAGGATGAATTTTCTTTTTTGTTACCTGCCTGGTTAGTATGGGTATGTCTGACTTTGTTATCACGATGTTAAAGTAACACTAAAGATAGGGTGGATTCCCTATGGAAATGAAGGCCTTCGAGTAAAATGTGAGACAATAAGACATAGAAATAAAAAGAAACGTAAAGGGTTGAATCCCTGTGATAAGGAACTTGCTTGCTGATGGTTGAAGATACATGCTGATAATTGGTACTTGATTGCTGATAATTGAGGAACTTGGTGTTGATAATATATATGGTTGTATTGCATAATTTATTTAGCCTTTGTTCTATTATGCTTGAATTTTGTTATTCTTGTTATATTTTGGTTGCCATGTAATTTTTTGTGTATCTTACATAGCTGAAATTCACCATATATTTTTAAATATTTTTATCACTGTTCATTTCCTACAAAGAATTTTCAATTCTCACTCTATTCATGATGTTTTCAGACTAACACAGGATGCATTATGGTCATCATCATTTAGCTCAACTGAGCATAGATTCTTGTTTCAAAGGAGAAGGATATAATTATTAGAAATATGTGTATATCTATTTCTGAGCAAACATTATAACTGGTGTATGATGTTAATTTGAAAAGTTATAAAGTGTATTACAATTTTGGATTGTCATGTATCGATGCCTATTTCCTTTGATATATATTTTTATTTTATTTCAATAAATTCATTGATATTATTATTATTATAGCTATGTTTAAAGCTATTATTTTAGTAGGGGATTACAACGCACATGGCTTTTTTATACAAATATTACTAACTTTATCTTTATTTATCATTCTACTATTGTTCTAATATTATTTCCCAAAATGCGCTTATTTTGGGCAACATTGAGAAGTCGATTTAGTAAAAACTGACTCCTCAACATGAAAATTTAAATGTTTTTAAGATGGTGTTGAGAAGTCAGTATGAAAAAAATCAACATCTCTACACCATGTCATATAAAACTCTTTGACCGCCTGCCTCAATAGTTTTTTTTTCTAATTACTATAATTTTATTTAAAATTCATATTAATTATTATAATTTGTTTAAGACTTATTGTGCTTATGTAAGATTGGTTATGTGACATTTTAGTTTATTTGAGACATATGTCATTTTTAAGCAAGACATGTTATGTATAACAAATTTTTTATTTTGTATTTTGACATTTATTTTAGAAAGAGAATTTTTTTTATCTTATATGTCGAACACATTTATTTGACCCAATTCAACATACTCTTAAGCAAATTAGGTCCAAAAATACTACAAAACTCACCCAACGAACACCCTAATAAATAATAACATTATATTAATTTAAATATGGATAAAAAATACTAATAAGAAAAATAATAATAATAATAATAATAATAATAATAATAATAATAATAATAACCTTGTTGAGAAGTTAGTTTTTAAGCAACCGACTTCTCAACAAGGATGTAAAAAAATTTTGATTTATGGTGTTGAGAAGTCGATTTCTCCCAAACTGACTTCTCAACATCATATTAAAAAAATATGACTTTTCACGTTAAGAAGTCAGTTTGAGAATCGATTTCTTAACGTCATTTAAAACAAGCATATTTTAAAAAAATAATGTTGAAACAATGGTACATTGGGAAATAAAATTTGAAAGTGCATTTACTGGGTAAAAAAGCCATACACAACTTCATATATCTAGTTCTAAATTGCAAACTAAAATATACAAGTTTTCTTTTTTATAAACTAGATTAAATTAAACTAACTGGTGGTCTATTCTGTTTATGGAACACACTGAAAAAAAAAAGAAAAAAAAATTGAACCCCTTACCTTCCAATTTACTTATTGGCATGATAACACTTGTTTTCTGAGTTTTGAATCGTGTGTAGTTTCTTATTTTCACTTGATGTTGTCTACGAGTTTTGTGAATGCTTATGTCCTTAAAGCATGTCAAATGATTTTTGATGATAACAAAGTCAGAGATGAAGATCAATGAAGATCAAGTGCAAAAGAAAAGATCAAGATCAAAGAAAGAAGTCAAGAGGTTTATTTAATTATAAGACGTAGAACATTAATGTTAAATGCTCTCAAGATTTCTCAAATAGTTTTTCAATATATCATTTCAAAAATAAGTGGAAAAATTCAAAAGCTAAACATGTTTTTCAAAGAAACTTGAGTTTCAATCTTAGATCTAACACTCATGAAAGGATTTATACTTAATCAAATGTCTTGAGGTGTTAGAAAAGCTTAATTGGACATGAAAAATGTGTTCAAAGGCCAATGTAATCGATTACATAATGTTTGTAATCGATTACACAGTAAACAGAGGCCTTGTAATAGATTACATGATCAATGTAATCGATTACAAGAAAATTAGAGGTCATGTAATCGATTACACCAAGTTGGTAATCGATTACAATGAGCCCAGAAAGGCAAGAACACATTCAAGGAGTCATGTAATCGATTACATAGATATTGTAATCGATTACAAAGCAAGTCAGAAGTCATGTAATCGATTACATGGATATTGTAATCGATTACAAGTAAGTCAGAAGCCATGTAATCGATTACACCAATAATGTAATCGATTACACAGAACCCAGAAAGCCAAGAACACGTTAGAACAACAATGTAATTGATTACATTTGTTGTGTAATCGATTATACACAATCTGACAGAGCCCAACGGCTATATTAATGGCATTTAATGCTTGGGCAAAAGTCCCCAACGGCTCCATTTATTGCAAAACTTATAAATACTAATGTTGGGACTTCATTAGAGGCTGACCTTAAACCAAAAACTGATTGCCAGTACTTCAAAACGTGATTTAATCTTCAAATCCATTCTTGCTCTGTTTTTTGTGAAAAACTTGAGTTATTCTTTGAGAGCATATTAGAGCTTCAATTTGTAATCACCTACTCTTGTGAGAGTTTCATTCTATCAATCTATATTGCTTTGTAAAGAGGGTGAGGCATCCCTCCAAAAGTGTAAAGGGTGAGGCATCCCTTAGTTGAAGAGACTCAAGCTCCAAGGGTGAAGTATCCCAAAGTGTTGAGTGTTCAAGGTTGTAAAGGTTGTCAAGCACCTATTGAAGCTTGAAGATATAGTGAAAAATCTCTAGCGGTTGCTTGAGGACTGGACGTAGATCACAAGTGGATTAGTGATCGAACTAGGATAAATCATTGTGTTTGTTTTCTCTAAACCCTTCTCTTTACAGTGGGTACTATTTTATTGAATTGCTTGAATATTGTTCCCTTTGGCTATTGCATTTATAAGTAAAAGTGTTTATCTCATTTATCCAATCATCTCTAATCATCAAATAGCTTCAACAAAAATTGTTTATCAAACGTTTTGCGAAAGATTTGTGAACTTGTTTTACATACTCAATTCACTCCCTCTTGAAAGCGGTATCAGAGCTAGACTCTTGTATAAAGAGCTTAGCAGTTGCAAGAGAAGTGATGGCTTTAAATGGTTTTTCAAATGAAGGTTCTTCTATAAACAGGCCTCCTTATTTCAATGGGATGGTTATGCCTATTGGAAAGAAAGGATGAAAATTTTCATTGAAGCTATTGACTTAGATGTGTGGGATGCCATTGAAAATGATGTTTTTGTTCCCACACAAACTAAAGATGGTGTGAAAATTAATACACCTAGAAATGAATGAACCGATGATGATAAAAAGAAAGTTCAATACAATTTGAGAGTCAAGAACATCATCACCATATCCTTGGGATGTGATGAATTCTTTAGGGTGTTAAATTGCAAGACCGCAAAAGAAATATGGGATGCCCTACAAGTAACTTATGAAGGTACTAGTGAGTAAAGCGATCTTGAATAAACACTCTTACTCATGAATACGAATTGTTTAGAATGAACAAAGGTGAGAGTATTCAAGACATGCAAAAGAGATTTACTCATATTGTTAATCATCTTATCTCATTGGGAAAGACATTTCCTAATGAGGATCTTATTAACAAAGTCTTGAGATGTTTAAGCAGGAATTGATAACCCAAAGTAACGGCTATTACGGAATCAAGAGATTTATCAACAATGTCTCTAGCCACCTTATTTGAGAAGCTTCAAGAACATGAGCTGGAGCTAAATAGGCTCAACAAAATGAAGAGCATGATAAAAAGAAGAAAAGAATTATACTCAAAGCCACCTCTTCTATAATTGAAGATGATGATGAAGATGGTGAAGAGGATGCAGAAAATGCTGAGCTGAGTGAGGAGAATCTTAGTCTCATTGTGAGAAAATTTGGAAGATTCCTAAAGAAAAAGAGATTTCAAAGAAGACCACCTTTTTCTCAAAAAAAATGTATCATAAAGGAGAAAGATCCTCTACTCCTCCGAAATGCTACGAATGCGGAAAATCGGGGCACATAAAAATGGAGTGTCCTATGTATCTCAAAAAGATGGAGAAGTTTGAGAAAAATCCTTCCAAAGAAAAGAAAGGAAGGATAACATATATAGCTTGGGAGGACAATGACTTAAGCTTTTCTAATAGTTTGGAGAATGAAGAAGCCCATCTTTGTCTCATGGCTCAAGGAGAAGAAAGTGGAGAGAGCGACACCGAGGTAACTTCTTCTAACTTAGAATCTTCATCTTCTTATGATGAATTGCAAGATGTCTTTCAAGAATTGCATGATGAATCTTTGGGGCTCACAAAAATGGTTTTATCTTCTAACAAAATAATCTCCTTATTGGTAAACAAAGTTTCTATTTTAAGCAAGGAGATAAATGAGCTTAAACTTGAAAATGAGACCTTAGGACTCATTTATGCTAATTCATTATGCATGACTTGTTCCTTACATGATAATACATCCATATCATTACCCTGTTCATCATGCAAAGCGTTTGAAAAAGAAATTGAAGATTTGAACAACACTTTTGTAAAATTCACTTTTGGAAGAGACAATTTGAATGTATTGTTAGGGAAATAAAAACGTGGTTTTCAAAAAGCCGATTTGGGATTTAATCCAAACAACTATCAAAAGTCTTATAAGAATTTCTTTATTTCCTCAAAAACTTCAAGTAGCCCATTTGTCAAATGCTTTCATTGTGGTAAGAAAGGGCATAGTGCATCCACTTGCAGTGTTACAAAGAATATAAACACCAAGATTGGAATCAAAAGGGTTGGGGTTCCTAAAGGCACCATGCCTAACTCTAACACACAAGGACCCAAAACAATTTGGGTACCAAAGGTTAAAATTTGAATGTGTGTTGTAGGTGTGCTTGAAGACCAAGAGCTCAAATTGGTATCTTGATTGTGGTTGCTCCAAGCACATGACCAGTGATGGCTCTAAGTTCTTTTCCCTTACCCACAAGAAACATGGTCATGTCACATATGGTGATAACAACAAAGGGAAGATTCTTGGAATTGACAAAGTTAGTAAGATCCCTTCATCATTTATTGGTAATGTTTTGCTTGTTGAAGGACTTAAACATAATTTGCTTAGCATTAGTCAATTGTGTGATAAAGACAATAGAATTATATTTGATTCTTCTAGTTGCATAATTGAGGGAAAGGATGATAAGCAAGTTAAGTTTGTTGGTCATAGAGTCAATAATATATATATGATTAGTCTTGATGATATTTCCTCAAATGATGCTAAATGCTTTATGAGTAAAGAAAATGATTCATGGTTATGGCATAAAAGAATTGCTCACATTCATATGGATCACTTAAACAAATTAGTTTCTAAAGAACTAGTAATTAGTCTTCCAAAGCTCAAATTTGAAAAAGATAAACTTTGTGATGCATGTCAAAAAGAAAAACAAGTAAAAGTCTCTTTTAAAGCTAAAAACATGATTTTAACTTCTAGACCTTTATAACTTTTGCACATGGATCTTTTTGGTCCCTCTAAAACTATGAGCTTTGGTGGAAATTACTATGCATTGGTGATTATGGATGATTGTTCTAGATTTACATGGACATTATTCTTAGCCCATAAAAATGATGATTTTCAATCATTTGAAAAGCTTGCCAAAGTTATCCAAAATGAAAAGGTTTTTGTATTGCATCCATAAGAAGTGACCATGGTGGTGAATTTGAAAACCATGAATTTGAAACCTTTTGTGATAAACATGGCATTGAACATAATTTTTTCGCCCCTAGAACACCACAACAAAATGGTGTTGTAGAAAGGAAAAATCGATCTTTAGAGGAAATAGCAAGAACTATGCTCAATGAGGCTAACATTCCTAAGTATTTTTGGGTGGATGCGGTTAACACCGCTTGTTATGTTATGAATAGCGCCTTAATAAGGCCAATTTTAAAGAAAACTCCATATGAATTGTACAAAGGAAGGAAGTTAAATGTGTCACATCTTCATGTCTTTGAATGTAAATGTTTTGTTTTAAATAATGAAAAGGATAATTTGAAAAAGTTTGATGCAAAATCTAATGAGAGAATATATTCATTGGCTATTCTATACATAGTAAGGCCTTTAGAGTCTATAATAAATGAACTATGACCATAGAAGAGTCTATACATATTACGTTTGATGAAACTAATCCAAATGAGCCGAGAAAGGAGCTTATTGATGATGTTGCAGAAATCTTGACAAAAATGCACTTGGAAAATTAAGAGAAAGAGTCCAAGAAGTAAGAAGAGAGACTCCTTGATCACTCATTTCAAAAGGATTCAGAAATCATGGACCTACCCAAGGAATGGAGGACATCAAAATATCACCCTCTCGACAAGGTGATAGGTGATGTATCTAAAGGGGTAATTACTCGAAACTCACTTAGAGATGCATATAATCACTTGGCTTTTGTCTCTCAAGTTGAACCTAAAGACATAAATGATGTCATTAATGATGAACATTGGATCTTGGTCATTGTGAACACCATATTTTGACCGGGGTTTTTATTTATTTATTTTGCATAAAAAAAACAACAAATAAAAAAATTTTAAAAAAAAAAATTAAATTAATTAAAAATAAAAAAATTTAATTCAAGTCCACATTTTTTATCTTTCTAACTCAAATACATATAAAAAAAATAAAAAAAAAAAAAAAAAATAAATAAAAATATAATAAAAAATATAAAAAAAATTGTTATTCTTGATTTGTTTTTTTTCTTGTTCGGGTAAAAAATCAGTTTTTCCTTTCTTGTCTTTTGTTTTTTTTTCTTTCTTTGGCCATGCAATTTTACTTTAACACCCACTTTTACATTTTGCACTGCAAACCAGCAGGAGACAACCTTTTTGGTTCCCCACTACCTGCACTGCTCCCACACTCCTTCACATATCACTGCTCCCACATTTTTTCCCAGGCAGCACACACTACATCACCCCACTTTCACGCACTGCACCAGGGGGAGATTCTTCACTCCAAGGCTATCCATTACACACTGCAGAGACTCTGGCTGAGAAAAGGAGAGGGGGCGCAGAGGCAGAGAGAAATAGGGGCTCAGTTTTCTTTTTTCTTTCAGGGATCATTTTGGCAAGAAAAAGCTCTCCAGCTCTCACTATCCGGAAAAACCATCAACTCATCTTCCACCTTTTCACTACCTCCCCCTCTTCACTCACAGAGGGATTTTTCCCATTCTTCATCTTCAAACCAATCTCCAATCACTCCTGCCAACTCTGACCACCATTCAAAAACAGCCCTCACCCATCTCACTTCATACTTTCTTCACACCAAAATGCTCGTTTCCTTTCCTGGTTTTAGTTTGCTGGAACAGAGGTAAGGCTCCTCATCCTCTTCTCTATTTTATTATTTTCTTTTTTGCCTTGTTATTTGGTTATATACATGCTTGTTATTGCTTGTTATTGAATGCTGAAGGTTTTGTTTAAGCCAACTCCCTCTCATCTCATTTTCATCACTCACCAAAAAAAAAAGGGGAGACTTCACTTCCTGGCACCTTCACCACCTCATCTTCATCATATATTTTCCCCCTTTTAACACCATCTTCCACGTGAAGCTCACCTCCCAACTCACCTCACAAACTTCCATCTTCTTCCTCATCTCTCCAACCACCCAACCTTCCATCCAATCTCCAGCAGCACCCTTCACCATCTCCACCACTACGTCCAACCTCTCCATTATCATCATCTCCATTAACCGAGTTGACTAACTGTAACCATCACACCTTCAAAACCGTGACCTCATAGCCACACCATGCACTTATCACCTTGCTGCCACCCACCTCTCCACTCTCATCACCACCCAACCTTCCATCAACCCCACCAAACCCTTGCAGCCACCACGTGAAACCCAAACACCTTGCCACCCTTCACCTTCAACCAGGTAACCAAGTGAAGCTCCACCTTCCACGTGAAACCTTCACTTACGCACAGCTGCTCCATCACTGTGAGACTTCCATGCAGCCGTGACCACCGTACGCAACCATCTCCATCACCTCCCTGAAGATACTCCTTCTCTTTTCACTGTAAGTTCACGTAACCACCACTCCTCCATCTTCCACGTGAACTCCACCCCACAGCAGCCACCATCTTCATCTCTTCTCCATCATCATCATCACCTCCACTCAAAACACCACTCCACCATACTCACTTCACGCACACACCCCAGCCGAGTTCCACCAACCTTACAACCATGACAGCCCATCTTCAACCACCTCCACCATGACCACTATCTTCATCCAAACCTCACCTCTCCTACATCTTCAACCTCCATCCAAGCCACCATGCAAGACCCTCCCATGCACACGTAACCCTTCCTCAAGCTTCCAACCTCCATCACCATGGCTCCACTGAGTCAACTCAGTGAGAAGCAACCAACCCTTCATCACTCCACCTCCAAAACCACCTTAACCATGTCATCCTCACCATGACAGCCCATCTTCAACCACCTCCACCGTGACCACCGTACCCAACCTTCACCATCACTGTGAGACGTCCATGCAACCGTGAAGTCACTCCTTGCACCCCAACGTCCACATCGTAGCAGACCACCAAACCGAGTTCAACTCGGTCTCCTCAACGTAGCACTAGATCCACCTTCAACACCACCGCCGACCAGTAACACCCCCACACCTCCTCCTTCTCTATCGTAACTCAGCCTCGTAGAGTCCAGATCCTTGCCTTCTATAGCCACGGTTGGCATCTCTTTTCTTGCTCTGTTTCGTTGCTAGTTTTCCAGAGACTATGGTCTCTCTTTTCTTTCTTTTTTTTGATGTGCTGTTTCTTTTTTTGGGATTTAGAGGAGTGGGCTTAAAGAGGTAAAGTAGTGGGCTAAAAAAAATGATCAAAATAATAAAAGATAAAAAGGAAAATATGTTTTGTGATGTTGTATTTTCATTTTGTTTTATTGACTCATGAAAAAATTATGTTTATTTTGTTTGTCTTAGAGTATTCTTAAAAAAAAAAATGAAAGATGATAATAAAAATGGAGAAAATCTGAAAATAAAATTTTTTATTTAAAGTTGTTTGACTTGTGATGTTTATATTTAGTCCTGTTTTATTATTATGTATTTAAAGCATGGAAAATTATATTCACTTATTTGTTTTTGTGCATTTCTTAAAAAAAAATTATGCAATGACCAATGATGATGATTGAATAGTGAATGCTATCTTCATTATCTCTTGGATCATAAGGGTTTATTGAGTAGCCTAGTGCTAACTTGAATCCTGTGCAAAAAAATAAAAATAAAAATAAAACAAAAAATAAAAATGAAAAATCTTTTAATCCATGCAATGACCAATGATGATGATTGAATAGCAAATGTTATCTTCATTATATTTTGGATCATAAGGGTTTATTAAGTAGCCTAGTGCTAACTTGAATCCTGTGCAAGAATGGATTCGCTTTCAAATAAAAATTTTTTTTTATTAAAATCAATTAACTCATATTTATTTTTTAAAGAACTACGTAACTTTGAGTTCCCCATTGCACCAGGGGATACGTAGGAGCAGAATTTCATTTCTGTCAAGCCAAATTTAAATTTTCATAATTTGGTGGTTTTCTTTTTTTGTAAATAGTTACAATATTTTGCAAAATGGGGTAAAATAAATATTTTCAAGGATTGTTAAAAATTTGCACAATTAACTTAAGGTACCGTTTTAGAACGGGTGTGATAGGGGTGCTGTGAGATTAAGTTTCCGCCCTTCCCTATCCATAACTGACTCCCGAATCCAATCTGGTTCCAAAGACCATTTTCAAAAAAGTGTTTTCTAATTTTTCCTAATAAAAATAAAATTGGTGGCGACTCCATTTTTCCATTGTCATATTTTAAAATCAAGTGAGTTGCTATTTTTCGCCGCGATCTCCGGTCGCGACAGTCATGCAAGAAGAACTAAACCAATTTGAGAGAAATCAAGTTTGGGAATTAGTTCCAAGGCCCAATGATCATCCTATAATTGGCACCAAATGGGTCTTTAGGAACAAACTTGATGAAATGGGCCTTATAATAAGAAACAAAGTTAGGCTTGTAGCTAAGGGTTATAATCATGAAGAAGACATAGATTATGAAGAAACTTATGCTCTCGTAGCAAGATTAGAGGCCATTAAAATGTTACTTGCATATGCTTGCATCATGGATTTCAAACTCTATCAAATGGATGTCAAAAGTGTATTTTTAAATGGTTTTATACAACAAGAGGTATATGTGGAACAACCTCCTAATTTTGAGGATTTTGAATTGCCCAACCATGCTTTTAAACTGAAAAAGGTCTTGTATGGCTTGAAACAAGCTCCTAGAGCTTGGTATGAAAGGTTGAGCAAATTCATTTTGGAAAAAAGTTTTTCTAGAGGCAAAGTTGACACTACCCTTTTCATAAAATACAAAATGCATGACATACTTCTAGTTCAAATCTATATTGATGACATTATATTTGGAGCTACTAACAACTCTCTTTGTAAAGAATTTTCAAATATTATGCAATGTGAGTTTGAGATGTCCATGATGGGTGAGCTCAACTTCTTCCTTGGTCTCCAAATCAAGCAAACAAGAGAAGAAACTTTCATAAGCCAATCCAAGTATTGCAAGGAGCTGCTCAAGAAGTTTGGAATGGATAATGCCAAGCATATGGCTACTCATATGGGCACCTCTTGCTATTTGGACAAGGATGAAGGAGGTAAATCAGTAGAAATTACAAAATATAGAGGTATGATTGGATCAATCCTTTATCTCACTGCAAGTGGGCCTAATATAATGTTTAGTGTATGCATGTGTGCTAGATATCAAGCTAATCCTAAAGAATCACACCTAAGTATTGTTAAAAGAATAATGAAATATCTAATAGATACATCACAAATGGGCTTGTGGTACCCTAAGGGTGCCTTATGTAGCCTTATTAGGTATTCTGATTCTGATTTTGCTGGATGCAAAATGGATAGGAAGAGCACTAGTAGGACATGCCACTTGCTTGGAAGCTCACTAGTTTCTTGGCATAACAAGAAACAAAATAGTGTGGCATTATCTACAGCTGAAGCTGAATATGTTGTAGCTAGGAGTTGTTGTGCTCAAATCCTTTGGATGAAACAACAACTCTTGGACTATGGTCTTGAGCTTGATCACATCCCCATAAGATGTGATAATACTAGTGCAATTAATTTATCCAAAAATCTCATTTTGCATTCTAGGACTAAACATATTGAAATAAGACATCATTTCATTAGAGACTATGTTCAAAAGGGTGATTGTATGCTTGAATTTGTAGAAACCACTAAGCAACTAGCTGACATTTTCACTAAGCACTTAGCAAAAGAAGCATTTTTCTATATAAGAAATGAACTTGGTATTTTGAATCAATCACGCATAAATTGACTTTTTGCTGCATAATCTCTGAGTTTTTAATCATATTTGAATCCAATACTGACTTAAGCGTCAGAGATTTCCCCTAAGTTGTTTTGCAGGTGCTCCATCATGTCAAAAAATTCCCAAGCAACTCAATAACTTCACAATTTCACCGAAAAGGGTGCAATTCTTGGTAAAATTAGTATTTTTGCACAATTATGTGATTTGAATCATATTATGAGTAGATTATATGTTTGCATGATGATTTGAATTGATTTAAGATGCTCAAGAACTGATTTGAGTGGTTTAAAATTGATTCTATGCTGTTTGGAATGCAAAATCTGAGTTAAAGTGTGTTGGTAATCAATTACAATGCCTTTGTAATCGATTACAAAGGTTCTGTCAAGCATGTAATCGATTACACAACTTTTGTAATTGATTACAATTAACTCAAAACTCAGGTAATCGATTACATCAACCATGTAATCGATTACAAGGTTCCCTAGAAGCATGGTAATCGATTACACAAAAAATGTAATTGATTACATGAGAACCAGAATGGTTGTAATCGATTACAAAACTAACGTAATCGAATACATAAGGTTTTTAAAAGGTTTCTGACGCGCGCAGAGTTCATTTATCAGAAACTGTTCATTTTCTTCATCCTCCTCCTCTGCTCCCACGCACACTCAACCTCCCAATCTCTCTTTTCTCATTTCAACCTCACTCAAATCCCTCCATTTCACCTCCCTCTCACTCGAAAATACCCTCTCCACGCAGCTCATCTCTCAAATCCTATTACATTCCATCACCCAAATCTCCCCATCATCTCTCACGAACCCAAATCTCCCCATCTCTCCCTCTCTACCCTAATCTGTCTCTCACTCATCCCTCTCTCTTTCCTCACTCATCTCCAAACACTTTCCCCTCATCCCACTCTCTTCTTTCTCATCAAATGGTTGAATCCTCTCATCGTTCAAAGCGCCCAAGAATAGGGGTTGCCATTGGAGGGTCCTCAGGTAGAGCTTCATGCAACATTTCTGGCCTGGACCTCACTCGCCATTTCTCCGCCATGAAGAAAGCTGAGTTGTTTAGAAAAAACTTCCAACTGCGCAAGATAATTTCCCCCAGGTATCTTCCCATCAACTTCTGTGAGAGTGAACTTCTGGAGAGTTTTAGAACCATTGAAAACTTAGGATTACTGGGTTTCCTTAGTATTGAGAAGGCCATCTATCTAAACCTAGTGAGAGTCTTTTATGTAAATCTGAAATATTAAAATAATTGCTTAATATCTGAGGTGAAGAAGCAACAAATCAAGATAACTATGGCTGAGTGGTATAGGCTGACTAAGCTCACTCCTGATAGAGCAAACTTCTGTGGAAATGTCAATATTTGGGGTCATGAATTTGAGCATAAGGCTACTCTTCTTTCACTGATTAGGACTAGATACTATCCCCCCAATGATCCCAAAAAGAGAATCATGGCCACTGGCCTAATCATGGAGAACAGGGTACTCCACTATCTTTTGGTCAGGGGGTTGATTCCTAGAGGAAGGAATTACTCTTAGGTTCTTAAGGATGATGTGGTGTCCTTATGGGCGATGACCATGGGGTGACCAATCAACTGGGGATACTACATTATAGAGCACATATTGGACGTAAAGAAAAAGAAAAACTCTGCTCTACCGTTTGCTATGCTGGTGACAACAATCTTGGAGCACTGTCACATTTCCTTGGCTGAGGAGTCCAAGGATACCAGCTCAAAAGGACCACAATCCATCGGCTTGCATACCTTGAAGAAGCTTCAGCTCTACAAAGTCGATGATAGATGGCACTACATTGCCCATAGTAGCTTTGGGCATATCCATCATGATCTGGATAATAATGACGATGAAGAGGCTCAGCATCCTGCCCCTGCTCTTACTCCTGCTCCTGCTCCTGCTCCTGCTCCAGCTATAGCCACACTAGACCTCCTACTCCAAGAGATGCGAAACCTGAGCACTATTGTAGACACACACATGGATTGCATTGAGCAAAAGATAGATCACCTTGAGCTGAGGATGGACTACTCAAATCAGGAGCTTGCCTCCATTCAATCCCTCCTGGCAGGACCTCATTTTCCTTCGAGTGCTGCTACTGCACCTCCCACATCCTCTGCCTCTCCTGCTCCCTTGTCCTTTGTTGGCCCATCTGGCATCCCTGCTGATGATGAGGAGCTCCTAGGCTCTAAGGATGATCTTGAGCCCGACGATGACAATGTTGATCTAGGAGACATCGCTGCAGATCCGGACAGTGATAGCGAGGCTACTGATAGTGATCATGGCCCATTGCCCTGATGTTTTCATTGTTATTTGCTTATGACTACATTGTACATTCTCTTTTTGGCTCAGTTATATAACATTGGTATACGTTTTTGGTTATTGGTTATATTGGCTATGATGAGTTACATTGTATATGGTTTTTTGATGATATATGAGCTTGAATCAGCTTTGATAATATTCTCTAAATATTTGGTTTTTGAATATTAGTTATATTGAATATTCTCTTGATCTAAATTTACTGGCTTCATTATATTCTCTTTGGATTTCTTGTTTTGGCGATTCTTGGGAAATTATGAAATACAGCTGAAATGCTATCCATTTTTTTATGCTTATGTCTTTTTGCTAATGCCAACGGGGGAGAGAATAGTGAAAAATGAAGTGAAAAATGAAATCTAATTAATGTTGCATGTGTACGGGGGAGCTTTTGAGCTCTTGAGCTTTTGACATGAAAAATCTAACTCAATATCATGCATAAACTTCGGGGGAGAGTTGCGCCTAAATCTCATATATATATACAAATGCAAAAACTCTTTCTTTTTCTTATGATCAGTTTGTCATCATCAAAAAGGGGGAGAATGTGAATGCTTATGTCCTTAAAGCATGTCAAATGGTTTTTGATGATAACAAAGTCAGAGATGAAGATCAATGAAGATCAAGTGCAAAAGAAAAGATCAAGATCAAAGAAAGAAGTCAAGAGGTTTATTTAGTTATAAGACTTAGAACATTAATGTTAAATGCTCTCAAGATTTCTCAAATGGTTTTTCAATATATCATTTCAAAAATAAATGAAAAAATTCAAAAGCTAAACATGTTTTTCAAAGAAACTTGAGTTTCAATCTTAGATCTAACACTCATGAAAGGATTTATACTTAATCAAATGTCTTGAGGTGTTAGAAATGGCTTACAAGCTTAATTGGACTTGAAAAATGTGTTCAAAGACCAATGTAATCGATTACATGATGTTTGTAATCGATTACATGATCAATGTAATCGATTACAAGAAAGTCAGATGCCATGTAATCGATTACACCAAGTTGGTAATCGATTACAATAAGCTCAGAAAGGCAATAACACGTTCAAGGAGTCATGTAATCGATTACATGGATATTGTAATCGATTACAAAGCAAGTCAGAAGCCATGTAATCGATTACATGGATATTGTAATTGATTACAAGCAAGTCAGAAGCCATGTAATCGATTACACCAATAATGTAATCGATTACACAGAGCCCAGAAAGCCAAGAACACGTTGGAACAACAATGTAATTGATTACATTTGTTGTGTAATCGATTACACGCAATCTGACAGAGCTTAACGGCTATATTAATGACATTTAATGCTTGGGCAAAAGTCCCTAACGGCTCCATTTATTATAAAACTTATAAATACTAATGTTGGGACTTCATTAGAGGTTGACCTTGAACCAAAAACTGATTGCTAATACTTCAAAACGTGATTTAATCTTCAAATCCATTCTTGCTCTGTTTTTTGTGAAAAACTTGAGTTGTTCTTTGAGAGCATATTAGAGCTTTAATTTGTAATCATCTACTCTTGTGAGAGTTTCATTTTATCAATCTATATTGCTTTGTAAAGAGGGTGAGGCATCCCTCCAAAAGTGTAAAGGGTGAGGCATCCCTTAGTTGAAGAGACTCAAGCTCCAAGGGTGAGGTATACTAAAGTGTTGAGTGCTCAAGGTTGTAAAGGTTGTCAAGCACCTATTGAAACTTGAAGATATAGTGAAAAATCTCTAGCGATTGCTTGAGGACTGGACATAGATCACAAGTAGATTGGTGATTGAACTAGGATAAATCATTGTGTTTATTTTTCTCTAAACCCTTTTCTTTACATTGAGTACTATTTTATTGAATTGCTTGAATATTGTTCCCTTTGGCTATTGCATTTATAAGTAAAAATGTTTATCTCATTTATCCAATCATCTCTAATCATCAAATAGCTTCAACGAAAATTGTTTATCAAACATTTTGCGAAAAATTTGCGAACTTATTTTACATACTTAATTCACCCCCTCTTGAGTATTGAGGCCACTTGGTAACAAGTTTAACATCACATTACTAGTATCGCTAAATGGAATTAAGCACAGAGGTTTAAGCATGAATCATTTCCAAGAACTAATTACAATCAAGTTACTTTTACTCGTGGCTATATTTACCCATGCCGTTGCACTTGTTGCAAAAATAATCATCCAACCGCTTGACAATACTTGGCCAACTACTATTATCTTCCACGTTTCTGGGGTACTTACCTATGAGACTCTCCTCTAGACTTTTGTCATTCAAGTGGTAGATCATCATCAACGTTAGTATGTTATCGATAATATCAATATGCTTCTACTACAAGTATATATATGTGTTCTTCAATAATCATCTAGGTACATGTTTTCCATGGAAACTAGAAAAATTCAAGAAAATGTGGTAACGAGATACAGGTGCTCAGACGTCAGATATAGAAAATGAAATTATGAAATAGATAGTTTTTATTTTTATTTTTATTTTTCTAACAAGTGCCCATATACTTGTTAAAGGAAGTTAAAATAGAAAATTTTAGAAGAAAACAAGATAAATAGTAAAACTTTTTAAATTTTTAATGTATTGAATATCTTGTTTTAATCTAAAACTTTTTATTTTGACTTCTTTAACAAGCTAAGGCACTTGCTAACAAAACTTTTTTTTTTGCATGATTGATAATTTTCAAAGTTCTATTTTACTATAGATATTATGGAAATATGGATATTCAACAGCTAAGAAATTATTATTAGATCTTGATTAGATTAAAATTTGATTATCTAAAAACTTGTATTTGATTAGAATTTGATGTGATTTTAAATAATTTATCTTGAACTATAAATACTTCTTTGTTTGCCCTTTGTTATATATACCTTTAATATTGATCAATCACATTATTCTTTTTTTTATTCTTTTCTTTATCTCTTAAGTTGTTTATGCTTATTTTCACAACACATTGTTAGCACAATTCTTTACTATCTAAGTGATTGCTTGTTTGAGGATATATTAAAAGAATAGTGTATTCTCTTTCACTTTTTTTTGGATTAATTTAATTAGACTTATCTAAAGTGAGAAGTTTACAAGATAATCACATATTTTATATATTAATAAACCCTCATTTTTAGTCATTTACACTCTTCATATACTTAAATGATTGAGCTTTGTTATGTTTTGTAAGTTTGGACTCAAATTGGGCTTAATTGATTTTTTCCAACATTATTGAGATCTTACACTGTTTCTGTATTTCGGTCATATCTTGAGTTCTATATGTCTAAGAATTATGTTTCTTACCTTGTAGGAAAGATAAGAAAGAGCTCTGCAACTTTTATGAAGAGCTCTAGGGAAAAATTGGACATCTAGTGGAGATAATTGGGCTTGGAAGTCAGAACACGAGTTTTGTGATTTGAACCAGAATAGTGTATAGTAATCAGGGCAAAACTCAAGTTGTAGGAACTGCCTTAGGTTGAAAATTTGGCATTTGAAAGACCTAAATCTACAATTTTCATGAAGAACACAAGAGGAAATTCGGATGGCTTGGAGGTCATATTGGGCTTGCAAGTCAGAACAGAGGAGTTGTAGCTGGGCCTGAATAGTGTGCAATAATCAGGGCATATCTCGGGTTGTAAGAACTGAATAGGGCTGAAACATTAGCATCTAAAATTTAAGATCTAGATCTACAACTTTCATGAAGACTACTTTTCCATTTTATGACGACATCCATGAGCTTAGCACTGAATGATTTCGGAGACAAGAATCTCAATAATTTTCTACTCATCAAATCACTATTTGGCATTTTTCACTCATCCACCCATTCATCCACTCACTCATTAATCAGCCCCCTTGTCATTTTGTATCCCTCATCCTCTATCAAAGGCACCATGGGCTGATCATTTAGGGATCTTGGTTTATAGATTAAGATCATGCTATTGTGTTATTTGTTTATCTTGTTGTAGTTTTCTATTATTCTAAATTGAAGTTATGTTTTTCTTCTTCTTCTTCTCTCTTTCTTTCTTCTTGTCTATGAGTAACTAATTTTTATTTTACTTAGGTGAAAAGGTGAAACTTTTAGTAATAAATTAAGGTTAGATTAATCTCTTTTTTGTACTTAAATGATATATTATCAAGTGGTCATTATATGTATTATATTTTGTTTCCAATAATTTTAGAAACCTTCCTTGTAAAGTGGAGATCTTGAATTGTTGTAGATAAGATATTGGCACAATGAATGTTTGAGCCCATTTATAAGTGGTGGTGTTAATAAATAATTAAAGGAACCATAATATAATTACGTATATAATTTTAAATGAACTTTGAATGTTGTATTTTCCGATCGGAACCTCCATTATGCGTGAGTTCTAATTGAGTTATAAAAAGAATTAATTTTGTCCTTAATTTATTTACCAAAAGTGGATCTCCTAACCCAAATAAATCTTTTTTTTTTATGACCAAGTTTTATCACCTTTATTGTTGTGACAAAATATTTTCTTTACGTCAAAGAATTTTTTCTTCATCTATTCCTTGTGGATTGACCTCGGACTCCCGAGAATTTATTACTTGAAATAACCTGCACTTAGGTTTGCAACTTTTAATTCGTATCAAGTTTTTGGCGCCGTTATCGGAGACTTGATTTGAATAACAAATTTATTTTTTTTTTGTGTGTGTATATATATATATTTCTACTTTTTTATTTTTTTGTACTTATTAACATATTAATTTAGTGAGAGAAATTCTCCCTTCTTCCTCTGTAATATTTAATCATTAATGAAATAATCTTTTTCTTCTTTTCTCTTTCGTCGGCTCTGGTGGGGCTCTATCTCTCTTCGGTTTTCATGTTTTAAATTTACTTTCTGTATTTTACTTTTTGCACTTTAAATCTAACTTATTAACTTACTAACTAACTAACTTTTTAATTTATCAACTTACTAACATTTTAATTTATCAGTTTACTAACTTTTTATTTGTTTAGCTTACTAGCTTATTACTTGTTAATATTTATGTGGTGGCTAGTTTATACCACATCATTGTTAATATTTAATGGCTAGTTTATACCGCCAACTTGTACATTTTCTTTTCTATTTTAAGTCACTTATTTATGTTTAATTTGTATCATGATTTAAATTATAGTTATTTGGGTCAAACTAATCCTGTTATTTTATATATTAATCTGTTTGAATCGCAACCACTATTGAAGGAGCTTTGGTTTCTTCTTTACAGTTCTATCAAGATGAATTCTCTTTCCTCTTCCTATTTCTTCTTCTCTTTTGTCATGTGTAGTTAAATTCGTGTGTTTCTAGGGTGAAGATGTAACTTGATTCAATCAATATGTATTAAGATTGGAATTTCAATTAATTTCTTTTTTATTCAATTTGAGTATTTATTATGATTCTTAATACTTTTATGAATTGTCCACTCATAAATTGATCTAGTGAACAAAAAGAGTATCAATATTATAAGTAATGACCTTAGAAGAGGTCAGTAAAATTATACCAAAGATAAAAATGATGAAGTTAAAAGAGTTTATACTTGATATGTATTTGACATATGATTCACGATTATTTTATATACATTAATATTACAATTTCAACTCATCATTCTACTAATTTTTAATCTTTATATAATAAATCTATTAGTTACTCTCACTTTTAACTTCACTCTCTTCCCTTTATATATATATATATATATATATATAAACTTAATTTTGCTTATAAATCATGATATAAAGGATAACTACTATTGTGATGCATTTAATATCTAATATAAATAATTTTTATTTTTTTTTACTTTATTTATAAATCTTCCTACATAATGAAAGAAAAATACTCTTTTAAAGTGAATAAATAAAAGTATATTTACTTTTAATTTAAAATAGTATATTTTGATCTTAACCCACTAAATAATTTAATGGTGAATATATATTTATTTACTAACTTTAAATTTTTTTTTATATTTAATAATATGATTTATGATTTTTGGCCCCTTCACTAAATATTTTCTAGATCTGTCCCTGACCACATCTTGACCCAAAACTTTAAGGCATTAAATCTATCGATTTTTTCCACTTATATAGCCTTCAACTTGCTCATTTCTTTCCAATGTAGGACTTCTTCTCCCATATCTAACTCAGACTTGCATTCCCAACAATCTCCACCTTAAGTGTGAGTCCTTCACACACGGTCACTCTCCCTCAAGCGAAAGTCTTTCAAGTATTTGATGGTGTCACCAAGAGAAACCAGCCCACATCCAAGAGCCACATCTCCTCCAGATCGGGCTATACATGCTCTTCTTCATACTTGTACCACTGTTGTCCATCATCTACAACAAAACACGCCGCTTAGCCTCTACATTGTTAGGAAGACTTTCGACACAAGGGACCCTTCACATAGATCCACCAACCACCGTCTCCACTTCCCCTCAAGCGAAAGCCTTTCAAGTATTTGACGGTGTCACCAAGAGAGCTCAGCCCGCATCCAAGTGTCTCATCTCCTCCAGATCAGGCTATACATACTCTTCTTTATACTTGTACCGCTATTGTCTATCATCTACAATGGAACACGCTGCCTAGCCTCCACATCGCTAGGAAGACTTTCGACACAATGGACCCTTCACATAGATCCATCAACCACCGTCTCCAAATACTTAGTCTAGACGAACCATCGGCTCTGATACCACTTGTTAGACTATAGGAGAGCCAAAAAGTAGGGGAGATCTCTATCAATGAGCTAAATGAAGACTCACATAAATGGATTTGACATCTTGACCCAAAATCTTAAAACATTAAGTCATTAATCTTTTTCACTTATATAACCTTTAACTTACTTATTTCTTTCTAATGTAAAACTTTTTCTCTCATATCTAACTCACACTTGCACTCCCAACAAAGTGAACTCGAGTCAATCTTGACCCAAAATCTTAAAATATTAAGTCTATTGGTCTTTTTCACTTATATTACCTTTAACTTATTTCTTTCTTTCTAATGTGAAACTTTTTTTCTCATATCTAATTCACACTTACACTTCCAACAAAGTGAACTCGAGCCAAAACTAATTCGCATAGACAAGTGAACCCCTTACACTTCAATGAGCTAATTGTGGACAAGTCCACGGCCCAGACCTTTGTTTCGTTTCTATCAAATCAATAACTCTTATATCTACTTATTTTCAAACTTACTGTTTATCTACAGTACCGTTACACCTGACTTTCTGATGGGGAAAGTTAGCTTGGGCTGTAATTTCCCATTGAGGCCCGAGTTGCACTTGGGCCATGACACAAGTAAATTACCCAGCACAAAAACATCAGCACAATCTTGTCTGGGTTACTTATTGGGGTCTCCAAATATCATTCTCGATAGCAAAATATTGTTTTTACATAAAAACGGGTTAAAAACTTAGTTATGCATAATTTTTTATATTTATATTTATATATCGAGTCAACTCGGTTATTATCAGGCGATAACTAGGTAGGATTTTGGTCCAGTAAAATAGTTCAAGCGAAATATCAGATCGAATTTTAGTAAAATCAAATGTGTCATATGAATACCTCTAACATTTGATGATGAAAATA
Organism: Ormosia semicastrata; assembly: GCA_029884595.1. Lineage (NCBI taxonomy): Eukaryota > Viridiplantae > Streptophyta > Magnoliopsida > Fabales > Fabaceae > Ormosia > Ormosia semicastrata. The sequence continues at coordinate 63,931,019 of JAQQTO010000062.1, forward strand.
TTGTTATCGTTGTATTTTTTTTTGTATTATTACTTTGAAGTAATACAAGTTTTGAATTCTGTCTTGATTATCTTCTACATAAATTTTGATTCTTTTGATATTGTGTTAAAATTTTTAAATTATTTTGACATTGAATAAAGTAAAAGAATATAGACAAACATATATTGTTAGGAATTTAATTCTTTCATATTATTGAAGTTATTAATTACATGTTTCATGGTGATAATTATCTTTTCGATTAAATAAATGAATTATAACTTTTATTAAAAGTAATGCTATTATTTTATATTTAAATATTTTGTATTTATATTGCACTAGATTAATAATTTTACATAAAAAATATATTAATATCTATATTAGTTTGAATATTTTATAAGAAATCATGATAAAATTGATTCAAATAAAATTTTTATTAGAAAAATAAATTAATAATATTTTTAATTGCTATATTTATTCTCATATATATATATATATATATATTAATTTGTTCTATAATATTTAAAAAATTTCAATATGTACATTGCGAAGAAGTGAAAACTTTACATGAAAATATAATAAAATTAATTAAATGTATTTTATTATGAAGAAACTAAAAATTTATTAAGTATATTTTTTGAAATATTTTTTTTCAAATATATAATATATAATATTTAAATATTTTATATTTATATTTCACATGATTAAAAACTTTACATGAAAATATATTAATATGTATATCTATGAAATAAAAACTTTATAAGTAAACATGATAAAATCAATTTAAAAGTATGGATTTATAATAAATTTTCTTTACTATGATCACTTAAATACTACATAGCAAAATCCATATCATATAACATTAAGATTTCAATAATGTTTTGAGTAAAATTGTTTGAAAAAATTGAGATAGTTTCTATGGACACCCATAATAATAATAATAATAATAATAATAATCTAATTTATCTCAACCAATCAATTGTTTTTTGTTGTTCACAGACTAAACACCAGATTATACTGTACACCAATTTGTCCCAAAATTTTCTCTTTTTACTAAATCAAGAAAACACAAATTCATGAATTCCTTAATTTTGAAGCATAATAACTAACCAAAATCACACCAATTACAACACAACAAGAATCATTCCAGAAAAAAGAAGAAGATTTACCTGCGGTAATTGAAACCATACCTCGAATCCTAAATCTGAGTTACAGCCAGAATTTTGTTTGGCTTTTTAAAGCTTGTGGCAGTAAGGAATGATATGAAAAGCATGATATCATAATGCATTGTTCCATTCCTCATAAATCATAATATTCTAAAAGCAATGCAGTTTTCTTTCTTTCTTTCTTTCTTTCTTTTTTTTTTTGGTGAATAATGTAGCTTTCTCATAATTTGTCATGACTAAATGGCATTTATACAAAGAAGGTGGCTCAGCGAGGATCCAGATGTTGATGTTAGATTCTCTGCCTCTCAACCGCTACTATCTAGCAATCAAGCCAAAATGTCCAGCTAGATCAATCTGCATATTGTCATTATTTGTTTTATTATGATTTTCCTTTGTCTTTTGTAATTGGTGCAAGTGAAAGAGTTAAACGCTTTTCTGTTCTATCAAAACTCATCACAATTTCACCTATTAATCTAAATAACAATATTAATTAATTAATACTCCAAGCACTCTGAATAAGAAATAACTAATTAAAAACATTAGTCAATAATAACGTCTACTAACAATTATTTAAATCCTTCTAACTATTTAGTCATACTAATAATAAAAAAAGAAAATTAAATGTACTAGACTACGTGAAGAGAAGCCGTTCAGCGAAGGATGTACATTTCTCTTCGAAGCTGGCGTTTGGACGACCGTAATCGGTGGTGATTTGGAGTTATGAGAGTCAGTCTCATTTGGAAGTACAATGGGCGCAGGAGGGGTTGAACGTTATAACGGCGTATAAAGGTGTTTTAACAATGAGAAATTCTTAGTTATACATAACTGTATTACATTATTTTTATATATACTTACAAAAAAAAAAAAAAAAAATTAAGTCTTTTTAAATTTATTTATTATAAAAAATCATCTTTTTCTTTAATTTTTTATAAATATATATAAAAATAATATAATATAATTATATGTAATCAAGAATTTCTCTTTAACAATTTCTAAAAAACATGACATGTCATTTGTAATGATAACACAATTTAGAATTTCTAATGAAGGGTAGCACGACTTGAGGCTGACAGTGATACAAACACGATTTGTAATGGTAACAGAAACTGTGATGAGTTTAGAATTTCTAATGAAGGGTAATATAACCACTCAAGGTTGACAGTGATTTGTAATGGTAACAGAAAGTGTGAGCTTAGAATTTCTAATGGCTCGAGGGCAACCGCTCAAGGGTAATGGTAACCACAGTTTTGTAATGGTAACCACTCAAGGGTAACACGACTCGAGGTTGACAGTGATACAAACACGATTTGTAATGGTCACAGGTCGTCGTTATGGTACACGTTTTAAAGTTAAAGTGTATCATATATCCTTTATTTTATTTATAAGTACAGATTTTTTTTATTTTATATTTTTTTTTACATAGGTGTACCACTGTTCTAGTCACCACCAACCAACCTCCAATCACCGCTAGTCAACTTCCGGCTACCATTTTGCCACTTTCGGCCAACCTCCGACCATCATCGGTCACCTTCCGACCACCCTCGACCACCATCGGCCACTATCTTTTCTTAAGGTTATACTGTTTATATTTTGGAAGTTACATAACGATGTAAATAATATCAATTAAAATAATATCAATTAATATTATATTAATCTTTATATTTTTTAAAAATAATTGTATATACTAAAAATTTTACTGATTTTAATTAATAATATTTATACATAATAATATTTTTTAATAAAAAATTCCTTACAATGTTTTTCATGTGAGTGTGTAAAGAGTTTTTAAAATACATATATTTAACTAGTAATGTTATTATATTTTAACTACTAAAAATATATTATGAAATTTTAATTGATAATATTTATATATAATAATATTTTAAAAAAATTCCTTAAAATTATAATTGTGCGTGTTAAAAACTTTACAAATTTTAATTAATAATATTTATATAATTATATAATTTAAAAAATACAATAAATTAACAGATTATAGATCATTTATTATAACCATTAGTATATTTTTTAACCTTAACAATTAAGATCTATAAAATATATGATAACAGAAAGTGTGAGCTTAAAATTTCTAATAAAGGGTAAAACAAGTGACACCAATGTTGTGATTCAAGAATTTCTATTGTAGGGGCAACATTATCACACAACTTTGACAGTGACACAAAGTGTGAGCTTAGAATTTCTAATGACGGGCAACACAAATACACAATCAGACAACGTTGACAGTGACACAAACTGTGCGGATAAAACGACCCCAATTTCCCCCTCCCTTCTTTAGTGTGACTAATAGGCCCAGACTTCCCACTCTAATTTTAGTAAATTCATGTTTGAATGCTAACTACAGTTTTGTAATGGTAACCACTCAAGGGTAACACGCCTCGAGGGTGACTGATACAAACACGGTTTGTAATAATTATAGGATAATTAAGGTAGTTTACTTAACTTATTCAAATTAGTTAGAATATGTTATTTTGTAACTAACTCAGTTAGATCAGTTAACATCATTCTTCCAAGTAATGAAGAAATTTACTCATTTCTTTGCTTGTTCAAATATCAAGATGGTATCAAAGCTCTAATTTAGAGCTCTGGTTGCCTTTCTTTCTCGTTTCCTTTTCTTGCATTCTTCTGCTGCAATATTCTTCTCTCCTTCGTTATAGCAATGGCAACCCAGAGCTATGCGGATTACTTGACCAATCCTTCAAACCCATACTTCATGCATTTGAACAAAAATCCAGCACTCGTTCTTGTTTCTCTGGTGATGGATGGAAAGAATTATTATGCCTGGGCTAGGGCAATGAAGCTTGCTTTGATGTCGAAGAACAAGCTCCAATTTGTAGATGGAAGCATTGTTCCCCCTATGACTTCAGATCTGTTGTATCTGCCATGGGTAAGATGTAACGCCATGGTCCTTTCTTCGATTCACCATTCCATTTCTCAAAACATCAAGGTGTCTATCTTGTGGATCGATCGAGCATATGAAGTATAGAAAGATTTGAGAAATCGGTTCTCCTAAGGGGATTTATCGTTTTCAGAATTTCAGAAATTCAAGAAGAGCTTTATCGTTTGCACCAAGGGAATCTTGAAGTCTATGAGTATTTCACCCAAATGAAAACTATGTGGGATGAGCTAGAGAATTTCAATTCTTATTCTTGTGGAGCAGTTAGTTGTGCACGAACATATAGAGATCAAGAATATGTTACTCGGTTCCTTAGAGATTTGAATGATCAGTATACACATGTGAGATCCCATATTATGATGATGGATCCACTACCAGATATTTCTAAAGCCTTTTCATTAGTCATTCAGTAGGAAAGGCAAATGAATCAACCTTTACTCTCAAATATTGTTGGTGACTCACAGGCTCTTGCCTTGAACATAGATCAGGCAAATAATGGACATAATGGAGCTAATTACCGAAGAGGTGGATTTTCCAACCAAGGGAAAGGAAGAAACAATGGGGGCAGAGGTAACAAGCTATGTACTCATTGCCACAAAACCAATCACACAGTTGATACCTGCTACTTTAAGCATGGATTTCCCCTGGGTTATCAGTCCAAAGGTAATAATAGAACAGCCAACATGGCTCTTGTTGGGAATTGTGAATACATCACGTAGTGGAAAAATAGGATTCCCACCAAGGATCCATGCGAAAAGCCATAGTCTGAGTTTTTAAAATATTTACCTCTTGAAGTGTGATCAAAAGGAAGTGATGTGAATCATCAACACCGTAATAGCAATGATGTCTCTGCAATCACACGAACAGACTCACGAACGTCCAATGTCCGCAAAGAGGAGCCTCACGACTCTCACACAATGCTAGCTGCGAAGAGAAGAAAAGAAACCTGTCACTCTCTCACTCACTTTTCTGTAGGTGTGGCTAGGGTTCTGTAATATATATCTTAGCAGCCCCTTAGCAGTACTATTTATAATAGTGATGCCTTAAGTGAGTGTGAGCAGCAGTAAGGTAAGCTGTACAACCCTAAACTCATTTGTTATGAGTCTGGCTCATATTTGAATCTGAGTTCAACTTGGATTTATTGCTCCAATTTTAGTCTGCTCTATGTATGTGACCCTGCATGTTCTCATTACGTTGGCAGTAATATTAAAATCTCATTTTAATATTACAAGCAGTGAGCGGTATCTAGCAACACATCGCTGCTACCCAGGTAATAAGAATGTCAGTGATTTGACATAACCTTTCTGTGACCAATGTTTCGTATCGTTTAGTCCCTTTGTCAAGATATCTAGATTGAACACAAGGCATGGAATGCATCACCCTTGTATAGTCCAATCATTCGTTTCCTGATACTTGAGTAGACTTTGTAACAACAAATGAAATCAATATCTCATATTTACTTATTTGAGTATGGTCATACATTTCACAGTTTCACCCAATCAGGGGGCCCGAAGATATCGCTTCTACTATGTAGAAGTGACAAATGTCATCTAGTTCACTCACATCCCTCTGCATGATTCACGGTATGTCCAATAACTAACTTTATAATCACCTTGTTACAGATGACGTTTGATGGTATTAAAACACACAACTCCTCTTGTAGGAATCATAGTGATTTCAGGTCAAAGGACCACAGACACCATTGTCACTATGAGAATCGCTTATGACACTCACGTAACGATCCATGTAGCATTCTTATGGTGGGTCAATCCAATACATCATTACTCTAATATGTACTCATGTGAAAACTTGATATCTCATATCCATGACCTGTGAGATGTGGTCATCAGTCTATGCACATTCTAGTTTCAATGCATTATTGTTGTCCTAATTAACAATAATACTTGACTAGGGACATTTGATAATAGTGTTCTAATTTTATCCAATAGGATCTCACAATCAAGTCAACCACTCGATGTCCTATGACATCAAACTTTCTATTCTAAGGACTTTATTATGTTTATTAAAAAAGAACACAATAAATAAATTACCTCATATATTAAAATTAGCATAATAGAATGTATGTAAATACAGACAAATGTATCAGCCTCTAGGGCATACACTAACAGCTCTCACTATGGACTATGATTCTCCTGAAAATTTTGTTCAAGATCACTAACAACCGAGTGTTACTCTTACACAAGAGCAGTATCAAGGCATTCTTGATCTTCTCTAGCATTCCAAATAACCTTCACAACCCAACTCACATGCTGTTAATTCTGTACATTCTAACACAGTGGCCTTAAACACACATACCACTTCCCAACCTGGTAAATTTTTCTCTTCTTGGATTCTTGACACAAGTGCTACTGACCATATTACACATAATCTAGAGCATCTTATTGATTGTCACTTGGTACGCGTAAAATACACTAAGAGCAAGTACACTCTATCGCCAAGTAATATAGAACTTGAGTCTCGGTTATCGATCCCACAAGGAATAAGTAGTAATTACTAGATTCGCAAAACCCTTTGTTATCCAGACAATCAAAAGTATATGAATAAATTCAAAATAAAATAAAAAATAACAAATAAGGAAAAACAATGAGTAATCAAACAAAGAATCGATAATCAATGAGAAATAGACTAGGGCGCAAGGTTCACTTGAATCAAATTATTCTGATTTTCTTTCATTTATGATGTAAGGTATTTCTTTTGCCAATATTCTCTTACCTACTATTGAATCCCAATGGTCATGGATGAAATAATATTCTATTCCTAAATTAAATCACCTATTTGGTCATTTAGTTGAATTAATTAGGAATGCATTAAGCTTTAATTCGAGAGATGAATCAACATACCTGTCAATTCCATTGGTAGAAAAAATTGATGTTTGGTCATTCACTAATCTAATCCTAGGTTTATCATATAGATCCACTCATTGAATGCGGATGGTCATCGGTCAAATAATGAATTAACATATGCCAAAAGTGATCAAGTTATGACAAGAATGTAAACAATATGATAAACCCTAAAGAAATTACTTTAATCAAATTAGAAATCAAACCCAAATAATTCAGAAAACAAGATCCTCCATAGCCCTAGTTATATGTTTAGCTACTCATATTCAATAAAAACAAACCTATATCAGAATACAAATCCATAGAAAGAAAACCCAAAGAAAAAAGAAAACTAAAAAGAAAGAGAAATCAAAGCCCCTTTAATGGAGATTATGATCTCTAAGTCTTCAAGAATCAATTCCTCCTTCAAGCTGTCCTCCAAGGTCTGCTGTCGCAAAACAACTTTATCAGGATTAGGGATTTTCTGCGTAATGTGCTCAATGTGTTGAATTTGGCATAACTTTCTCATTTTATTGAAATTCACGTCTGCTGTTACGCTCGCAGCGCCTAGGCGCTTACTTCTGAGCGCTCAAGCGCTCAGACACTTAAGTCAATACGCGCGCTGCCACACATTGCGCGCTCAGGCGCTCCTTCCCAGCGCTTAGGCGCTGAATCACTAATTCACCATTGTTGCATACGCTTTGGGCGCTCAGGCGCTCCAACACCAGCGCTCAGGCGCTGGTCACTGATGCAAAAATTCTTCTTTTCCTGCTTCTTTGAACATTCGATCTTCTCCCCGTACAATTACCTGACAAAAACATACAAAATAATTAATAAAAACACAATTAAATATTACTAAAAATATAACAAAACTAACAAACAAAATTCAATAAAAATAAATAAAAAGAATATGAAAAACCAAGGAATTGAACTGTAAAAATATGACAAGATGACGGTTCATCAACTCCCACACACTTGAGCTTTGCTTGTCCTCAAGCAAAGAATAAGAATCAACAACAAGATTAAACTCAACATCAAGAAATATGAATCAAAGGAAAATTCCACAGTTAAAGTAAATTCGAGTTCAGCAATCAAATTCAATCAAGTAAGATCATTTAACACTTAAACAATTAGAGGCTTGAGTCTAGCTTACAACTGTTTTCTTCATCAAACATTTGAGATCACTTAACTTTCCATCGCTCAAGTGTTTAAAGAGCAAAGAGATCACTCAAATTTCTCTTGAAAAATGCAATATCATAAGCTTGCTTATCAATTTCATCTCCACTTTCAAGTTCACATACAACACAAGAATGAAAAGGACTTTCCTTTGGTTGTAACGGGGCCAAGGGTAAAATGGAAGATAGGAAGAAAGGATAAAATAGGGTAAAGGATGCTCATGAATAAATCAATACAAAGCAAAATCAGGCTGAAAAGATGACAGATAGAGCATGATGCACAAGAATATAACAACTTTTCACTTTCAACCCAATATTTTCATTATTCTTCACCAAGAATTTTTTTTTCTTTTCTTTCTTTTTCAATTTTTTTCCTCTTTTTTTTCAAACTTTTATTTTTTTTCTCTTTTTTCTTTTTTTTTAACCCTTGAAGACAAAAGCAACCTTTCAAGACTTTTCAATCAACACATAAATTGCTCCAAAGAATTCAACCTGATTATTCAATTGAGTATTCAAAGAAATCAATTTCAAGCTCAAATGGGACAATTAAGGGGTTATTTAATCAATGCAACTCTGGAAGTCAAGAAAGAATTAAGCCTAATTACCTTAATCATATTCAAGCATGCATGTGAATCATTAAAGCCTCAACAAGATATCAAAACAAGTTCTAGTGTACATTAATCAAGAGAAAACTCACTCTAGAAGAAAAAATAGGATTTCATTTATGAAAAATCCAATCATTAAAGCTCAAAACTCACTTTCTGGCTAAGTTGATAAAGAGAACACAAGCAAGTAGTCATAGCTAAATTCCAAATAAGATGCTAAATTTCACTTTACTTCATTGAAAAAGATTTCTTCACACATTATCAGCCCATGATCAATGGAATCTCCTTTAAAACGTATCTCTATTAGTTCAGAATAAATCAAGAAATCAACACACGATTCCAGTATTACTCAAGTGCTTCAACCAATTTTTTTTTCACAAAAATTGTCAAAGTACTCCCCACACTTAAGATAAACATTGTCCTCAATGTGGAAGAAAAAGAATAAAATGGGTAAAGAAAAGAACAACACAACCTGATGAACAATGTCACAATGCCAGGCAAAGGAGAAGCACAAGAGTCATATAGCAGCAACAGAATTTGAAAAATAAAATCCCAAAAACATGAGTAGCATAAAAAACAAAAATAACTAAAATAAAATAAAGAAAAAAAAACACAGGTTGCCTCTTGTGAAGCATTTGTTTAACGTCATTAGCTCGACGTTGTCTTTTCAGATAAATCAAGGTAGCTTAAAGTAAGAGAAATAGGAGGATGCCTTCTTCTTTTCTAAGCAGTGCCTCCTTCCTTTGTCCATGACCTTGGAGTTGTTTCCATTAGCACTCTGACTTTGACAAGAGCTGGGCTGTCCTAATTCTGCCTTGACTCCACTAGGCCATGGTGGTCGCACTCGATCAACAGATGAAGAACCAATCTGTGAAGAAGCATGGATTTTAGGAGGATCTTTATCTGTTTTAGCAACTTGACTTTCCAAAAGATCAACATCAACACTGTATGATGACGGAGGGTCTTTGATAGCTAAGGTTTTCTTCTTATTAGCTTGAACAAAATTGATAGTAGCATGGAGATTTGACATTGGGGAAGATTTAGCCTCCCTAAAGACATTAATGAATACATAATCTCCATCTACTCTCAAAATGAGCTCATCCTGAGGTACATCAATCACAGTTCCAAAAGTGGCCAAAAATGATCTTCCAAGAATGAGAGGAATATCAGCATCCTCTTCCATATCAAGCACCACAAAATCAACTGGGAATATGAATTTGTCCACATTCACCAAAACATCCTCCACCACACCGTGCGGGTAAGTGATGGATCTATCAACCAACTGCAGTGAAATGTTAGTGGGCTTCGGTTCCTGCATTCCCAATTTCTTAAACACAGAGAAAGGCATCAAATTAATACTAGCACCCAAATCACATAATGCCTTATCAAAATAAGAGTTACCAATGGTGCAAGGAATAGTGAAACTCCTTGGATCTTTCAATTTCATGGGTAACTTCTTCAAAAGAATGGCAGAACACTCCTTATTAAGGCATATCGTCTCAAACTCCTTAAGCTTGCGTTTCTTTGTAAGTATTTCCTTCAGAAACTTTGCATATTTAGGCATTTGAGAGATGACTTCAACAAATGGAATATTAATTTGTAATTTTTTAAATATCTCCAAGAATTTGACAAATTACTGATCTAGCTAATTGTTCTTAAGCCTTTGAGGGAATGGGATCTTGGTATATGGGAATGGTTCATAAACTGTATTCTGCTCACGATCCTTCTTCACTCTCTGCCACTTTGGTACTTTCTTCCTAACCTCTCCTTTATTGACATCTTGAGTTAAGACATCTTCAGTAAGGACATCATCTTTCTTTGTCTCAATTCTTGATGAGCTAGGTGCTTCAGTTGCCTTCTCTTCTTCATGCATTGACTAAACAAGAGTATCTCTAGGCTCTGATAATTCCTTCTTCTGTGGGGACTCCCCAAGTTCCTTACCACTTCTCAGGAAAATTACATGGGCTTGTTCCCTTGGATTAGTCTCAGTAGTGCTAGGCAATGTCCCTGGTGCCCTTGCTATCATCAATGTAGTCAACTGACTAATCTAAGTCTCCATGTTCTTCATTCTGGCATCAGAATTCTGCATGTACTTCATTACCAAATCTTCAAAACTTAGTTTCTCTGCAGGTGCTTGGAAACCAGGAGGTGGTGGTGGAGCTCTCTGCTGATTCTGCTGATAGTCTTGCTGATTTCCCTATTTGAAATTCAGATGGTCCTTCTAACTGGAATTGTACGTAATTGAATACGAATTGTACTGTTGCCAGTGGGAATGACTAACAAAATTTACTCCTTTAGGCTCAATGGCAAATGGACTACCAACTTGACAATTTGAACTTGTATGACCATGTCCTCCACATACCTCACAAATGATAGGTGGAGCTGCACTACTTGTCACCATCAAAGTCTCCGCCTTCTTTGTCAAAGCTTCCAATTGACTCAGAATTGCTGTAGAATAATCAACAGCATATACACCTGCTTGTTTCTTAGGAGCCTGGCGCTCATTTTGCCACTGATAACTATTCAACGCCATTTCTTCAATCAATGCTTGGCTCTCAGTAGGTGTTTTCCTTCATATTGTACCTCCCGCAGCAGCATCAATGAGTGAACGGTTTGCAGGCGACAAACCATTGTAAAAAGTCTAAACCTGCTGCTATACAGAAAATCCATGATTTGGACATCTTCTCAACAACTCTTGAAAGCGCTCCCATGCTTCATAAAGAGTGTCCATTTTAAACTGCACAAAAGAAGATATGTCATTCCTTAACTTAGCAGATTTAGAAAGAGGAAAATACTTAACCAGAAACTGTTGTGTCAATTGATCTCATGCAGTGATGGAACCCCTCGGTAGTGACGTTAACCATTGGCTTGCTCTGTCCCTAAGAGAGAAAGGAAAGAGTCGCAGTCGGATTGCTTCATCTGTCACTCCATTATACTTGATAATATTGTACAACTACAAGAACCTGGCCAAATGCTAATTAGGATCATCCGAAGGTAATCCACTAAACTGAACTGAATTCTAAATCATGGAGATCAATGCTGGTTTAATCTCAAAATTATTAGCCGCCACAACTAGTCTTATAATACTTCCACCATACCCTTCAGCAGTAGGCATAGAATACTCAAACATGGTCCGCTCTGATGGGTTAGCTATTTGGCCTCAACAACTGGTTGCCTCTCCATCCTATTTATGTATTCTCCCACAGCTGCAATAAAAGACAGCTTTTTTAACCTGTGAACTATTTTCTCAATTTCTAGATCAAAAGCCAAATCAAGACACTGAGATCGAGTAAGCATAAACAAGAAATAGGAAATGCAAAATTAAATAAAAATAAAATAAAATAAAATAAAATAAGAAACAAAAACAAAAATAAAATAAGGAATAAAAGAAAAGGGTGTCTGAATTAACTAGAATTTTTTGCTTCTAATATTACCAACTTACTCCCCGGTAACGATACCAAAAACTTGGTACGCGTAAAATACGCTAAGAGCAAGTGTACTATATCGCCAAGTAATATAGGACTTGAGTCTCAGTTATCGATCCCACGAGGAATAAGCAGTAATTACTAGATTCGTAAAACTATTTGTTATCCAGACAATCAAAAGTATATGAATAAATTCAAAATAAAATCAAAAGAACAAATAACGAAAAGCAATGAGCAATTAAACAAAGAATCGATAATCAATGAGAAAGAGACTAGGGCACAAGATTCACTTGAATCTAATTATTCAGATTTTCTTTCATTTATGATGTAAGGTATTTCTTTTGCCAATATTCTCTTACCTACTATTGAATTCCAATGGTCATGGATGAAACAATATTCTATTCTTAAATTAAATCACCTATTTGGTTATTTAGTTGAATTAATTAGGAATGCATTAAGCTTCAATTCAAAAGATGAATCAATATATCTGTCAATTCCATTAGTAGGAAAAATTGATGTTTGGTCATTCACCAACCTAATCCTAGGTTTACCATATAGATCCACTCATTGAATGCGGATGGTCACCGGTCAAACAATGAATTAACACATGCCAAAAGTGATTAAGTTATGATAAGAATGCAAACAATATGACAAACCCTAAAGAAATTACTTTAATCAAATTAGAAATCAAACCCAAATAATTTGGAAAACAAGATCCCCCATAACCCTAGCTATATGTTTAGCTACTCATATTCAATAAAAACAAACTCATATCAGAATACAAATCCATAGAAAGAAAACCCAAAGAAAAAAGAAAACTAAAAAGAAAGAGAAATCAAAACTCCTTTAATGGAGATTATGATCTCTAAGTCTTCAAGAATCAATTCCTCCTTCAAGCCGTCCTCCAAGATCTGCTGTCGCAAAACAACTCTCTCAGGATTAAGGATTTTCTATGTAATGTGCTCAATATGTTGAATTTGGCATAACTTTCCCATTTTATTGAAATTCACGTCTGCTGTTACGCTCGCAGCGCCTAGACACTCACTTCTGAGTACTCAAGCGCTCAGACACTTAAGTCAATACGTGCGCTGCTATACGTTGCACACTCAGGCGCTCCTTCCCAACGCTTAGGTGCTGAATCACTAATTCACCATTGCTGCATACGCTCTAGGCGTTCAGGCACTCCAACACCAGCGCTTAGGCACTGGTCGCTGATGCAAAAATTCTTCTTTTCTTCTTCTTTGAACATTCGATCTTCTCCCCGTACAATTACCTGACAAAAATATACAAAATACTTAATAAAAACACAATTAAATATTACTAAAAATATAACAAAACTAACAAACAAAATTTAATATAAATAAATAAAAAGAATATGAAAAACTAAGGAATTGAATCGTAAAAATATGATAAGTTGACAGTTTATCATCACTCTATTAAGCCAATTCATATTACCTTACTTGATGGATCACAGGTTACTGCATCTCTATAAGGAATTGTGATTTTATCAAATTCTTTGTCTTTTTTCAATGTTCTTTATGTGCCAAGATTTCATGTTAATATCCTTTCCATTACCAAACTTCTTAAGTCCATTTCATGCCACATTGTCTTTTATACTGATTCTTGCACAATCTTGCAGAACTCTACCAAGGAGATGATTAGTTCAGCTAAGATACAAGATGAATTGTTCGTGTTGAATCCTCCAGAAGCAACGAGTGCTGCTCCTACTGGTTTGTCTGTAAATCTATTTGTAATAGTGTTTCTGATTCCATTCTTTAGCATAATAGACTTGGACACTTGTCCTACTCTAGGCACAAATGTGTCTCTACACAATTTCCTTACATTTCTTTCAATAATATAGATTTGCCCTGTGACATGTCATTTTGCAAAATAAAGAAAATTGCCTCATTTTAATAGTAACACAAAGTCTAATCAAATTTTTTATTTGCTATATGCTGATATATGGGGACCATATTCCCACTCTTCTTTACTAGGTCACAAATACTTCTTAACTTTGGTAGATGACTATCGTGACCGAGATCGCGGCAAAAATAAAACACAGCGACTTGCGAGATTTTAGAAAAAATGAAAAATGAAGTCGCCACCAATTTTATTTAACTTAGAAAAATTAGAAAACCTTTGTTAGAAAAAAAGTCGATTATGCATAGAGAATGGTGGAAACTTAATCCCACAATACCTCTAACACACTCGTCCTAAGACGGTACCTTAAGTCAATTGTATATATTCTTAACAATCCTTAAAATATTTATTTTACCCCTTTTGCAAAATATTGTAATATATTTTTTAATTTTTTTTAAAGGAATGAAATAAAAGAAACAACCAAATTATGAAAATTTAATTTTTGGTTTGACAGAATATAGAAATTCTGCTCCTATGTATCCCCGGGTACAATGAAAAACTCAAAGTCACGTAATTCTTTAGAAATGATTGTGGGTTCATTGATTTTAATTAAGAAAAAACTAAACTTTTCAAACCAAATTGTCAGCAACAGATTAATTAAAGCAACACATCAATTAGCATAAAAAGTGAAACAACACATTAAATCAATCAACAAAAGACAAGATAAATCAAACTAACCCACAAATTTACCTTCAACATTTTTTGAGATTTTATCATTTTTATTTTTTTATATTTTTTTATTTTCCTTTTTTATGTATTTTTTATTTTTATCATTTTTTTTAATTTTCTTTTTTTATTTCATTTTTTTATATTTTTACCTCCTTAGCTAAAAAAATAAAAAAACAATTTAAGAGATTAGTCATAAACTTAACTCTAAACCCAAAACTAAAATTAATACCTAATCCACTCAACCACAAAATGACCCAAAGTCAGACAAAAGCCTACCACTTAATATCCTAAACCCAAAGTAAAACTCAACATAAACAAATGAATAAATATAGAAAACAAAAGAATAAGAATTAGAAAAATGAAAAGCCATTTACAGAAACATGGAGTTATGCAGGAGGGGAGGTCCACGACGGCTTGGCTGCTTGGTGCGACAGGAGAGCACGGCGACGACTGGGTGTATCGTCGGTGCTATTCGCGAGTTGCCAGTTTCGAACAATGGCGCATGGTCGGAGCTGGTGCGGTGTTGGGTGCAGATATGGTGTGAGTGGCAGTGGTGGTGCAGCTAGTCACGACAGAGCAAGGTCTTGGTTTATGGAGGATGTTGAACGGCCAGTCGTGGCGCTGATTCACGGATCTGGTGTGAGCTGCGTAGTTGTTCGTATGGTGGTATGACTTGCGTGGAGCTTGTGCGATGTCTCGGTGGCGAGGGGTGTGGGTTTAATGATGGTGGTGAGTTGTGGGATGATGGTTCACGGTTATGGTGGGGATACGTGAAGGATGGAGTGGTGCTGCTATGGTGAAGGTGAAGATAATAGTGATGGGTGAATGGTGGTGGAGCTCGAGTTTGGTGGTTGAGGGGAGGATATGGTGAGGCCGTGGATGGTTGGTTGAAGGTGGTAATGGGAGGTTGAAGGTGGTGAGGTGGTGGTTGGAGTGGTTGCTATTAGATGGTGGAAGAAGATGATGAAGATGAAGTGGATGATGATGGTATTGGTACGTGAAGTGAGGGGACAGTGATAAAGAATGGTTCACAGTTTGGGGAAGGGAACTAGGAGGATGAAGATGACATGGTGGGAGATGGTGGTTTGTGATGGAAATGGTTCTTTAGTCGTTTGTGGAGATGAATGTGGTGGATTTGGAAAGTTGAAGGTGATGCTTCTTTGGTGAAGAAGATAGGTGAAAGTTGCTAGGTTGTTAACGTTGCTCCCCTCTGAAAAATGATTCTTTAAAAAATTTTTCCCCTGTTACTTCTCTGTTATGTGATATTTATCAGGAAAATGTCTATGTGCAGTGATGGAAGAAGAAACCAAATATGTGCTGTGTAGAATGTGTTGGGAGCAATAACATTGCTCCTGTTGTGGCAGTGTGTGCAGTGTCATGTAGCACTATGGTAACATGAGTGGAGTGAGTGCAGAGAGATCCTTGAGTGTGTGTAGAGCCAGTGTTGGCTGTGAATGGGGTAGAGGTCGTGAGTTGTTTGGTGGTTATGGAAGTTAGGTCACCGTGGAGAAAGGTGAAGGATGATGGTCATAAGCTTTTGGTCGCGGTGGGCTGCTTGGTGAAGGTGGAGCTCGTGGGAAAATGATGAATGTGGAAGATGAATGGTTGATGGAAGGTCCCTATTGGTATGAAGGTCGTACCTCCCCTTGAAACCTTCAGGATGTGTGGTTTAGTAGTGAACGTGAGAGTGAAAATGTGAGTGGGTGAGTGGAAATGTCAGTGAGTGGGTGAGAGTGTTAGGGTTGTGTGTTGCAGTGAGTAACGTGAGGCAATGGTGAAAGTGAGCATGTGTTGTGCAGTGCAAAGTGAATGAAACTGTGTAAAGGGTGAGTGTGTAACAGAGGGTAATAAGTGGAGAAAATGGGAGTGGGTAGCAACTTTATTTATGTTTTTTTGTTATTATTTTTTTACTTTTCTTTTTCTTTTCTTTTTTTAATTTTAATTTTAATCTTTTTTTTTAGTCCGATCAAAATTGAGTGTTTATAATGACCATAGTAGATTCACATAGGTCATCATTATGAAATCAAAGGATGAGACCAGAACACATAATAAATTTCATTTCTTACATTGAAACACAATTTCAATTAAAACTAAAGTGTATTAGGAGTGATAATGGAGTTGAATTCTTAATGCATGACTTTTTCAAATCAAAAGGTATAGTCCATCAAAGATCACATGTGGAAATCCCTTAACAAAATGGAATTGTTAAGAGAAAACACTAACATATTTTGAATGTTGCTCGAGCTCTCTCATTTCAAGCTCATCTTCCACACAAATTCTAGAATTTTGCTATCCAGCATGCAGTCCATCTAATCAATCGAATTCCCAATCCTCTCCTCCAAGACAGGTGCCCTTATGAAATCCTTCACAAGACACCACCTACTCTTCTTCACCTTAAGTCTTTTGGTTGTCTAAGCTATGCTAGTACTCTCCAAGCACATAGAATGAAATTTTAACCTAGAGCTAGAAAAACAAATTTTCTTGGATATAAGGAAGGCACCAAAGGATACATCCTCTATGATTTGCAGTCTCACCAACTTATCATCTCCAAAAATGTCAGCTTTTATGATATTGTGTTCCCTTTTTCCAGCAACACATCTGAAGCTTCTCCCATTGAAGTCACTCACACACCTTCTCTTAATCCTCCCTCTGTTTTCCTTAAATCTCCCACCGAGGTTGCTCCTGCCACACCTGTTTTGGACACATCTTCTGCCTCAATCTCAGACCCTATGTCCACTTTAGTGCCTTTGATGAACTCAGATCATCAATCTGTAAGACAATCTCATAGGGTCAGACATAAACCGAGCTACTTGGAGGACTATCACTGCAATCTATCTTCTACCAGCTACACTAATTCATCTTCAGGTAACCCCTCTTTTCCTCTATCTTCTGTACTGTCATATGCCAATTGTTCCCTTGCATATAAGAAATTTTGCCTCTCAGCCACAATAAATAGTGAACCCAAAACATATAGCCAAGCCTCAAAACATGAATGCTGGTAGAAAACCATGAATGCTGAAATCACTGCTCTTGAGCAGAATAATACTTGGTCCATTGTTGACCTTCCTCCTAACAAAGTTCCCATCGGATGTAAATGGGTGTACAAAATCAAGTATCATGCCAATGGTACCATTGAAAGGTTTAAAGCTCGCTTAGTGGCAAAGGGGTACACTCAAATGGAAGGTGTAGACTACTTTGACACCTTTTTTCCAGTTGCAAAACTCACTACAATCAGAACATTACTTGCTCAGCTGCTGTTAAAGGTTGGTTTCTTGAGCAGCTGGATGTCAATAACGCTTTCCTTCATGGCGATCTACATGAGGAGGTGTATATGACCCATCCTTTGGGCATCACAGTGACTGACTCCTCTGGCAAAGTATGTAAGTTGCAAAAATCTCTATATGGCTTGAAACAAGCCAGCAGACAGTGGTATTCTAAACTCTCGGCTGAATTACTTTCCCTTGGTTACACACAATCAGTTGCTGATCATTCTCTCTTTGTGAAGGCTTCAGATTCAAACTTTATTGCCCTTCTAGTCTATGTAGATGACATCGTGTTGGTAGGAAACCATATGGAGGAAATTGCTTGTGTGAAGCAGTACTTGGACAATAGTTTTAAAATCAAGGACTTAGGACCACTTCGGTTCTTCCTTGGACTTGAAATAGCTCGATCAAAGGAAGGCATTCTTCTCAATCAACGAAAGTACACCTTGGAATTACTTGAGGACAGTGCACTTCTTGCAGCCAAACCAACCTCTACACCCTTTTGTCTTAGTACCAAACTCCAATGTAACAATGGCAAGCCTTTTTCTGATGAATCTGCATACAGATGCCTCATTGGAAGGTTACTTTATCTCACTACTACTTGCCCGGACATTGCCTTCGTAGTGCAGCAACTTAGTCAGTATGTGTCTAAACCTCTTGAATCTCATTACCAGGCTACAACCAGAGTCCTTCATTACCTCAAGGCCTCTCTTGCACAAGGTTTGTTCTTCTCTTCTTCTAGCCCAATGAAACTTTCTAGATTCGCAGACTCTGATTGGGCGTGCTGCCTCGAGACTAGAAGGTCCATCTCAGGTTATTGTGTCTTCCTCGGGTCATCCCTTATTTCATGGAAATCAAAGAAACAAGGCACTGTGTCATGTTCTTCCTCAGAAGCTGAGTACAGGGCTCTTGCAAGTCTTACTTGTGAAGTACAGTGGCTGGCGTACTTATTCAAGGACTTTCATATCTCATTCGAGGCCCCTGTTTCAATTTACTGTGACAACCAATCTGCTATCTACCTTGCCTACAATTCCACATTCCATGAAAGAATGAAGCATATCGAGATTGACTGCCATGTGATTAGAGAGAAAATTCAAGCTGGCTTGATTCACCTACTTCCTATTCCATCAACATCCCAATTAGCTGATGCATTCACCAAGCCTCTCCATTCAACATCCTTTCGCAATTTCTTATCCAAGCTTGGCCTGCGTGATCTCCATAGTCCTGCTTGTGGGGGGTTATTACAGGATAATTAAGTTAATTTACTTAACTTACACAGATTAGTTAGAATCTATTATTTTGTAACTAACTCGGATAGATCAATTAGCATCATTTTACTACTATAAATAGTAACATATTGTATAGTTTAATATTTATATTCATTCTCTATATTCATTCTTTTAAGTAACGAAGAAGTTTATTCATTTATTCGCTTGTTCAAATATCAAGAATGGTCGCAGAAAGTGTAAGCTTAGACTTTCGAATGAAGGGTAAAACAACCACTCGAGGTTGACAGTGACACAAAATGCTGTGATTCTAGAATTTCTAATGTAGGGGCAATATTATCACACAACTTTGACAGTGACACAAGTGTGAGCTTAGAATTTCTAATAACGAGCAACACAAATACACAATCAGACAACGTTGACAGTGACACAAACTGTGAGGATAAAACGAACCCAATTTCCTCCTCCCTTCTTTAGTGTGACTAATAGGCCCAGCCTTCCCACTCTAATTTTAGTAAATTCATGTTTGAATGGTCTCTTCTTTAGCCTCCTTTGAATTTATATACTTGCTCAAGCTTTGACAGTGACGTTAACAAACTCCCTATGATTCATATACTTGCTCTTAGCATTGACAGTGACGTTCATAAACCCCTTAAAAATGTGTTCATATACTTGCTCTAACTCTGACAGTGACGTTATTAAAGTCCTATACTTGCTCAAACTTGACAGTGACGTTCATAAATCCCTTCTGAAATCATGGACTCAATTTCCCCTACTTTCTTTAGTATGACCAATAGCCCCCTATGAATTCATATACTTGCTCAAGCTTTGTCAGTGACGTTAACAAACTCCCCATGATTTATATACTTGCTCTAACATTGACAGTGACGTTCATAAATTCCTAAGAATTCATTCGTATACTTACTCTAATTCTGACAGTGACGTGTTATTAAACTTCTGTACTTACTCAAGTTTGACAGTGACGTTCATAAATCTCTTAAAAATTCATTCATATACCTGCTCTAACTCTGACAGTGACGTGTTATTAAACCCCTATACTTACTCAAGCTTGACAGTGACGTTCATAAATCCCATAAACCCCTTAAGAATTCATTCATATACTTGCTCTAACTCTGACAGTGACGTTAACAAACTCCCTATGATTCATATACTTGTTCTAACATTGACAGTGACGTTCATAAACCCTTAAGAATTCATTCATATACTTGCTCTAGCTCTGACAGTGATGTTATTAAACCCCTATACTTGGTCAAGCTTGACAGTGACGTTCATAAACCCCTTATGAAATCCTGCACTCAATTTCCCCTCCTTTCTTTAGTATGACCAATAGCCGATATTCGCCCTCCAAGGCTCCAACTATAAATTCATGTATGGTTTCCTCCTCCTCATTAAACCCAATATCTTTCTTTCGTTCCATGCTTGCTTAGCTGATCTTGTTTTCTTCATTAAACCCTACCGACGCTCATAATCTTGGTCGGTGTGGGACAAGAATCAACAGACTGTTGTCCTTTCATTTTTGGTCATATCAAAGAATGACAGGCAGTAGCACAGGCACAACACCAGAGAGTCAGACACTAAGGTGCTTCTTGATACTTTCCTCCTGTTTTTTCTTGGTTGTTTCTTTGCTTTCATCATATGATTATTTCTCCCCATAAAGTTTATTGATCTGTTGTTGTTACCACACATTGTGTATACTTTAAAGCTTATAGCATCACCTTGTGGTTTGAACTACTTCCTGAAATCCTTTGCTGTCTTCATTTTTATATCGAATTTGTGACAAGATCTAATTATGGCATCTCATGAAAAGCACAGAATTTCATTAAAAAAATAGGCCCTTTTGCTTCGTTGTGTTTTACATTTATAAAGTAATATTTAATTGTTCAGAGATTAGTTTAAGGATTTTAGATTTACAAATGACCAATGATTTTAGCCATGTAAAATTTATCAGGGCAGAGCTTCAAAGGGATTAGGGGCAGCTGGTCCCAATTTTCAAAATTTGTTAATAGTAGGAGTATATGAAGGAGTAGGAAAGTGTGTGTGTTTCTTTATTTTTTGTATGATAGCTACGCAATTGTGTTTTTGAGACCTCATTAAATGTAAAGATACATATTTTTTAATGGTATTATTAATATTAATGATAGTTTTTGTTCAGTTATCTTTTTTTCTCGACTTTATCTTAACCATGTAGAATAATTTTGGTGTTTCAGTGATTGCGTGGAATGGAGGAAATTAATTTTTGTGTACTCTCATTTATTCTTTTTCTGTTTTCCATTGACTAAGAAAAATAGGTATCTTGCTTACAATCATTTGGGAAAATTTATATACGATAGAACTTTAACAAAAAAATCAATATTGTTAATTATATAACTCAATCGTCCTTTAATTTTACCATGATAGCAACAAAAATTAAGAGAATGGTTTTTGTAAACCTATATATTTCAAAAAAATTTATGGTTAGCCTGCTAAAGGACTATTTTGTGATAATTTCATCTACTTTCTCGTAACTAATAATTTCGATTATGACTCTAGTTAGAATATCAAAATAAAAATATGTTATAAGTGGTGAGATTTTAACTTAACTACACCAATCAATCTTATAGTGCTTTAAACATTTAAGTATTGGAATTTTACTTAAAATACTTGTCCTCCAAAATTATTTGGGAATGGATCAACTTACATCGGTATAAAACTTGATATATTTATACCACTTAATAACTTTTTAAAAAATATGATTTTTATCTATATAACCATTGAATTATAACTATCAAACACTTTGATCATTTGCGTCAAATCTTGAAAAAAATTAAACATCAATAAAATGTAATCAAGTAGTTCTTATTTTTATATATTTCAAAAGTATATATTACGTTAATCCTAACGTATATCAATGAAGTACTAAAAAATTTTAAATTAATATAAAATTTTATAAATAAGATTTATATGATAAGAACTTTCAATCCAATGGTAGATTTTGTGAGAAAATTATTCAATGAAAATTTATTCAATAGTGTAAGAGTGATTCTGATTTATACCGGTATAAACTGATCTCTCTCCAAATTATTTTATCAACTTCCGCCACTATAATCTATAGCAGAGATGATATAATCAATTAATCTAAGGTGATAATTATATATAGTAGAGATGATATCAGACATTTACAAAAATTTCAAAATTTTAAGATTTTTAATTAAAATAATTAATTATGTGGTCAACTAAAGATAAGCGAGAATTTTTTTAATTTTTTGGAATATGAATTAATATGTAAAGATATATATCTCAATATAATTAATATGTGATTATAAATTTTTATATTTATATGTGTAGATACTAAATTTAATTTAGACTTGACAACACATGTGCACATTATCACATGACACATGACGAAAATTTAATTATTCTACTTGTTACATGTCAACAAATCAAGTATTAACTTATTGACTTGGAAGACACATGACAGCTTTTCAGGTCATGTATTTTCTTTTTTTATATTATTATTATATTGATTATACAAGGTGGATGATTTACTTCTAAATTAAAAAATTATTATTAACATATAAAAATAGAAACTATTAAATAAAAGTACAAGTATTTATTATATTAAAAATTCATGTAATACTTTCATTTTTAAGCAATTAATAATGAGTAGCAAATGATATTTTTAATCATCTGACCTTAAGGCACAGGTTAACAAAATTATAAAAAAATTAATCTTTTGGTATTACCATTGGGATTAAAAATTTCTCTCTCTCTCATATATATATATATATATGCCACTTATGATTTCAATATTCATGTTATATATGTCTATATGTTTATTCTATAAAATAATGATTTAAAGATTTCTAAAACAATTTCTCACATAGTATATAATGTGATGACGTTTAATGATATCATGTTTAGGAATTAAATTTATTATTTACTCTTTTCTCTATATGTATTGTTCTGAAACCAGACTGTGAATTAAATCATACAATTTTTTTTATAGACTTGATTAAATTAAACCAAATCGGTGGTCTATTTTGTTTTTTGAGCACTGAATTTTTTAAAACCCTCCCATTCCAGTTCTATTTATTGGCCTGGTAACATTTTTTTTCTTTAAATGTTCTGCAGTTCCTTTGTTTTATTCCATGCTCTGTACATGTTTCTCATCACAATGCTCGGAACTCTAATTGAAATTAAGTATGAAGGTTCGAGTACCAATCCTTTTCAAGAACCAAGTGCAACTATGCTGCTTTTACTAGTCGCTATATTTACTCATGCTATTGCACTAGCTGCAAAAATAATCCTTCAAACAGATAACAATACCTGGGCAGTTACTATTATCTTCCATTTTGCTGGTATATTTGCTTGCGAGACACTCCTTTGGACCCTTCTCGCTGCATTCTGGTGGTGGTGGATCATGATCAATGTTCTTATGTCATTGGTAGTAGTACCATTTTGTTTCCACAAGTATATATTTGAGTTCCTCAATATCCACGAGGGCAAATGTTTTTGATGGATACCGGAATACTGCTAGAAAGTTGGGCACCGAAAATATGCTTGTTCAGAGGGCAGATTTAGAAAATTTCAAAATAGACAGTTGCTGAAGTTTATATTTAGTGCATGTTTGATTGGGATTAGTTTTTAAATCAATTGTCCTTTTTGGATTAAAATGTTTATTTTCTTGTTTATGATATATTTAAGTAATTCTATTTCAGTTTTTATATGAAATTTAATATATTATAATAATTTTTTTATAAGATTAAAGCTTATGATTCTATATTATAAATTATTCTAAAAATTTTGAGATGTAAATATCATTTTATTTTAATTAAATAATTTTTTTAATCATTATATATATTTTTTGGTAATTTAATATATAAAAATAATTCTTTTTATATCATCTAAATAAAATAAATTATTTTAAAATTATTTTTTAGTTAATATATTCAAATATAAATCTAATTCTATTATAATAGATTATACAATAATTAATTATTAAAATAATAAAAAATTTCACAATTAAATCAAACACATCTCTCGTTTAGACTTTGGAAAATGTTATTTGTACTTTATCTTATTTACATATATGGCGGAACACAATTTAATTAAAGAGATTATTTTAATTGATTCTTAATTAAATGATATTCCTTTTATCTATTTTTATCTATTTGATAAGGTTAATGTATATAGATTAAGAAAATTATTAAATATATTAAATGATAGAAAAATATAATTAAAATTACTAAATTTTTTCTCACTTAATTAAACTAAAGAAATTTAATTAATTGACTAAGGAAAAGACACGTATTTTATCAACTGATTAGAGTAATTGATTTTAAGAAATTAAAAAAATTAATTAATATGTATTTATTGAATTTAGTGAAAATAATAAAATATAAAGATAAAATTATAAAAATTAATAAATATTTTTTAATTTTTTAAATATATATAATTTTAAACAAATTAAAATGTTTAAATAAAGAGATAAAAGGGAATGGATTGAGTAATATATAATATTAAAAACAATCGAATCTCTCGTGACAAAGTTGCTCCATGTAATTTCAATTATATGTATTCAAGTATATCTGATCTCTTTCTTTTCCTGAGAGCTGACATGTCGTCCTCTGTTATTTGATTTGGTATATTATAATTGAATAATTTATTGTTTTTTCCGTTCTCTCAATGTTTATATCTGATGAGCATTTGAAAGAGCAATAATGTCACCTTTTTTGTTTCAACTTTCAACATTGTTTCCTTTCTTGTAGATTTTTTTAGTAAACTTTACCCACTTTCTTCGAAATAAAGTAAAATATTCGATTATTTACCATAAAAGAAAGTAAAATATTCGACCAAAAAGATAATTTTTTTTCACAAAATTGTTTTTTTCTTCAAATCATATAATCATATATCATATATAAAATATAATATAATATATATATATATAATCATATAAAGAGAAAATATATATCTTCAAATCATAAAATGTATCACTCTCGATATGATAACATATATATATAAAACATTATCATGTAATAAATACGCACTTTCAATAAGCGTCATATAACATATCATACTACAATTTAAATGAAAAAGTATACATGTGTCACCATATCATGCCACGTTGAAAAAAAATTTAAAGACTAGAAAATAAATAAAAATTTGAAATTTATTTATTAACATTATAAATTATTGAAATGTTGAAAAAATAACTCAAAAAAAAAAGAAATTATACACAGGTTATTGACAATAAGGTATTGACAATGTCATGTGTTGACAATAACGTTTCTCTTAACAAGTACTTTACAAAGGTTTCTATTTGATAAATTTTTTCATGTCGTCAACGAATTTGAGCATCTACCAAAGAAATTGTTCTTCATCTTCTCAAAAGTTCATTTCCTTCTTTTTAAAACTTGTTTGATGATCTCTCTCAAAATAATCAAACCAATAATGTGCTTGTAGAAAACGAAACTCACAAGTGCTCAAACAATACAATTGTAGGTGGGTTACTTAATGACTATGAAGTATGGATACATCATTTTTTAAGCGTGTCCACGTGTCGGACACGTGTCCATGTCCTACACATGAGGACGCGCGTATGACACTTATGTCTTGCGTGTTCGAGTGTATCCAATTAAAAAGATTATTTTTTTTTATTTTAACACGTCTAGGATATGACTTGAACATGAACCATTAATATATTTTTTAAAAAAAATTAGTTTCTATGGCTAAAGTCTAATTAGTAAGTTTGTAACTCACTCAAGCCCAATCACATGACTGAAGTTTCAAGTCACTATTTTTTCATACAAGTATTTTAAGTTTTATCTTTTCACACGTCACTATTAGGCTTTTAAGTTTTATCTTTTCATACACCACTATTTTTATCTGCTCATTCTACCTCTGCTCGTATCAAGTCATCCACTTCGTTATCACAAAAGCTTTTCTCACATCACAATTACCTCTAGTTAATTTTTTTGAATGTACATATATGTACTTGTACATTGTTAGTTCTATTAAGAAAAATTAGTTTAGGAGTTTTTTTAGAAAATGTCAAAAGAAATTATGCACTATTTTTTTTTTTGGGAAGGGCTTACTAGGTAACAAATATTGACACATATGACATATATTATGCTATAGATATCATATAACAGAAATAATAAATTAGGAAAGAGTGAAATTATCCATTATTACTAAATATAATTATTAGGTGTCTATAATTATATATGTCAACGTTTGTATGAATTTAAATCCGCCATAATCAATTTCTCTCAATTGATTAATGAAATTTCTTACCTTTTCAAGCTTTTGTTTCAATCATTAAATCCTTTAAAGTATTTGCCAAAGATTCTTTACTCTAATTATTTAAACTCCTTAAATTCAAGGCTTTTACAATAATTTGCTTAATTTTTAATTCTAAACACTATTTTAAAAGTTAATTTCTTTATGCTACTGAACATTTGCATGTCCGTATATTTTAAAGGGTGCTAGAGTTCTGGTTCCACCCAATAACAAAGGTCTTTTTTTAAGAATGTGCAAATGTTTCCCCTCCCCCTTCTCGTCTCTACTCTTCAAATATAAAACAATAATCCATGATACAAGTATGTATTTGTGTGAAACTAATTCACCATATTTTTTGTAATTCTTTTATTTAATTGATTTTTGCAAATTGTTTCATATCTTTAGTAATCACGTGTAATCAATTTATATAATTATCTTAGCATGAAATAAATTCATTCAGTCAACTAATTAATATTGACAAAACTCATTTTAGAATTAAGAGAATTGCATGAAACATTAGCCTAAGGTATGCAATCGGCGCACAAATTAACGCAATTCCACGAAATAATTATAAAAAATATATTAAAGTGATTTTATATTCTTATTTTATATTGATTACTATTTAATACATGTTAAAAACAATCACCTTTTAATTGTATAAAATGATTGTAGTGTCTTACATAAGTGAAATTAATAAAATACAAATCATCACTACTTAATTCGGTTGACTTTATCCAACTCTGTTTTCCGTTTTTCAAATATTTAATCGATGCAGTTGATAAAATATAAAATATTATTTTGCATTAATTTGTGTACAATAATTGTGTAATATGTTCCTATAATAATCAATAATTTAATTGCACCAATTTTTTAAATAAATCAATTAAAAAATATTTTATGCATTAATTTTTTTTTTTACAACAATTCAAAACTGAGATGCATTAACATATATAGATTACTACTATAAGTTTTAGGCAAGATCACGTCCACGATGGAATTATTATTGTTATTATTATTATGAAAAAAAATTTTAAAGCTGCTTTATTAGAATTTTTCTAATTATTTATTATTTATTAGACTTTATTCATTCATTCATAATTATTAGGGTTTTTTTTATCCTAGGAAACATTGAACGGTTGTCATATAATACTATTATATCGGATACTTTTCAGATATTTTTAGCGTATATTATTTATTTATTTTTTAATTTCATATGAATACAATAGAGATATCACAATAATAAATAATAAAATTTTATTATATTTATAATGATTAAAAATAACTTATGAAACATTAATGTTTTTATTCTAAGTTAAGATTTTGTATTTTTATGTTAATATTATATTAATTTTATATATTATATCTTAACCGTATCATATTATATAATTTTTAGAATGTATTGTGTCTACATATTAATGTCATATTATATTTGTATCTTGTATCAATATTCGTGCCTTTTAAATTTTTTCTCACTTTGATCACGTTCATGTAATATTGTTTATTTGAAACTTTTACCAAATAATTTAAAATTGAAAAGCATTCCAATTCTCCCGCTAACGTTATATATACTTATGCATTTTTTGTGGTAATTGTTTAATTAATTTCTTAATTACCGTTACATATATATTGCTCCTTAATCTTAGCGATCAGATTAAATATTTCTTTACTATAATTGTTTATTTCATTCGTTGATTTAGGAATTGATATAGTATTCATTCATTTTCTCCAATTAACCCATATTAATTCTCCACTAATTCCAGTAAAAAAAAATAAAAATTCTCCATGAATAATGAATGAGTTTTTATTTTTTAATTTCTTCTTTCCTTTTTTCCTCTCTTGCAAAGTGTTTTGCTCTTCATTCTTCTGATTCTATAGTCTCATGTTGTAAGAGATGGTTGGACAGTCTTTACACCACTCTTATTTAAGGAAAACGTTTTTCGTCCAACCAAAATACTCCAACTTTCCTTCACCCTATGCTTCCGTACGTATGTTTGTTGACTTTTTCGTATGTCAATATTTTCATTTCAAGCTTTTCATTTCCCGCTTCTTGGATTCACCAGAAACTGATACTGATTAACCACTTATTCCTAACGTATTAACCATTTAATTTTCCGCTTTTCATTTCCCGCTTTTGGGATTCACCTTTAAACTGATATTGATTAACCACTTATTCTTAACATATTAACCATTTAATTTCTCGCTTCTCATTTCCTACTTCTTGATTCACTAGAAACTAATATTGATTAACCATTTATTCTTAACATATTAACCATTTACTCATTATTGAGAACTCTTTCTTGGATTTACGAAACATATCTTGATTAACCACTTATTCTAACGTATTAACCACTTATTCATTATTAGGAACTCTTTCTCGATTCACCAGTAAACCGATATAGATTAACCACTTATTTGAAGGTATTAACAGAAATTTATCTTGATTAACCACTTATTCTTAATGTATTAACCACTTACTTATTTGAATGTATTAACCGAAACTTATACTTGATTAACCATTTATTCATAACGTATTAACCACTTATTCTTAACGTGAACAGTTTCATATTTCAAATTTCAAATGATGACACGTGACATACGGTGGACAAAAGTTGGAGTCTTTTGGTTGGACAAATAGCACGACCGCTTATTTAAGAAAAAAATATATAAAAAAGTGTATATTAAGATGTATATATGTTTCTCATGTTTTATTATCTAAAAAAATAGTGTTAAAATAGTACTATAAAAATAGTGTAAAAATATCATTACTATTTGATAGGTGTTATCTATTGAAATTAACCCTATATTTGGATGTTTTTTCATTAAAGGAACAGAACAGAATAGGTAAGACTGGAACGGAAAGGAAAAGAATGGAATGGAACATAATTTTCATTCTCTTTGTTTGGAAGTTTCATTAACGGAACGAAACGAAACGGAATTACCCATGTGTTCTCTCCATTCCACCTCAATTTTGGAGGGAACAAAAGTTAGGCATTTGAGGGGAAGAGGAATGACATAATTCCCCATGTGTTCCGTTCCGTTCCCATGTATTTTAAAACTCCCAAACAATGGAAGTTATTTCCGTTCTCCTCATTTTCTTTCCGTTCCCCTCATTACCTATTATCCAAACATAGTGTAAGAGAGAGCTAGTGACCTCCCTAGCAGGTTCCAGTAAACTCACTTTTACTCCTTCATATACCTTGCTTGCTTTCTCATCCTCACTCACCAGAACGCATTTCCCTATCAAAAAGAAGAGATAATCTTGTATAACATAAATGTAATACATTAAATTTACACACAAGAAATAAAAAATTAGAGAGAGAATATGATTTTTTTTTGTAATGAGTGGGTTTAGGAATTTTTTATCAAACTGTCACTGGTGGCAAAACTATTTACCAAAATATCACTTTTTAAAAACTATTTATTAAATTTTCACTTTTTTAAATTATTTACCAAAATGTCATTCTTTTAAAATTATATACCAAACTATCACTCTTTTGTTCAACGTGACATTTTTTAATATTTTTTTGCTACATAAGATGTGTAAAACAAGATGACGCATCCATGAATATTATGCCAACATGGTTGGCATAATCTATGTAACATCCTCTTCAACATGTTAGACTTGTAAATAGTTCTAGAGGTAGCTTAATTCTGTTTATTTTTGTGATGATCTAAGTTAGTTTACGCACTTTGCTGCACGTCGAAAGGTTAAAATGGCTCAGATATCAGCTTAAATAACTTAACTAATAGAAATAAATATGAATAATTTATTTCTAAATTACAAATGTGTATTCTGTGATGTGATTAAAGTTTGAGATTAATCGGAGTCTGTTTGGTATTTTTAATCATACTGGTTATGTGTTTTAATGTCGGATTGATTAGTCATAGATATGAAAAATTATGATTCTGGTGAAATGACTTTTTTAATGAATTTTAGTATTCATTTTCAGGTTGATGAAACTTGGAAAACTTGATTTAGCTAAAGTTGAGTATTTTTAGTAGATCGGGAAGTACCAGTTTTATAATACTTGTCTCTTAACTGTCCATGGTTTTCAGCCTTTGTGTGGACTTTTCTTTCATGATATTTGTTTCTATTCACTTATTTCTCATTCCCTCTTCACAGCTAGAAAAAAAAACTAGTGGAAGCAAGAGAGAAAGGAGAAAAGGAGGAAGAACAATAGAGAAAGAAGAGGATATCAAAGGGGAAATTCATGACTAGTGATTGAGGATCAATGTGCAGCATCAAGGAGCTTGATGGTAGGGGTTCTTGAGCTTAAAACTTCATTTTTCTCATTTTTCATGTTTAGCTTATTTAAGGGTTAATATACCAAAATGAGATTTTGAGGTGTTTTAAGTGATTTTCTTGTTTGGATAAGTTTTAAATAGTATTTATGACTTGTTCATACCAAGAGTTTGGATTGGAAACTGAAAATTCTTCATTTGGATCATTAAAGTTCAAAGTGTTAATTTTAGGGGTTTGGATGAGGGATATAGTGTTTTGATCCATTATTGATTAAATCAATTAGTATTTTATGTTTCCTTCATATTTGTGAACTTGTTTGGGACTTGAAATCACTTAGAGATTGAATTGGAGTGGCCAAATTTTTGGGACTTGAAATCACCTAGAGATTGGAATGGAGTGGCAAAAATCCAAGAATTTTGCCAATGGAACAGTACCACAATTCTGCAGATTTTTCTATAGTGTGTCAATTGAGAGACACGACCCATGTTCGAAGACACGGGTGGGGGGGTCGTGTCCTTTTCTACCTGTTCTAATTCGTGAAACTGTGCTAATAAAGCAAAACACGAGAGGAGGGCGTGTCATCAGACATGGCCCGTGTCTGAGGCCAAAATCTTCAAAAATGTCATTTTTAATGTTTTCAAGTTCTTAGTTAAATGGGATCATTTGTGCAAGTCTTTTAGGGTGTATTGAGGTACTTTTTGGGATATTTCTTGGAGAGAATTATCAACTTGTATATATGGAAAGTTTGGGAAATCTTAGACATTCAAGGGTGATAGAATGCCTAGGTTAGTATTTAGAACTTTGTTCAACATGAGGTTGATTTCTAAGTCACTTGTGAGTGATTTTGGGATGTTCTTAATACTATTTAGTTAGAGATATGAATCAGGCTACCTTTGTTGGATAAGTGAGGCTAAGATTCTTATGTTCTAGTACTTGATATGTGGTCCAGATATTTGATTTTCAAACCTGATATTTGCTTGTTTTCCTATTTATTGTGAGCTTAAATAGTGTGCACAACCATATGACTGAGAATGAAGTGTTAGATCCGAATTCTCCTTGCATGTTTGCTTGTATGGCCAGAGTTACCAGTGTATGGAGTTGGTAGTCAGTACTCTTACTTTTGTGAGAGACACTAGTTCACATATCACCAGTTAGTGTCAGGACTTGAGTGCCTATCCTACTTAGTATATACAAGGAACACAGTTCCTGAGAAAATAAGTAAATAGCTTGTATTTTCAACTTTAAAACCTGCATTGGCATTGCACATCCATAATGCGTGGACTTTGTTTAAGCATAATCATACTTCATAACATAAAGCATTGCATGGTTGACACTTGTATGGGCATTTGTCATGGTTTAATCGATTGATTATTTGGTTGTTTGTTCAATAGTATTCTAGGATTATATAGGCAATTCTTTGATATTATTGATTGTCGGATATTCTTTTACATAGAATGTATTTTTGGTGTTCAGTTGAATTATTTATTATAAATGTTTAACTGCTGGTCTTTGTATGCTTATACTGAAAAATTGTGATTTCTCACCTCTGTGTGTTCCATGTAAATTCAGGTAAAGTCCTTAAAAAGGGTCAGGGGAAGGAAAATAAGAAGCAGAAGGCTTAGATTAATGTTTTGTTTCTTTGTGAACCAGTTAGTATATGTGTATATTTTTTGTTGTTTAGAAAAGTTTATGTATACTTTATGGCGTGTTAGCCAGTATTAGTTGTATATATGACTTTTTGATCATTCGTGACTCTCTATAATGACCGTGTAAGTTATTATGAATTTTTATTTTTCACATTTTTAGAAGTGACATGTTTAATGCGATTTATTTTAGAATATTCTGTTTATTTTACGATAATTCGTATTAGGGTGTTACATTATGTTATCAGAGTAGTTCATCTTGTTGGGCCAGGGTGTGGGCTAATTATGCTTAGGGATGTTTAGAAGTTCCTTTTGTGTTGTGCATTTCTTTTATCTCTTGTGTGAGATGTTTGATTGAATTGTATGACTACCTTATTTTGACTATTTTAACTACTGTTGCACTTTACATGATATTGGGATTAGCTACTGATGTGGATATCAGCAAGTGCACCGAATCTACAAAAGTAATAAAGAGTGAGTAGAGTATCATCCCACGAAAATTAAGTTATTAATTACTAAATTAACTAAAAATAATACTATTTAAGCTAACAAAAATAGAGTTGGTAAAAAATTAAATTAAAAAGAAATATAGAAATCAGCAAACAATAAATCAAAGGGGTGAAAAACAATAATGTTAAAGCATTAGGATTTAGATTTCACTTGAACTCTTTAGATGCATACTCAAATATTGGTTTAACTATGTTCTATTTTAATGATTTATGGTCAATTTCCAAATTAATTAATATTCAATCCCTTGGTATATTAATCCTCTTACGTTGATTGGAATTAACTAATCCCTTAGTCTAACCCCAATTAGAAAGGCATTATCAAGAACGAGGGAATTAAAAGAAAGACCACATAACTCACAACGTCTATTCCTAGTGATTGCAGAAGTTATAGTGTTTATCACAAGTTCTAGGTTCATGCAATTTTTTCCAAATCATACATAAACCCAAAAGATCATTCCCAAATTGACTAGATTTAGAAAATCATTAAGAATAGAGATAAACATGTAAATCATGAAATAGAAACATAAATTAAACCCATAAAAGAAAGTTACATCATCCAAGAACAAGATCCATCATCCCCCTAACAATGGGAAATTAGTTACACATGGAAAAAGAAGAACACAAAAGGAAGAATATGACAAACTCCATTGTAGAAAGGTGGAAAGGTTGAAGAAAATCTCTATTCAATCCTAATTGTGCATACACCATATTAGAGTTTGTGCCTCTTAATGTCTATTGCCTTCTCTCCAAGTGTCTAAGAGTATGTAAAAAGAAAAGTGTGAAAAGATGTGTTCAATTTGGAAAAACTTTCTTTTTTATAAGAATTTCACGCTGCTGTTACGCGTCCAGTGCTCAGGCGCTCATTCTCCAGCTCTCAGGCGCTCAGTCACTTAAGTCACGGTGTAGTATTCGCAACCAGCGCTCAAGCGCCCACCGCCAGCGCTCAAGCGCTTGACTAGCGCTCAGGCGGTGGGATTCTAGCGCTTAGACGCTTAATGAGCTCCTGACTTGATTTTTTAACTTTTCTTCATCATTCAAGTGTCCAATTTTTCTATATGCAAATACCTAACAAAAACACATAAAATCACACAATTAAAACATAATTTAGAATAACGAAAAACAAAAGAGACTTGAGAACAAACTCAATCAAAAAGATTAAAAGAGAATGAAAACCTAAGACTTTGAACTATAAAAATATGAATTTTTGTAGGTTCATCACTCTCCCAAACTTAAGCTTTTGCTTGTCCTCAAGTAAAAGAAAATAAAAATAAAACAAACTCAAACTCAAAACAAACTCAAATATGGTAATACCGGGTAGTGAATATCATACATATCCTCAGAAATTGCTTCACAATCTAACTTCAAAGTGTCACATATGAACAATCCAATTATCACATCATCTCTCACATGCAACTCTTATGCACAAATGACTTCCCAAAACCATGAATGAAAGACCCAATCTCTTCATAGAGTACAAACCCAGATAGATTCATGAAACTGCAAGTGCACATCAAACCCACATCCATAAGGTTATTTTTCATCTCTCTCTCCACTAATGTAAACAACAGACAATCAAGGATCAAAAGGGACTTTACAAAGCTTGTAATGAAAGGCCAAGGGTATGGGTTAAGAAAGAAGTGGTAGGAAAATGAAAATAAAAGTTGAGATACAAAATCATGCAAATTTCAAAATTCAAGCCTCAAAATATAAGACAACTGCAAAACGGAGCAAAAGAATCAACACAACATTCACTTTTTTTTTTCTTTTCTGTTACTTTTTTTTTCTTTTTCAACAATTTCCACCTCCAAACTTATTTCTTTGTAATACTTTGGGTGGACTTTTTCTTCTCTTTTATTTTCAATTCCTTTTTTTTATTTTCAAATTTTTCAACTCCACAAAACTTTATGCACAAAAATAACGAAGACTTGAATAATAAAATAATACAAAATATACACTCAACAGAGGTTATGTAAGAGAGGGAATTTTTTTTTCTATTTAATGTGGGTATGGGAAAAGGAAAATGTGGGTAAAGAAAAAAAATAAAGGCCAAACAACAAGGCTGCAAAAGGGACCTAAGGATATACTATGTCACAGGTTGGCTTGAAAGGCTCAAACGATCCAAAGAAGGCCCTTATCATTTCCTTAATCATGCACTGCCTAGGATTTCGCCTCAAAAGAGAATCAAACAATGTCTAGATGTAAATCATCCACACACATGCAATCCCATAAACTTTCTCTAAACTTGACATGTAATTAAAATCCAAAGTCTATCAATCATAAAGATGAGAAGAACATCCATACACAATTGAAACAATAGAGATAAACATAACTCATAGATTCTCATGTGCTATCCCAAGAAATCAAATCAATCCACAATTCAAACAATCATTGGATATTCAAATCAACATACCAGCATGAACAAAATGACTCAAAATATAATAGGGTGATGAAACAAAATAAAATAAAATAAAATAAAAACAAATAAATAAATGAGAAAATTAAAAGCTAAAGGAAAGAAGAAAATTTTTTTTGATGGCCGACAACTATATACATCCCCCTACAAAGGTTCGAACTCAGGGAGGCACTTAAGCCAACTCAACACTAGCTAATTACAAAACAGAAAAAAAAATGTTAGTCAATAAAATATGAAAATAACAAAAAATAAAAAAAAAAATAAAAGAGAAAAGGAGAGAAAATTTGGTTTACCTCCGTTAAAAGCATTTGTTTAACATCATTTGCTCGACGTTGCCTTTTCAACTAGTCAAGGTAGCTTGAAACAAGAGAAGTAGGATGACATTTTTCTCTTATCAGCTCTTTGCCTCTATACTCTGTCACTGCCTCTGGAATCAATCTGTAATATATCAGTGGAAGCTGGAGGATCTTTTTTAATTGCAACACTTTTAGAAAAAAGAGGTCCTTTCTCCTTTTCGTCAACCATCTTGGGAATGGGAAAATTAGCATTGATTGATGATGAAAAGCTCTTACTAGCCAAATCCTATAGAGGCTTGTCTTGAATACATTTAACAGGGACATAGAGATCTGATCTCGATGTAAATTTATCAAAAACATTAATAGTCACCTGATCACCATCCACCTTCAAAATAAGCTCTCCTCTAGGTACATCAATCAAAGCTCCTAAAGTAGCCAAGAACGGTCTTCCAAGAATTAGAAGAATATCAGCATCCTCATCCATATCCAAAATCATAAAATCAGCTGGGAAAATAAACTTGTCAACCTTCACTAACAAATCTTCCACTATACCATATGGATGTTTAATTGATCGATCAACTAGTTGAAGAGACATTGTAGTTTGCTTCACTTCATCAATCCCAAGCTTGCGAAGAACTGACAATGGCATTAAATTGATGCTAGCCCCTAAGTCACATAGAGCTTTCTCAATAGTCAGTTTGCCAATGGTGCAAGAAATAGTGAAACTACCTGGATCTTTCTATTTAAGTGGCAGTTTCCTCTGAATTATAACACTGCACTCCTCAGAAAGTGCCACAGTCTCATCTTCTTTCAACTTCCTTTTCTTCAAGAGCAAATCTTTCATGAATTTTACATAGGAGGGCATCTGCTCAAGTGCTTCAGCAAAAGGAATGTTAATCTGCAGCTTTTTGAAAACTTCTAAGAACTTGGAAAACTGCTTTTCTTGAATCTCCTTCCTGAATCTTTGAGGATAAGGAAGTTTAGCATAAAGTGAAGGATCAACTATTTTCTTCTCACATTCCTTCTTTTTCCTCTGCCACTTTGGTTGCTCCTCTTTAACTTCTTCATTGCAGCACTTTTGAGATTGGACATCTGCAATAGGAACATCAATTTCCTTAACTGGTCCATCCAAAGTCTTACCGCTTCTCAGTGTAATTGCATGACATTGCTCCTTTGGATTGACAACAGTATCATTTGGGAAGATGCTTGGAGGTCTCTCTTGAAGCTGTTTGGCTATCTGCCCTACTTGATTCTGAAAATTTACCTTTGTTTCCTCCATAAAAGCAGAAGTCTACTCCACAAAAGTTGATGTCTGTACAGAGAGTTTCTCAAGTGCAATCTCAAGAGGAGACTTATTCTCTAGTTGAGGATTCAATGGCACTGTTTGATTGCTCCAAGAAAAATTGGGATGATTTTTCCACCCTGAATTATATGTATGTGAAAATGGAAAACCCTGAGGTTTGGAAGGATTACCTATATAATTGGCCTGTTCTTGAGAATTGAAATCAGAATTACTTGCCTCACATCCACCATTTGCATGGTTACCTCCACAGAAATCACAAACTAACAACTGGTGATTCACAGAATTTACCTGCATACCCTCAACTTGCTTGGTCAGGTTAGCTAACTGCTGAGAAATACTTTTATTCTGAGCAAGTAAGGCATCGAGAGTACCAAGTTCCATCACTCCTTGTCTAACAACTGCTCTCCCACTAGGTAACTGATATTCATTGGTGGCCATAACCTCAAATAATTCCTGAGCCTTTTCAGGAGTCTTAGTGTTTAAAGACCCACTTGTAGATGCATCCACCATAAGTCTTGTGGAATGATTTAAAGGCCAAACCTCAAATGCATGGTGAGGACACCTCCTTAGTATCTCCTTGAATCTCTCCCATGCTTCATAAATAAATTCTCCTTGATTTTGAGTGAAACAAGCAATTTCACCCCTCATCTTCACAAACACTGATGGAGGAAAGTATCGAGTCAAAAATTTGCCAATCAGATCCTCCTAAGTAGATATGCTCCCTTGTGGCTGGGCTTGTAGCCAGCTCTTTGCTTTGTCTCTGAGAGAAAATGGAAATAGTCGTAATCTAATGGCATCATCAGTAATGCCATTATACTTAAAAGTATCGCAGTGTTGCAAGAAATTCGCAATATGCAAGTTTGGATCTTCTGTATAGCCTCCCCCAAATACAGTGGAATTCTAGCGCTCAGGCGCTCAACGAGCTCCTGACTTGATTTTTCAGCTTTTCTTCATCATTCAAGTGTCCAATTTTTTCATATGCAAATACCTAACAAAATCACATAGAATCACACAATTAAAACATAATTTAGAATAACTAAAAACAAAAGAGACTTGAGAACAAACTCAATCAAAAAGATTAAAAGAGAATGAAAACTCAAGACTTTGAACCATAAAAATATGAATTTTTGTAGGTTCATCAACTACCTCAATATGCATTGTTCTGTGTTTACAAGAAATTACGACAGCAAGAAGGCGAGGGCGACCACGTGGAAGTAGTAACAGGAACTCTAGAAATGAGGGTACTGATGTGGCAGCCACCATGATAGCAATAGCCAACGTAATGA
Source organism: Ormosia semicastrata (assembly GCA_029884595.1). Taxonomy (NCBI): domain Eukaryota; kingdom Viridiplantae; phylum Streptophyta; class Magnoliopsida; order Fabales; family Fabaceae; genus Ormosia; species Ormosia semicastrata. Next base: position 63,969,166 of record JAQQTO010000062.1, read on the forward strand.
CTCAGCAAACAGAGCAGGCAGCTATAACTGCCAATGCTACGAGAGAGCAGGCAACAGTAACTACTAGAGTGCTTAAGAGGTTGGGAACTCAGCAACCAGTACCACCTACACCTCCACCATACTACCAGGGGTAACCACACCAAGAGGCAGTTGGAAGGAATTAGACTTTCCAAGTCCTCTCGGAATTCAGGAAATCAAATTTTTCTTCCTTTAATGGAGAGTACTACCCAATTAGAGCTGAGGGTTGGCTCAAGGAGATGGAGAAGATCTTCACTGTTATGGCTTGCTCAAATGAGCATAAGGTATTTTTTGCTTCATATATGTTTGGAGGGTGAGACAGAGGATTGGTGGGTGGATACAAAGAGGGCTCTTGAGGCATCAATGACTCATGTGACACTGGGTATCTTCAGAAGTTCATTTCTGAGAAAGTTCTTTCCACAAAATCTACAGAATGTCAAAGAGATGAAATTTCTAAAGTTAGAACAAGGAGACATGTTTATTGGCCAGTACATGGTCAAATTCAATGAATTGTCTAAATTATCTTGCATCAGATTTAAACCAGATGAGTCTTGGAAGTGTGTTATGTTTGAGAAAGGATTGAAAGAAGATATTCAGAATGTCGTTCAACCATTTGAAATTCAGGACTTTGAAACTCTGATTAACAAGTGTCGAATAATCAAGAGGCAATCTAGGAAACTTTCTTTAGAGCCTAAGTCACTAGATCTTCATAAGAGGAAGAAGGGTGATGACAAGTTCAAGAAAGGATATTCTAAACCTAGTTTTACTCAAGATAAGGGTAAGCAAGTTCAAAAGGAGTCTTTGGGACCAAAGTGTTCCAAGTGTAGGAGACAACATGGAGACTCGCCCTACCCGATGTGCTTTATGTGTAGACAACTTGGTCATTTTGTGAAGATTTGTCCATCAAATAAGGAAACTGCACCTACTCAAAAACCATAAGCCAGAGGGAGAGTTTATACTCTAGGTGGTGAAGAGGTGACTCAGTCTTCCGACCTTATCGAAGGTAAATGCATTATTTATAATCATCTTTTAACTATGTTGTATGATATAGGAGCATCCCAGTCATTTGTTTCAAATGATTGTGTGAGTGAACTGGATTTACCTGTGTCTAAACTTCTATATGACTTATCTGTATCTACATCTACTGGTAAACCAGTTACAACTTCTAATGTTGAATTATTCAGAAAAAATCCTTGATTTTCTTGTCAGATATACTTACCAGAGTCGTTCCATCTAAGTCTGTGTATCTCAATGCGAATTAAGTTAATCTCTGTTTAGAGGAAGGATCTCTAGGATATGTACTCTTGTTTTCACTAAGTGCTGAGTTTAAGCAAAGCCTAAGTGAAATATTTGTGGTGAGTGAATATCCTAAAGTTTTTCCTGTTGACATAGTGGAGTTGCCACCCGAGCGGGAAATAGAGTTTTCTATAGACTTAGTGCTTGGGACAAGACCTATCTCTATAGCACCCTATAGAATGGTGCCACTAGAGTTAACAGAACTCAAAAGGCAAATCGATTATTTGTTGGCAAGTAATTCATTAGGTCAAGTGTTTCTCCGTGGGGAACACCTGTGCTTTTAGTGAAGAAAAAGGATGGTACCATGAGGCTCTGTGTTGATTACAGACAGCTGAACAAGGTGACCATTAAAAATAAGTATTCATTGCCTAGGATAGACGATCTAATGGATCAACTGAAAGGAGCTGTAATTTTCTCAAAGATTGATCTTAGGTCTGGTTATCAACAGATAAGGGTTAGGGAAGAGGATATCCCTAAGACAACTTTTAGAACTAGGTATGGGCATTATGAGTACCTCATGATGTCCTTTGAGTTGACGAAAGCACCAACAGTGTTTATGGATTACATAAACCGGATCTTTAGACCCTACCTGGATCAGTTTGTTGTGGTGTTTATCGATGATATCTTGATGTATTCTAAGACAATGGAGGAGCATGAACAACATTTGAGGACAGTGCTTGGATGAAGTAATTAGATTCCCTAGCATTTTAATTTATTTTGTTTGGGCAAAGTAATTAAATTTCCTTTATTTATAATTTTTTTTATCAAAACAAGTATTGTTATTAGGAGTATTCAAAATCTGACTCTACCTGAAACTAATTGGGACGGATTCGACTATTCAATTTTTATAAATTAAACCTGATATATTTTCAAGTTAAATTCGAATCACGCTTTTGATTTACCTAACTCGACCCGATCTCATAAAATATTTTGAAAATTAAAAAATCACACAATCTTGGGCTCGTTTGGTATACATGATAGGATAAGACCTGATTGTATTAGGTCTGATAGTATAAGGCCTGATAGTATAAGTCTTGATAAAATTTTAATACTATCCTGTGTTTAGCGCAACATTGTATAATGTACTATGTTGTATAAGATAATATTATCATGTATTTTTTAATGCATTGTATAATATTGGATATGATAAAATATCAACACTTTTGACAAAATACCCTTTAATAAAAAATGTACTATATTCATTCAAATTTATCATGTTATACTAATTTTTGGAGAAATAAAAGTCTCAAAAGTCTATAAAAAAATCATGACCGTTATATATATTAAATAAAAAAACAACTCATGCATTCACAATAAAAATTAGCAAAAATCTAAAAAATATCTAGATTGAGTAGCCATTTTCGTCTTTATTTTGGTAAAGTTCATCTTAATAGTAAAAATTCACAAGAATTTATATGGTTATTTGGTTTTTGAATGTAACACATAATATGAAAAATAACTCAGGTCTACACACCATAACAAGTACCATAAAACACCATTAAATTAAAATAACATTAAGTTTTAATAGCAAGTACCATCAAATTCTTACTAATACTAGAAACAGATGCAGTGGTTATATCTCCCTCAGCATCTGTAGGTTCTCCCCTGTTAGAAACATAACTAGGTTTTGCAGAAGCTGAAGAAGCATCCTGCCATGTATGAGGATCAAGTTGCTCTTGGTCACCATTCTATAGTGAAATTGAGATGTAGTGAAAGGCTGCCTACCTCTATTAAGTCTTGCTTGTGCTCTTGTTGCAATTCATGTCCCACCAATGGAAATAGATTGACAAGTTCAGTCAATACGGAGGTAGAAAAATGTACATTAATTGGACAAAACAACTGCAGCTGAAGATTTGTTGACTGCAAAGATAATGACTGATCAGCCTGGGGATGATTTTTGCAAAAAACATGTTTATATAGGTCCTCTTTTTCAAGCAAAAGTCCCAGAATGGACTGCTGTAGTTTCTGAGAGTGACTCTAAATGGTTAGGCACACAAGTATGCCCTTTGAAACATGACTCAAAACTTGATACTAAAACAAACCTTATTGGGAGAGGAAGACAAGATAAGTGTAAATACTTTAAAATTTTAAACATGGATCCTACAAATATTCAATTGAGGAATCATTAGCAGCTAATGATAGCTCCATACCATTATCGTCACAAAAGGGGAGAAAAACAGTTGGAGTTTACTGGTTAAGTGAACCATTTACATAGTATTAGCAAACTAACGCATTTCCAAAATGGCTTCCCTTCCAGCTTTGTACCACCATGGGTTGCCAAGTCTCAGCTGAATGTCAATGAAATCCTGCCAATACAACACTCATTTCACCCTTTTATCCTACCATATGGCTTCCCTTCCAACTTTGTACCACCATGGGTTACCAAGTCCCCTGACAGTGGCATGCGCGCTTCAAACTCATTGAGTGCAGCCCAACCATATGCCCATTACCCAGGTACTAGTGGAACCCCACCAGTGCAACATTTTGTCCCCACTTTCATGCCTCAATACCCATTGAGTTCTTTTGCTGAAAATCCTCAGTTCAAAGAGAGGTTTGAAACTTTGGAAAAGAGATTACGGGTCATTGAAGGAGCAGGTTGTTATGGTCTCAAGGATGCTATTGAACTTTGTCTTATCCCTAATGTTGTCATTCCCCCAAAGTTTAATGTCCCAGATTTTGATAAATATAAGGGGACTACTTGCCCAAAGAATCACTTGACAATGTATATTTTCAAGATGGTTTCACAAGCTCACGATGACAAACTGTTAATTCATTTCTTCCAAGACAGTTTAACTGGGGCAGCTTTGAATTAGTACATACATCTTAAGCGTGCCCATATAAGGAGTTTTAAGGATTTAGCTGATGCCTTTGTAAAGCAGTATAAATACAACATTGACATGGCACTAGATAGAATGCAACTGCGAAGCATGTCTAAGAAGGATGCTGAGACCTTCAGGGAATATACTCAGAGGTGGAGGGAAATAGCTGCATAAGTAGAACCCCCTTTGTCAAAAAAAGAGATGGTTGCTATGTTTATTGATACACTGCACGCGCCATTCTATGATCATATGATTAGAAATGTGTCGTCGAATTTATCAGATATCGTGATAATTGGTGAAAGGATTGAAAGCGAAATGAAAATGGGAAGATTGCATCAAATGAATGATGAACAGGCAAGTATGGACAAATGTTGAACCAACTAAGGGTGGACTTCAGGTTGAATGAGTTAAATGAGGTTTCAAGAAAACTCATGGATGACAACGGTTACCTAAATAATAATTCACTAGGCGTTGTCAGAAGGTTTCTACACATGCCCATCTGCAATAGGAGCGAATGCTTACAATGGTCGATCAGGGGCAACCTTAGAAAGTTCAATCAAGTGGTGATTCATTTTTCTAACCGTCAAGAATGAACCGTACCTTGGAGTCCTCTAGCATTGGGAAATTTCTGAGCGACTAGTATTCTGATTTGTTTACCAAGTTGTTACCATGAAATGATGGTTTAATTGTACTGACCCCATGCTTGTTCAATCATTAAAATCATTTAGGTTTTGAACTTATGTGAACTTTCTTGAAGCATTAATATGATGGATTTGTATGGATCTTAGCATACCTTGTTTCTTTTTCCTATATTCTTCGCATTCATGTTCTTGTCAGATCTTTCTTGTCATTCTACTTGTGTTCTTTTGGTTTGGATACCATGAGGCTCTCATTCTGAAAAAAATTTGTAGTCTTGAGGCCCATGTGTGCAGGTGTTCTTTGTCCCAAAAAAAATGCAAAAAGAAAAAGAAAAAAGAGAAATAAAAAGAACAAATAAATAATCACTTAGTGTGTATTATCCTTTTGTCTCTAAATTAAAAATTTGAAAATGAGCAATCAAAACTTGAAATGAAGATTGGCCATCTTTCTCTATCTCTCACAAGAATTCATTTTTTTCATTATCCCTCATTGTCCCATTTTGAACTTGAAAGTTTTCTTCAATAAATCCTGAACAAGGATCACCTATACACTAGAGGATAACACAAAAAGAAAATGTTGATTGCCATGATGACTATTTTGAAGCATAATGAAAAAAAAGAAAAGAAAGAAAAGGTGAAAGGGGCGGAAAGTAAAAACAAAAAAATTGACAAAGTTTAAGTTTGAACAAGGATGAAAAAAGAACAATAAGAGAAAAGTGTGTTTGAAAGTGCAAAAACAATTGACAAGATTTAAGTTTAAACAAGGATCCTTGGTCCCACTTAACCTTTAAATACTTGTTTGAGCCTTATACCCTTCTTTTCATAACCTCTAACCATGGCCACGTTACAAGCCTTAAAAAGACCATTCTGATCAATGAAGGGTTGTTTTCATTTTCATTGACTTTAATTTTGAGACAAAAGGTTCATACCTTGCTGAATTTGCAATCTTTGCTCCTTAAAAACAAAAAACAAAAAAAAAAATCGTTAGGCTGAAAACTCACAAAGGCGGTATAAAAATAATAATAATAAGACAAAAAAAAGAGATTTACATTGGGATAAATTTTTACACTGTTCAATTCGGCCTTATACTGGGGCAAATCTTTTAGTTCAACTTAGCTCTACATTGGGACAAATCTCTACCCTATTCAATTCAGCTCTAAACTGGGGCAATTTGCCTAGTTTTATTTGGCCTTATAGTGAAAAAAAAATCTCAAGTTCCCCATTGGGACAAATTTTGTTGTCAAATGGGCTACATTGGGCATCTTTGTTCTTAAATGGCATACCTTGAGTCAGATTTATCTTTTGATACCTTACACAGGGGCATATTTTTGTAGATACCTGATAAAACAATGATCATGATGTCCAGTTGTCAAATAAGGATCAATCATATCCAAACTGGGTAAAAAAAAACAAAAAAAAACCCCTTGGCTTTCGTACTATTCCACTTCTTGTGTCGTTATCCTTTATAAATGTCATTTGTGTAGTCATACTCCCAAAATCAGTCAAAAAGGTCACTCAATTAGTAAATCTCTTTCCTGTTGTACTTTTGAATTCATGCATATCTGGAACATGATGCTTCAGGTTGGGTGAACATGAGTATAATAGTACAATTTAACCATCTAATGGTAATCTCTTGTTGAACAACTCAAGTCGAAGGAGCTCTAGAGTTTCAATCAATGAAGGGAATGACATCCTCAATGGATAATTCAGAGTGAAGTGTGTCCGGTGGAAATAGGAACCTTTGGGGAAAGAAAGTCACAAGTTTCTACACAAGCCATATCTAATGAAAAGAATTTGAACAAGATGAGATTGGCAATGATCCCCTTTGAATATGGGTTTGGTTGGGCAAAGTTTTCTAAGAAGCGTTTAGTTCAAAACTTTGGTAAAAAATGTTTTTCTCAACTACATTCACTTCTTTGGCTCATGACTCATTGTACAAAGTTCTTGGGCTCAAGGCCTACTGCATGAGTTTTTAGCCTCAAGGCCCTTTGCATAAGTTTTTTTGGCTCAAGACTCACTGCATAAAGTTTTCTAGCTCAAGGCTCTTTAAGAGTATTGATGAGAAAGGGAAGAATCACCAGGCAAATCATGAGGCCAATCAACGAATGTTACTGTTCAATCTCGATCATGCTGTGGGAAAATTCCTTAAGGGTTGTGAAACTAAGAATGACTCAATCAAAGCTCTGAAGCGCAAAAAAAAAAAAAACAAAAAGTTACTTACTCAATTTGTTCATGAGAATTCCTACAGTGGGGCATTCATTGCACCATGCATCATCTAGGGCATCATATGCATTGTCCTCTGACATTACATCCATTGCATTTATTGCATCGTGCACCATCTCTGGCATCACATGCATTTACAAAATCAACACTATTTCTTTATAATTCTCAGGGCCTTATGCCCATTGTCTTTTAGTTTCTGGGTCCCCGCACCCATTGCTTTTTCCTTTCTGGGTCCCGCACCTATTGCTTTTCCTTTTCTGTCAAGCTTCAGTGGATACCCGACTCCGTAAGCTTTTTACTTTTTTGCCTGTAAGCTTCAGCGAATACTCGACTCCGTAAGCTTTTTACCTTTCTGCCTTCAAGTTTCAGCAGATACCCGACTCCGTGAGCTTTTTACCTTTCTGTCTTCAAGCTTCAGTGGATACCCGATTCCGTAAACTTTTACCTTTCTGTCTTCAAGCTTCAGCGGATACCCGACTCCGCAAGCTTTTTACCTTTCTGTCTTCAAGCTTCAGCGGATACCCGACTCCGTAAGCTTTTTACCTTTCTACTTTTTCTTTTCTGTTAAGGTTCAGCGGATACCCGACTCCATAAGCTTTTTACCTTTCTGCTTTTTCTTTTCTATTAAGGTTCAGCGGATACCCGACTCCGTAAGTTTTTTTTCTTTTCTGTTAAGTTTCAGCGGATATCCGACTCCGCAAACTTTTTACCCTCTCTGTTTCAAGCTTTAGCGGATACCCGACTCCGCAAGCTTTTTTTTTTTACCTTTCTATTTTCAAGCTTCAGTGGATACCCGGCTCCGCAAGCTTTTTTTTTACCTTTCTGTTTTCAAGCTTCAGCGGATACCCGACTCCACAAACTTTTTACCTTTTTGTCTTTAAGTTTCAGCAGATACCTGACTCCGCAAGCTTTTTAGCCTCTCTGTTTTCAAGCTTCAGCAGATACCCAACTCCGTAAATTTTTGACCTTTCTGTTTTCAAGCTTCAGCGGATACCCGACTCTGCAAGCTTTTTACCTTTCTTGTTTTTACTGTTTGTTGCATTTTTGCATCAATCTGCATATTCTAAAAAAAGAGGAAAATCAAAATCTTCATGGACAAAAGTGAATCAACTTCTTTGTTTTCCATTTAATTTAAATGCAAAACAAAGGGGGGCAGCTATTGATACCCAATTTTGTCTATAAAATTTTATTTTTGTTGCTTAATCAAGAACTAATTTTTGTGTTAATTGATGCCTAATTATAATATTTCAAACATTTTGTTTTCTTTTTTCCAGATTTTATTTACTAGCATCTTATTTAAATTTTTCTTTTCTTTTTCTTATAATTAAAACAAAAAAAATATAAAATAAAAAAATGAAAGAAAAATTTTACAGCCTGTGTATGCTGTCTGCCTAGCTCCTGCAAACCCAAGACTCAAGGAGAAACATAGAAATGGCAATTTGATAGATAGGGAAGCCTGGAGAAAGTCACGAAGCTAAAGAAAATACATGAAGAAGGAAACTGAGCTAGAAAACTCTATCTACACCTAAGCTAATTTTCCAGAGGTTGCAGAGGAGTCATCTATACTTGCAAAGCAGAAAAATGAAGACAAAACGGGGGAACTATTCATATTTTACACAGAGGAAGATCACACAGAGAAGGGGGTTTGCTACCATCTCCATTGCCAAGCCATCTTCAATCTCATCTTCAACCATCAACCTTCACATTTCATTTTCACCATCACCACCCTTCAAGCCACTCACTTCATCTCTAACCACTGAGTTGACTCACCAAAACCCTCCATCATCATTCCACCACATCCAACCTCACTACCATCTTCAACCTATTCTTCAAACCTCCACCCACCTTCAACCCAACAATCGTCTTCCATAACCACCCATCATCTATACTCACCTTCAACTCAATACCCTCCATAACTATCTCACCTTCACCATCTCCATCATCACCAAACCACCCGTCCCTCCATCACACCACATCCACGGCCGCAACCACCATCAACCACCCATTAAGAACCCAACCATAAAAAACAACCCCTTGCCTTCACCACCAAATCCAAGCCACCAACTCCCCCATTCCTACCAAGGTCGTGCCTCCACCGTGAAGCTCCACTCTATCACACACCCACATCACCAACTCCGTCACCCTCTGAGACACACCGGAGCCCCACCGTGACCTCGTACATGCAACCCTCACCTCCGAGCTGTTAAACTAGAATTACGCCACCCCAGATCCTGTCGTCGCCATACCTCGGTCTTGATGGAACTCATTAGACCTGTGGAAACCAGAATGATGTCACCCCAGATCCCGTCGTCGCCGCGCCGTTAAGCCGTTCCAAATCTGCATCAGATTTGCGCCGACCGCCATTGCCGTACTGTCCATCCGTTCTGAACTGGAAATCCAGATCCGGCAGGCGAACCAGAAGCCGCTCACTGTGATTGAGCCACCGAACGCTCCGCCTGCAACTCCGCGCACCCCACGTCACAGCAGCTGCCCACAGCTCAGATCCGTGACACGAACGTCTCTCTCCTCAAGCCGTTGAGCACCACGCCACACCGTAGGCTAGATCCGAGCCCCGCCGCGCTACTACCTTTGCCTCATCTTTGAGCTCGTGAAGTCTCCTTCTCCAAGCATCCCCTGGTGTGTGCTCTGTTAGTGCTTCTAAAGTCTTCAAATTTCCATTTCGATTTCTAAGTCGAGTCACACTAACGGTAAAGAGAAGTTTTTTACTTTCTTTTCTTATTAATTTATTGACCACTTGATTGACCAAACTCTACATGGCAAATGAAAAACTATTTACAATGGATCTCATCTTATCTTTTACTCTGAATCACGTGGGCTGCTACTTCAAGCCAATAATGATACATTTTTGGTAAAATAAAAGGAGAAGGATAAAAGAATATAAAAATGGCAATAAATTAAAATAGAATACAAAAAAAATCAAAATGTACTTTTAAGTTCAATTGTTCATTCTTTTTCAGATTAGTGCTATGATGATGTTCAATTTATTTAGTAATATATTTTATATTGTGCTTTTTGATTAATGAAAAAAATAAATAAATAAAATAAAAGTAAAAAATGGAGAAAAATTTGAAAATAAAATAAAATTTGGTTAAAGTTGTTTGATTTGTGATATTTATATTTAATCTCATTTTTTATTTTTATTTATTTAGATCATGAAAAATTGTGTTTACTTGTTTGTCTTTATACATTTTTAAAAAAAATTGAAAAATCTGTTAATCAATGCAATGACTGATGATGTTGATTGAATAGTGAATATTATCTTCAATATCGTTTGGATCATAAGGATTTATTGAGTAGTCCAGTACTAACTTGAATCTTGTGCAAGAATGATTTGATTTTTCAAATAAATTCCTTTCCAAAAATATTTTTCTTAAATCAACTCGCACTCATTTTCTAAAGAATTATGTGACTTTGAGTTCCCCATTGCACCAGGGGATACGTAGGAGCAGAAATTCATTTCTGTCAAGCCAAAAAATAAATTTTCACAATTTGGTTATTCATTTTCTTTCTTTTAAAATAAAATTAAAAAATTTAGTTATAAAGTCTTTTCCTAAAAAAGGGTAAAAATAAATATATTTGAGATTATTAAATTTTGCACAACTAACATAAGGTACCGTTCCTGAAACGGGCAGTATAGGGTACTAACACCTTCCTTATCTGTAATCGGCTCCCGAATCCAAACTCATTTTCAAAAGACCAATTTACCTGATTAAAGGGTTTTTCTAATGTTTTCCCAATTTAAATAAACATTGGTGGTGACTTCATTGATTTTCAAATCGAATTTTTTCGGTCGTCCCGTCGCGATCCCGGTTGCGATACTTAGTATAGTTTCTAATAGTGACCCTAGATTTACATCTAGATTTTAGGGAGCCTTGCAGAAAGCTTTTAGAGCAAAGCTTAGTTTAAGTACAACATATCATCCATAGACTGACGGTCAATCGTAAAGAACTATTCAAACCCTCAAGGATATGCTAAGAGTATATGTGCTTGAGGAGAAAGGGAGTGGGATAAGTTCTTACCTTTAGTAGAGTTTGTCTATAACAACAATTTTCATATTAGCATAGGTATGGCACCATATGAAGCATTTTATGGTAGAAAGTGTAGGTTCCCTTTATGTTGGTATGAGGTTGGAGAGAAAACCATTCTAGGTCCTGAGTTGGTACAATAAATCACATATCAGATCAAAATGATCCGAAATAGGTTGGTTATGGCTCAGAGTAGGCAAAAGAGTTATGTTGATAAGAGGAGAAGACCTCTAGAGTTCAGTGAGGGAGATGATGTATTCTTGAATGTCACTCCGACAATAGGGATTAGTAGAGCATTGAGAACACAGAAGTTGAAGCCTTGTTTCGTTGGTCCTTACTAGATCCTAAAGAGAATTGGACCCGTAACTTACCAAATTGTACTTCCACCAAATTTGTCAAACCTTCATGATGTATTCCATGTGTCACAACTTAGGAAGCACAATCTAGATCCTTCACATGTCATAAGAAATGAATTTGTGCAATTAAGAGATGATTTGTCTTATGCTATGCGGCCGATGAGGATCATGGACAAAAGGGTTAAAGAGCTTAGAGGTAAGTAGATTCCTCTAGTGAAGGTGCTTTGGGATGACATTAGCTTTGAGGAGGCGACTTGGGAGTTAAAGTCCCACATGCAGTAAGACTACCTATAGTTGTTTATATGAGGTAAGCAATTTTGGGGATAAAATTTTAAAAAGGAATAAGAAATATAACATCCTCTTCAATATGTTAGACTCGTAAATAGTTACAAAGGTAACTTAATACTTGCTTAACATGCCTGTTTATTTTTGTGACAATTTGAGTTAGTTTAGGCACTTTGCTACAAGCCGAAAGGTGAAAAGCAGTTTAAAATGACTCAGATATTAGCTTAAATGGCTTAACTAATGAAAATAAATGTGAATAATTTATTTCTAAGTCACAAATGTATATTCTTTGATGTGGTTAAAGTTTGAGATTAATCAGAGTTTGTTTGATATTTTTAAGCATATTGGTTATGTGTTTTAATGCCAGATTGACTAGTCACAGATACAGAAAATTATGATACTAGTGAAATAAATTTTTTAATGAATCTTAGTATTTATTTTAAGGTTGTTGGAACTTGGAAAACTTGATTTAGCTAAAGTTGAGTATTTTTAGCAGATCGAGAAGTACCAGTGTTATAATACTTGGCTCTTAACTGTCCACGATTTTCAGCCTTTGTGTGGACTTTTCTTTCATGATATTTCTTTCTATTCACTTGTTTCTTATTCCCTTTTCATGGCTGGAAAAATAGAACCAGTGGAAGCAAGAGAGAAAGGAGAAAAAGAGGAAGAACAAGAGAGAAAGAAAAGGATATCAAAGGGGAAATCCAAGGCTAGTGATTGAGGATCAATGTGTAGCATCAAAGAGCTTGATGGTAGGGGTTCTTGAGCTTAAAACTTCATTTTTCTCATTTTTCATGTTTAGCTTATTTGAGGGTTAATATGCCAAAATGAGATCTTGAGGTGTTTTAAGTGATTTTCTTACTTGAATAAGTTTTAAATGGTGTTTATGACTTGTTCATGCTAAGAGTTTGGATTAAAAACTGAAAAATTCTTCATTTGGATCATTAAAGCTCAAAGTGTTGATTTTAGGGGTTTGTATGAGGGATTTAGTGTTTTGATCCATTATTGATTAAATCAATTAGTGTTTTATGTTTTCTTCATGTTTGTGAATTTGTTTAGGACTTGAAATCACCTAAAAATTAGATTGAAGTGGCCAAAATCCAAGAATTTTGCCAATGGAACAATGCCACGATTCTGTAGATTTTACTGTAGTATGTCTAGTTCAGAGACACGGCCTATGTTTGAAGACACCGAGGGGTCGTGTCCCTTTCTTCTTGTTCTAATTCGTGAAACTATGCTAACATAGCAAAACACCGGGGGGGGTGTCATCTGACATGGCCCATGTCTGAGGTTAGAATAAAAATGTCATTTTTTATGTTTTCAAGTTCTTGGCTAAATGGGATCATTTATACAAGTCTTTTAAGGTGTATTGAGGCACTTTTTGGGATATTTCTTGGAGAGAATTATCAACTTGCATATATGGAAAGTTTGGGAAATCTTAGACATTCAAGGGTGATAGAATGCCTAAGTTAATGTTTAGAACTTTGTTCAACAAGAAGTTGATTTCTAAGTCACTTGTGAGTGTTTGGGACGTTCTAAATACTATTTAGCTAGAGATATGAATAAGGCTACCTTTATTGGATAAGTGAGGTTAAGATTCTTATGTTCTAGTGTTTGATATGTGGCTCGAATATTTGGTTTTCAAACCTCGTATTTTCTTGTTTTCCGATGTATTATGACCTTAGATGGTGTGTCAACCATATGACCTAAGAATGAGGTATTTGATCTAAATTCTCCTTGTATGTTTGCTTGTATGGTCAGGGTTACCGATGTATGGAGTTCGTAGTCAGTACTCTTACTTTTGTAAGGGAAACTAGTTCACACATCACCATAAAGTGTTAGGGCTTGGGTGTCTACCCTACTTAGTATATACAAGGAACGCGGTTCCTAAGAAAATAAGTAAATAGCTTGTGTTTTTAACTTTAAAACATGCATTGACATTGCACATCCATAATGCGTGAACTTTGTTATCATACTTCATAATATAAAGCATTGCATGGTTGACACTTATATGGGCATTTGTCATAGCTTAATCGATTGATTGTTTGGTTATTTGGTCGATAGTATCCTAGGATTGTATGGGCAATTCTTTGATATTATTGATTGTCGGATATTCTTTTACATCGAATGTATTTTTGGTGTTTAATTGAAGTATTTATTATAAATGTTTAACTGCTGTTTTAGTATGCTTATACTAAGAAATTGTGATTTCTCACCCTTGTGTGTTCCATATAAATCCAGGTAAAGTCCCTAAAAAGGGTAAGAGGAAGGAAAAGAAGAAGCAGAAGGCTTAGATTAGTGTTTTGTTTCTTTATGGACCAATTTGTATATGTGTATATTTCTAGTTATTTAGAAAATTTTATGTATACTTTATGGTGCGTTAGTCAGTGTTTGTTGTATATATAATTTTTTGATCATTCGTGACTCTCTATAATGACTGTGTAAGTTATTATGGATTTTTATTTTTTCATATTTTTAGAAGTAATATGTTTAATGCGATTTATTTTGGAATATTCTGTTTATTTTATGATAATTCGTATTAGGGTGTTACAATCCACGTAGATGCACTATCCTGTTTGGCGTATCCTATGTGGATGTGTCATCCTACATGACATTTTTTACAAGAATACGCCATGTAGGATGACATTTTTCAATTAAAAATGCCAATACATTTCACATTTTCCACATGGACAAAAAAAATAAAAATAAAAATACTTATAGGACACTTAACCTATTTTATGTGGTTCTCGCATTTCTCCCAAAGATACATATATTTCATATGCCTACTTGAGAATGCACCATAACATTGGAAGACATCAACATTAATTAGCTTATTTATAGGCCAAGTGTTTGCTTCTGATTCGTAAAGTAATTGATGTGAGACTTTGGTGTTGGTAAGGCAAAACAACAACGTAAGACAATAAAGTATCTTTGTTCGATGTGAGACTTTGATCTAATTAAATATATCATTATATACTACTTTTATGCATATTACTAACTTCTTTCAACTTATTTGTACAGGTTATAGGGTAATTATTTTTTTCTTCAACACATTCAAACAATTGATACTTTCAATTGTTTTATGGTGATTATAAGGACGAATGGATTAATACTTCCATATCACAAGTGGAAATCAAAGTGAAACAATTTGTAACTAAAGTTCAAATTTCAACCTTCGCCATCCAAGAGAAGCGAGGACAGAATGACCTTGATCTAGAGGCAGGGCAGTTTTGGAGCATCATTGAAAGCTTTTACTATCTTGGGATTTAATGGAACCACCTGGATGCTGCTACCATCACAAAATTTCAGAAATTGATTTCTTATAAAAAAAATATGAGAACAAGTGGAAATTGCTTTTTTATTTTAGTTTGACAAAATTTGATTCTAACAATTCAAATAATATAATAATTATAATATTACTTTATCAATAAGTTTTGGAAAAGGAAAGAAAGAAATTGGAGCAACAAGGTAGCAAAAGTGGAAAACCATGAGAAACAAGAGGACAGAACACCAAAAATGTTGTTAGTTCGAATTCCATTCCATTACAGTAACCCACAAATATCTCTATTCTCTACTCCTTATCCACACTACATGCCACCTTCTCTGCAATTCATACATACATCAAACAAGTTGAAAGAAGTTAGTAACACGTATAAAAGTAGTATATAATGATATATTTAATTAGATTAAAGTTTTACATTGAAAAAATATATTTTATTGTCTTACTTAGTTACTTTGTCTTATCAACACTAAAGTTTCACATTGAACAAAGGTACCTTATTGCCTTACTTAATTGTTTTACCTTGCCAACACCAAAGTCTCACATCGACTACTTTACAGATCAAAAACAAATACTTAACTTATAAATAAGTTAATTGATACCGATGTCTGTTGGACCTCAATGTTGAATATTCAATATACTCATATGATTGTCATTGATCCATGATATAAAGCACTATCATATATATATGATTAAAGAAGAATGCGAAAGCCTACCTCCACTAGTGGCCATTGTTATTAAGCACTCTTCCTCTCAAGCAATCTAACAAACATCTTCACGAACCAGTAACCAGTTTCAGAGAAAAGAGAGAAATCTTCTGGCCTTTACCTTTTCTGTAGTTTGTGAACCAATGGAACATCACAGGCTTTTATAGGCAAGGCTAGGGACCCTCTTATGATTGCAGAATTGTAACTGTTCCTTCATCAGCTCCTCCATTAAGAGCCAATAATCACATTTGGTAATTGCTGCTCCCATTTGAATTTGTAACAGCTCTAAGAATATCAAGCAATAGAATACTAATATTCAATATATGGGTCACATTAAATTGTTATTTCTAACATTCTCCCATTTGGCCCATATATTATCAGTAATAATCCTTTTTTTTACAATTAAATATGGCCACAAAAATAATTGTCAATTTAAGCTTAATGTACCTGATAATCACCTAGAAATTACCATACATGAATCATGGCAGTTATGTTTTAAGACAAATATTTCTTTCCATGTATTATAATGTATAATTCTTTCCAAGTGAGTAAAATAGGGTCCAAATTTTATTGATCCAAATGAACCATAACTTTACTTGACAAACTTAATGTGCACAAAGTCATATAATAAATGAAAAGACATAAATATCAAGATTAACTAATGAGACCTATATGAATCACATGATCCTGAAACACTTTAGCCGGCAATCCTTTAGTTAATGGATTAGCAATCATGGATTTCGTGTCTACATATTCTATGGACACTAACTCTCTTTTGATGTCTTCTCTTACAACCAAAAACTTAATATCAATATGCTTACTTCGGCTTCTACTTTTATTATTCTTTGAAAAGAATACTGTAGTCGAATTATCACATAAGATCTTTATTGGTCTTTCAATTGAATTGACAACTTCAAGACCATAAACAAAATTCTTCAACCATTTAGCCTGTGATGTGGCTTCGTAGCAACCAATGAATTCTGCTGCCATAGTGGATGATGCAACAATTGTTTGCTTTTTGCTGCTCCAAGAGATAGCACCTTCTGCTAAAAAGAAAATATAGCCCGAAGTGGACTTCTTAGAGTCCGTGCATCCAGTGAAATCCGAATTTGAATATCCTATTATTTCCAAAGCATTAGAGTGCTTGTATGTCAACTTGTAATCCTTAGTTCCTTGAAGATGTATCATAACCCTTTTTGCTGCCTTCCAATGTTCCTTGCCTGGGTTACTTTGATATCTTCCCAACATTCCTACCGCGAATACAATATCAGGCCTAGTGCTGACCTGAGTATACATGAGACTTCCTACTACTGAAGCATAAGGAATGCCTTTCATCTCCTCTTATTCCAATGTTGTTTGGGGACATTGATTAAGATTGAACTTTTCTCCTTTAACTATAGGTGCAGCAATTGATGAACAATTCTGCATATTAAACCTTTTCAAAACTTTTTCAATGTAGGCCTTTTGAGATAATCCCAATGTCCTTAGAGGTCTATCCCTATGAATCTTTATGCCAATGACATAGAAGGCTTCACCCATATCTTTTATATCAAAGTTTTGTGATAGGAAAAGTTTTGTATCATGCAAGAGACCTAAATCACTGCTTGTAAGTAAAAAGTCATCTACATATAGGACTAAAAAGATAATTTTACTCCCACTGACCTTGAGGTATATGCATTAGTCTACCACATTTTCCTCAAATTCATATTTGGAAATGACATTATGAAACTTTATATACCATTGGCGGGATGCTTGTTTTAGCCCATATATAGATCTTCTAAGCTTGTAAACTAAGTGATTACCTTTGTCACTTTCAAAGCCCATAGGTTCTGACATGTACACTTCTTCCTTAAGACCCCCATTGAGAAAAGTTGTTTTCACATCTATTTGATGTAGCTCTAGATCAAAATGAGCTACTAAGACCATGATTATTCTAAATGAATCCTTCTTAGAAACTGGAGAGAAGGTTTCATGATAATCAATACCTTCTTTTTGTGTAAAGCCTTTGGCTACAAGTCTTGCTTTATATCTTTTGACATTATCAGTTGAATCTCTTTTGGTTTTAAAAATCCATTTACAACCAACAGGAGAAACTCATTTTGGTAATTCTACTAGATCCCAAACTTTATTTTTAGCCATAGACTCCATTTCATTTTTCATGGCATCATACCACAATTTAGAGTCTTCTCTACTCATGGCTTGTGAAAATGTAGTAAGATCATCCTTAGGTCCAACATCATAGTCAGACTCTTGAAGGTACACTGTATAGTCACTAGAAATTACAAATTTTCTATCTCTTGTAGATCTCCTTAATGCTATTGGCTCTTGATCAATAGGTTCTATATTAGTAGGTTCCTCATGTAGTATATTCTCAACAAGTAGTTCTTGATGAGTTGGCTGATGTTCAACCGTATCATGTTGATTAAGTTGAACACTAACTAACTCTATTACTTTTTGAGGTATCACAAGTGATTCCCTTATTTCCTCGAATTCCATTTGTTGAGAATTTCTGCTCCCACTAACTTCATGATCTTCAAGAAATTTCACATTTCTAGCTTCAACTATTTTAAGAGTGTGTGAAGGACAATAAAACTTATACCCTTTGGAGTTGGTTGGGTAACTAATAAAATAGCCACTGGTGGTTCTTGAGTCCAATTTCCCAATGTTTGGATTATAAATCCTTACTTCAACTGGACAACCTCATACATGTAAATGTCTTAAACTAGGTTTCCTTCCATTCCAAATTTCAAAAGGTGTCTTTGGAACAGCTTTAGATTGTACCCTATTTAATACATATACAACAATTTTCAAGGCTTCGCTCCATAAGGACATAGGTAATACCTTTGAACTGCTAATCATGCTTCTAACCAAGTCCATAAGTGTGCGGTTCCTTCTTTCAGCAACACCATTTTGTTGTGGTGTACCAGTCATAATATATTGGGCAATAATACCCTCTTCTATAAGGAACTTAGCAAATGGACCAGGTTGTTGTCCCTTCTCTATGTATCTTCCATAATATTCCCCACATTTATCTAATCTTATGATTTTTATTTTCTTATCCTTTTGTTTCTCTACTTCTACTTTGAAAACTTTAAAAGCATCAAGTGCTTCTGATTTTTTAAATAGAAGATAAAGATATATGAATCTTAAATGGTCATCAATGAAAGAGATAAAATATCTCTGACCATTTAAACAAGGCATGGGAAACGGACCACAGATATCTATATGAATAATTTCAAGAAGCTCACTACTTCTTTTGGCACCTTTAGTGGTCATGTTGGTTTGATTTCCCTTTATGCATTCCTCACAAGTAACAAAATCAGTAAAGTCAAGATTCTTAAGAATTCCTTCCTTTACTAATCTTTTAAGTCTTTTAAGAGAAATATGTCCCAACCTCTTATGCCAAAGCATAGAGGAATCCTCATTTATAATACTTCGCTTAGCACCAATATTAGTGGTATGTAAGGCTATGAGACTTGTTTCAAAAACAGGATCTAATTCAAACTTAAATAAATTTTCAACCAAAATACCAGAACCAACAACTTTATTATCATGCAATAGTTCAAAAGAAACATCACGAAGATGAAACTGATAACCAATACGATTAAGTTTAGAAACAGAAACCAAGTTTCTAGAAAATGATGGAACATAAAAAGTGTTTTCCGAGAGCAAACAAAATCTAGAATTCAAAACAAGTTTATAAGTCCCAACAGCCTCCACATGTGAACTCATCTGATTTGCCGTATAGATGCTTTGTTCACTTCCTACTGGTTTCCGCATGTTTAGAAAGCCCTGCACATTATTAGCAATGTGAATTGTAGAACCTGAATCAATCCACCAAGTATTGCTAGCAACTTCAATGAAATTTGATTCAAAACAAGTTAAGGCAAAATTACCTTTCTTTTCGAGCCATTTCTTGTATTTAGGACAATCTCTCTTCATGTGTCTAGCCTTTTTGCAGAAAAAGCAATTTCCCTTCTTCCCATTCCGCTTCATGTGAGTAGTTTTGCAGATTCCAAGAATATCATTACCTCTTCTCCCATTTCCTTTATCACGAGTCACCATGTGAGCACTTTCAGGTGTCTCATGCTTCAATCTTTCCTCCTCTTGAACACACATGGTCAAAAGTTCATTGATTGACTATTTATCCTTATGTGTGTTGTAGGATATTTTGAAAGGATCATATTCTGCAGGAAAAGAATTGAGTATGAAATGCACAAGAAACGATTCAGAAATTTCTACTTCAAGGGACTTAAGTTTAGCAGCAGTATCCCTCATTTCCATGATGTGCTCACGCACACCCCGAATTTTGTCATGCTTCATGCTTGAAAGCTTTTTCATTAAGGTGCTGGCCAGCGACTTATCAGAGCTAACAAACTGCTCCTCAATAGCCTTCAAATAAGCTTTTACCTTATCACATTCGGGAATAGATCCCCTAATGCTCTTACTTATATGAGACTTAACAAGCATCAAACTTAAGTGATTAGATCGCTCCCACCGCTCATAGTTAGCCTTTTCTTCTTGAGCATTTCCTTCTGCGGGAATAGGTGGTTCATCTACACGTAGTGCCAAGTCCAATTCCATACACCCCAATGTCAAGAGAATTTATTCTTTCCAATCAGCATAATTATCACTAATCAACATAGGAATTCGAGACTCAAGAAAGGTATTAGTAGGAACAACTGCAATATAAGGATTACCAATATTAATGCTACGAATAAAAAATTAACAAGTAAATTCAAACTTTCCTATGGGCAGAGGTGCAAATCATGCATAGAATTTACAAACTTTATTTATGGACATAATTAAACATCATAATAAAATAAATCATACCTGTGGGCTTAGAAATATTTTATCATGATCTTTAGTCCATTTTATAATCTTGATTAACTATTACCTCCTTATGGAGCCAAGTAATAATTCTTTTTATCATGATCTTTAGTCCATTTTCTATATTTGTTATGACTTACAATGCTTGATCCATAATGATTATAACACTTTTTGTATTTGCATCTAGATTCTAGGTTGAGATACAAAGTATATATCCACAAGGCACACACCATTCAATGTACATGCATGAAATTTTAATTTTAGTAATACATGCAATAGTTTTTTAATTAGTAGTCTTAGGTAGGAGCTTTATGATAGTTATTGTCTACTACTATAATGATAATTAGTTCTTAGGAATTTGTTTGAGAAAAAAAAATACACACTTACATATGTTCATGAATTTTTTTGCAAATTTTTCATGTTTCTAAACTCAGCATTCGAACTGTAATTCAATTAACTAGTTTATTTAAAAACAAATTTATATAATTTGTTTAAAAAGATGTTGCGAATAAAATGTATATATTATATTAATTAGTTAATTTGCACCAATTGATTCATCTTAATGAATGTGGACTGATGGAGTGTAAATTATGATATATAATTGCAAACATAGAGGGATATAATTCAATACCATAAACTTAATTTTACAGGGTATTTACAATGCAGCAAATTTATCCCAATTGTTTTCCATATGTGCAGGGAGGATGTTTTAAGTAGAGAATGAAATAAACAATACCGGCCACCTTCCCATAAGTTCGATTGCAAGTCCTCTCGAACATAAGTTTTGAACTTGATAAATTATATAAATTAATAAGATAGGTAGAAAATCCTTAACGACAGAGATAGAGCATCTTTGCTGCGAATATCCAGTTCTAGATTAAGCCTTGGACCGTCGACATGAACCTTATAGTAGGCCTGCCATGATCGACACATGTCTTAATAGGCCGACCAAATAAGTCTAATATCTGTGCATTATGTCCACTTCTGAACGACGAACCCAGGATGGTCCAGGTCAACCCAACCGGCATCAAGCTCCAAGACCCGACCAGAATGAACTCGAATGGGTAGCGAACCGTTCATCATGTGCTTATTATGATCCAACAATGATCCTTGGTCATTCGACGCCATCGTGCCATACAAACCGAACATAACATAATCATAACGATCAGAACCCTAAATGGCCTGAACAATAAGAATCCAATGAGTCAGTCCTCAGACTTCTATATAAGTCAGCTTGACAACCTAAGTCAAATATGTTCTATCTTTTACTCAGACACTTAGGCTTGCCTACCGAGTATACTTGTAATCATTCTTCTGACTTACCTAGGTTCCCTTTCTGCTTTCTGATCTCTTCCGGCCTAGGACTCGATCAGTACCCGAACATCTGGCGTCCACCGTGGGGCTTAAGTAAAACTTTCCTACCCCACAACCAACTTCACCTTCACTACAGTTATCTTTCCAACTTCACTTTCACTGAAGTCATTTTTCCAACGAATCATGGCCACTAACGAAAGCAATGTCAGTAATAGAATCCATCAAGAGAGTCCTCAGCCCAACCCCATTGAGGTGCTGATGCAGGCCATCAGAGATATTCATAGCCGAATCAATCAAATAACTAACAGGGACCAGCCGCGTGCAGAGCCTGAGAGGGAGGCTAAAAAGAGGCCTAAAGAAAACTTTTTGAATAGAGAAGCTCGCTGACAGACAAGTTATCCCCCTCTAGTTGTTGACCATCCTTTCTCTGATTTTATAATGTCGATTCCCTTGTCGGAGAGTTTCTGACTTCCCACTATAGAGCTCTATAACGGGATGATCGACCCTTAATAGCATCTTACAATGTTCAATTCAATGATGTTATTGAACAGGGGAACTGGCCCAATAAAATGCAGATCTTTTCCAACGGCCCCGAAGAAATCAGCATTACTTTGGTTCTCGAGCCTCAAGGCAGGTTTGATTTACGATTTTTTAGAATTATCAGTTAAATTCATTAACCATTTTTCTACTAGCAGGACTCATCAAAAGACTTCGGCTAGCCTTATTAAATTGAAGCAAAGTCAAGACAAATTGCTAAAGGAGTTCATTAGGAGATTTGTTGAGGAGGCGGTTCAAATTAGGGATCTCAATCTCGCTGTGCCCCCGCATGCCATTATGGCTAGCCTACGACCAAGGCCCTTCACAGATTCTTTGGCCAGAAAACCATTTGCGAATCTAGATGATTTAAGAACTAGGTCCATAGGATATATTAACATGGAGGAGGCGACAACTGCAAGTGTCGTGACAGTGATCACGACAGGAGCGATGAAAAATAAATAAATTGTTGAGAAATGAAATAGAGTCGTCATCAATTTTATTTAAGTCAAGGAAAAATAGGAAAAAAAATTTATTTTGGGAAAACTAGTATTTTAAAAAAGATTAGATTCGAGAGTCGATTATGCATAAAAAAAGGTAGAAACTTAATTCCACAATACCCCTAATACATCTGTGTAAAAATGGTTACCTAGGTTAATTGTGCAAAAAAAATTGATAACCTTTAGAAATATTTGTTTTACCCTTTTTTAAAACATAGAAAAGAAATTAACAGATAAATTATGAAAAATTAATTTTGACTTAACAAAATAGAGATTCTGTTCCTACGTATCCTTGAGTGCAATGAGAAATTCAAAGCTACGTCATTTTTAGAAAAACAGTTTGGTTTGGTTGTTTTTTAATTTTGAAATGATTTTTGTTTTGAAAATTCATTTTATTTTATTTTTGTTTTTATGTTTAAAAAAAAAGGAATCATCAAATTATTACAACTTAAATGATTATAAAAGTTATAAGATTAACAAGCTGTCATAATTCAATTAATCTCATTTTATTATTCTTAAAAAGATTCAATCATTTTATTTTTTTATAAAAAATTATAAAATCAACAAATAAGAAAAGACAATGTTAGCAATGTGATAAAATAAATATGTTGACAAGTAACATAAGTATAAACACACAATAGGGTAAGCAAAACCTTAATAAAGCCAACAAGAAAAAACTAAGATGATTTTTTTTATCATCTTTATCTATTATCCCCTTTTTGTATAAATATATATATTATGATTTTCACTCTCTTTTTCTTTTATTATTATTTACTTATTTTATTTTCTAAAAATTACAGAAACAAATTAGCATTTTTTCTTTTCTTAAAACTAATTTCATTTTTCTAATAAAAAAATCCATCCCATTTCCATAAAAAAAAAAAAACTAACATTAGGTTACTAAGAGTGTGTTTGGAAAAGTTGAAAAAAATAAATTATCTTTGATAATTGATTATATGTATAATCGATTATTGTAAAAATTGATTATAATCAGAATATGTTTTTGTTTGCGTATGTTTGCTGAAAAGTGATTTTAAGATAATCTATTTCATTTAGATGGTGCAAAAAAAAAATATTTTTACATAGTAAATTATGAAAAAATATATAAAGCTATTTTGTTTATAATATTTGATAGAGAGTCATTTGGGTCATTATGGGAAATGCTTCTCTCATTAAATTATAGTTAAAAAATCCATCTAAAAATAATTTTTTTATTAAAAGCAGTCCATACTATGAGCTTGTGTTAAAATAATTTTTTTATGAAAATAATTTTTTTTACAAATTAATCTAGATACCCAAATATAACTAATTTTTTATAAAATAACTTTTTTTCAAAAAAATAGTTAAATAAAAAAAATTAATCTTTCCTAATAAACTTTAACAAAACACTCTCTTTTCAGCTCAATAACTTAAGTCCTAACTTAAGCCTAAACTAATAAATTCTACTCTTTTTTTAAAAAAAATTAAAAAAAGCTAATCCCTAAATCATCCTAAACCTATCAGGAACTTACACAACAACAAAAAATAAAAGGGCAACTCTATTCTGAACGCAAGGACAAGGAGGCTTGGGGTGACGGCGTGGCAGTTCGGACGACAACGGGAGAAAGTTCACCGGCGGTGGTGGTCCGTTCTGGGTGGTTATAGGTTCGGTTTATGTGTGGTGGGCATACAAGGCAGTGGTGTGTGGCGGCTCTGGATAGCGGGGCGTACGGCGACTCTGACGGCGATGAGGAATGGTGGTGGTGCGATACGGGTTTGTAGTTGATGCGTGAAATCTGCAAGTGTACGGTTGTGTCGTCAAGTAATAAAAAGATCGAATTCACAGGGACTGTGTCTATGAATACCAATTAATTAATTAATTCAATTAAATTAAACAAAAGGGAATATGATTGTTGATTTAGAAGAACGTAATAACAATGCAATTAAATAAAAATCAAAGTGTAAAATTTAGAATAAAAACAGCAAGTTATCAAGAAGGGATTTTTCAGATTCAAGAAAGCTTCCAAGATTGGGGTACCACAATGATACAAGATAAGTCCTAATTGACAACCCTTTTATTAAATCTGAAATTCAATTGAAGGTGAATTACCCTAAATTAGTTAATGTTCTTTCTCAAGATACAAAATCCGTGCCCAATTAAACCAATTCCTACTCTCATTGTAATTGAATTTAAATTGAACCCATTACGCTTTGTGATAATTCATTGAATCCTCGAAAGGCTAAAACTACTCTCGTGATTTAGACTTAAGTTCAATTCTTATGGTTCCAACACCTAGGTTCACCTCTCAGTACGTCCCTAAATGCCTATGAGATGCAAATAAGTGGCCAACAAATTCACATGAATAAGAGCAATAAGAATTGAATCAAAGAACATTCAAGATCAATAAAAGAGGAAACAACGTCAATTAATCATTATCAATGTATCAAAGGGCATTGCCCAATCCTAGAAACAAAGGAAACTACTTAGACATAGAGAAGAAAGAATCAGAAAACATGTTCAAGAACATCCAAACCCGTAACAATGGAGAAAGATGAATATCAAAAGCCAAGCCTCCAATTTTGCCTCCTCCCAAAACCTAATTGGAACTCAATTGGAACCCCTTTCATTCTATTCAGAACTCCTATTTATAATCTTAGGGTTTTAATTGACAAAAAGGCCCCAAAAGAAATAAGAGATAAAATAAAAAAAAAACTGCTGCGCACTGCGATCCGCGGCCGTGGATCATTCCACGGCCAGGCCGTGGATTTCTCTGCCATAGGCCAAGTTTGACTGCTGTTGATATCCACGGCCGTGGATAGTTCCACGGCCAGGCCATGGATCTCCCTGGAATTTCTCTTTTGCTTCTTTAAGTTGCCCCTCAATCCATGGCCGTGGTTTGATCCACGGGCAAGCCGTGAATCCCTCTGGAATGGCCTTTTTGCACCTTTATTGCTATCCATTAAGCTCCAACTTCAAACATGCAAGCATTCCATTCAATCCAAGGCCAATTCAACATCAATCCTGCATAAGAACACCAAAAACACCGCAGTTATCCGAACTAAGAGAAAAATAAACTAAAAGGGAAACTAAAATGCCTAAAATGCTCAAGAATGCATGCAAAATAAGAACAAAACATGATGTTATTTTACACACATCAAATCCCCCCAAGCTTAAGACTTTGCTTGTCCTCAAGCAAAAATTAAAGCCAAACCAAGAAGTGGGATCAAAAGAAAATAATGAATGAGGAACCCAAAAAAATAATATCCAAGCAATAGGCTAAGGCAAACAAAGAATCTGAGAGGTAATCAAAATCAAGTCCAATTAGAGGCTAAGTTCTCAGAAATCATGCATCCTCACTGATTGAATCAAGTTCACTCTACTAACCACACTCAAAGTGTTTAAGGGTGAAAACCATACGCTCAAAATCCATCAAAGAAAATGCAATTCCATATGCTTGATAAGAAACCAAATTTCCACTAATAATCAGCATGCATGCAAGAATCAAAAGGTCTTTCAAGGGTTGTAATGGGGCCATGGGAATGATGATAGGTAAGGTAGAGAAAGGAAGGTATGACAAGGGCTAACCAAATTTTTAATAAGCACCAGAAATACAATAGAACATAAATGGAGCAAAGGTAATTCATTTTTGTTTTCATTCAAAAACATAACTCCACAATTCCAAACATTTTTTTCTTTACTTTTCTTTCCTTTCTTTCTCTTAATCCTTTTTAACCTTTTATTTCATGATTTTCTCTCTTTTTTTTCACTTGAGAAAGGGAAAGGTAAAAAACATATGATTCTCAACACAACTTCACAACTTTCAAACCCCATTCGCTCCATTTAACATTCTAAATGATAATCAACAATGTTTCAGCATAGGTATCAAGAAAACAAGTATGCAATAGGCTCAAAATGGGCAACTAGAGGATGAAAGTGTAACAATTTCAGAAGGCAAGAAAAATACCTAAAATGCCTTAATCACATTCAAGCATGCAACCAAAAATTTTGCCTCAAAAAGGTTTCAAATCAAGTTCTAGAGCACAAGATCAATGAGGAATATCACTCAACACAAAGAATGGGAACAAAAATCATATAGTGCATAAGTCCCAAATAGGCTCAAAACTCACATTTAGAGGTTTAAAAATTCAATAAGAAGCACAAATTCAGAGAACATTATGCTAATTATCAACTATCAAAAGATCACCTCTACTATCAAATTAAAACAATGCCTGTAGCCTATCACAAGAATCAACAAATTGGGTTCCAAATCAATATCATCTCAAAATCCTCAAGAGAGGGGCACAAGTTCAACCAAAAACCCAAGAGATATGATGGTGTGAAAATGCAACATGAAAATGCAATGCAAAATAAGACATGAAAATGCATGAAACTAATGAAAATGAAAATAAGAAAATGAAAATGAAAATACCCCCCAAGCTTAGAACCTACATTGTCCCCAATGTAAAAATCTAAAACAAGCGAAGGGATCAAAGAAAAGAAAAGAACTCACTGCGGTGGTGGAAAAACTTCTGGTGTTCAATCCATGGCCATGGAATTTTTCATGAGCTGGGTGTGGAACCTTCTGACTTCACTCTCTTACTAATTTGAGCTTCAAAAAAAAGGTCAAACTTAAACAAAATCCATGAGATAAAGATCAAACAACAATCTAACACGCAAAATTAAAAGAAAAAGATGAAATAAAATAGAAAAATAAGAAAACATGGGTTGCCTCCCAAGAAGCGCTTGTTTAAAGTCATTAGCTTGACTTTGGTCTGGTTTCTGTGCTCAGGTGACGTCAACGGAGTAGTGCTCAGTCCCCACTCCTTCAAAGTATTTCACTCTCTGACCATTTATCATGAAAGGCTTATTACCTTCTTTCTTCACCTCAAGCATACCGTAAGATAAAACTCGAACAATCTCATATGGTCCAGACCATTTCGACCATAACTTACTAGGATAGAAACGTAGAAGTAAGTTATTAACAAGGACTTTATCCCCGATTTTAAATTCACGCTTCTCGTCACACTTGTCACTATGCTTCTTAGGTCCTTCCTTGTAGGGCATAGCATCAGTCACTGATTCCTGTATACCTGAAAGCACAACACTATCCACAACTTTAGTAGCATCAATGCGATTACATGAATTTAAGGAATTAGAATTTTTTTCAGAATTAAAAACATCAAAACCTACTTCCTCATCATTCAATCGCAAAGTCAATTTTCCTTCATGGACATCAATGATCGCCCGTCTAGTGGCAAGGAATGGGCGCCCAAGTATGATCGGCATTGTAGCATCAGCTTCCATATCAAACATAACAAAATCCACAGGCATATAAAATTTACCAACCTTAATGGGAACATCCTCCAAGATGCCTACGGGGTACTTGACTGACCGATCTGCCAATTGAAGAGAGATAGTTATGGGTTTCAGCTCACCCACTTCTAACTTTTTACACACAGAAAGGGGCATAACACTAACACTAGCTCCCAAATCACACAAAGCTTTATCAAAACTGGTATTCCCAATCAAGTAAGGAATAGAGAAGCTGCCATGATCTTTGAGTTTAGGAGGCAATTTATTTTGAATTAAAGCGCTACACTCCTCAGTTAACGCTACGGTCTCATACTCCTCTAGCTTTCTCTTATTAGACAAAATGTCCTTAAGAAATTTAGCATAGGTAGGCATTTGTTGCAATGCCTCAGTGAAGGGTACATTAATGTACAACTTCTTAAGGACCTCAAGAAACTTCCCAAACTACTTATCTAGCTTGGCCTTGGCCAATCTTTGAGGGAAGGGAACCGGGGGTTGGTAAGGTTCAGGGGGTATATACTTAGACACTTTCTCATTTGTTTCCTCCTCACCTAAGGACAGTGTCTTAGTCTCTTTTTCCTCAGTCCCCTCATCTTTGTCACTCTCCCCCTTACCCTTGGGATTCTCTAACTTCTCTCCACTCCTCAAACTCACAGCCTTACAATGTTAATTCCCTGGGTTTATTTCTAGTTGACCAGGAAACTTACCTTGTTGCCTATGTGAAGTGCTCGCTTGGTAGGCAATCTGGGTTTCCAACATCTTATTATGAATGGCCAAATTATCAACCTTAGCTGACAACTCTCTAATGGCCTCAGTAACAACTTGACCATGGTGCCTAAACTCTTCATTTTGCTTGGTTTGACTCTCTACAAAATTTTCAAGGAGAATTTCGAGTTTAGACTTTTGTACCTGGGGGAAACCAATAGAGGGTTGAGCACTACCTTGTGTCCGACTTGATTTTGATTGTTCCGATAGGAGAAGTTGGGATGAGACCTCC
The DNA here is from genome assembly GCA_029884595.1 of Ormosia semicastrata. Lineage (NCBI taxonomy): Eukaryota > Viridiplantae > Streptophyta > Magnoliopsida > Fabales > Fabaceae > Ormosia > Ormosia semicastrata. The sequence continues at coordinate 63,998,299 of JAQQTO010000062.1, forward strand.
AACCGGGATTGTAAGTCTGTGAATATGGATCATTGCACACCTTTGGTGGAATGTCATAGAAATTGTGGCAGGATTCCACTTGCTCCACCGGTGCACCATGTGAGGATCCTATTCCAACTTGGCATTCAACACCAATATGTCCCTATGCTCCACAAATCTCATAAAAATTATTAGAGGCACCTATGGCATTTACATGTGCTTTCTCAAGCATGTCAAAATGTTTATTCAAAGAATCAAACTTTGACATAATTAAATCAACATCATCTACCTCAAACTTACCTCCCGAGAGCTTTCTCGGGTTGTTACCTCTTTCATTGGCCCATTGGTGATGATTCGAAGCAACACTCTCAATAATCTTATAAGCCTCTGTGAGCCTTCTATTCATCAGAGCTCCACCAGCTGCGGAGTCAAGAGACACCTTCGACGAATATTCCAAACCATTGTAAAAGGTGTGGACAATCAACCACTTCTTTAGTCCAAGATGCGGGCAAGCTTCCAACGGCCCCCTGTATCTATCCTAAGCTTCTGATAATGATTCTCCGTCTCTTTGAACAAAGCTTGTTATTTGAGTTCTAAGATGTGCAGTCTTGGAAGGAGGAAAGAACGTATTCAAGAATGCTTGCTCCAATTGATTCCATATGGTTAATGTATCGGTGGGTACCGATTTCAACCAAGCTCTAGCCTTGTCCCTTAATGATAATGGAAACAATCGGAGGCGAATGGCATCAACTGAGGCACCTTCAATTTTGAGAGTCTCACAGAATTCTAAGAACATCTCCACATGATCATTTGGGTCCTCCGAGGGTAAACCTCCAAATTGGTTTTGCCTTATCATGGAAAGTAAGGCAGGAGGTATAGTGAAGTGCTTAGCTTCAATGTCTGGCCGAGCAATCCCAGATCGCAAATCCCGAGCATTAGGGGCTGCATACTCCTTTAAAGGTTTATTATCTTCAGCTGCTGTCATGACAAGTGTTGGTTCAGATATTTCCCTTACTCTTTGCCTTTGTTGTCTTCTCCTTCTACATAAAGTTCTTTCAATTTCTGGATCTGCTTCAACAAGAGTCCCAGAACGTCTAGTACTTTGCATAAACCAGAGAAATTACCTGCAGAGAGTCAAAGAGAAAACAAGAACGTAATAATATGGTAAAAATAAAAAGGTTTAAAATAATTAAATAAAAAATTAAAATGATATTCAAGAAAAACACAGTCCCCGGCAACGGCGCCAAAAACTTGATGCGTGAAATCCGCAAGTGTACGGTTTCGTCGTCAAGTAATAAAAAGATCGAATCCACAGGGACTGTGTCTATGAATACCAATTAATTAATTAATTCAATTAAATTAAACAAAAGGGAATATGATAGTTGATTTAGAATAACGTAGTAATAATGCAATTAAATAAAAATCAAAGTGTAAAATTTAGAATAAAAACAGCAAGTTATCAAGAAGGAGTTTTTCAGATTCAAGAAAGCTTCCAAGATTGGGGTACCACAATGATACAAGATAAGTCCTAATTGACAACCCTTTTATTAAATCTAAAATTCAATTGAAGGTGAATTACCCTAAATTAGTTAATGTTCTTTCTCAAGATACAAAATCTGTGCCCAATTAAACCAATTCCCACTCTCGTTGTAATTGAATTTAAATTGAACCCATTATGCTTTGTGGTAATTCATTGAATCCTTGAAAGGCTAAAACTACTCTCGTGATTTAGACTTAAGTTCAATTCTTATGGTTCCAACACCTAGGTTCACATCTCAGTACGTCCCTAAATGCCTATGAGATGCAAATAAGTGGCCAGGAAATTCACATGAATAAGAGCAATAAGAATTGAATCAAAGAACATTCAAGATCAATAAAAGGGGAAACAACGTTAATTAATCATTATCAATGTATCAAAGGACATTGACCAATCCTAGAAACAAAGGAAACTACTCAGACATAGAGAAGAAAGAATCAGAAAACATGTTCAAGAACATCCAAACCCGTAACAATGGAGAAAGATGAAGATCAAAAGCCAAGCCTCCAATTTTGCCTCCTCCTAAAACCTAATTGGAACTCAATTGGAACCCCTTTCATTCTATTCAGAACCCCTATTTATAATCTTAGGGTTTTAATTGACAAAAAGGCCCCAAAAGAAATAAGAGATAAAATAAAAAAAAACTGCTGCGCACTGCGATCCACGGCCGTGGATTTCTCTGCCATAGGCCAAGTTTATCTGCTGTTGATATCCACGGCCGTGGATAGTTCCACGGCCAGGCCGTGGATCTCCCTGGAATTTCTCTTTTGCTTCTTTAAGTTGCCCCTCAATCCATGGCCGTGGTTTGATCCACGGGCAGGCCGTGGATCCCTCTGGAATGGCCTTTTTGCACCTTTATTGCTATCCATTAAGCTCCAACTTCAAACATGCTAGCATTCCATTCAATCCAAGGCCAATTCAACATCAATCCTGCACAAGAACACCAAAAACACCGCAGTTATCCGAACTAAGAGAAAAATAAACTAAAAGGGAAACTAAAATGCCTAAAATGCTTAAGAATGCATGCAAAATAAGAACAAAACATGATGTTGTTTTACACACATCAGTAGTAGGGGTGTAAGTGGGTGGTTTGGTTCGGGTTTTGGGGAAAAATAAATCTGAACCAATCAAAATCAATTGGTTCAGTTTAGTTCGATTTTCTTATTTTTTGATTGCTAAATCCGAACCAAACCGAATCGACCATTTATGGATTGGTTTGGTTCGGGTGATCGGGTTGACCATTAATTTTTTTAACACATCCTAATTTTGTATGATTCAAATTTTATGAGATGTCTATGAAGAGATATCCTAATTCATGCCTTCAATTTTGAATGTTAAAAAGGGTATGTCATACATACCACATTGCATAGAAGGTCGTTGCTTTAAGTCTTTGTTTTGGAGGCAGTCCCTTCAAAGCTTGACATGCAAAATTCTATAACTCTTTAGGTATTGTTCCAATAAGATTGTTGTCGTGCAAAATTCTACAAACATAAGAACCAGATATTAGCTTCAACCATGATATTCAGAACTAAGACACATGGTAATAACAATGATTAAACAAAAAGTGATTCAGGATGACACATATACAGTTCTTGCAAGTAGGTGATTTGCCCCAATTTTGGTGCAAGAAATCCCCTTAATGATGATCCTAAGATGTTTTTGCAAGATTAAAAAGACTATGTGAAGGAAAAGCAATTATACGATCTTGAATATGAAATTTTAAAGAACTAAATCTAAACTTAAAAAGAGAGAAATAAGGGACATTGAATAAGGTGGCAGTTCATTAAGTTAATTCAGTTCAAACAATTAAACATCCCATTCCATTTCAAAAGCATGTAACACCCCTCCACAAGAGGTGATATCAATAGTCAGTACAAACATAATAATGGGTATCACTCAAAGTCAATCCAAACTCAATCTAAAAAAAAAAACATCAAACATGAATCATTAAACATGATTCATCAAATCCAATTTATCTTTCAACTTCATCTACATCCTGCAATAAGGACAAACAAAATGTTAGAATTTGTGTATACTAGATTTTAACAATCAATCATAATTAATATACTTATATATATTACCTTAAAAGCTTGAAAGACTAGCAAGACTTCTTTGTCAAGTGAAGCATCAAGATTACTCATCATGGGTCAAGTTGTGATCTTCAATATATTAAATGAATAAATAAATGTTACATTATAAACAAAAAATATAAGTACTAAGTACTAGCAATTAATAAATTGAGTAAGATAATAGAAATGTAACCTCAAATTGTCAAAATCCTGATTGAAGCCCCACTTCAAGATTTGAAGATAATCCAGACAACTCTAAAAATTCAAACATAAACATAAAAGGTAAACAAGATTAATTAGTAACAATAGTAAATATAACAACAAATAAAAAACTTGAGAATTAAAATTAAGTTTCCATACCTGATTCAACCTTCTCCACTTCTTCCATTTCATCACGTAGTTCAAGATTCTTTTTAGGAATCTTGATCCAATTCTAAGTACAAATCAATGCCTCAACAGTGGTGGGATACAAGGAACTGCGAAATAGGTCAAGAACTCGACCTCTAGTGCTGAATGCAGACTCAGATGATACAGTAGACACTGGAATAGCCAAGATATCCCTAGTCATATGAGAAAGAACATAATATTTCATTGATTTGCCTTTCCACCATTTCAAAATGTCAAATCCAGGAGTATTGTCCTCAACATCATCCTCTTTGTATCTTTCTAACTCATTCCTTTTCACCTCACCTTGCTTTCTCCTCACTTTCAATCTAAATTCATCTTCCCAACCCTCATCATCATCATCAAAACCATCATCAATAGCATGAAATTGTGAGGCAACATTTGAGGTCAATCTACTAGAATCACCAATATCAAGGGGAATGGGATGCAATGACAGATAATGGTCAAACAACTTATCAATCAAACCCTTCAATCTTTCCACCATCTCCTTGCACTTATCCGAACCATCACCATACATCTTATTAAAACTAAACTCAATATATTCAAGTTTATAACGTGGATCAAGAAACACAGCCACAAACAAAAGAAAGTTTATACTCCCACTATTTTCCCAATATTTGTCAAACTTGACTTTAATATTTGTTGTCATTCTTTGTAGCCCTACATCATTGTTTTTCCTCCACTTACTTAGGGTCTTTTGAATGTCACATAACTTGTGAAAAAAAACATTAGATGTAACATGCAATGACCCCGAAAAAGAAAGAGTTACATCATAGAATATTTTCAAAAGCTTGACACAACTACGTGCACGACTCTAATCATCCCTAGTAGGAGGTCCTCCTACATTGTCAAGGGCTAACAAAAATACATTATCTGCATCTTCTAGGCGATAAAATGCCTTTTCATATTTTTCAACAACATCTAACATGAAATACGTGGAATTCCACCTGGTTGGCACATCAAGGGTTAACATTGCCTTACTAGTTATACTAGCCTCTTGGACACACATCTTAAAAGTAGAAAATCTAGCTAGAGATAACCTAACAAACTTGCATGCAGCCCTTATCCTTTCAATTGAAACATCAATTTCCTTCAAGCCATCACTAACAATTAAGTTCAAGATGTGAGCACAACATCTCATATGCATGAACCCTCCATTTAATAAAGAAGTACCATTCCAATCACTCATTCTTCTAAGCAAATATGCAATTGCAGTACTGTTAGCACTTGCATTGTCAACAGCCACACAACAAATCTTTGAAATCCCCTATTCTTTCATGCATTTCTCTAAGGCATTTCCTATGGTTTCACCTTTGTGGTCAGCTATCAAACCAAAACTTAATATTTTCTTATTCAATTCCCACCCATCATTAATGTAGTGAGCAGTTACACACATATAATTCAAGTTTTGGATTGAAGTCCAAGTATCAGTGGTAAGTGAAACCATTTGGTGATTTCCAGACAATATGCACTTCAACCTCTCTTTCTCCATTTGAAACAATTGTATGCAATCTTTAGCAAGAGTGACACGAGAAGGAATATTAAATCTCGGTTGAGCCTCACTCATCAAATCTCTAAATCCTTGGTTTTCAACAAATTTAAAAGGAAGCTCATCAACAATTATCATCCTAGTAAGTGCATATCGAGTTACCTCTTGATTAAATTCAACAAGTTTCATGCTAACACTATCAAGATCATCCTCACATTGTTTTCCAATACTAATTGTTTTTTGCCTTTTATCAAATACCCTATGTGGATTTTTCACACAAATCTTCAAATGCTTTAGCATGTTTGAGGTCCCATGACTAGTACTATTGCATGCATATTATTTATTACAATAGTTACAAGTAGCCTTATCATTTACTTTCTTGAAATGAGCCCAAGCATTAAAAGGGAGTCTACTAGGTTTCCTTTTCAATACCTCTTGTTGTGATGGGGGGTATCTTGTCCATGTGATGACGTTTCTTGTCCTTGTGTTGGAGCTTGCGTTGGAACCTCTCTTAGTTGCATGTCACAAGTTGGTGTTGGAGTGGTAGCACTCCCAACTTGAGTTTCACTACCACCAGTGCTTGGAGTCCCACTAGTTCCAAATGGATCACTTGCCATTTGTTAGTGTCAAGTAACCTGCAAAAAAGACAAAAATATAACTATTAGTTAAATATATTCCTTAATCAGCACTTGTTTATTGTCTATAATTAAATGGGGAGACTGTTATTAACAAGATACTCTAATGATTGAGTATTGAAGAAAATCTATGATCAAATTTTACTAAGAGGAAGCAACTAGTAAGCTTAACGTTCAGCATTGTGTTAAGATTGTTGTATGTGATGTTAGTATCAAATGATTAGCATGTTGATGTGGATATTAATGATTGATGTGTAGTTTCAAATACTTTAATTTCTTAGCATTTGGTTAAGTATGTGATGTACCAATATACTAAATTACTAATGTAAAAAATTGTGCGCCTATTAGTTAATTTTTACCATATGCTAAATTACTAATGTAAAAGCTGCATTCATGATTCATCCAGTAGCAACCTAAAACTGATCAAGTTCCACATCTTTTTAGTCTTTACCTTACCTTCAAATTACCCACAACAAAAAAAAAAAGGTAGAAAAACAATATCTAAATTCTAAACAACAAAAGCAGAACATACTAGTGAACTCACATAATTTTACTTAAGAGACCAAATTAGTCTTCAACGTCAGAAGTATAAAACATAACTATCTATCTAAGGTTGTGGTAGTGATGGCATTGTCTTAGCCTTCTTCTTGTTCTCCGAAACGGCCTTGGAAAAAGCCTCCACAATTCGGTGTTGGGACTCGAGAATCATCTCGGTGTGCTTCATTTCCATCTCCATTCACATACTCTCAACCTCCCTGGCCATCTCCATCTTCATCTGCTCCATCCTCACAAACCCATCTCCCAACACCTTAATCGCACACACCATCTCCTCCACCGAGTCTCTCTCCCTCTTCCCCTTCTTCAACACCCTTGTCCCATAACTCGCAGAGACCCATCAACCCCACCATCAACAGAGAACCAAATCAAAACCCAAAACAAGAAGAAAGAGGCAGAGAGTTGGGGTGAAGGAGTTAAAGACTTACCGGCGAGGGAGAGACAGGCGAATGATGCAGTGAGGCCGAGCGACGCGGTGCGGCGAGGGAGAGACAGGCAAATGACGTGGTGAGGCCGAGCGACGCGAAGAGGGAGACAAGCAAGGGCAATAGGCTACGGAGACAGGCCGAGCTACGCGGCGAGGGAGACAAGCGACAGCGAGCGGTGACAGCGCAGCAAGAGGAATAGTTAGGGTTGGATTTGGGAAGGAAAATTTGGAAGGGAATGAAGAAATGAAATATCTGAAGAATGAAATAATCAGTAATGAACGAAGTAATTTAGAAAATGGAATAAGGAGTTTAAAAAAATGGTTTGGTTCGGTTCGGTTCACGGGTTTAAAACTCAGAACCCGTGAACCGAACCAATTGAGCATCAATTGGTTTGGATTTTATCCAAACCATTAAGTATACTTGAACCAAACCAAACCAAACTAATCGGTTCGGTTCGGTTCGGTCGGGTTGATCGGATTGCCCGAACCAATTTACACCCCTAGTTTGTAGGGGTTTAGTGGTCGGTTGATGATGGTAGTTCTGGTTGGCAGATCTAGTGGGTTTGGGTGTTTTCTGGTGACGGGTGAACGACGACCCGGCGGTTCGTGGTGGGTCATTTGGGTGGCAGTTTACGCGGTTCCATGGAGGGCTCGGATTTGTACCATATCCGGGTTATGGTGATTGGTTTTTGGACGGAGATGATGGAGTTGGGTGAAGCATAGGTGGGATGTAGTAGGCTCAGGGATTGCTGGCAACGGAAATGAAGAAGAGTGGTGCAGATGGGATGCCAGAAATCTTTAGCGGCCGGCCATGTGTTACCAAGTGGCCTCAATACTCAAGAGGGAGAGTGAATTGAGTAGTTAAAAATAAGTTCACAAATCTTTCGCAAATCGTTTGACAATCAATTTTCGTTGAAGCTATTGAATGATCAGAGATAATTGAATAGATGAGTTAGGCACTTTTACTAATGAACGTAATAGCCAAGGAGACAATATCCAAATAAAACAATGAAACAGTGCACAAAGATAAATAGAGGAGAGTTTAGAGAAACAAACACGGTCGTTTATCCTGGTTCAATCACTACTCCACTTGTGATCTACGTCCAGTCCCCAAGCAACACCTTGAGATTTTTCACTATATCTTCAAGCTTCAATGGGTGCTTGAAAAACCACTACAACCTTGAGCACTCAACAAGTATGGGATACCTCACCCAAAAGCTTGAGCCTCTAATTTCCAAGGGATACCTCACCCTTACAATACTTGAGGATACCTCACCCTCACTAATCAGAATGTATAAGATTGAAATAGAAGAAGCTCTCTCTAGAGCAAGTGTTTACAAATTGAAGCTCTAATATGCTCTCAAAGATTTTTCACGTTTTTAGTCAGAAAACAGAGCAAGAAATGATTTTAAAGATTGATTCACGTTTTGAAGTATGATGATCAGTTTTTGGTTCAAGGTCAGTCAATAGTAAACAAAGACCCAACTTGGGTATTTATAAGTTTCTCAATTAATAGAGCCGTTGGAGGTAGTTGGGCATGCATTTAATGCATTTAATATAGCCGTTGGACGTTGTCAGGATGCGTGTAATCGATTACATATCTCAGGTAATCGATTACATTATTGTTCCAACGTTTTCTGAACTTTCTGGGCTCTGTGTAATCGATTACATTATTGAGGTAATCGATTACATGGCTTCTGACTTTGCTTGTAATCGATTACAATGCTCATGTAATCGATTACATGACTTCTGACTTGCTGTGTAATCGATTACAATATTCATGTAATCGATTACATGGCTCGTCGAACGTGTTGTTTGAGTTTCTGGGTTTTGTGTAATCGATTACATTCTTGGTGTAATCGATTACATTATTGTTCCAACGTTTTCTGAACTTTCTGGGCTTTGTGTAATCGATTACATATATTGTGTAATCGATTACATGACCTCTGACTTGCTTGTAATCGATTACATTGTTCATGTAATCGATTACATGCTTTCTGTTTGATGTGTAATCGATTACATCATCTATGTAATCGATTACATTGGCCTTTGAACACATTTTTCAAGTCTAATAACGCTTGTAAGTCATTTCCAACACCTCAAGATGCTTGATTAAACATAAATCCTTTTAAGAGTGTTAGATTTAAAGTTGAAACTCAAGTTTTATTGAAAGCCATGTTTAACTTTGAAATTTCCCATTTATTTTGAAATCACATATTGAAAAACCATTTGAGAAATCTTGAGAGCATTTAACATTAATTTCCTAAGTCTAAATAACTAATTAAACCTTCTATCTTCTTTCTTTGATCTTGATTTTTCCTTTTGTGCTTGATCTTCTCTTTTGCTTTTGTTATCATCAAAAACCTTTCGACATACCTTAGAGACATAAGCATTCACATTCTCCCCCTTTTTGATGATGACAAACTGATCATAGGAAAAAGAAAGAATTTTTGCATTTGTATATAATAGTCATTTAGGTACAATCTTTGCATGATATTGGGTTAGATTTTGCATATGAAAAGCTTAATAACTTAAGAGGTCAATAACTCCCCGTACTCATGCAACCTTTAATTTCTCATGCAACCATTAATTACATTTCATTTTTCCTTATTTTCTCCCGTTGGCATTATCAAAAAGACATAAGCATTTAAGAAAAAAAATGGACAAACATGACAGCCTATATTTCATGATTCCCAATTGTTTGCCATAACAGAAAAGCCACAAAGATCAGTTCAATCAATATTCCAATAACCAACCATTCAAAGTGAAAACAAGTTCATGTATTAATAATCAGCATGTACAAATAAACATTTCACAACCAGTAGGCAATAATCAAAAGATAACTATAAAGGTATACCAATTTTATATAATCAAAGTCAAAACAAAACAAGTACAAGGTGGTCATCAATACAAGAAAAAAAAATATCAAGGCGTAAGGCCATGATCACTATCAGTGTCCTCGCTGTCACAAAAGACTTCACCCTCGGATCCGCAGCAGAGTCTCCTAGATCAATGTCATCATCGTTGGGCATAAGATCGTCGTCAGAGTCCAAAAGCTCCTCATCATCAGCAGGAACTCCGGATGGACCGGCGAAGGATATGGGATCCTGAGGGGCAGAGGATGTGGGGGTGTGCGGCAGCGGGACTCACAGAACAGGAGGTCCACGTAAGAGGGATCGAATGGAGGCAAGCTCTGGTCCGAGTAGTCCATCCTCGGCTCAAGATGGTCGATCTTTTGCTCTATATGATCCATGCGTGTGTTTACGTTGGCGCTCGGGTTGCGCATCTCTTGGAGCGAGAAGATCAAGAGAAGCGGGAGCAGGGAGAGGCGGTGGCATGCGAGCCTCCTCATCATCACTATCCGGAGCGTGATGGATATGGCCAAATGTGCCATGAGTAATGTAATGCCACCTATCCTCCATCTTGTAGAGTGAAGCTTCTTGAGTATGCACCCAATTGATTGGGGTCCCTTTGGTGGTGTCCTTGGACTCTTCGGTCGGCGAAATGCGACAAGACTCAAGGATTGTGGTGACCAACATGGCGAAAGGGAGAGCAGAGTTCTTCTTTTTCTTGATGTCCAAGATATGCTCTAGAATGTAGTATCCCCAGTTTATTGGGTGCCCTGTGGTCATTGCCCATAACGCCACTACATCATCCTTGAGGACTTGGGAGTAATTCCCTCCTCTGGGAATCAATCCACGAACCAAGAGGTAGTGGAGGACCCTGTTTTCCATAGTGAGGCCGGTGGCCATTATTCTACGTCTAGGATCACCTGGGGAGGTGGTAGCCAGTCCTAATCAAGGAGAGAAGAGCGGCCTTATGCTCAAACTCATGCCCCCAGACTTTGGCATTTCCACAGAACTGAGCTCCATCAGGAGTGAGCTTGGTAAGCCTATACCACTCTGCCATGGTTAACCTGATTTGTTGCTTTTTCACTTCAGAGATGATGCAATTATCTTCAACCTTCAGGTTAGCATAAAAGACTCGGACTAGGTTAGGGTAGATGGCCTTCTCTATGCTCAGGAATCCCAGCAAGCCTAAGTTTTCTATTGTCCTAAAGCTCTCCAAAGGTTCACTCTCGCAAAAGGTGATGGGAAGATACCTGGGAGAGATGATTTTGCGAAGCTGGAAGTTCTTTCGGAACAACTCAGCTTTCTTCACGGTGGAGAAGTGCCTCGTGAGGTCCAGGCCAGAAATATTGCGTGAAGAGCCACCTGAGGAACCTCCAACAGCAGCCCCTGTTCTTGGGCGCTTCGAGCGATGAGAGGATTCACCATTGATGAGAAGGAGAAGCAAGGGTTGAGTGGTAAATGGTTGGGGATGAGTGAGGAGAGAGAGAGGGACGAAATTAGGTCGAGAAAAGTGGAGAGGGTGTTCGTGAGAGAAGATGGGGAGATTTGGATGAGGGATGTGAGGGGATTTGATCGGTGGGTTATGTGGAGAGGGATTTCGAGATCGAGAGAGGCGAAATGACCGGTTTTGATGGAGATTTGAGTGAGAAAAGAGAGATTTGGAGATTTGAGGTGCGTGGGAGCGAAGGAGAGAACGAGGAAGATGAACAGGCCAAACAGAAATGACCTCTACGTGCGTCAGAGCCTTTTAAAAACCCTGTGTAATCGATTACATTGAGTGTGTAATCGATTACATGCATTCAGTGGGTATGTAATCGATTACATTTTTAGTGTAATCGATTACATGCTCTCGGGAACCTTGTAATTGATTACATAGATGATGTAATCGATTACGTGAGTTCGAGTTGGTTGTAATCGATTACAAAATGTGTGTAATCGATTACATGCGTGACAAAACCTGTGTAATCGATTACAAAGGCATTGTAATCGATTACCAGCACTCCTTAACTCAGATTTTGCATTCCAAACAGCATATAATCAATTTTAATCCATCCAAAACAGTTTTAAAGCAACTTAAATCAATTCAAATCATCATGCAAGCATATAGACTAATCATATTATGATTCAACTCATATAATTGATCAAAATTATCATTTTTACCAAGAATTTCACCCTTTTTGGTGAAATTTGAGGTTGTTGAATTTTTTGTCAAAGTTGGACATGAGGGAGCACCTGCAAAATAATTTAGGGGAAACCTCCGACGCTCAAGTTAGTATGGGATTCAAAATATATAATGAAAATTCAGAGATTGTGCAGCAATGTGGCATAATTATGTAGAAAAACGCAAGCTTAGGCTTTTGTTTTAGGATGATGCAGTAAATATTTAATTTATGCATGAATGGTCCAATATACCCAGTTCATTTCTAATGTAGAAAAATGCTTCTTTTGCAAGGGGTTTGGTGAAAATATCAGCTAATTGCTTAGTTGTTTCAACAAATTCAAGTATGCAATCACCCTTTTGAACATGATCTCTAATGAAATGATGTCTTATTTCAATATGCTTAGTTCTAGAATGCAAAATGGGATTTTTTGACAAGTTAATTGCACTAGTATTATCACATTTTATGGGAATGTGATCAAGCTCAAGACCATAGTCCAAGAGTTCTTTGTTTCATCCAAAGGACTTGAGCACAAAGAACTCCCACCGCAACATATTCAGCTTCGGTGTGGACAATGCCACACTATTTTGTTTCTTGCTGTGCCAAGAAACTAGTGAGCTTCCAAGCAAGTGGCATGTCCCACTAGTGCTTTTTCGATCCATTTTGCAACCAGGAAAATCAGAATCGGAGTACCCAATAAGACTACATGAGGCACCCTTAGGGTACCATAAACCCATTTGTGATGTGCCTATTAGATATTTCATTATTCTCTTAACAGCACTTAGGTGTGATTCCTTAGGATTAGCTTGATATCTAGCACACATGCATACACTAAACATTATATCAGGCCTACTTGCAGTGAGATAAAGAGTGAGCCAATCATACCTCTATATTTTGTAATTTCTACCGATTTACCTCCTTCATCCTTGTCCAAATAGCAAGAGGTGCCCATAGGAGTAGCCATATGCTTGGCATTGTCCATTCCAAACTTTTTGAGCAGCTCCTTGCAATACTTGGATTGGCTTATAAATGTTCCTTCTCTTGTTTGCTTGATTTGTAGACCAAGGAAGAAGTTGAGCTCACCCATCATGGACATCTCAAACTCACTTTGCATAATATTTGAAAATCCTTTACAAAGAGAGTTGTTAGTAGCTCCAAATATAATGTCATCCACATAGATTTGAACTAGAAGAATGTCATGCATTTTGTGTTTTATGAAAAGAGTGGTGTCAACTTTGCCTCTAGAAAAGCCTTTTTCTAAAAGAAATTTGCTCAACCTTTCATACCAAGCTCTAGGAGCTTGTTTCAAGCCATACAAAGCCTTTTTCAATTTAAAAACATGGTTGGGCATTTCAAAGTCCTCAAAACCAGGAGGTTGTTCTACATACACCTCTTCTTGTATAAAACCATTTAAAAAGCACTTTTGACATCCATTTGATAGAGTTTGAAATCCATGATGCAAGCATATGCAAGTAGCATTCTAATGGCCTCTAATCTAGCTACGGGAGCATAAGTTTCTTCATAATCTATGCCTTCTTCTTGATTATATCCCTTAGCTACAAGCCTAGCTTTATTTCTTATTATTAAACCCGTTTCATCAAGTTTGTTCCTAAAGACCCATTTGGTGCCAATTATAGGATGATCATTGGGCCTTGGAACTAATTCCCAAACTTGATTCCTCTCAAATTGGTTTAGTTCTTCTTGCATGGCCAAGATCCAATGCTCATCATTAATGGCCTCATTTATGTCTTTAGGTTCAACTTGAGAGACAAAGGCTAGATGATTACATGCATCTCTAAGTGAGTTTCGAGTGATTACCCCTTTTGATACATCACCTATCACCTTGTCAAGAGGATGATACCTTGAAGTCCTCCATTCCTTGGGTAGATCCAAGATTTTAGAATCTTCTTGCCATGAGTGATCAAGGAGTCTCTCTTCTTTCTTCTTGGACTCTATCTCTTGATTTTCCAAGTGCGTCTTTGCCAAGATTTCTGCAACATCATCAACAAGTTCCTTTCTCACTCATTTGGGTTAGTTTCATCAAATGCAACATGTATGGATTCTTCTATGGTCATAGTTCGTTTATTATAGACTCTAAAGGCCTTGCTATGAATAGAATAACCAATGAATATTCCCTCATCGATTTTGCATCAAACTTCCCAAGTTATCCTTTCCATTATTCAAAACAAAGCATTTACATCCAAAAACATGAAAATGTGACACATTAGGTTTCCTTCCTTTGTACAATTCATATGGGGTTTTCTTTAAAATTGGCCTTATTAGGGCTCTATTCATAACATAACAAGCGGTGTTAACCGCATCCGCCCAAAAGTACTTAGGAAGATTGGCCTCATTGAGCATAGTTCTTGCCATTTCTTCTAAAGATCAATTTTTCCTTTCTACAACACCATTTTGTTGTGGTGTTCTAGGGGCAGAAAAATTATGCTCAATGCCATGTTCATCACAAAAAGTTTCAAATTCATGATTTTCAAATTCACCACCATGATCACTTCTTATGGATGCAATACAAAAACTTTTTTCGTTTTGGATAACTTTGGCAAGTTTTCTAAATGATTGAAAAGCATCATTTTTGTGAGCTAAGAATAATGTCCATGTAAATCTAGAAAAATCATCCACAATCACTAATGCATAGTAATTCCCACCAAAGCTCATAGTTCTAGAGGGTCCAAAAAGATCCATGTGCAAAAGTTGTAAAGGTCTAGAAGTTGAAACTATGTTTTTAGCTTTGAAAGAGACCTTTACTTGTTTTCCCTTTTGACATGCATTACAAAGTCTGTCTTTTTCAAATTTGAGCTTTGGAAGACTAATTACTAGTTCTTTAGAAACTAATTTGTTTAAGTGATCCATGTGAATGTGAGCAATTCTTCTATGCCATAACCATGAATCATTTTCTCTACTCATAAAGCATTTAGCATCATTTGAGGAAATGTCATCAAGACTAATCATATATATGTTATTGACCCTATGACCAACAAACTTAACTTGCTTATCATATTTTCCCTCAATTATACAACAAGAGGAATCAAATATAACTCTATTTCCTTTATCACACAATTGACTAATACTAAGCAAATTATGTTTAAGTCCTTCAACAAGTAAGACATTATCAATAGATGATGAAGGGATCTTACCAACTTTGCCAATTCCAAGAATCTTCCCTTTGTTGTTGTCACCATATGTGACATGACCATGTTTCTTGTGTGTAAGGGAGGAGAACTTGGAGCCATCACCGGTCATGTGCTTGGAGCAACCACTATCAAGATACCAACTTGAGCTCTTGGTCTTCAAGCACACCTACAACTCACATTCAAGATTTAACTTTTGGTACCCAAATTGTTTTGGGTCCTTGTGTGTTAGAATTAGGTATGGTGCCTTTAGGGACCCAAACCCTTTGATTCCAACCTTGGTGTTTATGTTCTTTCTAACATTGCAAGTGGATGCACTATGCCCTTTCCTACCACAATGAAAACATTTAACAAAGGGGCTACTTGAAGTTTTTGAGGAAACAAAGAAGTTCTTATAAGATTTTTGATGGTTGTTTGGATTAAATCCTAAACCGACTTTTTGGAAAACACATTTTTGTCTCCCTAACAACACATTCAAGTTGTCTCTTCCAAAAGTGAATTTTGCAAGAGTGTTGTTCAAGTCTTCAATTTCTTTTTCAAAAGCTTTGCATGATAAACAAGGTAATGATATGGATGTATTATCATGTGAGGAACAAATCATGCATGATGAATTAGCATCTATGAGTCCTAAAGTCTCATTTTCAATTTTAAGTTCATTTATCTCCTTGGTTAAAGTAGAAACTTTCTTTGTCAATAGGGAGATTGTTTTATTGGAAGACAAAATCATTTTTGTGAGCCTCAAAGATTCATCATGCAATTCTTGAAAGGCATCTTGCAATTCATCATAAGAAGGTGGAGGTTCTAGGTTAGAAGAGGTTACCTCGGTATCGCTTTCTCCACTTTCTTCTCCTTGAGCCATGAGGCAAAGATGGGCTTCCTCATTTTTTGAATCATCGGAAGAGCTTAAGTCATTGTCCTCCCAAGCTATATATGCTCTTCTTCCTTTCTTTTCCTTGGAGGGTATTTTCTCAAACTTCTCCGTCTTCTTGAGATATATAGGACACTCCATTTTCATGTGCCCCGGTTTTCCGCATTCATAGCATTTTAGAGGAGTGGAGGATCCTTCTCCTTTGTGATATGCTTTCTTTTGAGGAAACGGTGGTCTTCTTTGAAATCTCTTTTTCTTCAAGAATCTTCCGAATTTTCTCACAAGGAGACTAAGATTCTCCTCACTTAGCTCAATATTTTCAGCATCCTCTTCACCATCTTCATCATCATCTTCAAGTATGGGAGAGGTGGCCTTGAGTGCAATTCCCTTCTTCTTTTTGTCATGTTCTTCATTTTGATTGAGCCTACTTAGTTCCAGCTCATGCTCTTGAAGTTTTTCGAATAGGGTGGCTAGAGACATGGTTGATAAATCTCTTGATTCCGCAATCGCCGTTACCTTGGGTTGCCAATTCCTCGCTTAGACATCTCAAGACTTTGTTAATAAGATCCTCATTAGGAAATGTCTTTCCCAATGAGATGAGATGATTAACAATATGAGTAAATCTCTTTGCATATCTTGAATACTCTCACCTTGATTCATTCTAAACAATTCATATTCATGAGTAAGAGTGTTTATTTGAGATCTTTTTACCTCACTAGTACCTTCATGAGTTACTTGTAGGGTATCCCACATTTCTTTTGCGGTCTTACAATTTGACACCCTAAAGAATTCATCATACCCCAAAGATGTGGTGATGATGTTCTTGGCTCTCAAATTATATTGAACCTTCTTTTTATCATCATCGGTCCAATCACTTCTAGGTGTATTAATTGTCACACCATCCTTAGTTTGTGTAGGGACAAAAGCACCATTTTCAACTGCGTCCCACACATCTAAGTCAATAGCTTCAATAAAAATTTTCATCCTTTCTTTCCAATAGGCATAACCATCCCCATTGAAATAAGGAGGTCTATTTATAGAAGAACCTTCATTTGAAAAACCATTTGAAGCCATCACTTCTCTTGAAGCTACTAAGCTCTTTATACAAGAGTCTAGCTCTGATACCACTTGTTACCAAGTGGCCTCAATACTCAAGAGGGGGGGTGAATTGAGTAGTTAAAAATAAGTTCACAAATCTTTCGCAAATCGTTTGATAATCAATTTTCGTTGAAGCTATTGAATGATCAGAGATAATTGAATAAATGAGTTAGGCACTTTTACTAATGAATGTAATAGCCAAGGAGACAATATCCAAATAAAACAATGAAACAATGCACAAAGATAAACAGAGGAGAGTTTAGAGAAACAAACACGGTTGTTTATCCTAGTTCAATCACTACTCCACTTGTGATCTACGTCCAGTCCCCAAGCAACACCTTGAGATTTTCCACTATATCTTCAAGCTTCAATGGGTGCTTGAAAAACCACTACAACCTTGAGCACTCAACAGTATGGGATACCTCACCCAAAAGCTTGAGCCTCTAATTTCCAAGGGATACCTCACCCTTACAATACTTGAGGGATACCTCACCCTCACTAATCAGAATGTATAAGATTGAAATAGAAGAAGCTCTCTCTAGAGCAAGTGTTTACAAATTGAAGCTCTAATATGCTCTCAAAGATTTTTCACGTTTTTAGTCAGAAAACAGAGCAAGAAATGATTTTAAGGATTGATTTACGTTTTGAAGTATGATGATCAGTTTTTGGTTCAAGGTCAACAGTAAACAAAGACCCAACTTGGGTATTTATAAGTTTCTCAATTAATAGATCTGTTGGAGGTAGTTGGGCATGCATTTAATGCATTTAATATAGCCGTTGGACGTTGTCAGGATGCGTGTAATCGATTACATATCTCAGGTAATCGATTACATTATTGTTCCAACGTTTTCGAACTTTGGGCTCGTGTAATCGATTACATTATTGAGGTAATCGATTACATATGGCTTCGACTTTGCTTGTAATCGATTACAATGCTCATGTAATCGATTACATGACTTCTGACTTGCTGTGTAATCGATTACAATATTCATGTAATCGATTACATGGCTCGTCGAACGTGTTGTTTGAGTTTCTGGGTTTTGTGTAATCGATTACATTCTTGGTGTAATCGATTACATTATTGTTCCAATGTTTTCTGAACTTTCTGGGCTTTGTGTAATCGATTACATATATTGTGTAATCGATTACATGACCTCTGACTTGCTTGTAATCGATTACATTGTTCATGTAATCGATTACATGCTTTCTGTTTGATGTGTAATCGATTACATCATCTATGTAATCGATTACATTGGCCTTTGAACACATTTTTCAAGTCCAATAACGCTTGTAAGTCATTTCCAACACCTCAAGATGCTTGATTAAACATAAATCCTTTTAAGAGTGTTAGATTTAAAGTTGAAACTCAAGTTTTATTGAAAGCCATGTTTAACTTTGAAATTTCCCATTTATTTTGAAATCACATATTGAAAAACCATTTGAGAAATCTTGAGAGCATTTAACATTAATTTCCTAAGTCTAAATAACTAATTAAACATTCTGTCTTCTTTCTTTGATCTTGATTTTTCCTTTTGTGCTTGATCTTCTCTTTTGCTTTTGTTATCATCAAAAACCTTTCGACATGCCTTAGAGACATAAGCATTCACACCATGGTTACTGGCTATTTTGGTTTTGGTTTGTTATGGGGTTGATGGTGGAAGTTTCCTGTATTCTATCTCTACTGCTTGTGGTTTCTATGTTCTAAAGGAGGAGTATTTGGTTTATGTTTTGGAAGTGAGTCTTGGGTGATTTTGTTTGAGAAGCAGTGGATCATGGAATTTCATGAGTTTGTGGGACTTGGGTTATGATGAATTGGGGTTGTGGTTTGTTGATAGGATGCTAGACAAAGGTTGGAAGGGTTAAGGCAGAGAGGTGCTGTTTTGGTTCTTTTCCTATTTCCAAGCCATGGGATTTGGTAATATTGGATTCTATTTTGGTTGCCGAGGGTGTGTGCATCTGGGTTTAGAGATTGAAGGGAAAATGAGAAATCTTTTTGTTTTTGTTTTTCTTGTTCATGGGAAAGGAAAAGGGGGTCGTATTTTGGTTGATAGGAAAATGAATAGGAGAGTCAAAGAAGAAGATGATCCAAAAGGATTCATATATTTATGAGTTAAAATCAATGGAATGAAAAAGATTTTCACCTTCAACAACTGGAGATTAGGATATGGTTGATGAGGAATAATAAATCTTTGTAAAAATAGTTTAGTTTTTAGAAAATTCTTCTCTTTACTTCACTTTTTCTCTAATCCTTACAATCTCCATTTCTTGCTAAAGAATTTCTCCTCTTCCTTTTTGCTTCACCCTCTCTGCTTTCTCAAAAAAAAATTTAGAATTCTCCAGCCTCCTTAAATTCTCATCTTCTCTCTTATATAGCCAGGTTTTATGTGGATCCAAACAAATTATGCACGGGGAACAAAAATTGTGTGTAAGGTGCAATGGAGCAGTTGCAATAATGAAATGGGGAGCACACTGCATTGTCTTTGTTGTGGTATTGTATGTGTAGCGAAAATGCCAAAGAGAAGTGGAAGGTTGAATGTTTTGCCCTCTTTGTATGTCTATATCTATGATGCACGGATACGGGT
Source organism: Ormosia semicastrata (assembly GCA_029884595.1). Taxonomy (NCBI): domain Eukaryota; kingdom Viridiplantae; phylum Streptophyta; class Magnoliopsida; order Fabales; family Fabaceae; genus Ormosia; species Ormosia semicastrata. Next base: position 64,018,100 of record JAQQTO010000062.1, read on the forward strand.
ATGGGTATCGGATACGACATGAGTATGGTATGGGAATACAATTTTTGTTAACAAATTAAATTAATATTTATCAAGTATCTGAGTATCTAGTATGGTAGACATTATGAAGTACCCGTGCTTCATAGGTCTACATAAAAGTGAGTGGAGCAGCTATTATGTAATAGTGTCAAATTTTGGCTCTGTAAAAATGGCATCTATAAAGAGGTATTGGGAGACCAAGCTACATTGTTGAAGAAAAAGGAAATGGACAGAGGAGGCTAAGAAAGGAAAAAAGAAAAAGCTTGGTTTCCACCCAAAAGTAGAAAAACAACTAAGTAGTCCTACGTTTTGTTTTGTTTCATTAAAAAAAATCTAAGCCAAGGTGGGTTGAACAAATTTGGCCTAAAAAATAAAAGAAATGGTCCAAAAAAAAGAACACTTATTAGTGTAATTAATTTTTATTTTATTTTTTTTATTTTTTGTTTTACTCTAAATTAATGATCTAGACAAAATTGAGTGTTCATAGTTGTCTCTCTTTACTTGTTTTTTACTAGAGATTAGGAATAACTGTAGTTTTTCATATTATCGTCGTAAGAAACGAGTAAAGATGTGAATTTAATTTTTATCCGGCAATGCATGTGATGATGTGAATGGACAGGGCAAAGATGTTAATTGAAAATCTGCTCAGTTAATCCTCCAAACGTGAAATTCAACATATAGTCAGAGACTTCACCACTTCGTCAACAAGTTGTCGTAACTCAATTGATGTTTTATTGATTAAAATGTGTTTATTAAAAATGAGAACTTAAATGACGTTGGGTGACCTTGTGACCCAAAATTTAAAAGATAGTAGACTTAGCCCAAAAATTAAAAGATGTTGGGCTCAGTCCGAAATTTAAAGGACAGTAGACTTGACCCAAAATTTAAAAGACAGTGGTTTGACCCAAAAGTTAAAAGATAGTGAGTTTGACCCAAAATTTAAATGGCAGTGAGTTTGACCCAAATTTTAAAGGACAGTGGGCTTCGACCAAAATTTAAAAGACAGCGAACTTAGCCCAAAATTTAAAAGATAGTGGGTTTGACCCAAAATTTAAAGGACAGTAGGATTGGCCCAAAATTTAAAAGACAATAAGCTTGACTCAAAATTTAAAAGATAGTGGGCTTGACCTGAAATTTAAAAGACAGTAGGCTTAGCCTTAAATTTAAAAGACAATGGGATTGATCCAAAATTTAAATGACAGTGGGTTTGACCCAAAATTAAAATGGCAATGGGCTTGACTCAGAATTTAAAAGATAGTGCGTTTGGCCCAAAATTTAAAAGGTAGTGGGCTTAACTCGAGATTTAAAAAAGTCCCAAAATTTAAATGACAGCAGGCTTGGCTTGAAATTTAAAAGATATTGGGCTTGACCTAAAATTTAAATGATAATGGGCTTGACCCGTAATTTAAATGACATTGGACTTGACCCAAAATTTAAATGACAGTGAGTTTTGGCTAACATTTAAAAGACAGTGGATTTTGCCTAAAATTTAAAAGACAGTGGGCTTGACCCAAAATTTAAAAGACAGTGAGCTTGACCTGAAATTTAAATGACAATGCATTTGGCCCGAAATTTGAATGACAATGGGCTTAACCCAGAATTTTAAGATATTTAAAAGATTGGAATTTTAAAAAGCAATGAACATCTTGACCCAAAAAGTTTTTTTTTTCTTTTTTTTATTACTTTGACTTTTCTTTTATAGTGAAACTTGACGTAAAAGTTAGAGACGTCACTTTCACAAGTTGTTGCAGCTCATTGACTTTTGATTATGAAAAGATATTGCGATGTTCATTCCTACAACTCAAAATCTAAAAATCATGATAATAGATTGAAAACATCATGTCAATACCCTTCACTCGTGTGCTCGATGCTAATTGCTTCCTCAAAAAATTTTGATTCATCAAACCTAGGTGCAGGCTCTCGCAAACTAGGGCTTATCGACTTGTTTCAAATTCCTTGGGATCTTTAGACATTGGGTTTCTTTACTTTTGAGTTTGCTCATCAGGCACACAATCCCTCTTTTTTTCATAGCATTGTATATTGCATAGGGGGTAGGTCTAGTTTTCTTCCCTCGATTAAAACTTCTAAACCATTCTTGATCTAACTTGTTAATTGGAGGATTGCCATTAAATTATTAAATCAATGATACTAAATTTATATTTCCTTTTAATGAAGTATTTTATAATAAACATGCGTGATTTCACAGGTATGAAAGAAAAAAATGAAACAAAGAATAACAAAATAAAGAAAGAAAAAGAATAAAAAGAAAAAGTGTTTTCATTGATTTGAACGCTCACAAGCACATAAAGGCACTAAAAGAGACAAATAGTACAAAGGATGATACGAAGACTAAGTGAAAGATAATTGCCCCGGTTAGGATTCCCTTGTTCTCATTAGATAGGTCCTAATTCTCATATGGACATTACAACCATTGATTGCCAGTGAAACGAATTTTCTTCCATTGATCATCACTTAAATTTGCCCCAGTTTTTTTTCTAGTAACACATTCTTTTCCATCACGACTTAAAATTGCCCCATTTTTTCAGTAACACAAATTCTCTTCCATTGCCACTCAAAATTGCCCTGGGTCTTTTGTCTCCCTTATGTTGTCTGAGTGAGTCCTTCAGGTGATATCTTCTAGGAGAGTCTTTGTCGACTTTAAACTTTTTGCCTAATTTAAATGTCCTAACTTTTGCTTAGGCTGCCCTTGCGGGTTTTCAACCTAATGATTATTTTTTTTCTTTTTTTTAGGCATAAAACTTTTTAACTGCATTAACATTCTTCGGTCTTGGCAATTCATTTCCATCCATATTTTTCAAAATTAAGGCTCCTCCAAATAATGTCTGCTTAACGATATAAGGCCCCTCATAACTCGGGGCCTATTTGCCTCGAGCGTCCTCTTGGTTTGAAATTTTTTCTTTAAAACCAAGTCATCTACTTGGAACTCCCTAGGGCGTACTTTCTTGTTGAAAGTTCTTGACATTCTTCTTTGGTATAGTTTCCTATGACAAATGAGTTTTAATCGCTTTTCTTTAATCATGTTTAACTGTTCATATTGAGTCTTTACCCATTATGCCTCTTCTAGATCGGCTTCCATCAACACTCTTAAAGATGAGATTTCAACCTCTATAAAGGGAAACCATTTCTATGGCATATACCAAGGAAAATGGTGTTGCCTTAGTGCTAGATTGGATATTAGTGCGATATGTGTAGAGAGCATAGGGGAGCATCTCATGTCATTCTCTGTAGTTGACCACCATTTTGGCTACTATCTTCTGGATATTCTTGTTTGATGTTTCTACTACATTGTTCATCTAGGATCTGTAAGGAGAAGAATTGTGATGCTTGATCTTAAACCTTTCGCACATAATCTTAATTTCTATGCTATTGAGATTGGGGGCATTATCTGTGATAATCTTGTCTAGAATTCCATATCGACAAATGATGTTTGCCCTAAAAAAACTTAAGAATAACTTTTTGAGTGACCTTGGCCTAAGAAGCATGTAATACCCTTAGTAACATGTTAGACTTGTTTATGTGTTCGAAAGTAGCATATTACTTGCTTAACATGCCAGTAAAGTTCTATGACAAATTAAGTTAGTTTAGACACTTAGTTACAATACATAAGTTGAAAAGTAGCTTAAAATGACTTAGAAAAAGGCATAAAATACTTAGATGAGAGAAATAAATATGGATAAGTTATTTCTAGGTCACAAATGTATGAAACAAGGTATGGTTAAAGTTTTAAGATAATCAGAGTTAATTTGGTATTGTTAGGCATACTAGTTGTGCATTTAATACTGAATTAACTACCATTAGATATGAAAAATCATGAAAATGGTGAAACAATAATTTAGATGAATCTTATGATTTATTCTAAAGTTATTGGAAGTTGGAAGACTGGGTTCAGAGGAATCTAAGTGTTCTTAGCAGATAGGAATTTTCGATGTATGTTAGTTCCTATCTAATAAGTAGCAAAGTCTAACTTTGCTACTTATTTCTCATCCCCTCCCATGGCAGAAACAAAACATAAAAGAGGGAGAGAAAAGAGAAAGAAAGTGAGCAGCCATAGGAGAGAAAGAAGAGAAGAAATAGAAGGAAATCAAGGGAAGATCAAGATCAAAGCATAGAGCTTGAAGATGGATCATCTCAGCTGCCAAAGGTCGGGATTTTGTTTCATAACTTCATCTCTTCCCTTTTGCTTCAACCTGCTACATAGAGGTGGTTTATTGGGTAGAATTGGGATTGATTGTGGTTTATGGTTATTCATGGTTGATTTGTGTTTGTGAACATGATAATGGCTTGAATTTAATAAGTATGATGTTTAATGATGGTTAGGAACTTGGTTAACCCCTTGTTCTTCCATAATCTTCAAAGTTAGAAAAGTTAGGTTTATAAGTTAATTCTTGCTCATTGATCTATGATAAATGGTTTAAGAAAGTATTTGATGATTCTATTATGTTTTTAAATCATGATTAGGATTTGATAATGCTTAGAACCCATATGTTTGGTGTTAGAAATTGTTGGAGCACCAATTATGCAGAAACAGCTTCTACAGATCATTTTCTGGTGCTCTGGTGCCTAGGCACTAGAGTTTGGGTGTCTGCACCCAAAGACTAGTAGAACGCAGAACAGGGGAATCATCCTGAAAACTTGTGATTTTAGTTGCATAACTTTAGTTGTAGTTATAGGATTGACCTGATTCTCATTGCATTTGAAAGCTAAGACATAAGGCTTCTTGTAATAAAAATTTCAAAATTTAATCACAACCCAATTAGCACCAGTTTAGGTTTAATTTTGGGTTAGATTCTGCAGAAACAAGCAAACTGGCACCTATTAAACCAGATTGCATAACTTCTTGCTCAGATGTCATACTTACATAAAACTAATGGAATTTTGAAGTTAATATGTAAGGCTATGAGTGGTCAAAATTTCAAGAATTTTAAACTCTTTATGCATTCTCAGTTTCTATTTAAAGTTAGGTCAGATTTTGGTATAACAAGTAGTTACCCTATTTCAGGCTCTGCATGTTGATGCATAACTTTGGCTACACTAAGTCAAATGAAGTGAGGTTTATTGCATTTGAAAGATATGAGATAAGATTATCTTCTTGTAAAAAAATTTAATTTTATCAGTTAGGATGTATATTTTGTGCATTCATGGAAAACAACCTTTTTAGGTGACAAACTAGAAAATGCTAAGATATGAATCTTGTTGAAGTAGGGTTCCCTACTAGATGCGACCTTTTATACATCCTTTTTAGAGTGTGTTAAGATGCTAATGGAGATATTTCAAGAGAGGAACTATCACCTAGAATGAATGAGAAAGCTTAGGCTTTGAACATCCTAAAAGTGAAGGATTGCCCTAGGTAAGGACATAGCACCTTAGGCAACCTAGTGTTACATTAGATATCACTCAAGATATGATGAGATGATGCAATGGAGATAAGTATACTAGGATGGGTTGTAGAATTCAATCTAGTAAGAATAAGGAATGTATGAGCCTTAGGATATCCAAGAGTAGTGGATCACCTATGGAAGGTACCTAGAACTTTAAGCAACAAGGAGTTGCGAGTAAGAACCACTCTTGAGTTAGATTCACTTAAGTGGGGATAATGTTGTGTATTTAGTTCTGGAGAGGGAATGTAATGTACTAAGTCTTTAGTTAAGTGGAAACTTGTACATTATAGAACACATAAAAAAAAAGTTGAGACTAGTAAGCTTGTCATATCTATGAGAGTAATTGGATATGCAAAGTTCTAGATAAATGCTCATTTGTTTCCTTAAACAAGGTTAGAATGAAGCATTAGCTAAGATAGACTCTTCCACTAGGATGAGTTGAGTCTATATGAATGTTAAGGTGGTGTTTATGTAAGAGGTAAACATAATACTATGCTTTTCATACACTAATTAGTTAATCTAGTATGTATGAGAAAGCTAAGAATCTTAGTGTAACCAAAAGTAAAGGTTTGCTATAGATAAGTATCTAGCACCTATGGTAACTTATTGTTACTTAGCTTCACTATAGATGTGATAATGAGGGGTGTTCGATATAAGTAAACTAGGATAAGTTAACATTGTCTACCTTTTAATGCGACTTAAGAAGTAAGGAAGGGAGTTAAGAAGTTCCTAAGGGGACAAGTATTCCTAAACAAGTGTTAGGGTTGCATGTAGTGTGAAAATTCCAATTTTCCTATCTATAAGGGGGTAAACATAAGAAGTCAACATTTCTAGTAAAACATGCCTAGATCTTAGATGACCTCAGTATGTAAGAATGTTTGTATGTATGTCTATGAAAATGGTCTAGTAGTATTAATCTTGGTGAGTATCCTTTGATGTCCATTCATGGAGGCCAAGGGAGATAGATGAGTGTATGATAGTCTCTTTTGAGGAAGGACAAAACCCTAATATCTCAATAGTGCCAAGGCCAAAGGAGATAAGTGGGGAGTCTGTAAGGTTCTTTTGAACATGGATTCAACCCGAACTTCTCAGCGTGCCAGGATACGTGTGATGTGAGGATTAGTTTTTCCTTTATTTATCATAGGATGATATAATGAACCAGTTCTTAATGAATTTCTTGGTTTTCAAAATAAACTTCTGCATGTATTTCAAAATAAAACATTGCATAAACATATCTTTAAGATCTTTTTTAGGCATAATCATATTGCATATCATCTTCATTGTATTTATAGACAGTTGTATGGACTTTGTCTATTGTTATTGGTATTTATAATTATATGGGCAGTTATTTATATCTAACGGTATTTAAGTTATTGGTTTAGATTACACTACTTGGTAGTGTGCAATTATGAGAATTAGCGAGGAAACTCCTATGTTTGTAGTTATAACAATTATTATATTTGTTATACAATGTTATAGCTAGTTGGTATTGGAATTGCTTTTACTAAGAATTGTAATTCTCACTCTAATTGTTCTTTCATGTAAATCGAGGTAAAGACCATGGTAAGGGAAATAAGGTGAAGCATGAAGACTAATATAATTTTTATATGCTTTAGTAGATAAAGTTGATGTATAAAGTTTATATTTATTTTGTATGTTTTAAGTAATATGTATTACAATATGCCTTTTTTGTGGCTAATATTGTTTATATATATGTATGAGTTTAAGTTTTGTAGAAGTGACGTTTCTAGTACTGAATATCCTTGTGTATCTATGATATACCTAGATATCTATATTAGGATGTTACAAAGAAGCCTCTACCCACTTGGTGAAGTAATCAATTGCTACCAGGATAAACCTATGGCCATTGGAAGCTTTTGGATTTATTGGTCCAATAACATCGATTCCCACATTGAAAATGGCTAGGGTGCCACTGTATTATGCAATGGGACGGGATGTGCATTAACGAGGTCAGAGTATGCTTGGCATTTATGACACTTTCGAATATATTCTATGCAATTAGATTCCATAGTGGACCAGTAATAACCACATTGTAGGATTTGACGAGCCATCATGATACCGTTGGCACGTGTTCTGCAAATCCCTTCATGAACTTATGTTAAAATGGTGAGAGCCTCTTTAGCTTCTATACATCTAAGGAGTGTACTATCATAGCTCCTGTTGTACAGTATTTCCCCATTCAAAAAGAAGGCCATGGAGAGCTGCGGATGGTCTTTTTGTTTATCTTATTTGCCCCTGATAGGTATTCTCTGAACTTAATATACTGCTTGATATCATGGAACCAGGACTGACCGTCTTCTTTTTCCTCAACATTAGAACAATAAATCAGTTCGATTTGTGCCCTTACTCGGATGGGGTGCATATTAGTATGAATATTCATATTGGTAATTGCAGCTAAAGTAGCCAGACCATCTGTGAATTGGTTCTTATCTCTAGTCAAGTGCAAAAAGGTGATCCCCTCAAACTTATGGATCAACTGCATCAAATATTTCTGATATGGAATCAACTTTGGATCCTTAGTCTGTCATTCCCTGTTCACTTGATAGATTATCAATATTGAATCTCCGTATACTTGTAGTTCTTTCACTCCCAATTCTATTGCAACTTTCAATCCTTAAGCATACGCTTCATACTCTACAACATTATTAGTGGAATCAAACTTTAACTTGACGGTGACAATGTATTGCTTCCCACTTGGTGAGGTGACCACTGCCCCTATGTCGCTCCCACACATGTTGACTGCTCCATCAAAGTACATTTTCCATGTGTTTTCTTCATCTGACTCTTCTTTTTCAACTGCTAAAATATCTCCATCAGGGAATTCAGACATCACAGGTATCTTATAATTGAGTGGGTTCTTAGCTAAATGATCTGCAATTACGCTCCCTTTGATAGATTTCTGAGTCATGTGCTTTATATCGAACTCGGAAAGAACCACTTGCCACTTAGAGACTCATGTGGAAACATGAGAGCTTTCAAATATGTACTTTATCGGGTCCATTCTTGAGATCAGTCAAGTTGTATAACACAACATGTATTGCCTCAACCTTTTTGATGTCCATGCTAGTGCACAACATGTCTTCTCGATTGCCACGTAACGGGACTCGCAATCATTGAACTTCTTGCTCAAGTACAGATGTCCTATTCTATCTTTCTTATTTTATCATGTTGCCCTAACACTGCTCTTATGGATGTCAGCAATACCATGAGGTACAATATCAAAGGACGACCAGGTGTAGGTAGCACCAAAATATGAGGACTTTGAAAGTAAGTTTTTATCTTCTCAAAAGCTTTTGACAATGTCATCTCATTCTCCTGGATTTTGTTTATTTAGTAACTTGAAGATTAGCTCGCAGGTGCTAGTCAAATTAGTGTTTGTGTAAATCGCAAGTGCACAATTTTATCAAGTAGTAAAATTTATAGTTCCACTAGGACTGAGTTAATGATCACCAATTATGCACAATTATGATTATCTAGACAAAACCAATGATACAAAACCGTAGTGATAGAACAAGATCATAGAAAATAAAATCCATAAAATAACAAAGAAGATCAACTTTGGAATTGAATAAAGGAATCAGTTTTAAAGACTCTAGGATTCGGGTTCACCATGGTGGTAATTAATAAATCTGTGATTTTTCTCCTCTTATCAAACTAGGTTACTTTTGAAGGCGAATTATTCTAAAGAATTATTATTTTCTTTCAAAATACAATAACGTATCTAATCTAATCTAATTCTTATTTTCACAACAATTGGATTAGAGAGAACCCTGTAAGAATAAGATAATTCAAAGCAAACCTCAAGAGAATTAATCTACTTTCGTGATTGAAAACTCAAGTTCAGTTTCTAGAGTTCTGAAATCAAGGCTCACCTTTCAGTTCTTCCCCTAATATCAAAGAATCATGCAAACATATGGCCAAACATATTCACAAATGGTTAGTGTGCTAAAAACTGAATCAAGAGAAACTAGCATTAAAAAAGTAAGAAATTCATACATCAAACATTATCAATACACCATCAGGTTACTCCTAAATCCTAGAACAAAGAACTACTTAAACATGTTCATCAAAATACAATCCATAAGAATGAACAAGAACATTTAGAAAAACTAGATTGAAATGCAACAAGGAGAAGAGAAGAAAAACTCTGATTGAGTCTTGTTGTTTCTCGCCAATTGCTCTTATCCAATCCTCTCCCTATTTCTTGAGTCCAATAGTTGTTTATATCCTCCTCTAATCTCCCCTTTTCGTCTTCTAGCTTGTTGTACTGCTCCATTTTGCTGTAAAGAAGCAATAATGTAGATTTAATGTGCTGACGCTCCACAATCCACAGTCGTGGTAGCTGCCACAGGCTGGCCGTGGATCTTACTGACTTGCTCTCAATCATGTATAAATGGTCAACATGCTCCACGACCGTGGCAGCTTCCACGGGCTGGCCGTGGAGCTTGCTGTTTTGCATGTTTCTCTCCAGCAACAGGTTCCATGGGTGTGGATCATTCCATGGCCAGGGTATGGTTCTTTCTGCACCTCCTCTTTTAGTTTAACTCTTCATATTTTGGTGCTTCAAAGTCACAAATTCATTCACTTATGAAATATAAAAAATAAAACGCAGTCATCTGAACTAAAGGAATAAAAACCTAAGATATATACTAAAAATCAACACAAAATATGCAACAATTAAATACTAACTAAGACAAAATTATATGCATGCTTCACACACATCAAACTCCCCCAAGCTTAAGACATTGCTTATCCTCAAGCAAAACATGTGTGAATGAACAAAACATAACTAATAAAATAAAGCAATGACTCATTATCCCTTGCAAAACATTTTATCTTGTCATGTAATGGTATTCAATAAGCACAACGTCATTATACATTTCACTGTGACTTAACTTGTGAGTACCTCAGTGCAATAGTGCAAATGTAATTAACCTCAAGGTATTGGACATCAAGTCAAGTTATTTACTCTTTTCATTTTATTTCGCCAAGTTCCCTACTTAGCAGGTACCTACCTGCTAACAAGGCTCATCCCCCCTTTGTGCTTTGCACCTTCCACACTTAGTCTTAAAAGAGCACTTGATTTCAAGATTGACAAGTATTTCCCTAGTAACCAAGCACAGTGGGGGTCCTCTTGGGAACTCAAGTACTCAATTGGTATTTTAAGACTTTCCTTGGATACCTCAACACCCAGAGTCAATTGTTAAGTGACCAGAGGTTCTCAAAAGGTAAGACAAAACAGTGAAAGCTTAATCCAAAAGTACTCATTGCATACCATCACAGATATCAAGGAATAATGTGCCAAGGAAATGAGTCAAAGCAAAAACAAAACTAAGATGCTTGCCCTTTTTTTACATGATATTTCAAGGCAAAATAAATGGATGCTAAAGATGCAAAACTAGAATTAAGATGCAAAACTGAATGCTAGAATGCACTAACTAACTAACTCCCCTAAGCTTAAGACCGACATTGTCCTTAATGTAAATAGAAGCAAAAAGGGAGTAATTAACACATAACTTACTCAAGTGGTGGAAAATGGCCCTGGGGCAAGTGCCAGTTATAAATAGCCTGCACTATCCCCTCTATACTCTATAGGCGATCATCAGTAGCCTGCCCCTACTGTTGCAATTGCTCCATCAACAGCACCTGTTCAGCCCGAATAGCTTCAATGGATGTTTGGAGCCTAGTATAGGCATCCTCTGAATTACTTAAAGAAGAAAAGGCAAAAGGCCTAGAGGGGCTAGCCTGTGGGGCTTTGCGAAGAGGGTGTTGCTCATTCAAGGGCTGAGGATCATTACCACCAAGATGGATCCAGTTAGCCGAATTTTGGACAGAAATATGCTTAGGGTTAGGTAGTGGGAGGCCATCCCAACCATTAAGACATAAGCAATAGATATAATGTTCCTTCATAATCATCTTAAAAGCAAGATATGATTCTAAATCGATCCGGGTACTACCCATGGCTTCCTGAAGGCTATCGGGGTGATGAGCCCCCCAACAACAATCTTACCAGCATGAGCCTTTCCTACCTTAGCAAAATGTCAGGCTAAAGAGGAACCAAAATCCATGTGGATCTCATTGAGCATGGCCCATAAAAACAGGAGCTCGTCCTGACAGACCGCCCCATCACTGTCTCTACGCCCAAAAATAGTACGTGACATAACACGGTGCAAATAATTGAAACAGGGGTTTTCCATAGTAGTGGCCTTGTTCTTAGAGGAATCATAAGGGCTCCCCTCAGTTATGCTCTCCCAAAAAGTCTCAGCCCGAAATTCCCTCGGGGTTCTCCATTCCCCTCCCATGGGCAACCCGTAAATGGCATTAAATTATGCCAAGTTAAGTGTGTGTTCATTGTTTAAGAGACAAAAATTGATTTGTCCCTCTGTGCATCCTTCCCCATATAACACATTAACCTCAATAGAACTCAGGAACTCAAAGGTTAATTTGAGATAGGTTGGGTATCTCATCCTAACAAATTCAGTCCAACCTACCCTTCCTACCATCCAATCATTATCTTCCCTAAGTCCCAAAGCATTGAGCACATTATCGTCTAGATATCTAGTGTTGACAATTTTTCTTGTGGCCAATAGATTATACTTAGCTTTCTGTTCATTATCTTTAAACTCTATGCCATAAGGATTAGAGGGAACAGGATTAGCTCTAGAAGTGCTCTTCCCTTTGCCTCTTGCCCTATAGTTTGAACCAACTTCAACCCTTTGTCTTTTAGAAGCCATTGTCCCACAAAAAATCAACAAAAGCAATGTGCTTAGTGAAATTGCCCCCCTTTTCTTAGTGAATTTTGAATTTGGGGTTAGGGTTATGAGAAATTGGGCCTTTTTGAAATTGGAGAAATTTTGGGTGAATGGAATGTGGGTAATGGTGTTTGATGGTTGTTGGGTTTTTGGCTTAGTAGTTATGGTAGACATAGGTGGAAGAGTGGTGGTGGTTAACTTTGGGTGTGGCTATGGAGGAGAGAAGAAGATGAGTGATGGGTGTGAAATGGAGGATGAGGGGAAGAGTAGTGTGCGTATGGTGAAAGAGGAGATGTGGTGGGGGTGGTTAGCTTAGTTGGTGGAGGAAATGGTGGAGTTTTGGTGAAGGAGGGGAGCTTGGGGTGGTGGCTACGGAGGAAAGAAGAAGATGGAGGAGAAGAGAATAGGGAATGTGTGGCCGTGCCACTTAAAAAATATTTCTGGGCACGCTCCACGGTAGTGTCACGTTCCACGGCCAGGCCGTGGAGCTTACGGTCTAGTTTTTTTTTTTTAATAAAGACTTTGGAACTGCATTATTCCACGGGCATGGTAGGTGCCACAGGTAGCCCGTGGAGCTTTCTGACTTTGATAACTTTGCTATGCACAAGGTCCCACTGCCATGGCAGCTGCCACAGGTGGGCCATGGTTCTTACTGACTTTAAGCTAATTTGCTGTCCATTTGCAGCATAGATGTTCCACAGGTGTGGTAGCTACCACATGCAGCCCGTGGACTATCCAATATTCAACTTTTGATAGTTTAATGAAGTGCATTTAGTTCTCAAGTTCAATTGGCTCAAGCTAAGCTTCGCCCCTCATAATAATCCTATAGAAGACAATGAAAGATCATTAATGAATGACTAAGAAAAACCAAAATAACAAAAAAAACTTAATTCAATAAACCAGGAAATGAAGAATTTAACAGAAATAAACTTGGGTTGCCTCCCAAGAAGCGCTTATTTATGGTCTTAAGCTTGACCACTGCAATTCTCAGTTTGAAGCACTTGGGTTGAGAAGGTTATGCATCACTCCTTTCTCGATAGGTTCATCAATAAAGTAACTCTTCAACCTTTGTCCATTCACCTTGAAAGATCCTGTGGCTTCGCTCCATACCTCTACAGCTCCATAAGGAAACACTTGGCGAACTTGAAATGGCCCAGACCATCTAGACCTGAGCTTGCCTGGAAATAGCTTCAATCTTGAGTTGAAGAGCAATACAAGATCTCCTTCTTTGAATTCTCTATATAAGATATGCTTGTCATGCCAATGCTTGGTCTGTTCCTTGTAAGTCTTGGCATATTCATATGCATCAAGCCTCAGTTCGTCCAGCTCATGAAGTTATAACTTCCTTTTCTCCCCAGCTGCCTTCATGTCAAAGTTCAATAGCTTGATGGCCCAAAATGCCTTGTGTTCTAACTCAACTGGAAGATGACACGGCTTACCATAAATCAACCAGAATGGAGTCATACCGATGGGAGTCTTATAAGCTGGTATGATGTAGTGACTTTATGAGTCACTTCATACTTCTTCAAGAGGATTTCAAACTGTTTTTCAATGAAATGTGAACCTCCATCACTTATAATCGCTCTTGGTACCCCAAACCTTGGAAATATGATCTCTTTGAATAGTTTCATTACGGTTTTGGCATCATTTGTTGGGGATGGCACAACTTCCACCTATTTTGAGACATAGTCCACCACCACAAGAATGTATTTATTACTACAAGATGGTGAAAATGGTCCTATGTAATTAACTCCCTAAACATCAAAAATCTTAACTTCTAAGATAGTGTTGAGAGACATTTCATGTCTCTTAGATATATTTCCAGTTCTTTGACAACTGTCACAAGAAAGAATATATTTACGGACATCTTTAAAAATGTTAGGCCAATAGAACCCAACTTGTAGGACTTTTACAGCTGTCTTTGAAGTACTAGCATGACCTCCATAACTAGAAGAGTGACAATGATAGAGTATGTTGTCAACTTCATCTTCCGGGATACACCTCCTATACACTGTATCAGGACATCTCTTATAAAAGAATAGTACATCCCAAACATAGTTTTTCATATCAACAAAGAACTTCTTCTCTTGTTGATAGCTGAGTTCCGGTGGCAATACTCCACATGCGAGAAAGTTCACAAAGTCCACATACCAAGGAGCATCGAGTTAGGCCACAACTAACAATTATTCGTCAGAGAATGAGTCATCAATAGGTAACTCCGCCTCTTCATCTACATGTAGCTCTTAATGCAACCTTGAAAGTGATCTACTACTACATTTTCAGCACCCTTCTTGTCCTTGATCTCCAAATCAAACTCTTGCAAGAGTAAATCCATCGGATGAGTCGGGGTTTGGCTTCCTTTTTGCTAAGCAGATATTTGATAGCCAAATGGTCCGTGTAGACAATCACCTTAGAGCCCACAAGATAAGATCTGAATTTGTTAAAGGCATAAACAATAACTAGTAGCTCCTTTTCAGTGGTGGCATAATTCACTTGAGCATCGTCTAAGGTTTTGCTGGCATAGTGAATAGCATGCATCTTCTTATCCTTCCTTTGGCCTAATAGGGCTCTTATTGCATAATCACTTGCATCGCACATGATCTCGAAGGGAAGGCTCCAATCAAGTGTTTGCATTATAGGAGCTGAAATCAAAGCTTCCTTTAACCTGTGAAAAGCATCCAAACAAGCTTGATCAAAATCAAATTCAGCATCTTTAATAAGCAAGTTTGCTAAAGGTTTAGAGATTTTTGAGAAGTCCTTTATGAATCACCGATAAAAACCAGTATGTCCTAAGAAACTGCACACTCCCTTCACATTGGTTGGTGGGGGCAATTTGTTAATCACCTTCACCTTAGCCTTATCAACCTCAATGCCCCGCTCGGACACCATGTGTCCTAACACTATACCTTCTCTTATCATGAAGTGACATTTCTCCCAGTTTAGGACTAGATTTACCTCCTCACACCTCTGCAAAACTTTAGACAAGTTAAACAAGCAGTTATCAAAACTTGTTCCATACAAAAAAAAATGTCATCCATGAACACTTCCATTATATTTTCAATAAAATCAGATAAAATAGCTATCATACAACGCTAAAAAGTAGCAGGTGCATTGCAAAGACCAAAAGGCATACGCCTATAAGCAAAAATGCCATATGGACATATGAATGTGGTCTTTTCTTGATCGCTAGGATGTATCGTGATTTGATAAAAACTAGAGTATCCATCTAAATAGCAGAAATATGAATGCCTAGCTAACCTTTCAAGCATTTGATAAAATGATCTTTTCTTATTGCTTTGTTCAGCTTCCTATAGTCGATACACATTCTCCACCCTGTTACTGTCCTAGTAGGGAATAACTCATTATTTTCATTTTTAACCACAGTCATCCCTCCCTTTTTAGGAACTACTTGGACAGGACTTACCCATTCACTATCAAAGATTGGATATATCACCCTTGCATCTAACAATTTAAGCACTTTTTTCTTGACCACCTCTTTCATGTTAGGATTTAATCTCCTTTGATTCTCAATAGAGGTTTTATGGTTATTTTCAAGCAAAATTCTATGCATGCAAACAGAAGGGTTAATGCCCTTAATATCATCAATAGTATACCCAATGACCTTCCTATGCAATCTGAGTTCCATAAGCAATTTTTCAGTTTCAAATTCATTCAGATTTGCATTGATAATTATAGGGCATATAGAGTTAAGACCAAGAAATTCATACCTTAGGATTGAAGGAAGAGGTTTAAGTTCTATCTTTGGTGCGCTTTCTTCCTCCCAATCTGTTGATTTTTGTTTGGGCTCCAACTTTTCAGTTTTGCCTTTTTGTAACTGTGGACATGCGTCCAAGAGATAAGTATACTCTCCAATCTCACCATCATCACTTGTTGAACCTTCACCAATCAAGCACATTTCCAATGGATGAACAGAGGAACATTTAGGCACTTCCCCCTTTAGTTCCTGCTATAACAAATCTATCCTATAACAAAAATCATCAACAGAAGGCTGTTTTACAACATTAGACAAATCAAACTCAACTTTATCATTACCAATTGTCAAAGAAAGTTTGCCATTTTTCACATCAATTATGGCTCCAGCAGTGGCCAAGAAAGGCCTTCCAAGAATGATAGGAATTTGAGAGTCCTCCTCAATCTCTAAAACCACAAAATAAGCCGGCAGAAATTACTTACTGACTTTAATAGGAACGTCATCCAAAATACCTATGGGGTATTTCACAAAATGATCTGCCAATTGTAATGAGATTGTTGTGGGCTTTTTAGTTCACCTATCTCTAGCTTTTTACAAACAGATAGGGGTATAAGACTGACACTAGCCCCAAGATCACAAAGAGCTTTATCAAAGCTCATGTTGCCGATTAAACATGGAATTGAGAAACTACCTGGATCTTTGAGCTTTAGAGGTAATTTATTTTGAATCAAAGTACTGCACTCCTCAGTCAAAGCCACAGTTTCATATTCTTCTATTTTTTTTTATTTGACAAAATATACTTCAAGAACTTAGCATAAGTAGGCATTTGTTGCAAAGCTTCTGTGAAAGGAATATTTATGTACAATTTTTTCAAAACTTCTAAAAATCTCCCACATTGCTTGTCAAGCTTAGCCTTAGCTAACCTTTGAGGGAAAGGTATGGGTGGTCTATAAGGTATGGCTAGAGGTGTGTGACTAGGTTCCTCACCTTTTTCCTTGGTTTCTTCCTTATCTCATCTTCCTTAGGTGATGGCCTAGTAACCTCAACTTCCTCACTACCATATTTCTTTTCACTCTTTTTTCTTGCCTTAAGATCTTCTAATTGCTTACTACTTCTCAAGGTAACAGTCTTGCATTGGTCACTCAGATTTGTTTCAGGCTGACTGGGAAACCTTCCTAGTGTTCTTGTAGAGGAACTAGATTGTTGTGCTATTTTGGTCCCTAACATCTTATTGTGGATAGCTAGACTATCAACCTTAGATGCTATTTGCTTAATTGCCTCACCCATGGCATGACTCTACTGCCTCAATTCCTCATTTTGCTTGGATTGAGTCAAAATGAAATTTTCCATTAAGGTTTCCAAATTAGATTTTTGTACCTGTTGTTGAAATCCAGGAGATGGCCTTGCATTGCTTTGCCCAGCTTGATTCTGATTGGTCCGATAGGAAAAGTTAGGATGATTCCTCCAACCAGGGTTATAATTGTTTGAAAATAGATCATTTTGCCCCCTCTGGATGAAATTATTGATAGCATCAACTTGCTCCATCGGTGCATCTTATGTAGGAGTAATTCCTAGCTCGCAATCTGCAGCTATATGCCCTGCTGTACCACATATCTCACAAGAGGCATTAGAAGCATAAACAACATTGACATTAATTTTATCAAATTTTTGAGATAAAACTTCTACCTTAGATGCTATAAGATCCCAAGCATCTACCACATGCTTACCTGTAACTCTTTTGGGATTACCTCTTTCATTCGCCCATTGGTGGTGGTTTCGAGCCACATTTTCAATTATCTCATAGGCCTTTTCCAAGTTTTTATTCATCAAAGCTCCTCCAGCTGTGGAGTCCAATGAAACCTTGGCTTGGTAGGTTATACCATTATAGAACGTGTGAATGATCAACCACTTCTCAAGGCCATGATGAGGACATTGTTGCAACAGCCCTTTAAACCTGTCCCAAGCTTCAAATAATGACTCACCGTATTTTTGAGCAAAGTTGGTGATTTGATTCCTAATATGAGCAGTCTTGCTTGGAGGGAAGTATTTGTCAAGGAAACGTTGCTCCAGCTGAGCCCATGTTGTAATAGACCCTATAGGAAGGGAATGTAACCATGCTCTAGCCTTGTCCCTTAAACAGAAAGGGAACAACCTCAGTCGGATAGCATCTGCGGAAGCACCATTGAACTTTAAAGTCTCGTAGAACTCCAAAAACACCTCCAAGTGAAGATTAGGATCTTCCGTTGGCAAACCTCCAAATTGGTTCTGTTGAATCATTGAGAGAAGCGAAAGCTTCAACTCAAAATTGTTGGCTTCAATAGGAGGTCTTTTGATACTAGAATGCAGCCCTCGCGTGCTAGGCACAGCGTAGTCCTTCAGTGGCTTATTTTCATTTGCGGCAGCCATGACTGGTGTAGGTTATTTTTGGGTTACTCTTTGCTATCTTTGTAGTCTTCTTCTTACTGGGAAGGTCCTTTCAATTTCTAGGTCTACTTTTACAACTTTCCCAAAATTTCTAGGCCTCTACATATAAGAATTACCTGCTCAACTACAAGGATATAAACAAAAAATAAATTAAAATCAACAAAAATAAAAGTCCAGACTAACCAACATGCAAGTGAATTGATATCAACAAAATACAGTTCCTGGCAATGGCGCTAAAAACTTGTTTATGTAAATCGCAAGTGCACAATTTTATCAAGTAGTAAAATTATCATTTCACTAGGACTGAGTTGATGATCACCAATTACGCACAATTATGATTATTTAGATAAAACCAATGATATAAAACTGTAGTGATAGAACAAGATTGCAGAAAATAAAATCCAGAAAATAACAAAGAATATCAACTTTTGAATTGAATAAAGGAATCAGTTTTAAAGACTCTAGGATTCGGGTTCACCATAGTGGTAATTAACAAATCTGTGATTTTTTCCCTATTATCAAACTAGGTTACTTTTGAAGGCGAATTATTCTAAAGAATTATTATTTCCTTTCAAAATACAATAATATATCCAATCTAATCCAATTCTTATTTTCATAACAATTGGATTAGAGAGGACCCTGTAAGAACAAGATAATTCAAAGAAAGCCTCAAGAGAATTAATTTACTTTCGTGATTGAAAACTCAAGTTCAGTTTCTAGAGTTCTGAAATCAAGGTTCATCTTTCAGTTCTTCCCCTAATATCAAAGAATCATGCAAACATGTGGCTAAGCATATTCACAAACAGTTGGTGTGCTAAAAACTAAATTAAGAGAAACTAGCATTAAAGAGGTAAGAAATTCATATATCAAACATTATCAATACACCATCGGGTTACTCCCAAATCCTAGAACAAAGAACTACTCCAACATGTTCATCAAAATACAATCTATAAGAATGAGCAAGAATATTCAGAAAAACCAGATTAAAATGCAACAAGGAGAAGAAAAGAAAAACTCTGATTGAGTCTTGTTGTTTTTTTCCAATTGCTCTTGTCCAATCCTTTCCCTATTTCTTGAGTCCAATGGTTGTTTATATCCTCCTCTAATCTCCCCCTTCAGGGTCCCTTTTCGTCTTCCAGCTTGTTGTACTGCTCCATTTTGCTGTAAAGGAGCAATAATGTAGATTTAATGTGCTGACGCTCCACAATCCACAGTCGTGGCAACTGCCACAGGCTGACCGTGGATCTTACTGACTTGCTCTCAATCATGTATAAATGGTCAAAATGCTCCACGGCCGTGGCAGGTTCCACGGGTTGGCCGTGGAGCTTGTTGTTTTGCTTGTTTCTCTCTAGCAACAGGTTCCATGGGTGTGGGTCATTCCATGGCCAGGGTGTGGTTCTTTCTGCACCTCCTCTTTTAGTTTAGCTCTTCATATTTTGGTACTTCAAAGTCACAAATCCATTCACCTGTGAAATATAAAAAACAAAACACAGTCATCTGAACTAAAGGAATAAAAACCTAAGATATATACTAAAAATTAACACAAAATATGCAATAATTAAATGCTAACTAAGACAAAATTATATGCATGCTTCATACACATCAATTGGCTATGAACCTATCGATGTAATTCAGCCTCCCGAGAAAAATTCTTACTTCCTTTTTGGTCTTGGGAGCGGGCATCTCTTGTATTGCTTTGACTTTGCAGGGTCCACTTTGATCCCTTCCTTGCTAACAACAAAACTAAGCAGTCTTCCAGTCAATTTGTACTAATAACCAAACATTTTATTGGGTTTAGCCTCAACTTGTACTTTTTGAGTCTTTTAAACAACTTTTGCAATACTACCACATGGTTTTCCCCTTCTTTGGACTTGGCAACTATGTCATCCACCTATACCTTAATTTCTTTGTGCATCATATCGTGGAACAGAGCAACCATGACACGCTAATAGGTGGCCCTAACATTTGATAGCAATTTATTTTACTCATTTTATAATCCTTTCACTGGACTTCTTAAGGTTTAATTAGACTTAATTAAGTTAATTTTGTTATATTTTATGATATTGAGCTTAATTGGATCATTGAAAGAATTATTGATTAAATTGACTTTAAATTGATTATTTGCAATGTTTAGTAAACTAGCTATAATTTGAGTTACAAATATCTCATTGATGTGATTTTGGTCTTGTAAGAAATCTAAGACAATTCTCTACAACTTTCATGGAGACCTCAAGAGCCAAATCATACATTTGGATAATTTAAATTGGAGTTGAAGCAAGATTTAGAGTGCTGATCCTAGCAACTTAAGCTTTGCAAACTCATTAGCCCATTTGTTGAGCTATAGGAGTCCAATTGATACCAAATTGGTGGCATTGAAAATTAAGATCTAAATCTACAACTTTTATGAAGAACACAAGAGTTAATTCGGAAGTATAATAGGTCATATTGGGCTTAGAAGTCAGAACAGTGGAGTTGTAACTGGGCCTGAATAGTGTGCAGTGATTGGGCTAAAACTAGTGGCATTGGAAAGCTAAGACAAAAGCCTACAACTTTCATGGAGACCACTTTTCCATTTTCTGATGGAATCAATGAGTTCAACACTAAATGATTTTGGAGACAAAGAATCTTAATAATTTTCACTCATTCACAATTATCAAACCACTATTTGGCATTTTTCACTCATTCACCCACTCACCAACTCACTCATTAATCAGCTTCTTGTTATTTTATATTCTTTATCCTCTATAAAAGGGAGCATTAGCTGATTATTTGGGAATCTTGGCTTAGAGATCAAGATCATGCTATTGTATTATTTGTTTATCTTGTTGTAGTTTTCTTTTATTCTAAATTAAAGTTATGTTCTTCTTCTTCTTCTCTCTTTCTTTATTCTTGTCTATAAGTAGCTAATTTTTATTTTACTTAGGTGAAAGGGTGAAGCTTTTGGTAATAAGCTAATGTTAGATTAATTTCTTTATTGTGCTTAAATGATATATTATCAAGTAGCCATTATATGTGTTGTATTTTACTTCTAATCAATTTAGAAACCCTCCTTGTAAAGTGGAGATCTTGATTCATTGTAGTGACGAGCGCCGAACTCAGTCAAAATTATAACCGAAGTTATACCTAGGCTTGTAGCATAGTGAAGGGGGTTTGATAGTTCAAGAGTTGTACTAAACAAAACTAAAGGTAAAATAACAATTAAAGAGTAGTCAATTCAGAAACCTATATGAAATTGGGTGGATTCAATCATAGACCTTTCAACAAACATTTGAAGTGCATTTGAATTGTTAACTTGGATCCAACCAAAATCTCTACATCAAATCCAGAATTCATACTAGATAATCATCTAGAATTCAATTAGCAAGTGATAGACACAAATTTGCAATTGCACAATTCATGATAGATCCATGTTAATTTAAGTACCGAATTCAATTAACCTAGGCACAAATTAGTAACATAACCTCTTCAATTACGTGATTAATTTAGATCAATCAGTTCTAAGTTCATCACAAATCCCAATCTTAAATTAATATCAAATCATATCAAACATAAACAGAATCACCATTCATGCATTCAAGATCAAGAAAAAGAAGAAGAAGAGGAATTCAATTTCAAATCAAATACAATACAGAACTAAGGTCTCATAAATCCAAATCACAATCTCTTCAAGAATCCCGAATTGACTAAAAGTAGCTTAACCCTCCATTACAATGAAAAAACTCTTCAAAACATACATGGAATATGAAAAACTAAGAAAAAGAAGCAGAAAAACTGAAATATGAGAGAAGCTCCCGTGAAAATGGCTCAAAGTTACAATTTATAGACTTTTAGGTGAAATAAGGGAGACACGACCATGTGTCCATGAGACACGGCCGTGTCTTATGCTTAGCTTGCAAGGGTTGACCAAATTCAGCGTGTTCTGTAAGTTTTGAGATTAAACGGTAGTGTACTCCACTGTTTGCATGATAAGAATCCTTTAGTTTCACCAAAGTCAGAGAGGAACACGGCCCTGGCCGTGTTTGGGGACATGGCCATGTAATTTTACAATTTCTAGGCCCTGTAAGGTGACACAGGCCCTGCAATTTGATTTCTTCATTTTCAGCTTCGAATCTTCACAGAAACTCTTCTTTTGCCTTGAAAACTCGGTATCTTCGCTTGTTTTCATCCAAATGCATTAAATTTCTCAATTCTACAAAAACAAAGAAAATGATAAGGATCCAACTAAAACTCAATCATAATTGCAAGCAATTAATTACTACAAATGTATCAAAATTAACACTGATCAACTCCCTCACATTTGAGCTTTTGCTTGTCCTCAAGCAAAGAATAGGGATCAACAACAAGATCAATCTTAACATCCAAAAACTGAATCAAGGGGAATTCCAAAGTTCAAGTTCAGTAATCAAATCCATTCAATCAAGATCATTCAACAATTTAAAATAATAAGATGCTTTAGGCTAGCTTGCAACTGTTCTCTTCACCAAACATATGAGATCACTCAGCTTTCCATCTCTCAAGTGTTTAAGGACAAAGAGATCACTCAAATTTCTCATGAAAAATGCTAAACCATAGGCTTGCCTATCAATCTCATCTCCACTTCCAAGTTCACATGCATAGCAAGAATCTAAAGGACTTCATCCAGTTATAACAGGGCCAAGGGTAATAATGTAAGGTAGGAAAAAGGTAAATAAGGGTAAAGAATTTTTATGGGTAAATCAATACAAAGCAAAATTAGGATAAAAAGATGAATAGAGCATAATGCACAAAGATTTAACCAATTCTCAATTTCAACCTAATATTTTTCATTATTCTTCACCAATAATTCTTTTCCATTTTATATATATATCTATATACCCTTGAAGATAAAACCACAACTTTTAAGACTTTTTGATTAACACATCAGATGCTCCAAAGAATTCAACCTGATTTATTCAATTGGATATTCAAAGAAATCAAATTCAAGCTCAAATAGGGTAACTAAGGGATTATTTTATCAATACAACTATGAAAGCCAAGAAAGAATAAAGCCTAATTGTCTCAATCATATTCAAGCTTGTACGTGAATCATTAAAGTTTTAACAAGATATCAAAACAAGTTCTAGCGCCCATTAATCACGAGAAAATTTATTCCAGAAAGAAAATAGGATTTTATTTAGAAAAAATTCAATCATTAAAACTCAAAAACTCACTTTCTGGTTAAGTTGATAAAGAAAACAGAAAACAAGTAGACATGACTCAAAGATGCTAAATTTCACTTTTCTCAATTGAACAAGATTGCTTCACACAAAATAATATCATGATCAACAGATTCCCCTTTCAAACATATCTCTATTAGCTCAGAATAAATCAAGCAATTAACACACAATTCTAACTTAATTATCATCATTACTCAAGTGTTCATAAGTTATGCAATTTTTTTTTAACAGAGTACATTACCACTCCCCCACACTTAATATAAACATTGTCCTTAATGTGAAAGAGAGATAAATAAAGAATAAAGAAAAGAGCAACACAACCTAAAGAGGAATTAGATAATGGCAGGTAGAAAAATGGCGTAACAGTTAGCGTTACAATAGAATCTAAAAAGTCATAAAACACATGAGTAGAAACACAGCCTAGGGTCTTTTAAAGTCAGATTCCCAAGACTGAAACACTTATGTTCATCTTTGAAAAGATTCCATAAATAAGAAGTTCATGATGCACCAGTTCACAAGAATGCATCTCAAAAGTCAATAAGATATCATTTACTGACTCCTTACTCAGCCCATTCATAATGAAGTATATTTTTATCTTCTTGGTTTGCAGAAACCATCTTTAAATTACAACTTAAAGGCAAATCTGGTTGGGTTGCCTCCCAACGAGTGCTTGGTTTAATGTCCTCAGCTTGACATTGTGACATTTCTTAGTGTTATTCATAATACGGATGGAGAAGAGTCATCTCTTCCACTTCTGTAATTTCTGGAAGCTCATGATACGGTTTGAGATAGTGTCCATTGATGATGAAAGCTTTGTTAACATTCTCACCTATAACCTGCACAGCACCAGAAGGGAAAACCTTACTAACAATAAATGGTCTATCCTATCTAGACCTTAATTTGCTAGGCATAAGTCTTAGGCGGGAGTTATAGAGGAGAACTTTTTGACCAATCTCAAATGCTTTTCTCATAACCATCTTATCATGGAAGGCTTTGGTCTTCTCTTTATAAATCTTGGAGCTCTCATAGGCCTCCAGGCAGATCTCCTCCAATTCCTGCAACTGTAACTTTCTCTCCATGCCTGTTTGGTCTAGGTCCAGGTTACATCTATTCACCGCCCAAAATGCGCGATGCTCAATTTCTACTAGAAGATGGCATGCTTTGCCAAAAATAATCTGATAAGGAGACATCCCAATCAGTGTCTTATAAGCAGTTTGATAAGCCTATAAAGCATCCTCAAGCCTCTTGCTCCAGTCCTTTCTGTTTGACTGGACTGTCTTTTGAAGTATCTATTTGATCTCTCTGTTGAAGACCTCGACTTGCCCATTGGATTGGGGGTGGTAAGGTGTAGAAACCTTGTGCAGGATGCCATACTTCTTTATTAAAGCTTCCATGCTCTGATTACAAAAATGTGAACCCTGATCACTAATGATGACCCTAGGAACTCCAAACCTGCAAAAAATATGTGATCTAACAAAATCCACAATAACTTTAGAATCATCAGTCCAAGTGGCCTTAGCTTCCATCCATTTAGATACATAATCCATGCAAGAAGAATGTAAACAAAACCAAATGATAAAGGAAAAGGACTCATAAAATCAATACCTCATACGTCAAAGATCTCATAGAACAATAAAGGTTTCTGAGGCATCTCATTCCTATGAGAAGTATTTCCTGTTCTCTAGCATTGATCACAAAATTTACAAAACACATATGCATCATGAAACAGAGTGGGTTAATATAATTCAGAGTCCAAAACTTTCCTAGCAGTCCATTGGGGACCAAAATGGCCGCCACATGCAAGTGTATAACAAAAGCTAAGAATAGAATAGAATTCATCATCAGGCACACATCTCCTAATGACTTGGTCACTACAAAATCTCCACAAATAAGGGTCATCCCACACATAATATTTTGAATCACTTTTCAATTTATCAATCTGTGCCTTAGTGAAATGTGCAGGTAGTGCTCTAGTAACTAAGAAATTAATCAAATTAGCAAACCAAGGTATGTTACCTTGTAGCTTGAAAAGCTACTCATTAGGGAAGACATCATGGATGGGAAAAATATATGCCTCCCTTTCAATTCGACTCAGGTGATCAGCCACCAAATTCTCCGCTCCATGCTTATCACGGATCTCAATATCAAACTCTTGGAGGAGCAACATCCACCTAATCAACCAGCGCTTTGCATTGGGCTTATTCAGGAGGACCTTCAAAGCTGTATAATCTGAAAACACAATCACTCTAGAACCAAGCAAATATGATTGAAATTTATCTAAAGCAAAAATAATTACAAAAAGTTCATTTTCAGTTATGGTGTAGTTGACTTATACAAGATCTAAAATTCTCGAAGCATAGGAGATGATATGAGGTACTTTACTAACCCTTTGAGCAAGAATAGCTCCCAATGCATAATTAGAGACATCATACATGAGCTCGAATGGGAGTGTCCAATCTGGTGTTTAGATAATAGTTGTACTTGTTAATGCTTGCTTCAGGTGATTAAAGGCATCCTGGCACTTCTGGTCAAAGTGGAACTCCACATCTTTTTACAGTAAGTTGGATAGTGGGAAGGCAATTTTGCTAAAATCCTTTATGAACCGCCTATAGAAACCTGCATGACCAAGGAAAGAACAAACCTGCCGCATGCATGTGGGGTAAAATAGGTATAAAATGACATCTATTTTTACAGGATCTATCTCAATACCCTCTCTAGATATTACATGCCCTAAAATTATACCTTTCTCTACCATGAAATGATATTTCTCAAAATTCAAAATAAGGTTAGTCTTAATGCATTTATGCAAAACCTGGGCCAAACTATCCAGACATGCATCAAATGAATAGCCATAGATAGTAAAATCATCCATAAACACATCCATACAATTCTCTAAGAGGTCAGAAAAGATACTTACCATACACTTTTAAAAGGTGCCTGGAACGTTGCACAGACCAAATGGCATCCTCCTATATACAAATGTGCCAAATGGGCAAGTGAAAGTAGTCTTTTCTTGGTCTTCTGGGGCTATATGAATTTAAAAATAGCCCGAATATCCATCCAAGAAACAATAATGTGACTTTCCAGCTAGCCTTTCCAGCGTCTAATCAATGAAAGGCAAGGGAAAATGATCTTTTCTGGTGGCCTGGTTAAGGAGCCTATAATCAATGCAAACCCGCCAACTGTTCTGAACTCTTGTGGGTAGAAGCCCAGTGTTTTGATTCTCAACTATTGTGACTCCAGATTTCTTTGGGACCACTTGCACAGGGCTTACCCATTTACTATCAGATATAGGATAAATAATGCCAGCTTGAAGCAGCTTGGCAATTTCTTTCTTTACTACATCCAGACTCAGGGGGTTCAGTCTCTTTTGGGGTTGCCTCACTGGTTTAGTATCCTTCTCTAATAAAATCTTATGCATGCATATGGAGGGACTAATACCAGGAATATCTACAAGAGTCCATCTGATGGCCCATTTATTCTACCTCAAAATCTCCAGTAATTTTTCTTCTTGTTCAGGTTGTAGGTTTTTAGCGATGATCACTGGTAGTTTCTTAACATCTCCCAAATATGCGTATTTAAGATGGTCTGGTAAAGTCTTCAACTCTAAGGATAGGGGTTGCACAATGGAAGACAGTAAGCCATTTGAAACAACTAATTCAGCAGCATTAAATCCAGCATGATTCTAACTTTCATTTTCACATACTGTTTCATTCATTTCATTCAAGTCGGTAGCTACATCAGCACTTAAAACAACATCAATCTCAGCACATATAACACATGGTACAATATCACAGGCAGCACATGTATCGCAAGTGATAGGATCCAGAAGGTTAGTAATATCAGGGAATTCAACATACATATCAGCATAAACATCATCAACCAGCATCTCAATCATATCAATATGGAAAACAGAATGCTCTTCTAGGGAATGTCTTAAGGCATAAAAAATGTTAAACTGTACCACATCATCGACAAACTCCATAGAAAGGGTGCTAACATGTACATCTATCTTAGTCTTAGCTGGCTTGAGGAATAGTCTGCCTAGAATCAATGGAGCATGATTTGTTGAAGGCTCATCTTCTATGTCCAAAATGTAGAAGTCCGCTTGGAAAATCAACTCATTCACCCGAACTAACACATCTTCCAACACTCCTACAAGATGAGCAATAGTCCTATTTGCTAACTGAATCATAATACTAGTGGGTTGCAAAGTGCCAATGTTCAAAGACTTATAAATTGACATAGGCATAAAATTAATTGAAGCACCCAAATCTAGCATTGGATGTTCAAATTTGGAGTTGCCTATCGTGCAAGGAATTGTAAAAGTTCCAGGATCTTTGCATTTTTGTGGCATGCTTAGCAAAATCATTGCAGAAATATTCCTACCCATGCTAATCTTCTCATTTCCCTTCAACCTTCTCTTATGAGTGCACAACTCCTTGAGGAATTTAGCATACTTAGGAATTTGTTGGTTGCATCCAAGAGAGGGATATTGATTTCCACCTTCCTGAATGTTTCTATGACTTCTTTTTCCATTTTTATTTGCACTGTCCGCTTGCATTGTGTGACACTATTTAGAAAAGGTAGTGGAATGGTCACATCTGAATTATCTGCACATTTCTACTGCTTTGGGTCAATTTCTAGTTGCTGCAAAGTTAGACCATCAACTTCTTTGCCACTTCTCAAGGTAATGTCACTTACATTGCCTCTTGGGTTGTTGACAGTTTGTGAAGGCAATTGGCTTGAACCTTGACTCTTCAGCTCACTCGCAGTGGTTGTCAACTGCCCGATCTGAGTTTGTAGGTTCTGCATGTTAGCATTGATGTTCTGCTGGAACTAAATGTTGTTTACGGCCATCTGTTTCATCAAGTCTTCCAATGATGGCTCAGCTGGAGTGGTTTGGACAGACTGCTGAACAGGTTACTGTTGTCTGAATACAGGTGGTTGGTATTTGTTACTTGGACCTGTAGCTTGGTATCTAAATTACTGCTGCTGGTAGGGATGTTGTTGCTGACCAGAATTCTCATATCTCAGGTTGGGATGGTCTCTCCATCCAAGGTTATAAGTATTAGAAAATGGATTATATCTGGGTTGTTGATGTGACTGCTGATATTGAGGTTTACCAAGAAAAATACTAGTTGCTGCAACATATTAATTTGGAAAAATAGAATCATCATCCTAAAGTGCAGGGCATGCATCAGTGGGATAAGATGAACAATAGCAAATTCCACACACAGTTGCAGCCATCTACATTGGTGGTTGCTGACCCACTGCTAACTTTCTCACCAAAGAAGTCAATTCATCCAATCTGTGTTCCATTCTCTGTTAGTCGACATGAGACACTTGAACCTCATTAACTCCTTTAATTGAAGTAATGATCCTTGAGTTGAATTGTTGGGTGTTGGCTTCCATGTTCGCTATCAGATCTCTTGCTGCAGCAGAAGTCTTATCTACTAATGCTCCTCTAGAGGCAGCATCTACCATTCTTCTGTCATTTGGCAGTAGGCCCTCATAGAAATATTGAATCAAAAGCTGATCATAGATTTGGTAGTGGGGACAGCTCGAACACAGCTTCTTGAATCTCTTCCAGTACTCATGCAATATTTCTCCTGACATCTGTCTGATGCCACATATGTCCTTCCTAATTATGGCAACTCTAGAGGCAGGAAAGAATCTCTCCAAGAACAACCTATTCATGTCATTCCAACTTGTAACCGAACCTAGTGAAAGATAGAACAACTAATCCTTGGCTGCATTAGCAAGTGAGAAAGGGAATGCCCTCAGCTTAATGTGTTCCTCAGGGATGCCTTGTGGTCTCATGGTTGAGCACACGACATGGAACTCCTTTAGGTGCTTATGAGGGTCATCACCTGCAAGACCATGAAACTTGGGCAACAAGTGTATCAATCCATATTTCAATTCAAAATCAACATTAAGATCAGGGTATTGAATACGCAAAGACTGATATGTAACATTAGGAGCAGCAAGTTCCTTAAGGGTCCTATTTTGCATGTTATCAGCCATAGGTTCAGAATTTCTCAAAATCTCAGGTTCACTCTGAAGTATCTCAAGTTCACGTTCAAGTATTTCAGGTTCACGTTCAAGTTCAAGATCAAAATCAAGTTCAAAAGCAATTCTTGCACTTAACATATGAGTTCTAATCAATCTATGCAAGGTCTTATCAATTTCAGGATCAATATCAAGCAAGTTATCAGAATTAAACCTAGTCATGCATCATCTAAAGCACATAAAACACAAAAATAACAAACAAGCAAAATACACTAGAAAACCCTAAAAATTTACAAAAATAAATCTAGTTAACATATCTAAATAATTTTAAAAATTATGAGATTACCACAGCACGAAAATTATACAAAAATGAAACTAGAAAATATAATAAAAAATATTAAAAAATTTGGAAAACTGGTCTAAATGATAGAATTTCAGAAAAATAGGGGTGACCTCACAGTAAATGTGAGCCTTGTTTATTAGGCCGTTTTCCTTCAACCGACCAAGTTTCAGCTCATTCTGGGCAAGTTTCAATACGAAATTTGTAAGAATTACCCATAATCACCTGTTTTTGTCTTCCCCTGCACTAGAAAAATTCAGAAACTAAGAGAAAAAGTGTTAGTATGGTCACTTAAAATGATAAAATTACACCTACGCCTCCTCGGCAACGATGCCAAAAAATCTGATGAGCGCCGAACTCAGTCAAAATTATAACCGAAGTTATACCTAAGCTTGTAGCATAGTGAACAACACCGGATCATCTCCACGAGGATTGTAAATGTAAAATTATCAGATCAAGTTAAAGTTAGAAAGGGGGTTTGATAGTTCAAGAGTTGTACCAAACAAAATTAAAGGTAAAATAATAATTAAAGAGTAGTCAATTCAGAAACCTATCTGAAATTGGGTGGATTCAATCATAGACCTTTCAACAAACATCTGAAGTGCATTTGAATTGTTAACTTGGATCTAACCAAAATATCTGCATCAAATCTAGAATTCATACTAGATAATCATCTAGAATTCAATTAACAAATGATAGACACAAATTTGCAATCGCACAATTCATGATGGATCCATGTTAATTTAAGTACCGAATTCAATTAACCTAGGCACAAATCAATAACCTAACCTCTTCAATTATGTGATCGATTTAGATCAATCAGTTCTATGTTCATCACAAATCCCAATCTTAAATTAAGATCAAATCAGATCAAACATAAATAGAATCATCATTCATGCATTCAATATCAAGAAAAAGAAGAAGAAGAGGAATTCAATTACAAATCAAATACAATACAAAACCAAGGTCTCAAGAATCTAAACCACAATCTCTTCAAGAATCGTGAATTGACTAAAAGTAGCTTAGCCCTCCATTACAATGAAAGTACTCTTCAAAATATACATGAAATATGAAAAACTAAGAAAAGGAAGTAGAAAAACTAAAAAATGAGAGAAGCTCCCGTGAAAATGCCTAAAAGTTACAATTTATAGACTTTTAGGTGAAATAAGGGAGACACAGCCGTGTCTCATGCTTAGCCTGTAAGGGTTGACCAAATTTAGCGTGTTCTGCAAGTTGAGATTACACGGTCGTGTACTCCACTGTTTGCATGATAAGAATCCTTTAGTTTCACAAGTCAGAGAGGAACACGGCCCTGGCCGTGTTTGGGGACACGGCTGTGTAATTTTACACGGCCTAGCCCTTGTAAGGTGATATAGACCCTATAATTTGATTTCTTCATTTTCAGCTTCGAATCTTCACAGAAACTCTTCTTTTGCCTTGAAAACTCGGTATCTTTGCTTGTTTTCATCCAAATGCATTAAATCTCTGAATTCTACAAAAACAAAGAAAATGATAAGGATCCAGCTAAAACTCAATCATAATTACAAGCAATTAATCACTAAAAATGTATCAAAATTAACACCGATCATGTAGACAAGAGATTGACACAATGAATGCTTGAGTCCATTTATAAATGGTGGTGTTAATAGATAATTAAAGGAACCATAATATAATTACATACATAATCTTAAATGAACTTTGGATGTTGTATTTTTCGATTAGAACTTCTATTATGTATGGACTCTAATTGAGTTATAACAAGAATTAATCTTGTCCTTAATTTACTTACCAAGAGTGGATCTCCTAACTCAAGTAAATTCTATTTATTTGTGACTAAGTTTTATCACCTTTATTATTGTGACAAAATATTTTCCTTACCTTAAAGAATTTTTCTTCATCAATTCCCTGTGGATCGACCTCGGACTCTCGAGAATTTATTACTTGAGACAATCTGCACTTGGGTTTGCAACTTATAAACCACATCAATATTCTTCAATCCAAATGGCATAATTGTGTAACAAAAAGTTCCCCATGGCATGGCGAATGTGATCTTCTCTTTATCATTCATATCCATGGCAATCTGATTGTAACCAGAATAATCATTCATGAAAGAGAATCTATGATCTCTTGTTGCATTAAATGTCTGTTGTAACCATTTTCTGGATGGGCATTAAATGGTTGTTGTAACCATTTTAATTTAATAACTAAACCTTTCATTTGATCTTTAGGGGGGTGACACCCAGCAAATCTCAAACAAATTTCATCCAAATAAAAAAAAGTAGGACCTATTAATGGACTTCCATTCACTTGAAGTCTCAAATGGAGCATAACATCTTCCATGTTAATTGTGTATTCACCACATGGAAGATGAAACGCATGTGTCATAATCTAGAAATGTGAAAAGATCCTCACGGTCAACCACAATCTAGTCGCATTCGTAAAAGGATGAACCTTAGGGAGAAAGGTTAATCAAAACGGTGTAGATTATGCATAAATGAAGATCATACCCATTTAAAAGCTCGCATCTAGAGTAATATCTACTGCTATGTTTGTAATTTTTGTAATATTGTATTCTAATTAAAAAATTATGTATAACATTAAGTGATAAAGTTTTGTTCAAGTTTAATCAACCATTTACCATTCTATAATTACTATTTATTTTTATGTTAAATGGATATCTTTTGTAACACCCTGGAAAACATGTTAGGCTCTTATATAGATACAGAGGTAGCCTAATACCTGCATAACATATCTGTTTAATTTTGTGACTTTCTGAACATGTTTAGTCACTTTGCTGTAATATTATTTGTGAGAAATAGTTGTTATTAGTCTCGAAAATGGCTTAAACTGCTCAGTTAGTGGAAATTATGGAGACTTTATTTCTAGGTCACAAATGTGTTAACTGTGCTACAGTTAAAATCTGAAGATAATTGGAGTTAGTTTGGTATTTTTAAACATAATGGGTATATGTTTTAATGCTAGATTGACTAGTCACAGATATGAAAAAATGTGATGATGGTGAAACAATAATTTTAGATGAATCTTATGATTTATTTTAAAGTTGTTGGAAGTTGAAAAACTCAAATTAGCATAATTCGGGTGTTCTTAGCAGATAAGGAAGTTCTAGCAAAATATCCTAAGGGATATGATGGTCATTCTCTCATTTCTATCTCTCACATATAAGCAGTAGAAGCTCCAAAAGAAAGAAAAGAAAAACAAAGAAGAAGAAAACGAAGGAAGAAAAGAGAGAAAAGGGGAAGAAAGGAAGAAGGAGGAGCAGGAGCAGGAGAAGAAGATCAAGGATCAAGCTTCAAGCTTCAAGATCTTCATCTCAGCTACTCAAGGTAGGGGTTCTTGAGCTTAAAACTTCATCTTCCTCATTTTTCATGTTTAGCCTATTTAAGGTTTAATATGCCAAAATGAGTTCTTGAAGTGTTTTGAATGATTTTCTTGCTTGGATAAGTTTTAAATGATGTTTATGACTTGTTCATGTTAAGAGTTTGGATTAGAAACTGAAAACTCTCTATTTGGTCCTTTAAAGCTCAAAGTGAGGGTTTTAGGAGTTTGGATGAGTGATTTAGTATTTTGATCCATTTTTATGAAATCAATTGGTGTTTTAAATTTCCTTTATGCTTGTAAACTTGTTTGGGACTTGAAATCACCTAAAGATTAGTTTGGAGTGGCCAAAATCCAAGAATTTGGCCATTGGAACAATGCCACGATTCTGCAGAATGAGTTGCAAAGTTTCTAGTTAAGAAACATGGCCCGTGTTCAAAGACATGAGGGGGTAGTGCCTCTGTCTGCTAGTTGAAATTCATGAACAGTGCTTACAGAGCAAAACACTGAGGGGGATATGTCTTAGGACACAGGCCGTGTTTCCTTCTGTAATGAGAATTAGCTCTTATGGTCTTCATAAAAGTTGTAGCTCTTTCTCTTAGCTTTCCAATACCACTGGAATCACCTCATTTCGACCTCTGTAACTCAAGTTATGCTCATTTTATTGTGCAAAGATCAAAGGTTGAGATTAAGCAAGATGCATTTTGATTAGGAAATACATGATGTTTTGGCATTTTATAAGGCTAGGAGCCTTATAGGGACCTTAGATAACCATATTGAGGTGGAGTATCAAAGGGTAATGTGTTGGAACACCTTAGGCTCCCATAGTGTGATGGAATGCCATAGGATAATTTTGGAAACCTTGAGTATCCAAGTGTGTTGGAATGTAACAAAGAAGTGTTTAAAACCTTGTTCAACTTGAAGTTGACTTCGGTAGCACTTGTGAAGTGATGGCGTGAGGTTCTAGATACAAGAATATTATTGTTAAGATACAATTAGTGGTAGTTCTTGAAGAGAATAACCACTTACCTTAGGTGAAGGGGTACTGAGTACTAGGGTCATGAATAGGTTCCTTTTTAGGATAGAGTTGAACCTGAGGATCATGTATTCTAGTTAGAGTTTTTCACTTGAAATAGTATGCCTTCTTTTATGCATAATTTACTCTTTTAGAATTAAACTTGAGTTTAAGATATATAGTTGGTGTATGCCCTTTTGTTCTTAAAGGTTGAACTTGAGGATATGCTAGAAACATGGGTTGGTTCCTTTATGTGATAGAGTTGAGCCAAGAGTGCATGTTTGTTAGTGATAGTTCTTCCACTTAGTTAAGGTAACCTTGTGATAAGATTTATGAGACATTAGTTATCCTTTGAGAAGTTGATTGCCAAATGTCAATACCTATACCCTTGAGCAACAAGAGATTACCTTATGAATCACTTATGAAGTGATAAAGTGGGGTGTTAAGTATGGTAAGCTAAATGTGCTTGGCTTGTTGGTTATGTTATCATGCATAGGTTGCTCCTTTGAGAGGAAAGTAGAGTTGAAGTTGCATGGATGACATTTTATTCCTTTGTGAGACGAGGTTGAGGTATAAAAAGTACTAGAAACGTGACTTTGCTCCTTAAGTAGTAAGTGAGCTTGGTTGGGAAGTTTTCTATTTTTCCTTAGTCACTTGGTTAGGAAGGACGTAGTGATGATTGGTTACAATTGTGAAGTACGTCGCATATCTTCTTTCCAAACTTACTATGTCTTATTTCCTATGTATTGTAACCGTAGATGATGTGCATAATCATATAACCTGAGAATGAGGTGTTGGATCCGAATTCTCCTTGCGAGTTTGCTTGTATGGTCAGGGTTACTGATATGTGGGTGGTAACAGGTATCTTACTGTGGTAAGAGAAAGGAATCCACTTATTATCAGGTAGTGTCAGGGCTTAATTACTCATTCTACCCAATATATACAAAGGAACAGGAGGTTCCTGGGAAACAAGTAAATGACATGTGATTTCAAAAACTAAAATTTGTATTTGCATTACATCATTATACTAGTAAGACTTTATGTGAGTATAACCATACATCATATCATAAAGCATTACATTGGTTGGCCGCTGTATAGGTAGTTGCTTTGCTTGTTTGATGGTTGCCTATTGATGATTTCTTACAATTGTATGAGCAGTTGTTTAATGTCATTGATTGTTTAATATTACCGTGAGATAAGATTATAACTTACCTTGCGAATGTTACATAGCATGAAATGGGGGTGGTAGCAGTACTCTTACTGTGGTAAGAGGAAGAAATCCACTTATTACCAAGTAGTGTCAAGGCTTAATTGCTTATTCTACCCAGTATATACAAAGGAACAGGAGGTTCTTGGGAAACAAGTAAATGACATGTGTTTTCAAAAACTAAATTTTGTATTTATATTACATCATTATACTAATAGGACTTTATGTGAGCATAACCATACATCATATCATAAAGCATTGCATTGGTTAGCTGATGTATGGGTAGTTGTCTTGCTTGTTTGATGGTTGCCTGTTGATGATTTCTTATGATTGTATGAGCAGTTGTTTGATATCATTGATTGTTCGATATTAGCATGAGATAGGATTATAGCTTGCCTTGTGAATGTTACATAAAGTGTGTATATATTCTGATAGTGTTTGAGCAGGAGCTTAACTATCTGTTGCAGGCTTAATCTTATGCGCTCAGTTGGTTATTTGTTGCTAAATAATAAATTGTTGGTTTTAGAATTGCATATATTGAGAAATTATTATTTCTCACCCCAATTGTGTTTCTATATAAATCTAGGTACAAGTAAGGGAAGCAGAAGGAGCAAAAGAACTAGTGTAGTTTTATTTTGTTTCTTGAAATGAATATGTTGTATATTTATTATCTGCTACCTTGAGTTTGTAAAAGTTATGTATTACTATTTGCCTTGAGAGGCTAATGATGTATATATATGACTTTTTGTTGTTCAGGCTCCCCATATTTATTTATTTGAATGAATGATATAAGTTTAGTTTATTGTTTAGGTTAGAAGTAGCGTTGCTAATACTGCTTATCCAAGTATATGTGCGATATACTAGGTTACCAGTATTAGGATGTTACATCTTTAATGTAC
This sequence comes from Ormosia semicastrata, assembly GCA_029884595.1. Lineage (NCBI taxonomy): Eukaryota > Viridiplantae > Streptophyta > Magnoliopsida > Fabales > Fabaceae > Ormosia > Ormosia semicastrata. Next base: position 64,054,430 of record JAQQTO010000062.1, read on the forward strand.
ATGCGCGCAAAGTATCATATAAATGTTATTAATTGTTATTTTAATAAATATTAAAAAAATTTGTGAAATATATTAAAGTTTTTCAAACCTTTTTTTATATAAATACTAATGTAATTTTAAAATAATGTATGTGAGATATTTCAAAATTAAAAAAATTAAAAATATAAACAATTAAAAATAGCAACATTTATATAAAAGTTTTAAAAATATAAATATAAACCACATACTTAAATTTTTTTTGTTAGTTTCTCCGCATACCCCCCACCCAATAAATAAAAGACTAATTTTCTAAAGTATAGTCAGGCGCCTAAGCGGGGACCCCTTCCAACAATATTATTTCCATTCACATAAATCTGGTGATTGAACCCAAAACCACATGCTTAAGGGACTCAAATCCTATCTACTCAGACTAACACACGTTGATAACTACATACTTAGTGCATGTTTGGTTGGGATTATTTCCCAAACCAAAAGCTTTTTTTTTTGGGCTCAAAATCTTTTTTTTTACTGTTCTTACATGTTTGGGGAATTCTACTTCACCTTTTGTACGAAATTCAATGCATTATAACAATTTTTTTCATAAACTTGAAGCTTATGATTCTAGATTATAAATTTGATGAACCTTCAAAAATTCATATTTTTACGGTTCAAAATATTAGGTTTTCATCCTTTTTTAATCCTTTTAATTTAGTTTTGTTCTCAATTTTTATTATGTTTTTTATTATTTTAGTTGTGTTATTATTATATGTTTTTATAGGTAATTGTGCATGAAAAAGATTGGATGCTTAAATGTATAAGAAAAAAAAGAAGAAATTCCATTCAGGAGCCAGCGCCTAAGCATTGGGTAGCCCGCCGCTTGAGTGCGCAATGCGCGCAGGAGAGTTCCACTTAAGTGTCCCAATGCTTGAGTGCTGGGAAGGCAGTGCTTGAGTGCTGAACCTGTACACAACAACGTTGTTTTATAAATAAGAAAGTTTTACCAAATTGAACACACACTTGGACAGAATGCAGCACCCATCAAGAGACACAAACCATAATGTGGTGTGGGACAATTAAGTTTGAAAATTAGGAATTTTCTTCAACTTTTCTACCTCTACAATGGAGTTTGTCATATTCTTCCCTTTGTATTTTTCTTTTTCCATGTGTAACTAACTTTCCTTGTTAGGGAGATGATGGATCTTGAACTTTAATGATATAACTTCTTTTATGAGTTTAATTCATGTTTTTATTTAATGATTTACGTGTTTATTTATATTCTTAATGCTTTTCTAAACCTGATCAATTTGGGAATGATCTTTTGGGTTGATGTATGATTTGAAAAAATTTGCATGAACCTAGGACATGTAATAAACACCATAATTTCTGTAATAGTTAGGAATAAACGTTGTGGTTTATATGATCTTTCTATTGATTTCCTCGTTCTTGATAATGCCTTTCTATTTGTGGTTAGATTAAGAGATTAGTTAATTCCAAACAGTGTAAGAGGATTAATATACCAAGAGATTGTGTATTAATTAATTTTAAAAATTTACTATAAATCATTGAAATAGAATATAGTTAAGCAAATATTTGAATGTGCATTTAAAGAGTTCAAATAAAGTATGAACCTTAATGCTTTAATACCATTGTTTTTTTCACCTCTTTGATTTATTGATTTGCTTACTTATATTTATTTTTAATTGAATTTGCAACAACTCTTTTTCTTTGTTAGGTTAAATAGTGTCACTTTCAGCGAATTTAGTAATTAATTACTTAATTCTCGTGGGACGATAATCTTACTCATTTTTTATTACTTTTGCGATTCGGTGCACTTGTTGATTTCACAAGTTTTTGACGCCTTTGCTGGAGATTATTGTTATTAATATTAAATAGTAGTTGAAAAGACACTAATTTAAGCATTTATTTTTCTTTGTTTATTTTTATTTTTAGTTGTTTCTTTTTAATTTTAATTATTTTTATATTTATAGATAATTATTTTTCTTATCTAACTTTATTTTTAATTTGTTTAATTTTCTTTTTAATTTGTTTCTTTTTATTCATTTTTTTCTTTGTTTATTTTATTAGTCATTTTTTTATTTTTTATTTTTAATTCCTTTTCTTTACTTCACTCTAGTTTGCTTGTTTGTTTATTTATGCAAGGTAATTTGGATTCAGAATATTACTTTTTGATCAGGAGATAACAAGAATAGAAAGAGCAAATGGGAAAACAGCTAGAGAAAGAAAAAGAATTGAAGAGAATATGGCTAAAGATAATGGAGTACGAAGACGCATGTTGGGTAACTATGCAACTCCATCTTCTGAAAATGTCTCAACCAATATTGTGCGACCTACTATCCAAGCTAATAATTTTGAGATTAAACCAATACTTCTACAGCTGGTGCAATTGAATCAATTTGGAGGAGTTCAAGCAGAAGATTCAAACTTGCACATTGCTAATTTCTTGCAACTCTGTGACACTATCAAATATAATGGAGTTAGTGATGATGCCATACGGTTATGACTTTTTCCATTTTCTTTTAGAGATAAAGCCAAGAGCTAGCTACAAGTCCAGCCTCAAGGAAGCATCTTCACTTGGGATGATCTGGTTAGTAAGTTCCTCACTCGGTATTTTCCTCCATCAATGTTCGTGAATAAGGAGTGAGATTGCTTGCAATACTCAAAATCAAGGAGAATCTCTCTATGAAGCATGTGAAAGGTTTAATGAGCTGCTTAGAAAATGTCCTCATCATGCTTTTGAAGTTTGGTAGTAGGTGCATATTTTTTATAATGGTTTGAATCATTCCACAAGACTTATGGTGGATGCATCTGCAGGTGGGTCTTTAAACATTAAGACTCCTGATGATGCTCAAGAATTATTTGAGACTATGGCTACCAATGAATATCAGTTGCCTAGTAAGAAAGCAGTAGTTAAACAAGGAGTTATGGAGCTTGACACTCTCGATGCCTTACTTGTTTAGAATAAAAGTATTTCGAAGCAGATAGCCAACCTCACCAAGCAAGTTGGGAATATGCAAGTAAGTGCAATTAATCATCAAGCTTTGATTTGTGATTTCTGTGGAGGTAACCATGCCAATAGTGGATGTGAAGCAAGCATTTCAGGTGTTATTCCTCAAGAGCAGGTAAATTATATGGGCAATCCTTCGAAACCACAAGGTAACCCATATTCCAACACATACAATCTAGGGTGGAGGAATCATCTAAAGTTTTCATGGACCAATCAGAATGTGATAAAACCACCACCACCTCCTTATCAACAACCATCTTTACAATTTCAACAAGAAAATCTATCAAACCTTGAAAGCATTATTGAGAAACTTGCTCTTAGCACTAACACTTTTATGGAGGAAACAAGGGCAACTTTTAAGAATCAAGAGGCTGCTATAAGAAGTCTTAAAAATCAAGCGGGATAGATTGTGAGACAGCTTTAAGATAGACCTCCAGGTAGCTTACCTAGCGACACTGTAGTTAATCCAAAGGAGCACTGTCATACAATTACACTAAGAAGTGACAAGACTTTGGAAGGACAAGTTAAAGAAGCACCTGATTCATCAGGAAGTGAAAAAATTGATGTTTTTATTGTGGATGTTTCAACTTCAGAGTGCTGTAATGAAAAAGCAAAGGATGAACAACCTAAATGGTGGAGGAAAAAGAAGGAACGTGAGAAGAATATGGTAATTGACCCTTCACTGTATAGTAGACTTCTGTTTCCTTAAAGGTTGAAGAAAGAGATCTAGGAAAAATAAGAGAGGCAATTCTCAAAATTCTTAGGAGTTTTCAAAAAGTTGTAGAATAATATCCCCTTTACTGAGGCACTTGAACAGATGCCATCATATGCCAAATTTATGAAGAACTTATTTTCAAAGAAAATGAGACTCAAGGAAGATGAGACTGTGACACTTATTGAAGAGTGCAACGCTATAATTCAGAGGAAACTGCCACCTAAATTAAAAGATCCAGGTAGTTTCACCATTCCTTGCTCTTGCACAATTAGGAAGCTAAATATTGATAAAGTTCTTTATGATCTTGGGGCAAATATCAATCTCATGCCGCTATCTATTATGCACAAGCTGGGAATTGAGAAAGTAAAGTCAATAATGATCTCCCTTCAACTAGCAGATCGATCTATCAAGCACCCTATGGTATAGTCGAAGATGTGTTAGTTATAGTGGACAAATTTATTTTCCCAGTTGACTTTGTAGTTTTAGATATGGACGAGGATGTTGATATCCCATTAATTCTTGGAAAACCATTCCTAGCAACTTCAGGAGCATTAATTAATGTGCCTAAAGGAGAGCTTATTTTGAGGGTGAATGGAGATTAAGTGACCATAAATGTTTTTGATAAGTCTGACCCAACATTAGATCTTCATGCCCCTATTTCTATGTTCAAAGTAAAACTCAAAAGGAGTCATTTGGAAAGAACTCTGTACCATCGATTAATGTTGATTCTCCTACCTTTAAGATGGTTGAAATGGAAAAAGGTCCTCCCAGTTCTCAAAACTTCTTGCAAGCTAATCTGAAATCTTCTGACAAGTTGAAACATGGCACTTTACTTGTTGATAAACTGAAAATCCCATGACCTAGTGGAGTTACAAATGCTAAAGTATCTTTTGGACAAATAAGTACAACTCCAGTTCCAAATATTTTTGGAGAGGATTCCAAAGGCAATGACCAAGTATGGAGGTAAAAATCTACAAAAAGAAAGGCGTCATCTTACTTCTTTGCTTCAAGCCACCTTGATGAGTTGAAAAGGCAACATCGAGTTAATAACGTTAAATAAGTGTTTTTTGGGAGGCAATCCAAATTTTCTCTCTTTTTCTTTACTCTTTTATTTTTATTTTTGTTATTATGTGATTTTTTATTTTAATGATTATCATGTTTCTATTTTTTGTTTTGCAGTTAGCTATTGTTGAGTCGGCTTAAGTGCTTCCCTGCGTTTGAAGCCTTTGTAGGGGGATGTATATAACTGTTGGCTGCCAAAAAGAGTTTTTCTTTTCCTTTCTTTAATATTTTATTTTCACATTTGTTTTTATTTGTTTTATTTTGTTATCATCACCTCATTGTGTTTTGAGTCATTCTGTGCATGCTGTCGCAACCAGGATCGCGATGGGACGACCGAAAAAAGATAAAATCAATGGAGTCGCCACCAATGTTTATTTAAATTGGGAAAACATTAGAAAAACCCTTTTATCAGGAAAACTGGTCTTTTAAAAATGAGTTTGGATTCGGGAGTCGATTACAGGTAGGGAAGGTGTTAGCACCCTATGCTGCCCATTCCAGGAACGGTACCTTATGTTAGTTGTGCAAATTTTAATAATCTCAAATATATTTATTTTTACCCTTTTTTAGAAAAAGACTTTGTAATTATTTATTATTTTTCATTTTTTATTTTTTTGAAAAGAAATAAAAGAAACAACCAAATTATGAAAATTTATTTTTTTGGCTTGACAGAAATGGATTTCTGCTCCTACGTATCTCCTGGTGCAATGGAGAACTCAAAGTCACGTAGTTCTTTATAAAATAAGTGTGGGTTGATTGATTTTAATTAAGAGAAAAAGAAAAAAGAAAATTTTTTTTATTTGAAAACCAAATTTATGCTCGCACAGGGTTCAAGTTAGCACAAGGTTACTCAATAAACCCTTATGATCCAAATGATAATGAAGGTAGTATTCACTACTCAATCATCATCATTGGTCATTGCAGGGATTAAAAGATTTTATTTCCTTATTTGCTATTTTTGTATTCTTTTACCCTTCTTTTCTTTTTTCTTACCAAAAAAGTGTATCATTATTACCTTAACATGAAATGGGCGGCAGCCTACGTGATTCAAACTCAAACCTCAAAAGGCAGTCAACAACTCAATTTAAAGGAAAGAGAGCTTGAAAACTTGGGTAACAATAATAGAGCATATACCAGAGGACGTTTGGGGAGGGATTTGGACCCTGAGATTCGACGGTCGGTTTAGCGAGATTGGGTGGTTCTGTTTTGGGTTTCGACAGTCGGTTGGCGGTGAAGATGGGGTGGTTTTGTTTTTGGGGTGCGACAGTCGGATGGAGGTGGAGATGGGATGGTTCTTGAGGTTAGTCGGTCGGTGAGGGGATGGTGAAGGTGTCGGTGAAGTCGGTCGGTGAAGGTCACAGTGGTGTGGTTCGACGGTCGGTTGAAGGTGTGATGGAGACGAGGCAAGGTTGTTAATTGGTGGCTGTTTGGGGATGATGGGATCACAATTTGGAAAATGGGGTCTAACAGTCGAATGAGATGGAGTTTGGTTGATGGTGTGAAGATTTGGATGGGTTGTCGGTAAAGGGAGTGGAGCTCACGATTCGACGGTCGGTTCTGGTTGGGGTTCGACAGTGTTTGGAGAGGTTATGGAAATTGCTTGGGTGATGGGGATTATGGAGGCTTTAAAGATAGTGAGTGTTTTGGAGGTGAAAGGGAAGTGATCAGATTTGAGGTTCGACGGTCGGGTATAAGTTGGGTTTTTGAGGTGATTTCGCGTAATGGATGGTTGAAGGATAGTAGTGTGGGTTCACGGTAATAATGATGAGGGGATGGTGAAGGTTGATATATGGGGATTCGACGGTCGGTGGGGGTATGATGGTTGTTGGTTCGATGGTCGGTGGAGAGGGATTCGGGGTCCAACGGTCGGTTGGTTGAAGGGAAGGATCTGGCTTCTTGGGTTTCGACGGTCGGTGAGGGTGTCGGTGAGAGGATGGTAACTGGTGTTGGTCGAGTTCGATGGTCGGTTTAGGGAGATTGGATGGTTCGACAGTCGGATATGATGGTCATGGTTGGGGGAAAGGTTAAGGAAGGTGTTGTTTACGTGTGCATGGGTTGATGGAAAGTAGATGTTTTCGATCTGGAAAAGGTTGAATGTGGGTAGTTGAAGATGAAAGTAATAAAAGGGAGATGGGTTCACGGTTGGAGAGTGGATATTAGGTTTCAGTCAGGGAGGCTTGAGTGGATATGTAGTACTCATTTCAGGTTGGGTGCAGAGGGATTCAGGGGTTATGTGCAAGTGAGAATAGTTAGCAGAAATGAGCTACATGACATAAATGCAGAAGGTTACCTGTGAATTTCAAGGTGGAGCAGTTGAAGTGAATGCTATTCCTCAGCAAGGCTTCTGTCTCCTTCTTGTTCCCTTCTCTCTGTCTCTCTTGTGATGGCTATGCTCTTGGAAGTTTATGGTGATGAAGGATTGATAAAGACGATGGTCACGGTGGAGAATGGGTGAATGTGCTATTTTTTTTTTGGTGATGAGGGTAGTGAAAATAGAAGGTGTTTTTCTGGTTCTTGAAGGTGAAAAATGAGTGACAAAAGATCGGTCCCTTTTCTAATGCCATTCTCTTTTAAATACCTCCACCCTTTCATCATTTCTCCCCTAACATTTCCTTCTTTTTTTTCTTTGCGTGAGCCTTCCTACATTGAGCCCCCCATCTCCTCCTTTATCAGACCCTTTTTCTTTTCTTTCCATCCTTTTAGCCCCCCTTTTTTCTGCTTGCTGCCTCAATGCATTTAATGTCTTCTTCTTTACGTGTGCAGGCATCAGGTATTAAATGCAATGCCCCCCCTTTTTTAAAAAATTTTCTTTTAAAATGAGATCAGTGTTCCCCTTTTTAGTAGGCTTACAATTGGGCCAAAAAAGAAGAGTAAAAGAATTTGTTAGCCCGGTCCAAATTGAGTATTCACAGTATATGTTCAAAATATTGCAATTAAGCATCAAAAAATTTTTATGGACAAAATTGGGTATCAACAGCTGCCCCCCTTTACTTTACATGTAACATAAATGGGAAGCAAAGGAATTGATTTAATTTTGTCCATGAAAATTTTCACTTCTTTTTTCTTTTCTTTCTTTTCTTTCTTCTTTTCTTGCTCTTTTTTTTTTGGAAAGCATATTGACGCAAAAAGAATGGACATTTAAACGAGGTAAAAGTTTGCGGAGTTGGATATCCACTGAAGCCTGACAGAAAAGAAAAAGACAATGGGCACAAGGCCCTTACTTGCTTTGGAAGCGATGGGTACGAGGACCCGAAAACTAAAAAGCAATGGGTGCAAAGACCCGGAAACTGAAAGACAATGGGTGCGGAGACCCGGAAACTGAAAGACAATGGGTGCGGAGACCCGGGAACTAAAAGGCAATGGGTGCGAGGACCCGGGAATTAAAAGACAATGGGTGCGAGGACCCGGGAATTTAAAGACAATGGGTGTGGGGACCCAGAGACTAAAAGACAATGGGTGCGGGGACCCAGAAACTAAAAGACAATGGGTGTGAGGACCCGGGAATTAAAAGACAATGGGTGCGAGGACCCAGGAATTTAAAGACAATGGGTGCAGGGACCCGGAAACTAAAAGACCATGGGTGCGGGGACCCGAAAATTTAAAGACAATGGGTGCGGGGACCCAGAGACTAAAAGACAATGGGTGCGGGGACCCAGAAACTAAAAGACAATGGGTGCGGGGACCCAGAAACTAAAAGACCATGGGTACGGGGACCCAGAAATTAAAAGACAATGGGTGCGGGGACCCAGAAACTAAAAAATAATGGGTGCGGGGACCCGGAAACCAAAAGACAATGGGTGTGGGGACCCGGGAACTAAAAGACAATGGGTGCGGGGACCCGGAAATTTAAAGACAATGGGTGCAGGGACCCAGAAACTAAAAGACCATGGGTACGGGGACCCGAAAATTTAAAGACAATGGGTGCGGGGACCCAGAGACTAAAAGACAATGGGTGCGGGGACCCAGAAACTAAAAGACAATGGGTGCGGGGACCTGGAAACTAAAAGACAATGGGTGCAGGGACCCGGAAACTAAAAGACCATGGGTGCGGGGACCCAAAAATTAAAAGACAATGGGTGCGGGGACCCAGAAACTAAAAGACAATGGGTGCGGGGACCCGAAAACTAAAAGACAATGTGTTGACTTTGTAAATGCATGTGATGGCAGAGATGGGCATGATGCAATGGATGCATGATGATACAATGGATGTGATGCTTGAGAGCAATGCATGTGATGCCAGAAATGATGCATGATGCAATGGATGTCTTACTGTAGGAGTCCTCATGAACCAATTGAGTAAGCAATTTTTTTTTTGTTTCTTTAAACCTTTGATTGAGTCACTCTTAATTCCATAACCCTTAATGACTTTCCCCACAAAGGATCGAGATTGAACAGTAACATTCGGTGATTGGCCTTATGATTTGCCTGATGATTCTTTCTTTTCTCATCAATACTCTTGTCAGGATTTCATTGTGTTTCCCATGACCTTTCAAGATTGTTAAAGCAAATCTAAATGCTTTTGCCATATTGTCATATGTTTCACATCTCAATATAAAACTATCATAAAAAATGCATATTAGATCAACAATGGGTTGCAACAAAAGGGATTATCATTATAGACAGGAAAAGTACAAGAAAGGCAATACAAGTGGGACTCGAATTGAAAAGGTTTACAAAAGAAATGTTGGAGTGGAATTTTCCAACTCTTCCAGTGATGCTCTCTTGGATGATCAGTGTTAATTTCCCATGTACACGACCTTGAACATCCCCTTGTCTGTTTCTAAGAATATGATTTGACCCGACTTTTACATATTGGGAGTGTCTCCTGACAAGACTTCGTATATTCAAACTGCCCCGGTTCGGCCTAGATACTCTCAAACTGCCCCAGTTTGTGACTTGAGGTATGTTCACTTCTTTGGATGTGTCAAGTACCATTTTTTAACCCTAACTTTTGCCTAGGTCGCTCTTTCGAGTTTTCAACCTAGCGGGTCACTCTAACTTTTGCCTAGGTCGCCTTTTCAGGTTTTCAACCTAGCGAGCCACCTTTTTTTTTTTTAAGCATAGTACATTTTGACTACATCTGAATTTACGGGAAGTGGTAGATCTTCGCCATCCATGTTTGTGAGAATCAAAGCTCCTCCTGAGAAGGCCTTTTTTATGACATAAGGTCCCTCATAGTTTGGAATCCATTTTCCTCGAAAATCCTTTTGAATGGGAAGGATCTTTTTGAGTACTAAGTCTCCTTCTTGAAACTGTCGAGGCCGCACCTTTTTCGCATAGGCCTTCATCATTCTCTTCTGGTAAAGCTGACCATGACATAGTGCAGTTAATCTCCTTCCTTCAATGAGGTTCAACTGATCAAGTCGAGTCTGGACCCATTCAGCTTCTTCTAGTCCTGCCTCCATCAGCACCCTTAATGATGGGATTTCCACTTCAATAGGGAGTACCGCTTCCATTCCATAGACCAAAGAAAAAGGGGTTGCCCCAGTTGAAGTACGAACGGACGTGCGATAACCATGCAGTGCAATGGTAGCATTTCGTGCCAGTCTTTGTATGTTACAACCATCTTCTGGATGATCTTCTTGATATTCTTTTTTGCTGCCTCAAGCGCCCATTCATCTTCGGGTGGTAGGGTGAAGAATTGTGGTGCTCAATTTTGAAATTCTCACATATCTCTTTCATCATCTTATTATTCAGATTAGTGGCATTATCTGTAATAATCTTTCCTGGAAAACCATAACGACAAATCAACTCCCTTTTGACAAACCGGACCACTACACTCCTGGTGACATTGGTATAAGAAGCAGCTTCGACCCATTTTGTGAAGTAATCAATTGCAACAAGAATGAAGCGATATCCATTTGAGGCCCTTGGTTCAATGGGTCCTATGACATCCATTCCCCACATCGAGAATGGCCAAGGTGCTGTTAAAATATTCAAAGGTGCTGGTGGCATATAAACCTTATCAGCATATGTCTGGCATTTATGGCACTTTATCACATAGTTGAAACAATCAGTCTCCATTGTCAACCAATAGTATCCCGCTCTTAGTATCTTTCTTGCCATTGCATGCCCATTTGCATGAGTTCCAAAAGAACCTTCATGAACATCTTTGATGATCTTCTCTGCCTCTGCTGCATCAACGCATCTTAGTAGCACCATATCATGGTTCCTCTTATAAAAGTACTTCCTCATTTAGAAAGAAACCCATTGCGAGTCTTCTGAGGGTCCTTTTGTCATTTTCTGAAGCATGTGGAGGGTACTCTCTGCTCTTGATAAAGCATTTGATGTCATGATACTATGGTTTCCCATCTGGTTCCACTTCTATCATTTGACAATATGCTGGTTGGTCACGACTTTCTATTTTTATAAGCGGCAAGTCCCTATCCTGACTTGCTTTGAACATTGACGACAACGTGGCTAGGGCTTCAGCCAACTGATTATCTTCTCGAGGGATGTGATGGTATGTAACTTTGTCAAGTTGTTCAATCAACTCCTTGTTGTAGGCATGATAAGGGATTAATTTGGCATCTCGAGTTTCCTATTCTCCCTTTAGCTGATGGATGACCAAAGCAAAGTCCCCATATACCTCAAGAACTTTTACCTTTGAGTCTACTGCTGCTTGGATTCCCATGGCACACGCTTCATACTCAGCTATGTTATTTGTACAATCGAAGCACAACCTAGCAGTGATTGGGATGAAATTATTTTTAGGGGAAATCAGTATGGCCCCAACTCCATGCCCCAGTGAATTGGAAGCTCCATCGAACAACAAAGTCCATTTTTCTTTTTCCGAGGATTTTTCTTCTCTAAACAAAGCCATTACATCTTCATCAGGGAACTCACACTGCATAGACCCATAATCTTCCACTGGTTGACTAGCCAAGAAATCTGCCAGAGCGCTGCCTTTGACTGCTTTTTGCGTGACGTAGGCAATGTCATATTCTGATAACAAAACTTGCTAGCGTGCGATCCTCCCAGTGAGGGCAGGTTTTTCAAAGATGTATTTGATCGGGTCCATTTTGGACACTAACCAAGTAGTGTAACACAACATGTACTGCCTTAACCGGTGGGCTGCCCATGCCAAGGCGCAGCATGTACGTTCCAACAATAAGTATTTTGCCTCATAATTGGTAAAATTTTTACTCAAGTAATAGATGGCCTGCTCCTTTTTTCCAGTTTCATCGTGCTGTCCCAGTACACAACCCATGGATTCATCCAACACAGTTAAGTACATGATGAGAGGCCTTCCTGGCACTAGAGGTACCAAAACTGGGGGTTCTTGCAGATTCTGCTTGATCTTCTCAAATGCCACCTGACAATCCTCATTCCACTCTACTGTCTGGTTTTTACGCAACAACTTGAAGATTGGCTCACATGTTGCAGTCAACTGGGATATAAACTTAGCAATATAGTTCAGCCTTCCCAAAAACCCACGAACTTCTTTTTCAGTGCGAGGAACTGAAATCTCTATGATTGCTCGAACTTTGTCTGGATCAACTTCTATCCCTTTCTCGCTAACCACAAACCCCAAGAGCTTGCCTGATTTCACTCCAAAAGTGCACTTAGTAGGATTCAGTCTGAGCCTGAACTTTCTTAACCGTTCAAAGAGCTTTTGCAGATCAGTTATGTGATCTTCTTCTATTTTCGACTTTGCATTCATGTCATCCACATAAACTTCTATTTCTTTGTGCATCATGTCGTGGAACAATGCCACCATCGCCCTTTGATAAGTTGCTCTGGCGTTCTTCAATCCAAATGGCATTACTTTATAGCAAAAAGTTCCCCACAAAGTGATGAATGTGGTCTTCTCCATATCTTCAGGTGTCATCTTGATTTGATTGTATCCCGAGAAACCATCCATGAAGGAGAAGAATGCATGTTGAGCCGTGTTGTCCACCAAAACATCGATGTGAGGTAGAGGGAAGTTGTCTTTAGGGCTGACCCTATTCAAATCTCTATAGTCAACGCACATTCGCACCTTCCCATCTTTCTTTGGGACAGGGACGATGTTAGCAACCCATTGAGGGTACTTCGCAACAGCGAGGAAACCTGCATCAAACTGCTTTTTAACCTCTTCTCTAATTTTTAGTGACATCTCTGGCTTCATTCGTCTCAACTTTTGCTTGACCGGAGGATATTCTGGTCTTAAAGGCAATTTGTGCTCGACTATACTTGCATCTAGGCCAGGCATATCTTGGTACGACCAGGCAAAAACATCACAATAATCAGATAAGAGCTTAACCAACTTGCTTCGCTCATCTTCTTTCATGGTAGTGCCAATTTTAACTTCTTTTTTATCATCCTTCGTCCCCAAATTAATCAGTTTAGTTGGCTCTTCATGGGGTTGAATTTCCTTAGCCTCTTGTTCCATTAATCTCATTAGCTCAGGAAAGGGTTTCCAATTGTTATCATTATCCTTATCAACATGATTAACGGGGTGGTCAAAATCGTACAATGGGGTCATAGCACTGTCATTTTCAAGAGAGTCACTTTCAGATCTGCATTTATTGGTGTTAACACAAGTAAAAAAAAAAAGGTAATGAATAAATGTTAATGAAATGGTCGAGCAAAAAGCTAAAAAGAAAGAAAAAAAAAAGAAAGGGGGAAAAAGCAAGATAATCTAAAAATGCATTTATTGATAGTAAACATTGAAATGGAAACATGTGAGCCCGCTTTCACAACACATTATCCTAAAGCCTTGGGCAGAGCTAAAGGATTAGCATTACAAAATTACTTTGAATCAATTTCATAGGTCATGGGAAAATCAACGCTCTCCCAATTGTTGAGTTCTGCATCTGGAGAGCAAGGGTACACCAAGTTGACATCGTGATTGATGGATTGATCATCTTTGATAGCGGTCACTTGGTTCAGAAACACTAATCCCGTACTTCGGAAGTTTCGTCGGATGTCACAGATGAGGATCCCCTCAGCTTTAGGCTCCCGATTTTCTAACCTAGCCAACCTCTTCTCCCTTTTCTCTTCTAAGACCCTTCTTTTGTCTGGTTTGGTGGGTTTATACCCTAACCCAAATCTGTTTTTGTTTTCGCAGGGTGCCCAGCATTTCACGATACCTTATCCATTCATTCCTAGTCTTCTTCCATATTGATATCCTTTTCCAAGCATTACCCTAGCCATCATCATGGATGTATTAGATAGCCGGGGCTTCAGACCTTGAGCTCCTTCTTCCACATAGGTGCCATTGACAATCTCTAGCGCTTGGAACGCGATTTCAAGAGCTTCTTCTACAGCTTCAATATAAGGAGTGTCCAATGGCTTGCTCACCAGCAGGTCCTCTTCACCAAAGACAGTAATCATCTTATTATCAACTATGAATTTTACTTTTTGGTGCAAGGTAGAAGGCACAGCTCCAGCAGAATGAATCCATGGTCATCCTAAGAGACAACTGTAGGATGGCGTAATGTCCATCACTTGGAAGAGTATATTGAAAGTGCAAGGACCAATTTGAACTGGTATTTCCATCTCCCCCATGACCTCTCTTCTGGTGCCATCGAATGCCCTTACTATCATCGTACTTGGTTTCATGCAAGTTCCATCAAAAGGCAGCTTGGAAAGGGTTGATTTCGGTAACACGTTCAAGGAAGAACCATTGTCAATGAGCACTCTAGCCATTATATGCTTTTGACATTTGACAGAAATGTGTAGTGCCTTGTTGTGCCCCATTCCTTCAGCTGGTATCTCATCATCAGTGAAAGTGACATAATTATCAGCAGTAATGTTGCCAATAATACCACCTAATTTGTCAGCTGTAATGTCATGAGAAACATGAGCCTGATTTAGTATTTTCATTAACACTTTTTTGTGCGATTCAGAATTCATCAATAAGGACAAAAACGATATCCTTGCAGGGGTATGATTCAGCTGATCTACCACTCTATATTCACTTTGCTTGATAAACTTCAAGAACTCACAAGCTTCTTCATTCGATACCTCTTTTTTGTACTCCTTCGCCTTTTCCGGCCTTTCTTTTTCTTTTACTTCGTTCCCAATGGAAGTCTCCCCTATCTTGCTTTTGCCTTTACGGTTCCCCTTTTCTTCTTCTTGGTCCTTTCGCAGCTCCTCAGGAGTGTAGATGCGGCCACTCCGGGTCACTCCCCCAATCCCTGATATATTAGTAACAATAGAAGTCGAACTAGACACAACTTCTGACTGATCATTCGTGGGATTACTTCTAAGGACTTGCACATTATAATTCCATGGCACGACTCGAGTGTCCTTGAAGGGGAAAGGACTGGGAACTTGAATGGTGATAGGTTTCAGGCCACAAGGGGATGTTGCATATGCAGCTTCAGTATAACAGATAACTAACGGTTTGATAGCCGGATTTGCAATGGAAGGGACCAGAGAGTTTATGGATTCCTGACATTCTTGCGATTGTGGAACAGCACACTCATCCACCATGTTTATGCCAACATTGTCCCATATATGACCTATTTGTACTAATTGCATATCCATTAGGTCTTGGAGGATTTGTCTGAATTCACCACATTCCTCGATAGAATGCCCCATATTCCCATGGAGATTGCACATTATTTCATCTTTGTCACCTCTCTTCTCTTCAAAATGGGCTTCCATCATCCCAAATTTACACAATTCTTTAAAGATGATCTTCATGGGGGTCTTGACATCTTTTGCTTGTCTTATGAGCTGCTGGACAGAGCATTTCTCTATAACATTAACTGTAGGGTTCCCATGGTTAGGCAAAGGGTTGTGGCCCACACTAGGAGTATTTGACTTGAAATTCAACCACTTAGCATCTATTAGGTCTTATACCTTAAACTTCAGCATTCTGCAATTCTCTGTGGAATGGCCTGCAGCCCCCGCATGGTAGTCGCACTTGGCATTTGGGTCAAATCCTTTAGGGTATGGGGGCTCCACAGGCTTCATCGGGCAAGGAGCCAAGAGAGAGTTACGGATGAGCTGGGGCAGCAGCTCGGTATAAGTCATAGGGATTGGGTCAAGATGTTTCCTTTCTTGGCTATATGGTGGTCTTCTTTGGTTTGTGTTTTGGGTCCATGGTTGAGCTTGTTGAGGCGGTAAGGTAGGGGGTGTCTGGTATTGATTAGGATATGGCATTTGGTGAGGCCTCATTGGGTGGTGAGGTTGAGGATGAGGAATATGTGAAGCGGTGGCGACATAGGGGTGATACGGCTGGGGATATGGAATCGGTGGAGTAGTGGGAAAGTACGGGTGGTAAGGTGCGGAGGGAGTCTGGAAGGATGGTTGATGGTTCACAGGTGTTTGGCTATATCTCTCTCGGGTGAAGTTTTTCTGGTCAAAGGTAACAGCATGGGTTTCTCCCTCTCTTTTCTTCCCCATCGAGGGCCTCTTGGCATTGAATGTTCCTGTTGAACTTTTAACGATCGTCCCACTTCTCATTCCTCCCTCAACTCTTTCTCTAATAATGACCATGTCTGAGAAATTTGATGACACACTCCCTATCATTTTGTCATAAAAGGGTGATTGCAGAGTGTCAATGAACGTAGCCACCATTTCTCTTTCTGTCAATGAGGGCTCTACTTGAGCAACCATTTCTCTCTACCTCTGAGCATATTCCTTGAAGGTCTCAGCATCCTTCTTAGCCATATTCTGCAATTGTAACCTATCCGGTACCATATCGATGTTATACTTATATTGCTTCAAGAAAGCGTCAGTCAAGTCTTTGAAACATCGTATATGGGCACGCTCAAGATGCGTGTACCAATTCGAAGCTGCCCTGGTTAGGCTGTCTTGAAAGAAGTGGATTAATAGCTTGTCATCGTGAGCATGCGAAGCCATCTTGCGGATGTACATGGTTAGATGGTTCTTTTGACAAGTAGTTCCCTTGTACTTGTCGAAATCTGGGACTTTAAACTTGGGAGGAATCACCACATTCGGGACAAGACAGAGCTCGGCGGTATCCAAAAGACCATAGCCACTTACCCCTTCAATGGCTCGTAGTCTTTCTTCCAGAATTTCCCACTTCTCCCTAGACTGGGGGTTTTCCACAGAGGAATTCAACGGGTATTGTGGCATGATGGTGGGAACAGAATGTTGCCCCAGTGGGGTTCCACTGGCATGTGGTTGAGCTGCACTTAAGGAGTTTGAAGCAGGTGTGCTGCTGTCCGGAGGGTTGGCAGTTTGCGGTGGTACAGAAGTGGGATGGAGACCATATGGCGGGATGAAGAAAGGGTATGGGTGTTGTGCTGGCGGGAGTTCATTGACATTTGACTGAGTGGCTTGATTTTGGGTAGGGTTTGAGGGATTGGAAGTTGGGGACACTGTTGGCATGTCATTATTAGGGGAGCTAGTGGCTAATGGTGGTATATAACCTGGGGGGAGGCCATACGGGGGAAAGGACGCCCCTTGGTTACCCTGTGAACTGGCGACTGAAGGTTGAGTGGTGCCATTTGGACAAATGGTGAGTGGCATTGTAATCCCTTGAGGATTAAAGCCTTGGTATTGCAGGGGGAACGTAGCGAAACCGGGCGGGCAAGGAGGTGTGGGCGGATGTCCTTCATTTGTCACCGAGGGATTCCCGTCGTGTGCTCCTTCTCTCGTCCATAGAGGCGTAACATTTCCATCATCTTGGACATTTGCTCCCTAAGCTGGTTCATTTCATCCCTCAAATCTTGAGTCTGCTCTATATCATCAATGATCTTTGCTTGGGAACGAGTCCTGTAAGGGTGTCGTGGAAGCTGTTTTCCTGCTATAGTGTCTACTTTTCTGTCCGAGGAAACATGATGCGATTATTAGTATTGACTGAACCAAGATGACAGAATGCATGTATGCAAAGCACTGATTATTTATGCCGATGTTTTTTTTTTGTTTTTGTTTTTTTTATCATTATTATTTATTTTGGCAGATAAATATGATTCTGCATGCAATTCCTTGTTAGTGAAGGGAACACATTTGCGCCCTGTGAGGATACTTAGTGACCGTGGAAAGGTTCGCACAAACATTCGATAGCAAGGCAAAATCCCTACATTTAGCACTAGGGCATATCGCTCCTTAGGCAAAAATGTGGTTGATGGTAAATCCAAAGGAATATTCATTCCTCAATGGACGCCATTCACTGGCAATGCAGACGTGGACCAAACTCCCCATACTTTCACTTAAGGACAAATCGTCTTGAGGCGGAAATATGGTTGACAATTTATTCAAGAAAGAATTCACACCTCAATGAACAATATCTTGATAAAAGGCTAACAAGATTGATATTTGAAACAAAACACAGCGATGAGCATCCATTTTCATTTCAAACTTCAGAAGTACAAGATTTAGTTTCCACAAAATATAGCATAATTACATCAACAACTTCATTTGCTTTTTTCTAAAACCCTTAGCAAGACTTCGACAATACTTCATAAAATCATCAATCTTTGATGGTAGTCGTAACCAGGGGTTTATGTGAGCCTGAATGTCTGCTTCTTCGAAATGAGTAATTAGTTGTGCGGTGTGATATCGTAAGCTATCAGATATGTCTTCAAACTTCTTCTTCCATTCCTCTTTTTCAGCCCTTTGGTCTTGTGCTACTGATTGCCACACTTCTGCCCATTCTTCTTTTTGCCTCAATAATCTTTGGGCTTCAAGTCTCCACTGCTCATGGTCTCGCCCCAACTCTTGAATTTTTAGCTTCAAATGCTCATTCTTTTGGTTTGCCTCCACGAGTGCATCGTGATATTTAGTAGCTAATGCTCGTCCTTGGTCAGAGTGGCACTTCGCTTCAGTCAGAGCTTCTTGTAAAGCTTGCATTCTTCGATCTTGTACCCTAGCATTCGCTTGCAACTTTTCTTTCTCTTGCAAAACCAACGCCATTGTCTCTTCCTGAGCACTTATCTTTGCTTGTAGTTCATGAATTTCTGTTACGGTCTTTTCAAATTCTATCTCCTTTCCTTTCTTTGCCCTTTTTGCTCGGCTTGGGGTCCCAGCCATATCTGCACACGCATCTTTTAAATATTCAACTTCATCAGCTAGCTTCTGGCATCGACTCTGGTGGATGACTACTTTTAACTCAGCGGCTTCCTTTCCCTGTTCCAAGACTTTCATTTGTGCTTTCAGTCTTTCAATCTCGGTGGCCATTTGAGGTATGATTTGAGGATGACCCTTATCATCTGAAATTGTCTGGGGGATACTATTCTGTACCCTTCTTGCCTCTCTCCATTGCAAGTATTTAGGGGTACAAACCACCACATGCTTTCCTAATTCCTTTGTTCCTGCCATATGAATATTCTTCCAAGCATCTCTAATCTCTTTTTCTTGTTTAGTAGTGCTTCTATCTTGCTGGTATAAGAAGCTGAACCCTTCAAGTTGCTCTTCGTTAGGCACATATTGAGTCCACCGGAGTTGCCTAAGCACGAGGATTGGCGCGTATGATACACCACTTCTAGGGCTCATCAAAGGAACATTAGGAAAGTCACCACAGCTGAAAACTATCTCTTCTCCACGATACCACGGGCATACCCATTTAAAAGAATCTGGCCCCATCCTCACGAACTCATTCTTCCATTCAAAAGCTTTTTGTGGCTTCACTGGTATGCGACCAAAATTCCTCAACGGGTCAGGTAGGAGTCCCAGGCGATTCTGTACATCCATATGCATCATGATCCAAACGTACAACATATGTGTACAGCATCGAATCTTTCCACCACCCTTTTGATGACAAATTTCCATTGTCAAGAAAGTATCAGCAAGAATAGCAGGGACTGGATTTACTTTATACTTCTCAAACTTGAAGAATACATCCATTGCTGCTTGATCTACCATATCTGAGGTAAATGGGAATAACACTAACCCAAAGATGGTTAAGGCCAGTGTTTTGTTGAAGAAATCCCACTTTCCTTGTTGTGCTAGATACTGAAGGTGCGCTTCTAGGTAACTTTTCTTCAAGCCTTCTGTTCCTCCCCTCTTTTCCATGCCCAATTGACTTGTTGGAGCCCCTATCAATTCTGCTATCTTCCCTACTGATACATAATACCCTCCATAAAGATAAACATTAGGGTGCTTGTTCATTGGAAGCCTCAACATGATCGCATACTCTTCTATGGTCGGTGTAATGTCCAAGTTAGGTAGCTCAAAACATTTGAGAGAATGGTTCCAAAATTGAGCAAGGCCACTCAAGACGGGCTCCTCAACTGTAATGCGCAGCAAATCCGAGAATCCGCCGTGCGCTGAGAACTCTGATCGAGCCTTAGGGGTCATTTGTTGAGTAACGTCCCTCACATACCTCAGATCACTGCCATTTACTGTAACTCTTATACTCCTCTTGAGGTCGACTGCATTGCTGGAGTTCTGTCCTTGATATGTTTCTTCCATTCCTTGCTATTGACGAGTACTAACCTTTCCACTTTGCCAAGAAAACTCACCCTAAAAAGAAAGTAATGAGGGGAACATGGAAGCAAAACAAACAGGAGAATGCACTCTAAGGATACCTCTCGTTGAGGTAATTCTAGAGAAAATGTATTAACAGTCTAAATGGAGAAGCCTTCACAGGGTCGTAAACCCAAACGGTGCGTAGTCTTTTTATTCTTTCTTTCTAAATGCTGAGACTGTTATGAAATGCAAGATGATGTATATTTTGTTCTGCTGACAATTTTTTATGAAAATGCAAGAATGAATAAAAATGCAAGCCATGAAAGTGCAAGAGGATGTATATTTTTTTATTTATTTAAAAAAAAGTGATAAGGAAAAACATGAGAGGTAGATGGATAATGAATGATGAAAAAGAAAAAAGAAAGGCTAGGAATGAAAATGCAATATCATGTATCTTTTTTCTTCTTTTTTGTTGAATTTTTTTTTTAACCAAAAGAATGCATGGATGAATGACATGAGGAATAGATAAAGAAAAAGTATGCTCCATTTGTGTCCTAATCAGGTGTAACCTATGCAGATGGATGACTCTAAACCCTTTTTTTTCATTATGTTCAATCTACTAGTGCAAGGTTTTTAGGACAGATCTATCTTCTAAAAAGTCATGGTCCCCAGATTGCCCTCATCTCGAAAGATAAGGATCCAATTCATGAATTAATCACAAGTAGGAATAAACCCTCTCAATATGACTAGTCCATGATATTGGTAACAATCTGAGTGGTGTCTCGACAAACGTCAAGTGAGCATAAAGCTCCTCAATAACAAAAGTTGAGACCCCTCCTACTCCTCGGGTTCGCACAGACTCGGGTATAGAGCCCACAAGTGTGTGAGGTAAGTGATAGGGACGTGTGTGAAGGAGCATACAAACCTGTACAAAAACTTAAAAGACAAAACTACCCCAACCTGCAAAACATATATACAACAGCCAGCCAGCAATCATCTACCCTAGGGTTTTAACAATTAAGTACAAAATATATATACAAGCCACAATATACATGAAATAATCCTATCAGATATTTACATAAAAGTACTAAATAAAGTACATTTACAAACAAATAAGAAAACAAGAACAAAGACAAAGAGGGTAAAATAAATAAATAAAAGATTATTAAAAATTTACACAACTAACAACAACAGGCCTGACTCTCTGAAAATCCCCAGTGGAGTCGCCAGCTGTCGCAACCGAGATCGCGACGGGACGACCGAAAAAAGATAAAATCAATAGAGTCGCCACCAATGTTTATTTAAATTGGGAAAATATTAGAAAAACCCTTTTGTCAGAAAAACTGGTCTTTTGAAAATGAGTTTGGATTCGGGAGTCGATTACAGGTAAGGAAGGTGTTAGCACCCTATGCTGCCCATTCCAGGAACGGTACCTTATGTTAGTTGTGCAAATTTTAATAATCTCAAATATATTTATTTTTACCCTTTTTTAGAAAAAGACTTTGTAATTATTTATTATTTTTCATTTTTTTATTTTTTTGAAAAGAAATAAAAGAAACAACCAAATTATGAAAATTTATTTTTTTGGCTTGACAGAAATGAATTTCTGCTCCTACGTATCTCCTGGTGCAATGGAGAACTCAAAGTCACGTAGTTCTTTATAAAATAAGTGTGGGTTGATTGATTTTAATTAAGAGAAAAAGAAAAAAGAAAAAAAAATTTATTTGAAAACCAAATTTATGCTCGCACAGGGTTCAAGTTAGCACAAGGCTACTCAATAAACCCTTATGATCCAAATGATAATGAAGGTAGTATTCACTACTCAATCATCATCATTGGTCATTGCAGGGATTAAAAGATTTTATTTCCTTATTTGCTATTTTTGTATTCTTTTACCCTTCTTTTCTTTTTTCTTACCAAAAAAGTGTATCATTATTGCCTTAACATGAAATGGGCGGCAGCCTACGTGATTCAAACTCAAACCTCAAAAGGCAGTCAACAACTCAATTTAAAGGAAAGAGAGCTTGAAAACTTGGGTAACAATAACAGAGCACATACCAGAGGACGTTTGGGGAGGGATTTGGACCCTGAGGTTCGACGGTCGGTTTAGCGAGATTGGGTGGTTCTGTTTTGGGTTTCGACAGTCGATTGGAGGTGAAAATGGGATGGTTTTGTTTTTGGGGTGCGACAGTCGGATGGAGGTGGAGATGGGATGGTTCTTGAGGTTAGTCGGTCGGTGAGGGGATGGTGAAGGTGTCGGTGAAGTCGGTCGGTGAAGGTCACGGTTGTATGGTTCGACGGTCGGTTGAAGGTGTGATGGAGACGAGGCAAGGTTGTTAATTGGTGGTCAGTGTTTGGGGATGATAGGATCACGATTTGGAAAATGGGGTCCGACGGTCGAATGAGATGGAGTTTGGTTAATGGTGTGAAGATTTGGATGGGTTGTCGGTAAAGGGAGTGGAGCTCACGGTTCGACGGTCGGATTTGGTTGGGGTTCGGCGGTGTTTGGAGAGGTTATGGAAATTGCTTGGGTGATGGGGATTATGGAGGCTTTGAAGATAGTGAGTGTTTTGGAGGTGAAAGGAAGTGATTGGATTTGAGGTTCGACGGTCGGGTATAAGTTGGGTTTTGAGGTGATTTCGCGTAATGGATGGTTGAAGGATAGTAGTGTGGGTTCACAGTAATAGTGAGAGGGGATGGTGAAGGTTGATATATGGGGATTCGACGGTCGGTGGGGGGGTATGATGGTTGTTGGTTCGACGGTCGGTGCAGAGGGATTCAGGGTCCGACGGTCGATTAGTTGAAGGGAAGGATCTGGCTTCTTGGGTTTCGACGGTCGGTGAGGGTGTCGGTGAGAGGATGGTAACTGGTGTTGGTCGGGTTCGACAATCGGTTTAGGGAGATTGGATGGTTCGACAGTCGGATATAATGGTCATGGTTGGGGGAAAGGTTAAGGAAGGTGTTGTTTACGTGTGCATGGGTTGATGGAAAGTAGATGTTTTCGGTCTGGAAAAGGTTGAATGTGGGTAGTTGAAGATGAAAGTAATAAAAGGGAGATGGGTTCACGGTTGGAGAGTGGATATTGGGTTTCAGTCAGGGAGGCTTGAGTGGATATGTAGTACTCATTTCAAGTTGGGTGCAGAGGGATTCAGCGGTTATGTGCAAGTGAGAATAGTTAGCAGAAATGAGCTACATGACATAAATGCAGAAGGTTACCTATGAAGTTCAAGGTGGAGCAATTGAAGTGAATGCTATTCCTCAGCAAGGCTTCTGTCTTCTTCTTGTTCCCTTCTCTCTGTCTCCCTTGTGATGGCTGTGCTCTTGGAAGTTTATGGTGATGAAGGATTGATAAAGACGATAGTCACAGTGGAGAATGGGTGAAGGTGCTATTTTTTTTTGTGATGAGGGTGGTGAAAATGGAAGGTGTTTTTCTGGTTCTTGAAGGTGAAAAATGAGTGACAAAAGATCGGTCCCTTTTCTGATGCCCTTCTCTTTTAAATACCTCCACCCTTTCATCATTTCTCCCCTGACATTTCCTTCTTTTTTTTCTTTGCGTGAGCCTTCCTACGTTGAGCCCCCCATCTCCTCCTTTATCAGTCCCTTTTTCTTTTCTTTCCATCCTTTTAGCCCCCTTTTTTCTGCTTGCTGCCTCAATGCATTTAATGCCTTCTTCTTTACGTGTGCAGGCATAAGGTATTAAATGCAATGCCCCCTTTTAAAAAATTTTCTTTTAAAACGAGATCAGTGTTCCCCTTTTTAGTAGGCTTACAATTGGGCCAAAAAAGAAGAGTAAAAGAATTTGTTAGCCCGGTCCAAATTGAGTATTCACAGTATATGTTCAAAATATTGTAATTAAGTATCAAAAAATTTTATGGACAAAATTGGGTATCAACACATGCCGATTTGTTGAATTGAATATCCCATGATTGCATAAATTATGGATTGATCTATTTTCTTGAAATATCACATGAGAATCCATGAGTTATGTTTGTCTCTATTGTTTTAATTGTGTATAGATGTATTTCTCATCTTTATGTTTGATAGACCTTGAATTACGCATGCATGTTAAGCCTAGAGAAAATTTATGGGGATGCTTTTGTGTGGATGATTTGCATCTAGAAGTTGTTAGATTCTCTCTTGAGGTGAAATCCTAAGCAATGCATGATTAAGAAAATGATAAGGGTCTTCTTTAGACCGTTTGAGCCTTTCAAGCTAACTTGTAAACACAGTATATCCTTAGGTCCCTTTTACAGCTTTGTTTATGTTTGACTTCTATTTCTTTTCTTTACCCACATTTACCTTTCTCATACCCACATAAAAAAAAAAATTTCCTCTCTTACACACCCTTTGTTAAGTACATATATTGTATTATTTTATTATTCAAGCATTCGTTATTTTTGTGCATAAAGTTTTGTGGAGCTAAATAATTTCAAAAAATAAGAAAAGAAAAAAAAGAGGAAAAAAATTCAAAAAGAGAAAGTCCACCAAAAGTATTGCAAAGAAATAAGTTTGGGGGTGGAGGTTGTTAAAAAAAGGGGGGGAGGATGAATAAAGTGTTGATTTTTATGCTCCGTTTTACACTTGTTCTACATTCTGTGCCTTACATTTTGAAATATGCATTATTTTATATCTCAACTTTTGTTTTCATTATCCTACCTCTTCTTTCTTAACCCTTACATTACAAACTTTATAAAGACCCATTTGATCATTAGTTATGTGTTGTTTATATTAGTAGAGAGAGAGATGAAGAACAACCCTATAGTTGTGTGTTTGATGTGCATTTGTATTTTGATAAACCTATTCGGACTTGTACTTTTTGAGGAGATTGGGTCTTTCATTCATGTTTTTGGGAAGTCATTTTTGTATACGAGTTGCATGTGAGAGACAATATGATAATTAGATTATGCATGTGTAACACTTTCAAATGAGATTGTGAAGTAGTTTCTGAGGATATGAATGATTTTTAATACTCGGTATTACCATTTTTGAGTCTGTGTATTTTGAGTTTTTATTTAGTCTTTTTGTTTTGTTTTGTTTTTCTTTTTCTTTTACTTGAGGACAAGGAAAATCTTAAGTTTAGGGAGTGATCAACCTTCAAAAATTCGTATTTTTACGGTTCAAAATCTTAAGTTTTCATCATCTTTTAATCATTTTGATTTGATTTTGTTCTCAAGTTTTTTTATTATTTTAATTGTGTTCTTATTATGTGTTTTTATATGTAATTGTGCACGAAAAAGATTGGACGCTTAAACACGCAAGAAAAAAAGAAGAAATTCCATTCAGGAGTCAGCAACTGAGCGTTGGGTAGCCTGCCACTTGAGCGCGCAACGCGCGTAGGAAAGTTCCACTTAAGTGTCCCAGTGCCTG
This sequence comes from Ormosia semicastrata, assembly GCA_029884595.1. Taxonomy (NCBI): domain Eukaryota; kingdom Viridiplantae; phylum Streptophyta; class Magnoliopsida; order Fabales; family Fabaceae; genus Ormosia; species Ormosia semicastrata. The sequence continues at coordinate 64,079,887 of JAQQTO010000062.1, forward strand.
AGCTATGCAAAGGCAACACTTAAGTGCTAAATGCGTACACAATAGCGTTGTTGTTTAATAAATAAGAAAGTTTCACCAAATTGAACACATATTTGGACAGAACGCAACAACCGTCAAAAGACACAAACCCTAATGTGGTGTGGGCGCAATTAGGCTTGAAGATTAAGAATTTTCTTCAACTTTTCCATTTTTCTACAATGGAGTTTGTTATATTATTTCCTTTATGTTCTTCTTTTTCCATGTGTAACTAACTTTTCTTGTTAGGAGGATGATGAATCTTGAACTTTGACGATGTAACTTCTTTTATAAGTTTAATTTATGTTTTTATTTCATGACTTACATGTTTATATCTATTCTTAATGTTTTTCTAAACTTATCAATTTGAAAATGATCTTTTGGGTTATATATGATTTGAAAAAATTTGCATGAACTTAGAACATGTGATAAATACCATAATTTCTACAATCGCTAGGAATAGAAGTTGTGGGTTATATAGTTTTTCTTTTGATTCCCTCGTTCTTGATAATGTATTTTTATTTGGGATTAGACTAAGAGATTAGTTAATTCTAAATAGTGTAAGAGAATTAATATACCAAAAGATTAGATGTTATTTAATTTTGAGAATTGACCATAAATCATTGAAATAAAATATAATTAAACCAATATTTGAATGTGCATTTAAAGAATTTAAGTGAAGTCTGAACCATAATGCTTTAATACCATTATTTTTTTCACCCATTTGATTTATTGATTTGCTTACTTATATTTTTTTTAATTGAATTTGTAACAACTCTCTTTTTTTGTTAACTTAAATAGTGTCACTTTCAGCGAATTTAGTAATTAATAACTTAATTCTCGTGGAATGATACTTTTACTCACTTTTTATTACTTTTGTGATTCAGTGCACTTGTCGATTTTACAACAAAATTATTTCAAAAGTTTTGAAATATAAATACTATTTTGTCCTTAATCAAATAATTTTTTTAATCAATTTTTACCTCTTTTCATAATTTAATGAATAAAAATAATTTTTTATGTCATTCAAATAAAATAAATTATTTTAAAATTGCTTTTTAATTAGTATATTTAAATATTAAATTAATTTTATTATAATTAGTTATAAAATAATTGATTAATTATAATAATTAAAATTTTTACAGTTAAATCAAACATACTTTTAAACTAGTTAAACTAATAAATATAAAAAAATATAAATTCGTATAAACATGATACTTAAGCTAATAAGTATAATAAAAAATACATTTAAATAGGTAAAAAAGCGAATAGTTAGACTTCTTAACTATATTTTAAAAAAAAATAATAAAACATCATGTTGAGAAGTCACAAAATCAACTTCTTAACGTTTAGCAAAATAATAAAAAGTAAAAGTTTACGTTAGCAAGTCGATTTTGGTCAAATCAATTTTTCAACCATATGATAACAAAGTGCATTTTGAGAAATAAAATTTCAAATCCAGTAATATAAGAAATATAGATGGAAATTACATTCTTTATAAAAAAAAATGTCCTAATATGAACCTTGGTAATTTACTCAATTATTGATAAAATGTCCTAAAATGGAAATTACATTATCTTTAATTATATATTATATATACTATAATATATAATTAAATAAATAAATAGAAAAATCATTTAAATTATTACTTGTCACTAGAATTTTGCTTCTTCCATTCCAATCATGAATCGTCCAGTGTTCTCGTGGACTTCTGTTCTTTCTTATTATTCTTCTCATTCTTCTTCCATGGCTTCTTGCCTCGCACACTTACACTAACCATATAACCAAATCCCAAATTTTCAAAACCCTAGAAACGCCATCACACACCCACACCATCACCCTTCACCCAACCCAACCAACCCAATGGCGAGAAGATCCACATCACTCCTCAAACAACTCCTCGCGAGATGCCAATCCCAATCCTCGTACATTCCAAGCATCTTCCGGTTCAATCCGACCCGATCCGTCACCTACATGCACCGCCCTGGCGACGGCGCCCCGCGGCCTGTGACCCTGATCCCGGGCGACGGCATCGGCCCGCTGGTGACCGGCGCCGTGGAGCAGGTGATGGAGGCGATGCACGCGCCCGTGTACTTTGAGAAGTTCGAGGTCCACGGTGACATGAAGAAGGTGCCAACGGAGGTGATCGAATCGATACGGAAGAACAAGGTGTGCCTCAAGGGCGGCCTCGCCACCCCCATGGGCGGCGGCGTCAGCTCCCTCAACGTGCAGCTGAGGAAGGAGCTCGATCTCTACGCCTCCCTCGTCAATTGCTTCAATCTCCCCGGGTTGCCCACGCGGCACGACAACGTTGACATTGTCGTGATCAGGGAGAACACCGAAGGGGAGTACTCTGGCCTCGAACACGAGGTCGTTCCCGGCGTCGTCGAAAGCCTTAAGGTAGTTTTTGATCGTTAATGAACCGCTTCGATTTGTGAGAATTTGGTGACTTTTTTTTATTTTGGATGTTTGATGACTGAATTTGGTAACTTTGATTGTGAATTGAGCGGTGAGTGACTTGTGCGTGATAAAATGGTTGAATTGAATTGATGGTTTTGTTATTGTTTTAGGCTAGTTTTTAGATGTTTGACCCAATCAAACAAACTGTAATTTATTGGTTGAAATCGCTTGTTTTTTTGTTTGCACGTGTAGGTTGGTGTCATTTGTCAATTTGCCAAAATTATGTAAAACATAAGATGGGATGGAAAGAACTGGTATAGAGTTGCTTGTAAATTTTCATGGACATTCTTGATGATTTAGACTTCATGCATAGTACAGAACTCAAAATGTACTTATTATGTAAGGAATTTGCTGACATGTTTTGTGAAGGCTATTTATGTTGAATGTTTTGCTTATAGATGAATGAGATTGGTTTATTAATGTGAACTGGTATTGCATCTAGTGGCAGTTTTTATGTAGTATCGTATTTATTGTATTTTCCAATCATCTGTGGGATATATGTTTGGTGAAAACGCTTACAAAAGAAAAATAGAAGTGCAATAGTTTTATTAGTTGAGAATTGCTGATAAGTTTGTATATTTATATTTTTTTATGAGCTCTGTACATGCTGCCGCAGTGTTGATGCTTTTTCTAGTTCTTACTCAAAGGATTGTTTTAGTGAACATATTCCAGATATTTTCTCATTTCTAGAGGGCTATTCATTTTATGGTAGAGTTATTTTCCCTTATAATATCTATCTAGATTTTTTTCCCTCTGTAATCTTTAATGTATATATCTCATGAAGTTGTCAGCTTGATACTGATGCAGTATGGGTTTATGCTTGTGGTTCATACTAATATTTTGCTAGATAATAACGAAGTTCTGTTCAGAGCGTATTGCTAAATATGCATTCGAGTATGCTTACCTAAATAACAGAAAGAAAGTGACTGCTGTACACAAGGCAAATATTATGAAGCTTGCAGATGGTTTATTCTTGGAATCTTGTCGAGAGGTTGCCACAAAGTATCCTGGAATCAAGTATAACGAAATTATTGTGGATAACTGCTGCATGCAGCTTGTTTCAAAGCCTGAGCAGTTTGATGTCATGGTATGTAAATTTACAATTGAATCCTGGTTCCCAGCTATTTATTCACTTTTGTTTAACATATTTATGGAGTAAACATGGAGGTCTACCGTTGTTTGTTTTGCAAAGTTATTTAAACGTAGTGCTATCAGATTATTGGTGAAAAAACAACTCTTTGCTTAAATTGTGAGCCCATTGGTGTTTTCAGATATTCTTTTTATTTTCTTTAGGGAATTGTGCTTTGTTTCCCTTTTTTTTTTCCGATTAATAACTTATACAAGAGAAATCAGCTGAGAAATGAGTAGTGGCAGGAAAGACAGTGAAAAAAATATAATGAAAGCTAAGATGCTTATGATAAATCATGCTCCATTTTTGCTATACGCTATTCACTGTTGGTTCAATCAAAGGGTATTTTAAGGTTAAATGGGAAAAAAAGGCCAGGGATAGAGACGTTTTCAAATTTGGTTGTTATGTTCATTTAGGATTGTTGGGAATGTGGGAATAAGGAAAGAAGGAGTATTTTAAGGTTAAATGGGAAAAAAAATGCTAGGGATTGAGACATTTTCAAATTTGGTTGTTATGCTCATTTAGGATTGTTGGGAATGTGGGAAAAAGGAAAGGAGTATTTCTTTAGCACATTGTCTTGGAAACATTGATAGCATCTGATAATTGTTGACATAATTTCTAATTATGTGAGAGGATTAGTATGATAAACTAGTTATCATCTTTTGTGCTACTCGAAGAGGATGGGTGTTTTATTTTATTGTTGGGTGAAATGTAATTGGAGCAGGGTTTGAATAACCCTATTTTCCTATCTTGGAAAGAAATATTTACTTATCTCCCTTGTCCCTGTGGTGATGGATAAAGTTAGGATTTGTAATAATGAATGATGTTGCACTCTTTGACCTTTAGGGTTTGTTTGGATGGAGGAGTTTGGAGTGGAAGGAAGGGGAGGGGAAATTTTCAATTTTTTTTTAAATGAGAGGAGTAAAATGAGAGATTATCATGTAACATTCCAATCACCTCTTTTTCATTGGTTTAAACATTTAATAACTTTCTAAACTCCTCCCTTTCCCTCCAAACTCCTCCATGCAAACATACCCTCAGGGGGATGTAGATGTACTTTATGGAATATCAAAGGGGTAGATAAATTTTGTGTCTCTTTTCTATTGGAGCAAGTGAGAATCATTGCAGTGGGTTGCTGATTAACCTCATGTCCTGATGGTTCTCTCTTGCAACTCACTGGTCTTTGTAATTTGCTTCCCATTTTTAATCAAATAGAATCATTTTTGAAGTTCATGCATACTATTTTCACTTGCTAGGTAACCCCCAATCTTTATGGAAATCTAGTTGCAAATACTGCAGCAGGCATTGCTGGAGGCACTGGAGTCATGCCAGGAGGTACGGTTATTAGTTACTACAGTATTGCAACTTTAGATCTCTCACTTGATTATGTTGCCCTTTTGCATTTTAAAATACTCACTCACTTCCACCGTAGATGTGTGACTAATGTTCAACACTTGTAGCACTAGGCTCAGAGTTTAGTAATTGTGGGCTTGTCTAGTTGATTACTTTCGGGAACATTTTTATGCATGGTTATCAAATCGGGAATCGAATTGTGAATTGGAGGGCTTATTTTTCAAATCGTGAATCGTAAGTTTCATGATCAATTATTAAAAATAGCATAAAATATATTTTTTACATAATGAAACATTACAAACATCTATATATTAGCATTTTAAAGTTAAATAACTTGTTATATAGCTAACAAATTGAAATCCAAATTTCAAAATAAATCAAAGATTCAAGTCATATAGTAAAAAAGATTAAAAGAAATTAATTTTAACAACATAACAGTACTGAGACAAGGAATAAAAAAAATTACCACCAAAAGAGGCTCCAATCACAAGAGAGCGAGTGCGGTTTCTCATGCGCGGGGTGGACCATCAAACCAAAAATACAAACCAGAAAGCAGGGGAAGTAGGGGAGAAAGGCAGAGGTTGAAGGATTTAGGTTTGGGTTTTATTCATAGGGAGGCAAACAGAAAGTTTGGCCCTTTTCCCCCCATTAAAAAATTGCAAAAAAATCAAAATAGGGTTTTTAAACCTGGATCGCTGATAGGTATCAAACAGAACACAATAACAGAAAAATAGGAATGCACACAAGATCACTGAATTCTTGATGATATCATAATGATATCAGGGCCAATATGGTAGTTGTTGAGCACCGTCCACTTACATACATGCACTGTCCACCGTCCACATTAGTTTAGAAAGTATTTTGTAGATTCATGTATTTTCTAGTTCATGTACTTAGGGAATAACTATCTCATTTATTTGTCTTGTAAATACAAGTTGTAATTAATATTCCAAGTGTAAAAGGCAAGCATTAGTTCTGTGTAGTTAAGTTGAATAATACAAGCAATTCGAGAAGAAACTAAGTTCTTTCAATTTCTTTCAATTTGGTATCGAGAGCTCCGACCCACGGGAGTCTCTGTTTCTTCTTCCGCCGCCTTGGCCTTCATTGCTAAGCCATTAGGATCCTTGCCTTCATTGCGGGAATTGCACGTGTATCCTGTCAAAGGAGCCTATTGCTCTTTTTTTTTTTGAGTTCGTCCCTTCCTATTCACATTCACCAAACAACAACCACCAATCCTCTCCCTCACCAAACCCGAGAAGACCCACTCCCGGAAACCGCCACACGCGCCCACACGCGCCACCATTCTTACGGCGCGTGAGATCACCTTCCCGGCCACTTTTTACCGTCGTGCCACACCAACCCGACCGTCGGCCCTTCCTCTCTCTGTTTCAACCATCGAATCTTGCCGCCTTAATAGTTGTGCATCCTAAAACCCTTTCTTTCTTATCTTTGTTTTAACCATGTCCGAGACCGAATCCACTACCTCTCACAGCATTGCAATCCAGCCTTCAATCCTGAACCCAAACGACCTTCCTCCTTTACAGACTTCCTATCGACTCAATGGAAAAAACTACTTACAATGGGCTCAAGTCACTCGAACAACCCTCAAAGGACGACGAAAATTGAACCACATGAGGGAGCTGCACTGGAAAACATGACCCACTGTTTGAGGCTTGGGATGATGAGGATTCTCTCATTATGACTTGGCTTTGGAATTCCATGACTCCGGAAATTAGCCGGAATTGTATGTTTTTTTCCTCAGCCCGCGAAATTTGGGAGAATCTTCGTAAAACGTTTTCAATGAAACAGGATATTGCTGCGCTTCTACGAGTTGAAGACTAAAATCTTCAACACCAAACAAGGAACTATGTCTGTGACGGATTATTATGGAACTTTAAATGGTTTATGGATTGAGTTGGATCAACACCAGAACTTGAAGATGGAATGCAGTAAAGACTCAACCACCTTGGCCGAATTTATTGAAAAAGATAGGATATTTGAATTCCTCTCAGGTTTGAATCCTGAATATGACCCTATTCGGGTACAAATATTGGGAAAAGAAAAGTTGCCCACTCTATCAGAAGTGTTCTATACAATCCGTGGGGAAGAAAGCGGAGAGCAAGATCATGCTTGATGAAAAGCCAACTGAAGGATCAGCATTAAAATCTGTCAACACAGGATCTTATTCTTCCTCATCTAAACCTAATCGGTGGTGCTCCTATTGCAAGAGGCCTAGTCATACTAAAGAGAACTGTTTTAAACTCCATGGGAAGGACCAGGTTCTTAACCGCACAGGGGGATTTAAAAATATTGCCCGAGGACAGGCACACTTGACTTCCATGGACTTGGAGTCGAGATGGAGGCCAAACAGTGAAAGATGATATCCCCGCCCTTAGCAAAGAAGAACGGAACAATTAAGGTCTCTTATGGCTTCCCTTAGTAAGCCTTTCGGATCTTGCTCTCTCGGTCATGAATGGTAAGAATCTATGTTCTTTATTCTCACATGCTTAAGTAACTTGTTCCCGAGGATTCTTGGATTATTGATTGGTGCTACCGACCACATGACCTTCTGTTCTTCCTTTTTTCATCATATAAAAATCCCACCTTGGTAATCATCACATAACCGGATTCTTTGGTCTTGGTAATGTTAAACTTAGTCAATTTCTAAATTTGAAAAATGTGCTTCATGTTCCTAAACTTTCATCTAACCTTCTTTACGTACAAAAACTTACCAAAGACCTTAATTGTCTTTGTAACTTTTTTTTTCTTCTCATTGTGTATTTTAGGATCTTATCATGGGAGGACGATTGGGGTTGCTAAGGAACAGGGAGGGTTGTACTACCTTGAGATGAAAGCGTCGGAGGCTCTAGTCAAAAGTTGCAACATTCCTGTCATCAATCTAGTGTCAAGTCTTGTGCCTCCCAAATTTGGCTCCACCATAAACGTCTTGGACACCCCCCATTTACTTTACTTAAATCCATGTTTCCTGCTTTATTTTCAAATGAGTCAGTTGAGTCCTTTAATTGTGATATTTGTGAGTTTTCCAAGCACCATCGAGTGAGTTTTCCTCCAAATGGTAATAAAAGTAGTGAACCTTTTTCTCTTATCCATACTGATGTTTGGGGCCCTGCATCTATTCTTAATATTTCTGGTGCAAAATGGTTTTTGTCATTCATTGATGATTGCACTCGTGTCATTTGGATTTTCCTAATGAAAGATAAATCAGACGTGTACCAATTATTCATCCAGTTTTATCATATGATTAAAACTCAATTTAATAAAACTATTAAACGTCTAAGGTCTGATAATGGTAGAGAATATGTGAATCAAAATTTCTCCACCTTTCTTAAACAACACGGTATTATTCATAAACTTACATGTGTTGATACTCCCCAACAAAACGGGGTTGTTGAAAGAAAAAATCAACACTTGCTTGAAATTACTAGAGCTTTATTGTTTCAAATGTCTGTTCCAAATTCATACTGGGGGGAAGCTGTTTTGACTGCTGCTTATTTAATAAATAGGTTACCCTCTAGAGTCCTTGGTGGTGTGAGTCCTGTTCATGTCATGAAATCATTTTTTCCCTCTGCTCCTATTATGCAAAGTCTTGAATCTCGTGTTTTTGGCTGTGTTGTTTTTGTTCATATCCATCGTCAGCATCGGGGCAAACTTGATCCTCGTGCTATTAAATGTATTTTCATTGGTTATACTCCTGACAAGAAGGGATACAAATGTTATCATCATTCCTCTCGTCGTGTGTTTGTCTCCATGGATGTCACTTTTCAAGAAAATCAACCATTCTTCATCTCTTCTCAGCTCCAGGGGGAGAACTCTACTGATTCAGAAGCTGAGATTTTTCCTCCAGACATTAACATTCCTTTGTTTCCATCTTCTGATATTCCTTCTGACATACAGGAATTAGCTCCTTCTGACAGTCACCCTCCTGAACTTGAAAGAATTGCTCGGACTAAAGCAAATTTGCCAAAATTGGTGTATCAAAGGAAAAAACAACCCGAACTGGTCCAGCCGCAACCCTAAGTGTCTGTACCGGTGGTGAGTACTGAAAGCACTAATCCTATTTCTGAACCTATTCCTTTGTATAATTGTGATCCTAACATTGATGATGACTTACCTATTGCCTTAAGAAAAGGGAAAAGGTCTTGTGCTAAGTACCCTATTTCCCAATTTGTTTCCTCAAAAAACCTTTCTTTGCAGCACCAAAGTTTTATTGCAGCCATTGACTCTATCAAAATCCCTAAGACAGTACAGGAAGCATTGAAGGATAAGAATTGGATTCAAGCCATGAATGAGGAGATGCAAGCTCTGGAAAGAAATGGAACATGGGAAATTGTTGAGAGACCAAAGGAAAAGAGATCAGTTGGGTGCAGATGGATTTACACTATGAAATACCGGTCTGATGGTACACTAGACAGGTATAAAGCAAGGCTGGTTGCAAAAGGGTATACACAAACCTATGGGATAGATTATGAGGAAACATTTGCCCCTGTGGCAAAAATGAACACAGTTAGAATTCTGCTCTCTCTTGCAGCACACTTCCAATGGGAACTTCATCAGTTTGATGTGAAGAATGCCTTTCTTCATGGTGAATTAGAGGAAGAAGTCTATATGGAGGTCCCTCCTGGATATGACTCATATGGTGAAGGAAATAAAGTATGTAAATTGAAGAAGGCCTTATATGGTTTGAAACAATCACCCCGTGCTTGGTTTGGAAGATTCACGAAAACTATGGTGTCCCTTGGATATAGACAAAGTCAAGGTGATCATACTCTTTTTATTAAACACTCACCTGAAGGTAAATTGACTGTACTACTTGTGTATGTAGATGATATCATTATATCAGGGGATGATGATGTTGAGAAATCTCTTTTAAAGGAGGCCAGCTCGAGTTTGAAATAAAGGACCTTGGGAGATTAAAATACTTCCTTGGAATTGAAGTTGCCTACTCTAAACAAGGTATCTTCATTTCTCAACGGAAATATGTCCTTGACCTTCTCAAGGAGACTTGGAAGCTTGGATGTAAGACTTCTGGAGTACCGATTGAGCAAAATCATAGAATGGGTAATGAGGAAGAAAGTCCAAAAGTGGATAAAGCTCAGTATCAAAGGTTGGTCGGAAAGTTGATATATCTGGCACATACTGCACTGACATTTAGCATATCTTTGTGAGCATGGTAAGCCAATTCATGCATGACCCAAGAAGAAGACATATGCAAGCTGTTGATCGTATTTTACAGTATCTCAAGGCTTCTCCAGGAAGAGGATTGTTGTTTAAAGGGGTACAAATCTATCTATGGAGGTCTATACTAATGCTGACTATGCCGGGTCAGTTGTTGACAGGAGGTCAACCACTGGCTACTGCATGTTTCTTGGAGGGAATCTTGTAACATGGAGAAGTAAAAAACAGAATGTAGTTGCAAGATCAAGTGCGAAGTAGTTGAGCTATGGCTCAAGGAGTTTGTGAATTATTATGGATGAAAATCATTCTTGATGATCTCAAGATTAAGTATGAAGTCCCAATGAAGCTGTTTTGTGATAACAAGTCAGCCATTAGCATTGCTCATAATCCAGTTCAGCATGATAAGACCAAGCATATAGAGATTGACCGGCACTTTATTAAAGAGAAACTTGATAGTGGATTGATTGCCACATCATATATCCCATCAGAACATCAACTGGCTGATGTGCTAACCAAGGGTCTTCCTAAAGATAAGTTTCAAAATCTCACTTGCAAGTGGGAATGATTGATATCCATTCTCCAGCTTGAGGGGGAGTGTTGAGCACCGTCCACTTACATACATGCATTGTCCACCGTCCACATTAGTTTAGAAAGTATTTTGTAGATTCATGTATTTTCTAGTTCATGTACTTAGGGAATAACTATCTCATTTATTTGTCTTGTAAATACAAGTTGTAATTAATATTCCAAGTGTATAAAGGCAAGCATTAGTTTGCTGTGTAGTTAAGTTGAATAATACAAGCAATTCAGAAGAAACTAAGTTCTTTCAATTTCTTTCAATTGTAGTATATTAGGAAGAAATGGTAAACTGAATACAAAGAAAAAGAAGATAGTTCTAGACAATTGTAGAGTGTCTAGTCCCTCCCAATGCCCAAGCCAATCCTTGCCTATCTCACATTTTCCTCCTTCCCTCACCTATATACCTCATAACCGAATTCCATTCATAATCCCAGCCCCACTCACCTGCCAGCTTAGCAGTTTGTTACAACTGATCCCACATTTATTTTCTCACTCCTGCCTTATGGTGCTTCTTACCTGCCTTATGGTGCTTCTTTTTAACATACACTTTAGTTATTTTTGGGCCTGCGCTTCTATCAATACTTCCCTCCCAAAGATGCACCTTGTCCTCAAGGTGGAATTTAGGAAAGTTTGCTTGTATGGCAGACACCAATTCCCAGGAATTTTCAAAGTCTGATAGATTTTTCCATTTAACCAGAACTTCAACTTCTCTTGCCTCATTCTGCCTATGGTCTATGATATTAGCTGGTTGAACCTGCAGTTCCCAGTCTTCAGCAAGAAAATATGGCTAGGGTTGTGTGTCAGTTAAGGGAGAAATAGACTTCTTGAGTAAGGACACATGAAAAACAGGGTGAACCATACTGCCCTGGGGTAATTTCAATTTGTAAGCTACTGGCCCTATTTTTTCCAAGACCTCATAGGGACCGTAGAACCTGGGACTCAATTTCTAGTTGACTCTTTTAGCCAGAGTTTTATGCTTGTAAGGTTGGATTTTCAAATAGACTACATCTCCTTGCTAATAATCCACTTCTCTCCTGTGCTTGTCAGCTTGCATCTTCATCCTGTTTTGAGCTTTTGCTAAGCATTCCTTCAACTCATCTAACATTTGGTTCCTCTCAGTCATCAATTTATTCACTTCCTCCACTGCTGATTGGACTCCATCTCCCCGAATCAGTGTAGGTGGGTCTCTCCCATATAAAGCCTTGAAGGGGGTCGTCTTGGTGGATGAGTGATAATTAGTGTTATACCAAAATTTTGCCCAGGTTAACCACCTTGGCCACTATTTAGGTTTAGATCCTATGAGACACCTCAAATAGGTTTCTAGGCATCTATTTGCTACCTCTGTTTGACCATTGGATTGAAGGTGATAGGTTGTGCTATATTTTAACTGAGTTCCTGTCATTTTAAACAATTTTGCCCAGAAAGAACTGAGAAAGGTTCTGTTTCTGTCTGACACGATTGAAGAGGGAAAGGTATGCAATTTGACTATGTCTCTTGTAAATATCTCTGCAATATCCTTGGCTGTGTAGGGATGTGAGACGACTATAAAGTGTGCATATTTAGAGAGTCTGTCCACAATCACCATTATGGTATCTACCCCATATGCTTTTGGGAGTCCCCCAATGAAATCCATAGATAAATCAATCCAAACGTGGTTTGGAATGGGCAAAGGTTGCAATAAACCTCCAAGAGTGAGGGTTTGGTACTTATTCTTTTGACAAATTTCACAGGCTTGTACATACCTCTGAATATCTCCCATCATTCCCTCCCAAAATACCAGCCTAGAGATCCTCTTATATGTTATAAAAAAACTAGAATGACCTCCTAAAGTAGAGTCATGGAATTCTTTGTGCACCAAAGGAGTTTTTCTGGAATTTTTGGGAATCACCATCCTCCCTTTATAGAACAGCCTGCCCTTCTTGATTTGAAACCCTGCTTGTGAATCTAGCTGTCTTAGTAGGTCCTGAATGATGCCCCTCATTCTGTCATCAATCTGTATCTCATCTTCCAAATCATCCAAATCAGTGAATTGTACTGAGGAAATGGCTGAGTATTGTAACTTCCTAGATAGGGCATCTGCTGCCCCATTCTCTTTGCCAGGTTTATACTTGATTTCAAAGTCATATCCCATTAGCTTAGAGACCCATTTCTGTTGATCTTCTCCCCATATCCTTTGATCCTACAAAAATCTGAGACTTCTCTGGTCAGTGTGGACTACAAAGTGCCTCCCCATCAAATAATGTCTCCACTTTTGGATACCTAGCACTATGGCCATTAACTCTCTTTCATAAACTGACTTATTTTGAGCTCTGTCTAACAGGGTCTGGCTCATGTAAGTCACAAGTTGGCCATCTTGCATAAGTACTCCTCCTACCCCTTTTCCAGAGGCATCTGTCTCTAGCTCAAAGGTTTTGTCAAAATTAGGTACAACCAAGACTGGTAATGATGTCATAGCTGTTTTGAGTTCCTCAAAAGCAGTTTGAGCTTCTAAACCCCATTTGAAATTATCCTTCTTAAGTTGTTGTGTCAAGGGCCAAGCAATCTTTCTGTAATTCTTCAAAAATCTTCTGTAATAGCCCGTGAGACCCAAAAATCCTCTTAGTCCCTTGATATTTGTTGGTTGGGGCCAGTTCTGCATATCTTCTACCTTCTTGGGGTCTGCTGTCACTCCCTTAGCTGAAATGATGTGCCCCAAATACTCTAACTGCTTCTGGCCCCAAGAGAACTTCTTTCTATTCACCAATAGCTTATTCTCCCTTAATAACTACAGCACCAGCTTGAGGTGTTTTCCATGAGCTTGCTGATCCCTACTGAAAATGAGGATGTCATAAAAAAATACTAGCATAAACCTCCTCAAGTATGGCTTCAGCACCTTATTCATCAAGGCTTGGAAAGTGGAAGGGGCATTAGTCAACCCAAAAGGCAGCATCAGAAACTCATAATGCCCCTCGTGTGTTCTAAGGGCAGTTTTGTGAATGTCACTCTCCCTCATTCTTATCTGATGGTAGCCAAATTTGAGGTCTAGTTTAGAAAAAATTACTACTCCTCCTAATTCATCTCGCAGTTCATCAATCACGGGTATTGGGAATTTGTCTGGTATGGTAAGCTTGTTTAGGGCTCTATAGTCAACACAAAATCTCCACCCCCCGTCTTTCTTTCTCACCAGTATCACAGGGCTAGAATAGGGACTTGTACTAGGCCTAATGATGCCTGCAGTCATCATTTCATCTACTATTTTCTCTATTTCATTTTTTTGGTAATGGGGATACCTGTAGGGGCGAATATTTGGAATTTAGGCTTCTTCCTTGAGGTTGATCGCATGGTCTTATTCTCGGGTGGGAGGCAGTTCATGGGGTTCTTAGAACAGATCAGAGAATTCTTGCAAGATCACCTGAATTTCCTCTGCCAGTACCTCCTTTGTTTGCTCCTCATGGTGCAGCTCCTGGTACTCTATGTAGTAGCCCTATCCTTCATCTCTTAAAGCCTTTAGCATGGCTTTAAGTGAAGCCTGGGCCTTACAAAGTGATGGTTCTCCCCTTAACGCTATCTTGACTCAATTTCTTTCCCAAGTTAGGGTAAGGTCTCTGAAGTTGGCTTGTATGTCCCCCAAGCTCTCCAACCAATCCATTCCCAAAACTGCCATAGCTCCTCCCAAGTCAAAAAGGAAGAAATTATGCTGTATGTCTACCCCTTGAACTGTCATTTTAACATTTCTACACACTCCTTTACTTCTCACCTTGCAGCCATTCCCTATTTCTACTGTATACTCTAGTCTCCTCTACTACTAAGCCCAACGCCTTCACCAATTCCTTTGAAATGAAATTATTAGGGGCTCCACGGTCAATGAGCACTACCAATTGATGCTCTCCAATTTTCCCCCATAATTTCAGGGATTTTGAGGAAGTCAATCCCATTATACTCTTCATAGATAATTGTAAGGCCTTATCATCTAGCTCCTGTTCTAAACTCTCCTCTTCCATATGTGATTCCTGTTGGAAATATATGTAATTAGGTGTAAATTGTTAGTACAGTTGTTAGTCCCACATCATGTATATTGTGTAATTATTTATTACTTATTGAATATATATTCAGTCTCCGTTGTGTGGTTGAAACACACGGTTCAGTATATGTCTTTCTTTTTCTTTCTCTCTCTCAACATGGTATCTAGAGCCTAGAGAAAGGCAAATCCTAGAATCCGTGCCTACCCGGAGGACCCATTGTCCCCGGTGCCAAAATTTTTTTCCCAAGAACCCGTGTCATCACTCTACCCAAAATCCAGGATCTCCTATGCCGTGCTCCTTTCCAGGCCGGTCTCGGCCCCTGCCGCCGCCGCGCGACGTCTCTCTCTCGGCCACCACCGCGACGTCCTTTCCAGGCCACCGCCACCACCGCTCGGAGCGCCCCTCTGCTCGGCCCGATCCCCAGAAGTACAGCCGGCGCCCGCCGCCCATCCACGCGCCCACACGCGCGAGTACGATGGGCTGCGTTTCGCACCCACGCGCTTCACTCCGGCCGCGCGTGACGGCGCGTCGGGCCTTCTTCCGCCGCCGTTCGTCCCACCGTGGTCGCCGGCCTCTCCTCCGTTGAGCCCGGTCCTCCACTTCCCCAACCGCACCCATAAGACGTGTCGTACACCTTCCGTATACGTTTGGCTTGTTCATTGCGTTTTTGGGTTATTTGTCATCGATCCATGGCTTCCTTGAGTCCTCGGATGCTCCGAAGGTAGAACCTGGTGTTTTCAGTAATTATATCAGTGCCTCTCTTTCCACTGACAAATTAGATGGCACTTAATTATGATTCTTGGGCCTCCGACGTCAAACTTTGGCTTACACGGTCAAGGGTACGAGACTCATCTCACTACCACGGTTGATTACGTGCAAGCCGAAGCCGACCGTCCCAGTGGAAAAAGATTGATGCTCGGTTGTGCGGTGTGCTTAAGTCCACCATCCACTCCTCTTTGAAGCAGATTTTTCGGGCTCATTTGACTGTGAATCGTGTGGGCACATGCCAAGGTCCTCTACACCAATGATACTCAGCGATTGTATGGGGTTTGTCATGATCTTATGAATCTTATTGCCCCAAGGAGGTTTGATGGCTCTATGTCTACCTACTTGGGCAAACTTCATGGTGCTCTCCACGATTTCAATGAACTGTTGCCTCCAGCAGATACCCCAGGCAAAGGAACTTGAACAACGGAACACCTTCTTCATGCTTTTGGGCCTTTATGGTTTACCTGCGGATTACTCCACCATCCGTGATCGATTTTGGGATCTCCTACTATTCCCACTCTTTCGCAACGTGTTCTACCTTGCTTCGGTTCCGCCTAAGCACGATTGATTCTCTTGTTGCTCCCATCACCGGTGACACATCTGCCCTTGCCTCTCAGACCAACAGTCGTGGCCGTTCTCGTGGGGGTCACTCAGGTTCCAAACCTCGTCCGAAATGTGATCATTGTCATCGTTTGGGTCACACCATTGATAAATGTTGGACTTTACATGGCCGTCCTCCCCGTACTGCTAATGTTGCACAGTCTACTCCACCAGACACTCTTGAGCCTTCTGAACCACCTAGAGCCTCTCCGGCTGATTATGCAGAATTTCTGAAGTGGTTTGAGCAGCGTCAGTCCTCTGGTTCCACTGTTTCTGTTGCGCACACCGGTACTTCCTATGCTTGTCTCTCAGTCACCTTCCCTTGGCCCTGGGTTCTTGATTCGGTGCATCCGACCACATTTCTGGTAATAAGGCTTTGTTTTCTCAACTCTCTACTTCTGGTTATTTGCCTATGGTTACTTCAGCTAATGGTTCTCAGACACAATCTCAAGGGATTGGCACTTGCTAATCCCCTACCTTCCTCACTTGTTGATTCGGTTCTCTATATTCCTGGGTGTCCTTTTAATTTACTTTCTATTAGTCGTTTAACCCGTTCTCTTGATTGTTCCATTACTTTCACTAAAAATTCTGTTTCTCTGTAGGACCGGAGTTCGAGACGGATGATTGGCACCGGATATGAGTCCCATGGCCTCTACCAGCTCTCCAACCCTTCTCATGTTTGCTCTGCCACAGATTCCCCTCTTACCATCCATGCTCAGTTGGGTCATCCTAGCCTTGCCAAACTACAGAGAATGGTGCCGAGCCTTTCCAAGTTATCGAGTCTTCCTTGTGAGTCATGTCAGTTAGGGAAACACACCCGTAGTCCGTTTCCTGATCGTTTTGGTACTCGAGTTACGTCTCCTTTTACCTTAGTTCATTCTGATGTATGGGGTCCTAGTTGTACTATTTCTACTTTAGGGTTCAAGTATTTTGTTACCTTTATTGATGATTACTCTCGATGTACTTGGTTATTTTTAATGCAAAACAGGTCTGAGTTATTCTCCATATTTCAAAAGTTTTACCAAGAAATTAAAACTCAATTTGGTGTTCCTATTCGTACTCTGCGTAGTGATAATGCTAGTGAATACTTATCTAATCAATTTCAGACTTTTATGGCTTCTCATGGCATTCTTCACCAAACATCTTGTGCCCATACACCTCAACAAAATGGGATAGCTGAACATAAAAATAGACACCTTATTGAAACAACTCGGACCCTCTTACTCCATAGTCAGGTTCCTTTTCGTTTTTGGGGTGATGCTGTCCTTACTGCATGCTACCTTATTAATCGCATGCCATCCTCTGTGCTTGATAACCAGGTCCCTCATTCTGTCTTGTTTCCACATCAGCCTCTTCATTCTCTTCCGCCTCATGTCTTCGGGTCCATTTGTTTTGTCCATAATCTCTCTCCTGATCTAGACAAACTTACAGCCCGATCCTTCAAATGTGTCTTCCTTGGTTACACTCAGTCCCAAAAAGGTTATCGTTGTTATTCTCCTACTCTACGACGTTACCTTATCTCGACCGATGTTACTTTCTTCGAGTCTATACCCTTCTTTGAGTCGTCTCCTTCGCCTCCCGAGCCAATCTCTACGTTCCTTCCGGTTCCTCTTGTCCCCTGTCCTTTGTCGAGTCCGAGCCGTCCCACCCTCTACCCATACGGGTCCCCGGCACCACCGACCGTTTCTTCCACACTTATCACCGCCGACCACAATGTACCCCGTGTCCCTCCTCTGGATACCGCCTCGAGGTCATTGCAGACTCTTCTCCGGAACCAACTCATTTACCAGCTCCGGCACTGTCAGACGACTCTGATCTCCCCATTGCCATGCGAAAAGGTATCCGGTCTACTCGTAATCCTTCTCCTCATTATATTGCTTTAAGTTATCACCGCCTCTCTTCTTTGCACTTTGCTTGTCTTTCTTCCTTGTCTTCTGTTTCCATCCCTAAATCTCCAGGTGACGCCTTGTCCCATCCCGGATGGAGACAAGCAATGATTGATGAAATGAGTGCGCTTCACAACAGTGGTACTTGGGAACTGGTTGCTCTTCCTCCTGGGAAATCTGTTGTTGGTTGTCGGTGGCTTTATACAGTCAAGATGGGTCCTGATGGTAAAATTGATCGTCTCAAAGCCCGTCTTGTGGCGAAAGGGTATACACAGATTTTTGGCTTAGATTATGGGGATACCTTCTCTCCTGTGGCTAAAATGGCTTCTGTCCGGTTGTTTTTGTCCATTGCTGCCATTCGACACTGGCCTCTTCATCAACTTGATATTAAAAATGCATTCTGCATGGTGATCTAGAAGAAGAGGTATATATGGAGCAACCTCTGGATTTGTTGCTCAGGGAGAGTCTTCTAGCCTGGTATGTCGTCTCCACAGGTCTCTTTATGGTCTCAAACGGTCTCCTAGAGTCCGGTTCTGGACGATTCAAGACCGTGATTCAAGAATTTGGTATGATTCGAAGTGAAGCAGATCACTCTGTGTTTTATCGCCACACTAGCCCAAGGCTGTATTTATCTAGTTGAGTATGTTGACGACATTGTTATCACTGGAAGTGACCACCATGGCATATGTAAGTTAAAACAACATCTCTCTCTTCACTTTCAGACCAAAGACTTGGGTAAACTTCGATACTTCTTGGGGGTTGAGGTAGCTCAATCTAAGGATGGTATAGTGGTGTCTCAAAGAAAGTATGCTATGGATATCCTTGAAGAAACAGGATTGTTGAATGCCAAGCCAGTTGATACTCCCATGGATCCAAATGTCAAACTCCTACCAAATCAGGGGGAGCCTCTATCGGATCCGGGAAAGTATAGGAGATTAGTTGGGAAGTTAAACTACCTCACTGTTACTCGGCCTGACATTTCTTTTGCAGTCAGTGTGGTTAGCCAATTCCTAAACTCTCCTTGTGAGGACCACTGGGATGCAGTGATACGGATTCTCAAATACATTAAGGGAGCTCCCGGAAGAGGTCTCATCTATGAAGATAAGGGACATACTCGGTCATTGGATACTCGAGATCCGATGGGCGGTGTTCTCCTCTTGACAGACGATCCCACTGGGTATTGTGTACTCATTGGAGGCAACTTAGTTTCCTGGAAAAGCAAGAAGCAAAATGTTGTTGCAAGATCTAGTCTGAGGCAGAATATCGAGCTATGGCCTCAGTCACTTGTGAACTCACTTGGTTGAAACAACTCCTCAAAGAACTTCAATTTGGTGAGGTTATGAAAATGACACTCATATGTGACAATCAAGCTGCTTTGCATATAGCTTCCAATCCAGTGTTCCATGAAAGGACCAAACATATCGAGGTCGATTGTCATTTCATCGGGAAAAGATTCTATCAGGAGACATCATCACAAACTTTGTCAACTCGGATGATCACTAGAGATGTCTTCACCAAGTCCCTGAGAGGTCCACGAATAAGTTATTTATGTAACAAGCTTGGTGCATATGATTTATGCTCCACTTGAGGGGGAGTGTTGGAAATATATGTAATTAGGTGTAAATTGTTAGTACAGTTGTTAGTCCCACATCATGTATATTGTGTAATTATTTATTACTTATTGAATATATATTCAGTCTCCGTTGTGTAGTTGAAACACACGGTTCAGTATATGTCTTTCTTTTTCTTTCTCTCTCTCAACAATTCCCCCTCGTCCTTTTCCTCCCCTTCCAACATAAATAGTTGATAATGCCTGAATTTACAAACATGCTCTCGGCCCCACCTCTCCCCACACTTGAAACATAGGCCTTTTCTGCTTCTCTCTTGTAGTTCCTTCTGAGATAATCTCCTAGGTCCTGAATTTTTCTTCTCTTCTGCAACTCCATCCGAGGGTTTTGGTTCTACAGGATTTTTTTGGCTTGCAGCAGTTCTTGGTACTGACTGGGAATGACTTTTCCCTCCTTCAAATCCTCCATAGATTCTGTATCCACCGTCCCCTTGTGTAGTTTTGACTGGAATCATTCCCTTCACAATCGTCCCTCCTTTTCTCAAGGCCCACTTCTTCTCTTCTATTAGCTGAGCTCTGTCCATGAGGTCTGACAGAGATTGTAAATTGTACAATTTCAATTCAGCTTTCAGCACCTCCCTTAAACCATTCAAAAAGATCCCCTTCATTACCGTGTTGTCAGCAAGCTTCACGGGTCCTGAAGCTAGCTCAAACTGTTCACAGTACTCCGTGACAGACCCAATTTGCTTGATGCTCAACAAAGGTTCAAGATGATTTTGGATAATTCCAGGTTGAAACCTGCGAATCACCGCCTCCTTGAATTGGGTCCAATTGGGATTATGAGTCTGGTCCTCCCACGATTGATATCAGTTCAATGCTCTGCCCTCCATCGCCACCATTACTGACTCAATTCTCTTAGTTTCAATCACTCCATTCACCTTGAAGTAGCGCTCCACTCGGTTAATCCACCCATAAGCATCCTCTCCTAAAAATACTGGAATCTCCAGCTTCCGGCCTTCTTTATTCCTCTTGGGTGGTCGACTCCCTTCGGAAGACTGTTTCCCTGAGCTGCGAGACCACTCCCGGTCTTGGTAGGACGAATTCTAAGTTTTCTCTAGTCCAGCCTTTCTCCTCCAGTCACCATCATCATCACCCTCATCTTCACGCAGCGAGGGTCGCTGTCTGTGTCGCGAACAACCTCTTGATTCCCCCTTGTTTCGCGCCTTGAGCAGACACATATCTCATCTAGGAGGGCCTCTGTCCTCTCCTGTTTCGTCAAGCTCTCCATTAAACTCCTCTCCACCATTTCTAAACATGTCTCCATGTTTGATCTAGTATTGACCATCAAATACCCTAGAACGAACAGCTTTGATACCAATGATAGGTACCAAACAGAACACAATAACAGAAAAATAGGAATGCACACAAGATCACTGAATTCTGGATGATATCAGTATGATATCAGGGCCAATACGGTAGTATATGAGGAAGAAATGGTAAACTGAATACAGAGAAAAAGAAGATAGTTCTAGACAATTGTAGAGTGTCTAGTCCCTCCCAATGCCCAAGCCAATCCTTGCCTACCTCACATTTTCCTCCTTCCCTCACCTATATACCTCATAACTGAATTCCATTCATAATCCCAGCCCCACTCACCTGCCAGCTTAGCAGTTTGTTACAATTGATCCCACGTTTATTTTCTTACTCCTAGATTCCCCCTTACCTGCCTTATGGTGCTTCTTTCTAACATACACTTTAGTTATTTTTGGGCCTGTGCTTCTATCAGTCGCACAGGATTCGACCAGCTTCTGGGCACGACCCGGCTGGTTTGCATCACAGGAATCACAGCCAGACTCATGAAACCTACTATTCACTCACGGTTCAAGAACAATTCTGGGTCAGAAACAATTCTACACACGATTTGTATTGATGGGTCTAACAATGTTTTTATGCATTGAAAAACTCTTGCAAATAAAAGCATCTTATCGAATTAGACTGTTTGATTATACAAGACTTATATCAAGCTGGAAGTTAATTTTTCTACATCAATATCGGCATGTACTGGAGGCAGCAGCTGTCATTGGCTTATTGTGGGGGTAATGGAGTTGGTGATGGCAGTGACAACAGAAGTAGTAGTAGTGTCATCAGTTTGTATTGGGGGGGGGGGGGTGTGCCCTCTCATCCGTGTGCAGGGATTGTCCACAACATCTAGAACATGTTGAATTGCTGCTGGGTAGTCAGAATTGAACACATTTATCGTGAAGGGAATAGAATGGCTGATTGGCTGGCTAACTTAGCACACTCTAAAGATGTTGGTCTCCAGTCTCCACATTTTTTATTAACCTCCTAGAGGCTGTGGCCAGATTTTACTGGATTATGTAGCTGGGGTATCCATTCCCTGTAGTGTCCTTGTGTAGGTTTGGTCCCTCCTGTATACAACCAAAAATAGTAGTGATGTCTGTGAAGTGGAGATGGCAATGGCTGTGATGGTGGCAGTGGCTGTACTTGTGGTAGGATGGAGATGGTTGCTATAGAGAGGAATAGCAGATGGAGCTAAAATAGTTAAATCAAGCTGGTTGTTGCGGCAGCAGCTGATGTGGTGGTACAAGTTTGTTTTTTTCCTCCTATTTTGGGGGTGTGGGGGGTGGTAGGGCATCTGAGTAGAAGTGATTATTGAGAAAAATCATTCTCTATCCTCATATTTATTGCCTGACCCTGGAAGCCATGCTTGCAGGTAATGTTGGGGCTGAGCATGCTGTGTTTGAGCAAGGTGCTTCAGCAGGAAATGTTGGCAGCGATAAAATAGTTGAACAAAAGACAGCCAACCCAGTGGCACTTCTTCTCTCGTCGGCTATGATGCTTAGGCATCTCCAGTTTCCTGCATTTGCTGACCGATTGGAAACTGCTGTGGAGCGAGTCATTCTAGAGGGAAAATACCGGACAAAGGATCTTGGAGGGACAAGCACCACCCAAGAGGTTGTTGATGCAGTCATAGATGCTTTAGATTGATTCATTTATTTGCTGATTTGCCAAATGAAGTCAGCCTCGTATATTCTTTGTTCTAACTAATTTTAGCAACATTGTTTTGCCCCTTCAAATTGAAAATAGCAATTTTGGTCCTGAATAATATTTATGCAACAAAGGAAATGATGTATTTCTTTTTTCTTTTTTTCTGAAGAATTTATAGAGAAAGTGATAACTGTTTCCAACTCCTATTTTAAACTGTAATTTGCTATTTATTTTTGATTGATTATGACCCAGCTATTTTTCAAAGTTCTGATTAGGAAGAACTTAAATTGTTTGATAGGTGTTTCAGAAAATGAATTGTTAATCTTGGAATTACATCCCCATGTTAGTAATGGATTAACTAACTCCCAACGCTCTGGTATTGGTTCTTTTTTAGCAGTTTATGTTTGGATAATTGTCTATGCTACAGGAATCTACCCATACAACATGTGGAATCTACCCATGGTTAGTTTAGGTTTTCTGTAGCATTTAACAAGATGTGAAATACACAAATTCAATGATGACACATAACAAGTTTAAGTGTTGGCTTGCCTTCTCTCACCTTAAAAATTTTGTTCTTTAAAAAAGAAATTTCAACTGTATGATACAGGGGTGTTAGAAGCTTCTATACATTTGGCAATCCTGAGGACATAGAACCTTTACGATTTTTTTTTTATTTTTTTATTTTTATTTTCTGTAAAACACAGTAGTCATAGCATCGTACAGCCATGGTCAGCATTCATGTTTAATAACTATCATGAATTAAGATCATTTGCAATTTTAATCGCAGAGGTTGTAGTTTTAAATCTCACCATTGAAATTTGTGGAGTTATATATATATAGTATTTTGCATTACAATAAATTTTTTTTATGGACAATATTTTTTGCGGTTTCCAAACAACTGCAAAAGATTCATTTCCAACTCCCATAAGTTCTGTGATGTGGAATGCAGAATTTGAAAAAAAAAAATTCTACTTAGCATCTTGCTCATTGAAGTTGTAACAAAGACCTGGACTTCCTAAGTTTCTTAGGGATTGTACAGTACAATTAGTGAGAAAAAAATATACAAATATGCAAGAGACATGGACTAACCTGATCCTTAAAGTAGTGAGTCTTACACTACACATTTGTTTCTCTTTGAAATTTAAATTGATTTATACCTTATATTTCTCACCATTCCGTTTAAGGAGCCAAATCTTTGTAAATGTAATTTGAGAGGAGCTTAATATCAGTGGCTTTCCTTTTTATATATATATATATAGAAAATAAATATTATTAATGAATAAGAGAAGAGTACAAAGAAAGAAGATAAAACATCTAGTTAAAACACAATAAAAGAAACAACTAGAACCTATGAGATTAAGTCATGTAACAAAGTATGTCAATCTCTTTGCATGTGTGACAAAGAAACACCACTAAAGAAAACATAAGCATAACACCAAAGGAAAACTAAAAAAGTAATCCTTACCCAAATGAAGTTCAAGGTATAAAAGGCGTCCTTGAAAATTTTAGCATTCCTTTCCAACTATAAACACTAGAAAATAGCAAAGAAAAAGCATCGACACAAGATCTTTACTTCTTTAAAGAAATCAAAACTTCTAAAATTAATAAGGAAAACTAATGCAAATTTATAGGGAAAACTCAAGACTGCCCAAAAGTCCACTACAAGAAAATCAACTATTTTTTGTTGGAAATTCAAATCTTTGGTGGAATTTTTGGCAGACTTGAGTCATTGGTAAAACGTTTGTTAGAAAATAAAATCCTTCAAAATCTATCGAATAGGGTCGTTGAAAAATAGATGTGTCAGAAGACATGTTTGTGTCAATTTCTGGCGGCTATAGTTCGCTAGAATGCACAATATTGAACAATTGTGAGTAGTCTAAGGTTTGACTGCTCGAATTATCTTTTATCATCTACTGGTAGTGAGAATGATGACTCTAATGGTAATATTTTTAGGTGGTGGATGTGATAAAAAAAACTTGAATGGTAAAAACACTCCAACACTCCAACACTCCACCTTTTATGATGATAAGGAGGAGGCTAAGAAAGGAGGCATAGCAAAATGAAGAAGAAAAACATTGTAGTTCTAAAAATAAATTTAAATTTTATGTAAGAGTACACAACAATATAACCCAACAAGTTTTAATGACAACAAACAATTATAGAGTTGTTGGCAAGTACAAGGATAAAGTCCAAGTTCTTCAAAACTTAGTCTTATAGGACTTAGATCTCATGTGAACGTATTAGAATTAATACACTTGATCTCAAAGTTTCCAATATTTTCAAAATGATTTTACATAACCCTTGATGTTCTCAAAATTTGGTGGTTGGTATCTTTGAAAATTTGTTTGAAAATGGTCCAAAGATTTAAAATGCTCTTTACTCTACATTTTGTTCATAACCTTCAATTTCTATAAGTCATAATCTATTATGAAGATAGTTATAATTGATTATGAAGAAAGCATAATCAATTATGAAGTCAAAAAATGCCATTTCATTTAAGTCATAATCAATTATGAATGAAGCATAATCGATTATAAAACCTTATAATCGATTATGATTACACTTTCATATTTTGCTTTCTGACTTACATAATAATCGATTATGTTCATTACACAATCAATTATCGTGACTTCCAATAGCTTAGGTTCAAGTTTTTAATTGATTATGTCTCTTTGTCATTCAATTATCTTGTATTCTAGTAGAAAAAATTGAGTTAGAATTGATTAAGATGTTGTCTGAATCAATTATTTGTATATCAGAATACACTTGTAACAGTTGTTTCTATTACATTTAATGAACCCAACCAGCTCAAATGGCTCTATTTCTCAGTGGGTTATAAATATTTTCACTTGGAGTCTAATACACTGATGAAACAGCTAAGCTAACATCTTTGAGTATTAAATTCGTGATTTGATCATTTATCTAAAAATCCTTTGTTCTTGAGCTCTTAGTGTGGTTATCCTATATTGCCTATTGATTTTTAAGTTGTAATATTTGCACTTGTGAGAGTTTAAATCTTCTTTTTGTCTTGTAAATCTTTGTAAAGAAGGTGACATATCCCTCGAGAGAGAAAAAAATAAGATATCCCTTGTAAGTAAGATTCAAATACTAAGAGTGAGGTATTCCAAGAGTGTGAGGAGTGCTCCATTGTTGTAATGGTACCAAGCACATGTTGAAGCTTAGAGGATTAGTAGAAAATCTCGAGTGCATCACTTGATGATTGGATGTAGGTCACAAGGAGTAATTGGACTAGTATAGAATCATTGCTTGCATCCTCTCTTCTTTATCTCTTTTAATTTATAGCAATTTATTTGATTGTGTAAACTTGTGTTCTTTCACCTTTGTTGTTGGTTGATAAATACTTGTGTGACAAGTGCTCATCTTCTTCTATCCATTCATTTTTTTGCAATTAATAACTTCAATAAAAATTGTCAAACAAGTATTTTGCAAAAAATTTGTGGAAATCTTTTACAAACTCAATTCACCTCTCCTCTTGAGTTTGAAGTCACTTGGCAACAATTTATGAAATTTCTTTTTCGGTGGATAAAAACCCTGTGGTGGAGAAGCTATGGATTAAGATGGAAACCGAAAGCAAATGAAATTTTTAAAAAGAATGATGCCACTTATGATAATGAAACTGTATAGGAGTATCATGGAGAAGAAATGCCTAAAGAAATTGTAAGCTAAAAATCTTGGGATTGGGATAGTTGCGAGGACAGTTCCAAGCTATTAGCCTTGCAAGTGGCAGAGGATGCATGTGTCTGCTTGCACTCATCTAACGATGTTTTAAGAGAAGCAGGAAAAATTTAATCTCAAGAAAATTTGATCGAATTTGAGACTAGCGTGGTCGAGAGTGATGATTACAGGTAGGACATACATACTTTTCTTCTTACATGTAATACAATGAGAAATAAAATAAAAAAAAGACTATCCAAATTTAATGAACAAGTATAGAAATTGGGAGTATTGGTATCAGAAAAAGCCAATTTAGATTTTAGTTTTTCAATCTATTGCATTTGTGTTTGAAAGGTTTTTTTGTTGGTTTCTCTCCTGATGAATTAGGACATCAAACTCGTAATAATTCAAGAAGTACTACTTTTCTATGCAATGTTCATTGTGAAATGTATCCATTATCATCACTGTCTTCAACTATTAGAAGCACAATATTTTTTCGTAGCCTACTGACATTCCTCTTTACATCTTATTATAGCTAGAGTTTACAGAGATCATCCCATATACCTTCTCTAATCTAGAGAAGTCTCTGCAACTTTAGACAGAGACATTTCTAGATTGGAGAACATATATGAATTGATCTCTATAGGTTTTGGCTATCATCAAGTATATGAAGAAGTGTCAACAGGCTATAAAAAATTGTATATGCTCCTAATTATTGAAGACAATGATGATGATTGATATAATTAACAAGGAAACTTGCTTATAAAAAAAGTACTTCTCATATTGTTGTAAGGATTTTTATCCTAATTCACCAAGAGAAATCTAGCAGAAAATCTTTTCAACATAGGTGCAATTTATTGAAAAAGCTAAAAAAAAAATTACTTTACTTAATACTGTCGCCCAAGTTCCTAAACTCATTCATTAAATATGGATAGTCTTCCTTTGAGTTTTTATTGCATTACTAGTAATAAGAAAAGTACATCACTCCACCTGCTATCACAGCCCCTCTCGAATCACTAAACTTAACTTATCCAAAAATCCATAAAACTAAATTTTCTCTTGTTACTCTCCAAAACTCATTAGGCAAGTGCAAGGAGACACATGCTTCCTGTGCCATGTGCAAAGCCGATAATCTTGGCACTGCCTGCTCAACTCCCCTAATCCTAAGTTGAGCTCACAATTTCATTAGGCATTTCCTCTCCACAAAACTCCTATATAGCATCACTATGCGACCATTATTTTATATAAATTTTGTTGCTTTCAATTCCATATTATTCCCCAACTACTCCATCATGCGACTTCTCTTCGTCAAAAAATTTATTTGAAAACAACATATAAGTTTGTTTTTATAAACTGCAATGTTTTTCTTCTTCTTATTGTTATTTCTCCCTACTTAACCTCTTCCTCGTCATTATAAGAGGTGGAATTGTGTCACCCCTCAAACTTTCTATCACATATATCACCTGATAATTTTATTACTAGAGTCATGATCATCACAATCAATGGATGACTAAAGATAAATTATTTGAGCAGTCAAATCCCGAATTACTCATAGCCACTCAATCCTAAATATATGCCAATTTAAAACAACTATTATCATCTAACATAAGGTTTTAAACTTGCCTAGAGCATTATTTCAACTATTCTGAAGTGAATTCAGAGGGCACCTGAGATAGGTACATTACGTGTAACACCCTCAGTAACATGTTAGGCTAGTAAATGGGCTCCAAAGGTAGCCTAATACTTGCTTAACATGTCAGTTTAGTTTTGTGACAAATTGAATTAGTTTAAGCACTTAGTTGCAACCCAGAAGTTAAAAAGTAGCATAAAATGACTCAAAAAATGGTTTTAAAGGCCAAGTTGAGGGAAACAAGTATAAATAACTTATTTCTAGGTCATAAATAAGTTAATATGGTGCAGTTAAAGTTTGAGAGTAATAAGAGTTTATTTGGTATTTTTAGGCATACTGGTTGTACTTTTAATATCGGATTGAGCCCTAACAGATATGAAAAAATAGAGAATTGGTGAAACATGATTTAAAATGAATCTTAAGATTTATTTCAAATTGTTGGAAGTTAGAAAACTTGATTTGATGAGATATAAGTGTTCTTAACAAATCAAAAAATTACAGCAAAATGTCAAAATAACAAAATTGCCCTTGTTCCTATCTCTTTTATCTCTCCCTCTTTACGGTTACAGAAGGCAAAAAAAGAAAAAAAGAAAAAGAGAGAGAAAGGAGAGAAGAGAGAAAGGAGGGGAAGAGGAAGAGAAGAAGAAGGACCCAAGGAAGATCAAGAGCAAGATCAAGAGACTTCAAGATTGGTCATCACCACAAGGTAGGGGAGTTCTTACCATCTTTTCCCTTTTTGTTTCTGTTGAAAGAAATTAGTGATTTAGATGGGGGAAATGGATTTGGAGAGTCAAATCCTATTTCTTAGCTTGATTCTTGATTTCAAGGATTAAGTTAAGATAGTTTTAGCTTAATGAGTGCTAGTTGGTCATTTATGGCTTAAGTTAATCCATTTTTTGTTCATGAGAAACTTGAAAAAATGGATTAGAGTTATTGAGATCTCTAGCCTAAATTTATGCCTAAGTGAATCAATAAGTTGTATGAGAGTTACGACGAGTTTAGGGGCATAGATTGGTGTTAGAAATCACAAGAAAACTGATTTTGGATGATTAGAAGTGAGATTTGTCCCAAAGGAACAAATCTCAGATTCTGTAGAATTCTACAGAATCCATTTTGGGTGACTAGTGCTTAGGCACTGAGTGTAGGGCGCCTGAGCACCCATCGTCCAGTAGCTCATCTTTAGTTTCTGTGCGGTCGGTGCCTACACACTGTGTGTAGGGCGCTTGAGCGGTAGTCGCAGAACACATCAGAACTATTCTCGGCCAGGCCAGAGCTCAGACGCTTGGCAGAGAGCGCCCAGGCGCACTATGAGCGCTTAGACGCCCAATATTCATTTTCTCAAGATTTTTATCTTGACTAGATAGAATTCCCTACTAGAAGGAACCTTTTATACATGCTTTTAGAAGTATGTTAAGATACAAATAGGAATATTCCATTAAGGAGTGTATCACATAGTATATAAGAATAAGTTGAGTTTCAAACTTTTCAAGATAAGGATTTGTTTGGAGAAGAAGTTTAGGATCTTTTATCACATTAGTGTGGTTTTATAATACCATTAATGATGTGATGGTAAGGTGGTTTAGAAACAAGTTTAGGAAGAATACTCTATACTCTCATTAAGTTGGAATTGAGTGGAGTAGCAGATAAGTTCTCTTACGCAATGAGGTTGAGTTATAGAAGTGGTTCCCTTATGCAATGAGGTTGAGCCACAGAGATAGGTTCCCTTATGCAATGAGGTTAAACTATAGAGATAGGTTCCCTCATGTAAGTGAGGTTGAGCCCTAGCAATGGATCCCTCATGTAAGTGAGGTTGAGCTTTAGCAATGGTTCCCTCATGCAAGTGAGGTTGAGCCCTAGCAATGGATCCCTCGGGTAAGTAAGGTTGAACCTAGTATCTGATTCCCTTAATGAGGTTGAACCTTAGTATCCGGTTCCTTTATGCAATGAGGTTGAACCCTAGTAACTAGTTCCCTTAATGAGGATGAACCCTAGTAAGACTTGATTCCTTTATTTATTAAAGTTGAGCCTAGTAAAACATGGATCTTTTAGTAATTAAGATTGAACCATAATTGATCATGATTCCTAACTAACGGAGCGATGCAAACCCCTTGACTTGGCAAAAGAGTGAGAAAAGTACTCTACTAAAGGTGGAGTTCTGATAAGTTAAATCCTATACTAGGTTAAGGATGAGCATATCCTATGCCATGCTAAGGATAAGTAAGTAAATGCCAGATGTAGGAATTCAGTTCTTAGAAATAGTTAAGCTACATGTATAAGCTTAGTGAAGGATTATATAGTTGATAGATGAATGTTTACATAAATTCATAATGTGAATGTTCTAGTGGTAGTGAGTGTAGTCTCACTTACCTAGTGCAACTGTTAATCCAATGTTCATAACGTTATTCATTATAATGTGATATTTATATAATACTTATATCACGATAATGAATAACTAGACTAGAAAAGTTAGTATAGTATATTTAGTTTCAGAGAACATTTATTCAGTATAAATGCTTTAGTACTGGTATTGGTTACTCATATTGAGAATTTTATTTCTCACCCCGCTATGTTCCCATGTAAATCTAGGTCAAGGCCCTTCAAGAGGGTATGACGACGAAGATATAGAAGAACTAGATGAGTTTAGTTATGTTTTTAGTTCAAAGCTCATGTATTAATTTATATTTTCTTTGTGAATGTATAAAGTTATATGTATAATATTTATATGTATAACTTTTAACTATAGCTCTCCATAATTATTTGCTTAAATGTTATAGATTAGTTGATGTTTAAGTTAAAAGTAGCATGACTGATACTGTTTATCCAAGTGTATACACAATATACTAGGATACCGGTATTAGAGATGTTACATTATAGTATCAGAGCAGTTCATCTTGTGAGTTGGGATATAGACTGACTAAGTTTAGCCAAGTTTAGAGTTTTTCCGCTAAGAGCTGTGCACTTCTTGTCCCATATGAGAGGTATGTGGATAGGATTGCATGACAGGCCTTAGGTTGGAGTGTTGATGATTACTGTTATGCTTAGTGTGATTGGGGAACCATTACTTCACCAAAGTGAACTAGAAGAAGTGAGAATTCTTTTAGTGAATATTCAACTAAAATAGTTGAAAGTTCTGAGAGATGGCAACTGCTAAGAAGAAGCAGATTGCTATCGCAAGCAAAGTTTCAGAAGGGATGGAAGTAATTTCATCTCAATAGCTATTTCCATTACTACAGTCAGTGTATGAAGCGGTGGTAGTAAAAAATTGAAATTTTCTAAATCTCTCAAAGTTTAGAAAGGCCAATCCTACATCTTGTAAGGGTAAGTAAGACCCGTTGGGAGTAGGTGGAAGTGGCTTAAGAGAATGGAGAAAATCCTCATAGTTGAGATTTGTTCAGATGACCTGAGAGTTTTGGTTGTCTCCTATATGTTAGAAAGGGAGGCAGAGTTTTGGTGAACAGAATGCTAAGAAGATAGAGTTCTCAAGACCTGAACAAGGTAGCATGTTAGTACACCAGTAAATGGCTAAGTTTATGAAGTATGTGATAAGTACAGAGCAAACTACAAAATCAAACTTCAACCCATAGAACTTTGAGTTAAGGGGTTGTGGCATTTATTTTTCTGTGATCATCATTCTTTGTTTGTGAAGGCTGACAAAGGATGGATAGTATCAAGTTCTTCATGATACTCAAAGTAAAATAATGAATAAGTGAAGTTGAGTTCCCAATTCTTTTTCACATGAGTTATGGTGTCGTTGGATACTTGTAGAATAAAGGATTGGTAGAGAAGTAAAAGAGTAAGAAAGTCGTTGTTCTGAAAATTTTCACTTTGTCCTCCTGTAATATTCTTTTCGAATCAGACCGGAGTGGTAGTTCAAATAGAATATATGGTATTAGATTTTTGTTGCATTAGTTATTCGAAATTGCAAGATCTTAGTAGTGAGCCAAAGTTTACCAAGTTAGAAAATTTCGAATAGCATGGTCCTTAAGGCTAATTGAATAGACTAATAGAGCTATTCGATTGGCACAGTTTAGGAAGACAAACTAGCTTTAATCGGGTAGACTAAGTGTGTTATTCGATTAAGTAAGATTTGATGTTAATTGAAATATAATGTTAGCTTTCGAGCAGTGGTTTAGAATGACGAACTTTCGAAAGTGATCAAATAGATTGAGAACTATTCGAGTAGACTATTATAGAATGGTATGTTAAGCTAACCGAGTAGACAGAGGGAACTATTTGTTTGGCAAGAGTTCAAGGTTAATTCAGTACGCTATGAGAGTTATTCAATTAGCATAGTTTTGATTGGTCAAAATAGGAAAAGAAAGGCTTATTTTCGATTGATCGAGTAAAGCAGAATGATGCTGTTAGTACCAATCAAAGAGAACAATTGAGGGTCCCTACAACTAGCCTCAAGTGGAACAGAAGTTGTAAGGTTCTCACTAGATGAAGTGAGAGGATGATAGGTATAAGGAGTGTGCTTCTAGACCTAGTCATCCTCAAGATAAAGACTAGTTAAGCAGTAACTCAACTGGTGAGAAGCATTTCCTTTAGGAAAACAAAAAGGCTTGGTCGCGGGTTCGATTCCTAGGAAGGGCTGCAGACCGAAGGTGGGAATTGAATGTTGTGCTAATGCCAGACAATACTTGAGTAGATGTTAATGGCTCTTAGAAGTAGAGGAAGACTATTATATGGACATGAGTGAGCTTAAGTAAAAGTGAAGGGACCAAAGTGTGATAGATGTAGAAGTTGAGTAAACCTTAGGGAAGATATCTGTGATAAGAAGACATCTAGAGGTATTTCCTAAGAAAGTAATCAAGTACCACCAAGAGAGAAGTAGAATTCTTTATAGGTATGGTACAAGTTAAGTTAGCTGAGGTGTTTAGTGATCATATGAGTCTACAATAGTTATTGATCAGAAGAAGATGAATATGAAGTAGAGATGATGGATGGAATGCTAAGCAGAGCTCAGTTGTGATGAAAGGATCACGACTTCGAGTTATAGTATCAGCCTAGTAAAGCCACTGTAATGGCTAATGCACTAAGTAGGAGAGTCCTACATGCATCCCCGATGATGTTCTGAGAGAGTGAACTTCTTGACGATTTCATAAATTTGAGTCTCGTGGTGACTATGATGCCATATAGTTTTATGGTAAGCAAAGTGGGCATAGTAGTGACTTAAGAACTCAGATTTCATAAACTTACAAGGAGGGTGAAGCTCTAAGGGACATTAGTGGGCAGATCCTCTTAGGTACCTAAAAGGATGTTTTTATGATTGGGAATGGAATGACAAAGTTGAGAGGTAAACTTTGTGCTCCAAGAGAGTCAAGCATCAGAGAAAGGATTCTAGGGGAAACTCACAATAGAAGGTATACCATCTGTCTAGAGGCTACTAAGATGTACCAAGATCTTTGGATAATGTTTGGTGGCCTAGCATGAAAAATGACATAACAGAATGTGTCTAGGTGCCTTTTGCCAAAAGACAGCATAGGGTGAAGTCGACACTAAGGAGCTTTTTGGGAGTTGGAGTCCCATACAAAGTAAGATTGCCCAGAGTTGTAACTAGAGATAAGTAATTTTAAGGACAAAATTTTAAAAAGGAGTGGAGAAATGTAATACCTTCAATAACATGTTAGGCTAGTAAATGTGTTATAAAGGTAGCTTAATACTTGGTTAACATGTCAATTCAGTTTCGTTATAAACTGAGTTAGTTTAGGCATTTAGTTGCAACACAAAAGTTAAAAAGTAGCTTAAAATGACTCAAAAAATGGCTTTGAAGGCTAAGTTGAGGGAAACAAGTATGGATAACTTGTTTTTAGGTCATAAATGAGTTAAGTATGGCGCAATTAAATTTTGAGAGCAATCAGAGTTCGTTTGGTATTTTTAGGCACACTAGTTGTGCTTTTAATGCCGAATTGAACCCCAACAGATATAGAAAAATAGAGAATTGGTGAAACATGATTTAAAATGAATCTTAAGATTTATTTCAAATCTGTTAGAAGTTAGAAACTTGATTTGGTGAGATCTAAGTGTTCTTAACAGATCAAGAAGTTATAGTAAAATGTTAAAATGATAAAATTGCTCTTGTTCCTATCTCTTTTATCTCTCCCTCTCTACGGTTATAGAAGGCAGAAAAATAGAAAAAGAAAAGAGATAAGGAGAGAAGAGAGGAAGGAGGGGAAAAGGAAGAGAAGAAGAATGACCTAAGGAAAATCAAGTGCAAGATCAAGAGACTCCAAGATTGGTCATCTCCACAATAGGGGGGTTCTTACCATCTTTTCCCTTTTTGTTTCTCTTGAAAGAAATTAGGGATTTGGATTGGGGAAATGGATTTGGGGATTCAAATCCTAATTCTTAGCTTGATCCTTGATTTCAAGGATTAAGTTAGGATAGTTTTAGCTTAATAAGTGCTAGTTGGCCATTTATGGCTTAAGTTAATCCATTTTTGGTTCTTGAGAAACTTAAAAAAATGGATTAGAGTTATTGAGATCTCTAGCCTAAATATGTGCCTAAGTGAATTAATAGGTTGTATGAGAGTTATGACGAGTTTAGGGGCATGGAGTGGTGTTAGAAATCACAAAAAAAATTGATCTTGAATGATTGGAAGTGAGATTTGTCCCAAAGGAACAAATCTCTGATTCTGTAGAATTCTGCAAAATCCATTCTGGGTGACCAACGCCTAGGCGCTGAGTGTAGGGCTCCTGAGCACCCATTGCCCAGTAGCTCAGCTTTAGTTTCCACGCGATCAGTGCCTAGGCACCGTGTGTAGGGCGCTTGCGCGCCAATCGCAAAACACATTAGAACTGGTCTCAGCTAGGCCAGCGCTCAGATGCTTGGCAGAGAGCGCCCAAGCGCGCTATGAGCGCTCAGGCGCTTAAGAGTGAGTGCCTAGGCACCTAATATTCATTTTCTCAAGATTTTTATCTTAATTAGATGGAAGTCCTTACTAGAAGGAACCCTTTATACATGCTTTTAGAAGTATGTTAAAATGCAAATGGGGATATTCCATTAAGGAATGTATCACCTAGTATATAAGAACAAGTTGAGTTCTAAACTTTTCAAGGGAAGGATTTGTTTGGAGAAGAAGTCGAAGATCTTCTATCACATTAGTGTGGTTTATAATACCATTAGTGATGTGATGGTAAGGTAGTTTAGAAACAAGTTTAAGGAGAATACTCTATTCTCTCATTAAGTTGGGATTGAGTGGAATAGTAGATAGATTCCCTTATGCAATGAGGTTGAGCCATAGAAATGGTTCCCTTATGCAATGAGGTTGAGCCATAAAGATAGGTTCTTTTCTGCAATGAGGTAGAGCCATAGAGATAGGTTCCCTCATGCAAGTGAGGTTGAGCCTTAACAATGGTTCCCTCATGGAAGTGAGGTTGAGCCCTTGCAATGGTTTCCTCATGTAAGTGAGGTTGACATGTAAGTAAAGTTGAGCCCTAGCAATGGTTCCCTCATGCAAGTGAGGTTGAGCCCTAGCAACGGATCCCTCATGTAAGTGAGGTTGAACCTAGTATCTGGTTCCCTTAATGAGGTCGAACCCTAGTATCCGGTTCCCTTATGCAATGAGGTTGAACCCTAGTAACTAGTTCCCTCAATGAGGATGAACCCTAGCAAGACTTGATTCCTTTATTTATTAAAGTTGAACTTAGTAAAACATGGATCCCTTATTAATTAAGATTGAATCATAATTGATCACGATTCCTAACTAAGGGAGCGATACAAGCCCCTTGACTTGGCAAAAGAGTGAGAAAAACACTTTGCTAAAGGTGACGTTGTGATAAGTTAAATCCTATGTTAGGTTAAGGATGAGCATATCCTATGCCATGTTAAGGATAAGTAAGTAAATGCCAGATGTAGGAATTCAATTCCTAGAAATAGTTAAGCTACATGTATGAACTTAGTGAAGGATTATATAGTTGATAGATGAATGTTTTCATAAAGTCAGAATGTGAACGTTCTAGTAGTAGTGAGTATAGTCTCACTTACCTAGTGCAACTATTAATCTAATGTTCATAACATTATTCATTATAAGGTGATGTTCATATAGTACTTATATCACGATAATGAATAGCTAGACAAAAAAAGTTACTGTATTATATTTAGTTTTAGATAATATTTATTTAGTATAAATGCTTTAGTACTGGTATTGGTTACTCATACTGAGAATTTTATTTCTCACCCAGCTGTGTGTCTATGTAAATCCAAGTCAAGACCCTTCAAGAGGGTATGAAGACGAAGATATAGAAGAATTAGATGAGTTTAGTTATGTTTTTAGTTCAAAGCTCATGTATTAATTTATATTTGCTTTGAGAATATATAAAGTTGTATGTATAATATTTATACGTATGACTTTTAACTATGACTCTTCATAATTATTTGCTTAAATGTTATGAATTAGTTGATGTTTAAGTTAGAAGTAGCATGATTGATACTGTTTATCCAAGTGTATATACAATATACTAGGATACCGGTATTAGAGATTTTACATTATAGTAGTTTCCTCCTTGAGCAGCAGCGGTCGAGTGTGTTGAGACAGGGGGTAGGTACCTGCAAAGGAACTTCAACGCTCAAGTCAGACTGTACACAAGTAGGGTATTGTTTTGTAAGTAATTTACTGATACCTATTTAAGGTTACTTAGCCTAGTATTTATAGAGCGTGTATAGAATCATAATGCAATTTGTATTGAATGCAGATATTTAGGATTAGTATCCTGGTAGATATTATATTCCCTTTATTATCATGGAGAATCCTTATAAGTTAAGAACTTTGATATGAAAGCTACTTAGCAGTCTGAGGCAGCTATGACTCCTTTAATATCATAAGTTGATGATTAGAAGTTACAGATATTTAGGGATATATCCTCTGCATGAATCTATCAATCTTAGTATTATGACCCAACGTCGCTTGACGTGCATGGCTCCGAGGTCTAGACTATCATCAAGGCCTTAGCTACGTCATCCAGGATGAAATCGGTTGTACATATGTGTCGAGTTGATCCACTAGACGGGATTCCAAATCATAGTCCAAAACATCAACAATATATATCATACTATAGAAACATGCGAAACAAGTGTGAAGAACAATATATGAAAATCTACATATTATGAAAATCTAAATATACAATATACAAAAACAATCCAAAACCTACCGTTTATTATGAAAATCGCCGCTCCATATTTTGTAGCGCATGCGGATGTATGTCATCAAGATCTGTGGACTCTCATTGCCTCTTGGTTATCGTGCGTTGTTCATATGAGCCGAGGTTAGAGAGCACTTTAATTTATTTATTAAATGATGACTTTAATTTCTTTGTTGATGGCTTTAGTAACTTATATATGTTGTTTTATTTTTATATTAGTGTTATATAACTCAATATTATTATTTTTATAATTATTGAATTATCATATAATAAAAAATTATAGTTAAATTATTTATAATTAAATTTGAACGACTTTCACTCTCTTCTTTTAGCAATTTTTTTTAACTCAACATTTATACAACAACAACCAAGCCTTTTCCCATTAGGTGGGGTCGGTTACATGGATCAAACGGCGCCATTGTGTCCTATCATAAACCAAGTCTTCAGATATGTTATTCAGATCTAAATCTTTTTTAATCATTTCACCTATAGTCTTTCTTGGTTTTTCTCTACTTCTAGCTATTGGGCTATTATCTACCTGATCTACTCTTTTTACAGGGGCTTCTAAGGGTCTTCTCCTTACATGTCCAAACCACCTAAGACGAGATTCTCTCATCTTTTCCACAATAGGTGCTACCCCTACTTTCTCTCTAATGCAATCATTCCTAATCCTATCTTGTCTTGTATGGCCACACATCCAATGCAACATCCTCATCTCCGCAACACTGATCTTATGCTCTTGTTGGCTTTTTACTGCCCAACATTCAGTACCATATATATCGCGGGCCTTATAACTGTGCGGTAAAATTTACCCTTAAGTTTGAGAGGCACTTTTCTATCATAAATAACTCCTGAAACACTCCTCCATTTCATCCATCCAGCTTGAATCTTATGATTTACATCTCCCTCTATCTCTCCATCATTTTGTATAATAGACCCAAGGTACCTAAAATGTGTGACTTGTGGTATTGTATGATCTCCAACTTTTATCGCTAAGCTAGCATTAACACGCCTCTTACTGAACTTACATTCCATATACTCCGTCTTACTCCTACTTAGACGAATGTCATGTTCTTCCAAAGTTCGTCTCCATAGCTCTAGTTTCCCATTTGTTTCCTCTCTCGACTCTCCAACTAAGACTATATCATCTGCAAAAATATGCATTGTGGTACCGGCTCTTGGATATGCGCAGTAAGCACATCCAAGACCAAGGTAAAATTTATACACTTAATAAAAAATTCATGAAGTTCAAAATTTACATTGCATTGCATGTTAATTAAAATTTATCTAAAAATTGTAAAAAAAAATGATAAATCTATATTTTCCAATTCATTATTCTTTAATTTTAATTTCAATTTATTTTAACAATTTATTTTAATTTATTAATTTTTATTTCAATTTATTTTAATTTATTAATTCATTAGTACTTTATTAATTTATTTTTTTTCTTATATGATAGAAAAATCTATAACTGTTTTACTTAATCAGTTCAAATTTATCAAACTTTCTACTTAGTTTTTTAAATACATGTTTCTATCTTATACTTTTATAGAGTATAATAGAACTATATAATTTATAACATATTCAAATCCTAAGCATATTCAATATCATGCAAAAATCATATTTACTATTCCACGCAAAAGCAATATATATATATATATATATACACACACACACCATGTATGCGCGAACTATGCTATATGTCCATGCACGTATACATTGGCACCCCAAAAAATGGTCAAGACGTGCTTCTCCAAACACCACCATTACTCACTTGCAAGATTACAACGGAGATCAGACGTCGGAGACGTAGAGGGAGTCATTGGAGAGGCAGAGATGCTGCACCACCATGACGTGCACGTTCAGCCACAAAACATCACCATTTGCTGTGCCGGCTAAGAGCTCAAGGGTGACCAGACAGGCAGAGAGGCAGAGAGAGGCTGAAAAAGAGTGGTTGAAGATGGAGGGAAGATCAAAGAACGAGAGGAACAGAGGAAGAAAAGAAGAAAGGAAGAGAGGAGAAATGGAAGAGAAATATCGTGGGAGAGGTTATATTAAGGTTTTTGATGGGTGTATCCGTTGGAAAATGAGTTTTTATGTTTGGGTCAAAAAAATCCATCGGAAAGTGTAAGAAACTGTAATATCCCTAAAAAAATAAGAAATAATAATACTAAGTGTATAAAAAGAAAAATATAAGTACGAATATATATATATATATATATATATATATATAATGATAATACAAATTACCTATATTTAAAAAAAAATTCCTAGATACTTAATGGAATTCGAAATAATCAAGATATAATTAGAATAAATAATTAATGATTTATTATGGTAATAAGATAAAATTGATTAGGAAGAGATATTTTAAATTTTGAAAATGAAATCTCATTAGGTAAGATAATTTAATAGAAATAAGTGATATTTAAGTAGCATGATAATAGGAGATTTTGGGAAGGAAAAACTCATAATTACCAGGAAGGAAGGAGGAGCACGTTACTAATCTCCCTTGTTCCTGACCAATAGGTGTCACTTTCTCAATTTTGCCTTGAGGCAAATGTGTTCCTAACCTTGCGCTGTATTTGAATATTTTTTTATTAATAAAATTAAATGACATAAGTGAAGATAAAGTAGAATGGAATGAAATATAATTTTTTTTTTTTAATTTTATTAATGAAATAGAACAGAACTTCATATTATACATATGTTCATTCATTCTACATTAATTTTAAAAAAATAAAAGTTGAGCATTTAAAAAAAAAAGAGAAAAAATAATTTTTTATGTGTTTCGTTCTCTTCTCATATATTTTAAAATTCTTAAATAAAGAAAATTATTTTTGTTTTCTTTATTCTCTTTTCATTCCCCTCATTATCTATCATCTAAAAATAATATAAAGCTTAGTTAGCCAGCCACTCACCTTTTCGCCCCCCTAAAAAGCCTCACGTCCCTCACCCCTCTCATTTCATCAGAAACTTTAGAAAGAAAGAGAGATTTTCCAGAAAGAGAAAAAGAGAAATCTTTATCTTCTTCTCTTCACCTTTCTTCTCAGCTAAGAGGAGAGCATTGCCATCACCCCAAAAGTTTGGCTACTATATCTCAAGTCCGAGATTCTCTAGAGGTAGGAAGGGCAAAAGCCTATTCTTTTCTTCTTCCTTTCTACTGTCCATAGCTTTGTGGTCCTTCTTTCTTTCTCTTTTTGCCCTATTTTCGTTTTTTCTTGATGCATGCCAGTTTCTGACTTTTGGAAGTCTTTACAGGTTCCTCTTTTTACTGTAACCAAAACGAGTTTACCTTGCAAGGGATGAACCGAGTTTATCTCCTTTTGAAACTCTTTTTCTTCCTATTTCTGTTTCTTTGCTCACGTTTGTTGTTGTTTTTGTTGAGGAAAAATTGGACCTTGGAAGTTGGATACGAGTAAGGGTTTGTTGAAACCCAAGATGATGTTTTTATGGCTTGCATGCTTGCAAGATCATTCTTTTTCTATATTTTCGTAGTCTATGATGTCACCCATGGACTATATAATTGAACTTTTGGACTATGACTCACCCTTACCGCTCGGTTTCCAGTTCTTTTACCAAAAGGGGACTCTTTGTTTGCTTGCTTGCTTGATGTGGTAGCTATAATACCTAATATGAACTCTCTAACTGTGAGATTTTTTTTTGTTTATAGGTCATGATTTTTGAGCCTTGGACCTTTATTTTGCTTGCCTAACTGTACTCTGATATTTTCTTAAAATTTACAACTTAATATGAATTTAAACTACTTATTCATTATGCTGTTTTGGGATTAAAAGATGCATGATATGATTTTTTTTTGAGATTTTTCCTCTCTCTATTATACGGTATTGTTAATGGAAAAATGAGGAATAGTGGATATATATGATCTTTGATCTAAAACAAGCAAATCCAAAATATTTGAATATTCATTTGAAAAACTAGATTCCTTACTGTTCTGAATGAGTTTCAGAGGATCACTTGAGTAAGGCTGATGAAGGTGGTTTCTTCTGTAGCGACAGTTGTGCAGGGGTTGGGTACTTGTAAAAGGCACTCTGACACTCAAGTTAGAACGTGCGCAAGGTGAGTAGAGTGTTTAGGGTTAAATACATAACTTTGCTACCTTGTGTAGTATTTATAAGAGCGTCATGATAGATAAGAATAATGTTTAAATATGCATTAATGGATAGTAAATGCTATTAATTAGGATAAAAATCTATTAAGATCATTATCTCTTATAACTAACTTTTCTATTTATAAGGAATTCTATGAGAGATTCACTCCTTATAAATAGATATATTTATTTATATAAAAAAACTCATTATTATTCGGGATCCAACTCAAGCGTGTCGAGTTGCTCCTGAACTGCTAGTACGAAACCTAGTCTAGAATAGTTGCACCTAACTTGGCACTCAGATGCGATAGTTAAATGTTAAGATATTCGAGATTATCAGGAGCAAACGGCACGAGTGAGACAAAAGGATCTAAATCATGACACAAATGTTGGATCTCGTGATGTCTCTACTTAAATACCAAGGTCCGTGATACAAAATAAAAACCAGGATGCCCCTAATATTGATAAATTAGACCGAGATCCGATATAGATCACTTTGCCTTAAAGTCATTACACTGTTGTCTGAGATTTATACTGAGTTGCCCCCATGTCAATTTTAGTAGTGGGGTTTGATTATGAATTATGAATTTCGTAAATTGAAATTCATGATCTGTATTCTAACTTTGTAGCAAAAGAATAGCACAAATCTGGGGTTCACCATGAATACCATTATCCTGGGTATGAGCCGTTTCATATCTAAACGTTGTCCCTTTAGCCCCTGCATCAAGTTTGCACTACCACATGGCAAGTAATAAATGGAAGTCTCCATTTGATCTTCGTGCCATCATGATTGCCTTATTTCAAATTTAATGCGCTTGGAGGAGATTACCCTTGATAGCTACATAGAATGCAGTTATTTGTGCCCTATCCTTGTGCTAGAATGAATGCTATTTCCTTGTTTAAATGCATATTTGGAGGGTTTTGTATTTATATTTGTCATATTCTGAATCTAAGCCTTTCTGATGTGTTATTATGCAAAATTGAGCTTTAATTGTTATGGATTGAGTAGATTTATATATGTTATTAATTTGGTGTTTTCTCTATGATAGGAGGGGCTCCAAACAAGGTTAAATATGGAGCAATTGAGCTTAAAGAGGAAGAGGAAGCCAAATTGACATTTCAGCAAGCAACGCCGCGGCGCAAGGCAGAGCACGCCGCGGCGCAAAGAGGATTTTCAGCCTGGTCATACTTGGACCCGGGGCAAGAGCGCCGCGGCGTAATTAAGTGAACGTTGCGGCGGTACATAGACCGACCCATTGTGCGCCGCGGCGTGCATATGTGGGCGCCGCGGCGTGAAGGCGGCTGCTGAGCCTATAAATAGATTTTTATGCGTTTTTCTCAAAACTCTCCCATCTTTCTCTCTGTTTTCTCTGTTCTGGCCATTTGGCCATTTCTAGTTTTTAGGTTTTGATCGTTTTTCTTAGTTTAGGTTAGTTTTAGGTTAGATAGCTTAGCTAGATCTTCATTGCTGGTAAATTGGAGTCAAGGATCAAAGGATTGAAGGAGGATTCAAGCTTCAGAGACAAATCAATGAACTTCTTTCTCTCTTTTCCCTTTCTCTC
Organism: Ormosia semicastrata; assembly: GCA_029884595.1. NCBI lineage: Eukaryota > Viridiplantae > Streptophyta > Magnoliopsida > Fabales > Fabaceae > Ormosia > Ormosia semicastrata. The sequence continues at coordinate 64,122,568 of JAQQTO010000062.1, forward strand.
TTCTCTTTCTTATCTTTTGTATAGCTAAGCTATGTTTTAGAAATATTTTGGATCCTTTTATATATATTAATGATGTATTTTTCTCTGAGTTTGTGTAGATGTTTGATTATGGTTCAATCATTATCTGTGTTTAATGTTTGTTCTTGGTTGGCCTCAATTGCATGATCTCAATATTAATAAATGAACTAGACATAGGGATTTATTGATATGGATATGGTATGGTTGATACATGTTCGGCGAGTTTAATTAGCTTGGATGAGTTGATTAGTTAATAGGATAGAAATATACCTATTAATCATGTATAGTGTGTGATTGAGAATAGATCATTCATGAGTGGAAGTTGCACTGGCTCTCAAGGAAACTTAGTGAGTTGGGCAATTGAAATCAGGGTTGATTGACCTAGACATAGGCTTTTGACTACATTAGATTCTCAAGCTAACCTAATCAATGCATTTGTGTTTATGAGGGGAATTGCATGTTGTTGATAGATATAGGGGGTGAAGGAGGATTTCCTAAAACCTAACCGCTTTTAGGTTTATTGCTTTTGTAGGTTAGATAGTTTTTATATTATTTTCCTATTTTTATGTCCTTGTCTAGAATTGATTAAGTTATTGATTGGTACTTAGCTTTATATCGTAATATCCTCGTGGGAACGAACTTTTACTCTGTATCTGTATTACTTGTGCGACCCGTGCACTTGCGGTTAGCAAATGGGCAACACGTTTTGACCCTAACAAGTTTTTGGTGCCGTTGCCGGGGATAGTTTTTATATTGCTAATATCAACAATGAGTTTGATTAGTTCTACTTCAAGTTGTATATAAGTTGTATATAATCTATGTTTTGTTTCTGTTTTGTTTTAGTTTCAAATAAGAAGCCGGGTGATTTCATTCATACGAAGCCCTTGAAGGACTTCGCGACTCCTGAAAGGATTACCCTTGGATCAAGTTCTTGAAGACTACTCATCCGAGGCACTTCAATTTTGGTGACAAAGTCCTGTTGGGACTATAACTCAAGCCCTTTGTGGGAGGGTACCCCATGTTTATGTTTCATTTCTGCTTTTACTTTATGCATAAATAGGTAGTATGTTAATGTGTTATGATAAATATGTTAGAATATTAGTTTGTTAGTTGTGTTAATGTGTTTTTGTTAATATGTTAGTGTATCTAAGTGTTAGTATGTTAGTTTAGTAGTTTATAGTTTTTGTTAGTTGTTATGTGTTAGTTGTGTTAGTTCTTGTTTGTGTAAGTTTTAAGTGTTGTTTGTGTTAGTTAGTATATAGGTTAATAAGTTAATTAGGTTAGTTTAATGTTTTTGTTTGTTTTTAAGTTTTAAGTTTATTTAGGTTTGTTTATAGGTTATTAAGTTGTTTTTGTGTGTTATTATGTATGTGTTGTACATTTTTGTAATTTAGCTTTTTGAACAAGTTTTGTTGCAGTTAGAGACCCATAAGAGCCAAACCCAGCAGCAAAACTGTGTTTGCTGCTAAATTTAGCAGCTTGTGTAGTCACGCCGCGGCGTAGGGTAGTACGCGCCGCGGCGCAAGGGGTGTTTCTGCATAATTCTGCAGCTTTTTGTGAGCGCCGCGACCTACGCATGGGTGCTCGCGGCGCTGATCCCTGTTTTTGCTGTTTTTGTTTTTATTTTTGTTTTTTTTCTATTTTGTAGTATTTAATAATGCTCAGTACTAGTCTCAGGTTCCCTATAGGCCATGTTCATTCAAGATACATTTCATTTTAGGTTTGGGGGAGTATCTTTACATGTTTAATTTTTTTATGCTTAATGTTAACATATATTGATATTTTGAGTATACAGTGATTTTAGTCAATATATTTTCATGATTAAATCTTATTCTGACTATCACTGATGTGCTGATGACAAGAATTTTCAATTTTCACTTTATGCAAAAGATGTTGTGCATGCTTGAACTTAGAAAGTTGACTCTATTTGAATGCATGACATGTTGCAAGAATGTTGGTTGTTTTTGGTTGTCCATGATTTGAAAGGTTGCTATTTGCCCCCTTTTCAGTGAAACCTTATGTGATCTTGATGCATGTGAAACAATTTAGTTGCTTTTGATGCATGATTTACATCTCACTTAGATGCAAGTGTAACTTTGAAAATGATAAGAGTGCATGTTTTGAGAATGTTTATGGATGTACATGTAGAGTTTTGATTATCCTTAAAATTGTTTTTGAGCTCTCTTGAGGCGAAATCCTAAGTTGTGCATGATTGAGGAGATGATTAGGGCATTGTTTGGACCGATTGAGAAAAGCTTACCCTGATATGATGATATCCTTAGGTCCCTTTTTGAAGCCTTAAACTATTTGGCCTTATTTGTTTTTCATAACCATTGTATTCGTTAACCTGTTAACCGTTCTAATGCATGTGAAAGCATGTCATTTTCTTCCTACCCTTATTGTTTGTTGAGTATATGATGTGTTATTTCTTGAAATGAGTTTGATGATTAGGGCTATGAATATTCAATTCAAAATGAGCCTGAAGGAACCAGATGCAAAACAAAGAAAAGAAAAAGCATTACTTTGCAAAAATAGAAGAGAAAAGAAAGAGAAAATAAAAAGAAAAATGAAAATAAAAAGAAAAGCAAAAGCTTCAGAAAAGTAAAGTTCAAAAAGCATCGAAAATGGTTCTGACAAGTTTTATGATCTCACTTTTTGAATACCCTGCTAGTATCATGTTTTGGCTCATGTCTTGAAGTGGTATATTATGTGTCTCAATATTTGTATTGTATCTTTCCCGTTCATTTCTTTCACCCATACCATTGGCCTTACATTATAAGCTGATTAAGTCCCTTTTGATCCTCAATCTTGTGTGATTTACATTAGTGGAGAGAGAGTTGATTTATAATCTTGTGGATTCGGTGAATTATATGCATGTATGTTTATAAACTTATCTGGATGTGTATGACTTGATTAGAAGAAGTTTATCTTGCATGTTTGTGATAAATGTGAATTGCATGGAGAGTTTTCTGGCTTGTTAGCATGTAAAGGATTGTATAAGTGTGGAACTGTTTATGGGGTATTTGTACTTTTTGAGGATTGATGCAGTCAGTACACACTAGTATTTGTTTTTAAAAGAATGAAAAAGAAGATTGAAATATATTTGCTGAATGAAAAAAAAAATTGATTTGAATGTTTAAGTGATTTACTTAGTTCTATTTTGTTTTGCTCGAGGACTAGAAAAATGTAGGTTTGGGGGTGTGATAGCTACATAGAATGCAGTTATTTGTGCCCTATCTTTGTGCTAGAATAAATACTATTTCCTTGTTTAAATGCATATTTGGAGGGTTTTGTGTTTATATTTGTCATATTCTGAATCTAAGCCTTTCTGATGTGTTATTATGCAAAATTGAGCTTTAATTGTTATGGATTGAGTAGATTTATATATGTTATTGATTTGGTGTTTTCTCTATGATAGGAGGGGCTTCAAACAAGGTTAAATATGGAGCAATTGAGCTTAAAGAGGAAGAGGAAGCCAAATTGACATTCTAGCAAGCAACGCCGCGGCGCAAGGCAGAGCACGCCGCGGCGCAAAGAGGATTTTCAGCCTGGTCATACTTGGACCCGGGGCAAGAGCGCCACGGCGTAATTAAGTGAACATTGCGGTAGTACATAGACCGACCCATTGTGCGCGCGGGTGTGCATATGTGGCGCGCATGGCAATGAAGGCGGCCGTTGAGCCTATAAATTGATTTTTATGCATTTTTCTCAAAACTCTCCCCATCTCTCTCTCTTTTTCTGTTTCGCCATTTGGCCATTTCTAGTTTTTAGATTTTGATAGTTTTTCTTAGTTTAGGTTAGTTTTAGGTTAGATAGCTTAGCTAGATCTTCATTGCTGGTGGATTGGAGTCAAGGATCAAAGGATTGAAGGAGGATTCAAGCTTCAGAGACAAATCAATGAGCTTCTTTCTCTCTTTTCTCTTTCTCTCTTCTCTTCCTTATCTTTTGTATAGCTAAGCTATGTTTTAGAAATATTTTGGATCCTTTTATATATATTAATGATGTGTTTTTCTCTGAGTTTATGTAGATGTTTGATTATGGTTCAATCATTATCTGTGTTTAATGCTTGTTCTTGGTTGGCCTCAATTGCATGATCTCAATATTAACAAATGAACTAGACATAGGGATTTGTTGATATGGATATAGTATGTTGATACATGTTCGGCGAGTTCAATTAGCTTGGATGAGTTAATTCGTTAATAGGATAGAAATATACCTATTAACCATGTATAGTGTGTGATTGAGAATAGATCGTTCATGAGTGGAAGTTGCACTGGCTCTCAAGGAAACTTAGTGAGTTGGGCAATTGAAACCAGGGTTGATTGACCTAGACATAGGCTTTTGACTACATCAGATTCTCAAGCTAACCTAATCAATGCATTTGTGTTTATGAGGGGAATTGCATGTTGTTGATAGATATAGGGGGTGAAGGAGGATTTCCTGAAACCTAACCGCTTTTAGGTTTATTGCTTTTGTAGGTTAGATAGTTTTTATATTATTTTCCTATTTTTATGTCCTTGTCTAGAATTGATTAAGCTATTGGTTGGTACTTAGCTTTATATCGTAATATCCTCGTGGGAACGAACTTTTACTCTGTATCTGTATTACTTGTGCGACCCGTGCACTTGCGGTTAGCAAATGGGCAACACGTTTTGACCCTAACACCCCTGCGTGTGGTAGTTGTTAGGGGTTAGCCCCACACTTACAAATAGGAGTGGGGGGTTACCACCCTTCACTTTTCACTTTCTCCTTCGTTTTCCTCTGCATCCAATGCTCAAAGAAATTTTCATCAAGCTTCCGCCAGTAGTTATCAACGAATTTTCTACTTTATAACCTTTCCCATCCATTTTCCCTCCTCAAAATAAGGTATTTCCTTCTTCCCTTTGTTTTCCTTTCATAAAAACCATGGTGAGAGTGAGAGTGCTAGACAGTAGTGATAGGGAGGGTAGTTCTTTAGAATTTTTAAGTATGCCACCATCTCCACCACCTCAAGAACAGCGGAGGCAGTCTTCTCATGGTGGAGGTACTGGTAAGGGACAGAGGTCATTATCTAGGGTGGATATTAAGGGAGCTAGCAAGGCAAAGGCCTTAAAGAGTTATAATGAAACCTCTTTTGATTTTGACATGAGTACGGCCTCTATATGTATAGTCAATAATATGAAGATGGGATGGCAAAGGACAACGACATCTGAATCGATGGAGTATGTATACCCAAGGGACATCAACCTATACCAATGGGTTGACCGTGAAGTTTTGGGGGCTTCGTCAAGCATCGAGATTACAAAGGATGCTAGGGGCAAGCAGGAGTATCTTCACCTAACTGAGGGTCGGTTGCGTGACAATGAGTTCATGGTTTGGCCTCCAATAGATCAAGAGCGGATCTACTCAACTAGAACAGAGGGCAACCATTTTATATATATGTACGAGACACTATTCACTCACATTGGTGTCAGTCTATCATTCTCCGGGTTTAAAATTAGAGTTCTGAATCATTTGCAAGTGGCTCCAATGCAACTACATCCAAATGGGTGAGGTTTCATTCAGACTTATGAGCTCATCTACAAATCTTTCAGATGGCCATACTCCATGAAGGCTTTCTTCTTCCTTTTCACTTAGTTCTCACCCTCTAGGAACAGTTTCTAGAAAGGGTGGGTTACCTTACACGCTCAAGTGAAACGCAAGGTATTTAAGTCGTACCAAGAGTGTTTCAAAAATTTCATGAAAAACTTCTTCTGAATAGAGGGTGCTCCGGGGATAACACCTTTTTATGTTACCCCGGAGGGTGTACCACAAGTGTACTTGTACTAGAAACAAGTAGTGTGGGAGTGAAGTCAAGAAGAAATTGAAACTTGTTGTTCGCATTGACTGAAGATGAGGGAAACGCCTTCATATTTTTAAGTTGACAAAAATGGGGCCATCTACTGTAAAGATATTTTACATGAGCTCTCAAATTCTTTAAGATGATTTTTAAGTATGCCGCTATCATTATGAGCATATTATATCTTGATGTTTGTCTTGCATAAGATTTTCTAAGTGTGGTAACAATGTTTTTTTTGTTGTTGCAGAGAGTATGGCGCCTCCTAGTGGCCTTGAAGCTCTTGTATTGCACTTGGAGCAAAGAAAAAATGGGGCATTGGGCTCCGCAGCTCAACCAGCAATCCCAATCCTTCAACCTCAACCCAAGTTGCAACACAAGAGGTGAGTTTCAGGTCTCTTGCTTAAAAGCTTAGGCCATGCAAGAGGAAGGGAGATGGCCGACGGGAGCTGAAAGGAGAAAAGATCGATGATTGAGGGGGCTTCTATGGACCTCACCATAGGTCGGGAGGTTGAGATCCTGAAGGGTGCCCCTCTTCAATTTACTCCAGATGCATTTGGGGTAGAGGGGTTAATCTAGGGCGGATCATCAACAGTGCCCTTCTTACTCAACCTGATCAAGATGTCCTAATTGAGCAGGACTTACTTTAAATAATCTAGGACGCTCAGGTCTGAGCTCTGTGCAACGCCTTCATCCTTTGATTTTTAGAGTCATTTTTCAAGTTTGTTCGTCAGAGTCACAAATTGGAAAATGAGCTAGACATCCTCAGGGGTGAGAAGAAGGAGCTAGAGATAATGGTTGCTTAGAAGGATGGACAACTAACCCAAGTGAACGAGGAGCTCAGTCTTCAGAAGGCCGAAATAACCAGGCTCTAGAACAAATTAGAAGAAGGCAAAGCTCGGAAGAAGAACCTGAAGGACCAAATCTCTTCCACTGAGACCATCCTAACCACCCTCCGAACAAAGAATGAAATCCTCAGGAAATCCGAGGTAAAGTTGAAAAATGATGTGGTCTACCTTGAAGATGAATGGCCTTCCTTTGTGGATGATTCCTTCGCCAACGCACTTGCCCAACTCTGCCTTCTAAACTCGGATCTTGTTACTGATGGTACCGGTTCATGAAAGGTGGTCAGAGACAATTTCATTATGGATGCTATCTCTGGAGCTACCCTTATGAACCAGGTTCTTGTAGCGGATGCTGGCGAGGAGGACGGCGAGAAGAGTGAGGAAGCCATCTAAGAGGAAGATGCCGAGGTGGAGGAGGACAACCATAGAGAGCCCAAACCGAATGCTTGATTTCACTTTGATTCCTGTTTTACCCCCTGTGTTGGGTTAACTTTAAATACCTATATGGACAAGTCCCGGACTTCGGGCATAATTTCTTATTTGATAATTTAGGATTTTTTTCTGCTTTTACTTGTGTATCTCTATATTATTTCTTTTGCTTTATTTTCCGAGATGGGTCCAACGCCCTATCTTGGTGATTTTTCAACAAACACTTGACAAATATTTGTCTACTTTTATGATCATATGATAATTTGTGTTTTGGGTTTGAAAGCATGTAATAAGATTTTGATGATTCTGTTTAGAAAGAAAAATTATAGATCCCATATTATGTCTCATAACATGATCACGAATCACGAGGAATGGATAAAGAACTTATAACTTAATTATCACCAAAATCTTGTAACACTTAACTAAATTCCTAAGTATGAAAATGACACAAAAGCCTTTCAGGATAGTAACCCTTTTTGGATACCAACAAGTGTTATTATCGTAACCCGGTCATCGGTAAGATACTCTTAACCACTTTAAACTTGCTTTAAGTTTAAAGGTTAAGGTCAAGCTCGTTAGGGCATAGGTTAAAACCCTTAAACTTGCTTCAAGACCACGAAAAATGGTCAAGTGGATTGCCCTTTCTTTACCTTCATTTTTGCATTGGAATATTTGATCCAAAAAAGAACTTGTATTTTTCAAACCTCTTCAAAGTGCGATAACCTTGTGGTTTGCAATGATTGTAATCGGATAAAATAAATAAGTATTAGAAATTAATTATTTATGTCAGAATACGCTACTTATAAGATAAAAGCATAATTTTTAAAGGATAAAATTGTGAAGATAAAGATAATTAACTATAATACTTTCTAAGTTTATTAGCATTACAAAAGTTCTTGATACTTTTGCTAGTAAGGGTCTCCAAGGTATAAGCTCTCATATTTGTTTTGGAGGTGATCTGGTATGGGCCCTCCCAATTCTGGGCTAGCTTTCCTTCTTTCACGTTTTTGCCTCCGATATTCACTCTACGCAAAATGAGGTCATCGGGTAGTAACCTTCGTGGTACCAGTTTGGATTTGTACTGGGCTACGATCCTTTGTTTGACAATGGCTTTGTGGATGTGGGTAATGCGACGGTGTTCTTCCAACAGGTCCAAGTTATAGCGGATGAGTTCTGGGTTAACTTCTTCAGAAAACTTTGCCTCTTCTAGCTTGATTCTTCTATCTTGACTAGGATCATAGCCTCACAACCATAGGTCAGCTTAAAGGGAGTCTTCTCTATTAAGGAATGAGGCGTGGTTTGGTATACCCACAAGACGTGGTAAAGTTGTTCCACCTAATTCCCTTTTGCTTCATCAAGTCTCTTCTTGATCCCGTGAAGTATAACTCAATTTGCAGCCTCAGCTTGTCCATTGGTCTTGGGATGTCCTACCGAGGTAAAATACTGCTTGATCTTAAGCCCGACGAGGAGATCCTTGAACTTCTAGTCAGTAAATTGGGTTTCATTGTCCGTGACAATGGACTTTAGGGCACCAAATCTACTAATGATGTTCTTGTAAGTGAACTTCTATATGCGTACCGAGGTGATGGTGGACATGGTTCTGCCTCTATCCACTTAGTGAAGTAGTCCAAAACTACTACTAAGTATTTCACTTATCTAGAGGCCTGAGGGAACGGACTTAGGATGTCCATCCCCCACTGATAGAAAGGCAGGGTACGGACATCGTACATAGTTCTTCCAGTGGGGCTGAGTAGATGTTTGAGAACCATTGGCATTTGTCACACTTCTGAACGTGTTCTATACTATCGACTTCTATGTTAGGCCAATAGTGCCCAGCTCTTAACGCCTTTCTCTAGTGACTTTCCTCTGAGGTGGTGGCCACAACTTCCTTCATGGATTTTGGCCAAGACATACTCAGCTTCTTTTGGGCTGAGACGCTTATGGAGGAGGAAGAAAATATGTGACGATATAATTAATTATCCAAGATAGTATACCATATCATTGTCTGTATTAGTCTCTGGGCCTCCTTCTGGCCTTCAGGTAAAGTACATCACAGAGATAGGCAACTATGGGTATGATCCAGGTTTTGTTGTCTTCTAGAAGGAGGACCTTGTGGTCCGTAATACTAGGTGCAAGCATTGTCTCCTGGATCACGGACCTATTATTACTAGGGCTTTTAGTGCTAGCGAGCTTTAATAGGATGTTAGCTCTTGAGTTCTGTTTCTTGGGGATGTGCTCTACACTATCAAAGTTCTCCATAAGCTTTTTCACCTTAGCTAGGTATTTTTTCAATAAGGGTTCTTTAGCCTAGTAATTACCTCAAATCTAGGATGTCACCAGTTGTGAATCACTACATAGTACAATATTTGTGGCCCCCATTTCTTTTGCCATGGTAACACCCATGATACATGCTTCATACTCCACCTAGTTATTTGAAGTCGGGAACTCAAACGCTAAGGAATGTTCCAAAGTAAGCCCAACCTCATTTTCTAAAATGATTCTAGCTCTGCTCCCTTTAAGGTTTGAGGAACCATCAATATAAATGGTCCAAGAATTCTTTTCGAGGTGGCCATGATCATGTGTAAGCTCTACCAAGAAGTCGGATAGCACCTAAGTCTTTATAGCTTGTCTTGCCTCATAGGTGATACCAAATTCAAAAAGTTCCATGGACCACACGATTATTCTTCCAGCGAGGTCTGACTTATGCAGCACTTGACGAATTGATTAATCTGTCTTTACGATCACAAGATGACATTAGAAGTTTTGGTGCAATTACCTAGCTATAGTCAGTAGTGCTAGGGATAGTTTTTTTATCTTTTGATACTGGAGTTCAGGGCCTTGTAAAACCTTAATTATAAAATAAACTACCTTCTGACATTTGTTAGTTTCCTTGATTATGACCGAGATGATTGCTTCATTATTAACTGAAACGTAGATATATAAGGTTTCTCCGAGCTCCGATCTTGTCAGGATTGGAGGTATTATCAGCATGGTCTTCAGTTCCTGAAACACAGACTCACACTTAGGGGTCCACTCAAAATCTTTTCATTTTTTGAGTAACTTGAAAAAGAGGGAGAGATTTGTGAGTGACTTTGGCTAAAAAACGAGTGAGGGCTATTTTTTTCCTTGTTAATTGTTGCATCTCCTTCACAAACTGCAGATTACGCATGTCAAGAATGGCCCAACATTTCTCTGAGTTGGCTTCAATGTTGTGATTCGTCAATAAAAATTCCAAAAGCTTATTGGTCTGAACCCCAAAAGCACATTTTTTTGGACTCAACCTCATGTTATGATTCTGTATCTAAGCAAAAAATTCTTCCAAGTCTTCCACATGGTTATCGGTCTTCGTTGTCTTAACAATCATGTCATCAATGTAAACTTCCAGCATTTTGCCAATTTGTTCTTCAAACATTTTATCCATCATTCACTGGTAAGTTGCACTTGCGTTCTTCAACTTGAAAGGTATAACCCAGTAGCAATAACTTCTCATCTCGGTTATAAATGTAGTTTTCTCTTCATCGTCTAGGTACATGGGAATTTAGTTGTAACTAGAATAGGCATCCATAAATGAAATAAGTCAGAATCTGGATGAGTTATCCACTAGTTTATCTATGTTGAGAAGCAGGTAAAGGTCCTTTGGGCATGCCTTATTCAGGTCTGTGTAGTCGACACACATACGTCACTTCTCATTGGCCTTCTTCACTAAGACCACATTGGATAACCAAGTCATGTAGGAAACTTCTCTGATAAACCCAACGTCTAAGAGTTCTTTCACTTCCTTTTGAATCACCTTATGCCTTTTTGGTTCGGCTCTTCTTTTCCTCCGTGCCACCGGCTTTGCATCTTTTTTGATGAAAAGTCGGTGGGAAATGAACTAGGGGTCCAACCCTGATATATTGGCTGACATCCAAGCAAAGAGATCCTTGTTCTTCTTAAAAAATTTCAATTAGCTGAGATTTTTCCTTAGGATTCAACTGCCCCCCAATCTTGGTCACCTAGTCCAGCTTGGCACCAAGTTGAAGAGGTTGAAGTTCTCTTTCAGGTTGGGGACGCGTATCTCAAATCTCCTCGTGAACATCTAATTCAATCAATAGGACATTGATGAGGCTTGTAGTGACTGAGGCAGATTTGTTAGGCTAGTCCATCGTCCACATTTTCTTAACAATCTTCAAGCTCTCGTAGCATTTTTGAGTCGTTGGCTAGTCTCTTTTGACCATGACAACCTTGTCGTGCTAGTCAAGGAACTTCATGGTCAAATGAGGGGTGGAGATCACGGCCCCAAAGGCATTGAGTGAAGCATGACCCAGGATCATATTGTAGGCAGAAGGACAATCCACCACAAGAAACTTGACCTTAAGTGTTTTAAATAAATGATCTTTCTCCAAAGTCAAATGGTTCTCAATGTATCATACCGGGGTGATCTTGTCCCCTGTGAATCCAATCAACTTACTAGTATACATGATCAAGTCTTTCTTTGAAAGTCCTAGCTTCTTAAACAGATCTAGGGACATAATATCAGTTGAGCTCCCTTGGTCTACAAATATACGCTAGACTTCAGTGTTGGTTATGATCTTTGAAATCACCATGGCATCATCATGGTCTGGGATAGTACTACCAAAATCTTCATCAGAAAAAGAGATTGGTGAGGTCTACCTGAGTCCATCTTCAACTTTTGACAACAAATAGGAAGCTACAGTTATCACAGCTAGAAGAGCTTTCTTCCTTACGTTTCCTGATTCACTGCCACCCACAAAGCCTCTTGAAATCGTGTTGATTGTCCAGGTTACTTCCGTGTGGCGGCATTCATTATCCTAAGAAGGAGAATCTCGGGGTTATGCCCTATCTTTATTTTGGGCATTATCCCAGGATGAACCCACTTTGATATTTTCATTCATTGAGGGTGATCGCCTTCTCTGATATAGAGATAGGCTTCTCCAAAGATTGTAACTTCTATTCCTATAATTATTCATCCTCTCTTATTATTATTCTGGGATTGGTGAACATATTGGTCCAGACGACCATCCCAGATTAAGGATTCAATAATGTCCTAAAGGTTGACGCAGTCTTTGGTGGTATGTCTGTAGACTTCGTGAAATATATAATGGTTGAACTTATCTTTTTGTGTGTGTTTTCTCAATGGAGGAGGCTTCTATGCATCTCTGAACTCTGCGTTCATCACCTCTTGGTGAATTTGTGCTCGAGGTGCATTGGGGGGTATAGCTCTCGTACTTTCCCTTGGGTGGAAGCTTTGAGTTCTGGGGTTGTGGGGGAGCCTGGTCGGGTTTCGATTTAGCTTCCTCTCCCTTCTAGATGCTTCTTGGCATGGATAACGTCCTACACGTTAATGTATTTGTCTGCTCTAGCCCGTAACTCATCCATCATCTTGAGCTCTTTTTTAGCAAGTGAAAAGGAGAATGCACCAGGATAGAGGCCTTCTTTCATGTAATGTAGGCCAAGCCTCCCATCCCAGTCACAAATATTCACTACTTCTTTGTTGAACTAGGCCATATAGTCCTAAAGTGATTCCTCTTTTCCTTATTTGATGTGGGAGAGACATGAAATGGATTTTAACTCACCCAACTAGTGGTAAAATGTAGAAAAAATCTTGAGGACAAGTCATCCCAATCATCAATGGACTTCGGAGCTAGAGTGGTGAATCATCTCAAGGCGATTTTCTTCAGAGAAAGAGAAAAGCACGACACATAAGTGGATCATCTTATCCAACAAACATCAAAGTAGAAACATAGGTGTCCAAATGCTCTTGGGGGTCTGTGATCCCATCGTAGGCTTCAATATTAATTGGGTATTTGAAGTGCCTATGGATCTTATAAGCCACCAGTTCATCAGAGAAGGGTTGATTCTGCTTTATTGACTTCCGTTTTCGAGGTTCCTCTTCTCTTCGAGCTTCTTTGACTAGGTTTCTAGCCCTTTGTCCAGATTCTTCTATCCTGGAAGTTTCTGAATTGCAATCTCTATGTTGGACTAGTTCTCTCCTATTATGACAGTTTCTATTTGGAACCCAATTTTTGTCTTATCTTTCTATATTTGTCATTCTTTCTAACTCGTGGATGCAGTTATCTTGTAACCTAACCAAGGAAAGTAATTTTTATTATGATAGATCAAGTAGAGAATAACTCAATAACTAGAAGTAGATGAAAATTAAGAAAGACTACAGGTGAAATGATTAAAAAAGATTTAGATTTGAATGACATTTCTGAAGACTTAGTTTATGATAGGGCACAATGGCGGCATTTGATCCATATAGCTGACCCCACTTAGTGGAAAAAGACTTGGTTGTTGTATAGCTCAGGAAGGGTTGACTCTCCTTGCTGGGACCGAGCAACCTTGCTATTTGCTCTAGTGCCTAAGCACTACAATGCCGATATCTGCGATCTAACTTCGCCTGAGGGGGCTCTGTGTGAACCAAGTTGCTGAGTAGATGGAACACGCTGCGGCGGAGGAAAAAGGTTCTCACTAGTATGGAAAGTTCCTTCCCCATCACACTTGGATTCTGGTTGAGCAGCAACTAGATCCTAGACAGGGTGGAGGTCAACAGCGGCTGGTGGATGACTAGTTTTGAGCAGCAAAGTCGCGATTTTGATAGGTGGTAACCATGATGGTGCTGATTGGAATCAAAGTTTATCGTTTCTTACAGATGACGTCAATGTTTTGAGTGAGTTTAAGAGGATCACCCGAGTAAGGCTGATGAAGGTGGTTTTTTCTGTATCATGGTGGTAGCGACGATGGTGCAAGAGGTGTGTATCTGCAAAAGGCACTCTGACGCTTAAGTTAAACCATGCACAAGGTTGGTAGAGTGTTTAGGGTTAGATACATACCTTTGCTACCTTGTGTAGTATTTATAAGAACGTCATGATAGGTAATAATCATGTTAAAATATGCATTAATGGATAGTAAATGCTATTAATTAGGATAAAAATCTATTAACATCATTATGTCATATAACTAACTCCTCTATTTATGAGGAATTCTATGAGAGATTTCCTCATCATAAATAGGTATATTTATTTATTTAAAAACTTTCATTATTATCCGAGATCCAACTCTAGCAGGTCAGGTTGCTCCTGAACCACTAATCCACCTAGTCTAGAACACTTACTAAAAACTAATATTTGAAGTTTAGATTTGTTGTTTGTTGCAGACTTACGAATCCCGAATGGGCTCTTCCAATATTTTTTTAATACAAACTTGATTTTGTATAAACATGGAGGAAGTTCAATATTATTATCCCATAGAACAAATAATCATTATGTATTAGAAGTTAATGTTATGGTCGTGATTAGAAACATTGAGGGAAAATACCCTTGATTAGAAAGAATTATGGATAAATGGTTAAGAAGTGAGGGTCCAAAGCCCTAATGTTTTCTTTAAAAAAAGCTATGACCTTGCAATGGGATGAGGAGAAAAGAAATTGAGTTCCTTACTCCAAGGGTTTTCTAATAAAAAGAAAAATAATTTAATTTTATTTTTATTTTATTTTCTAGTTAAAACTTTTTTTAGACCATTAGTTATGACTTCTAGAAATAAAGAATTGAAAAGAATGGTAATTTTTTTTTGTAATTATATGTTTGGAAATTGTTAGTTCAAACTTTATTACTTTTGTTCTTTTTCCTATTGAGATTTTTATCTCATTAATTTTGATGTGGTATTTCAGATGTCGAGATTCCGTTAAGTAGCTGATTATTTCTTTAAGTGGGTACTAATATCTGAGCTGGGAGTTTTATGTGCCTACTATGTACTAAATTCTGGTTACCCTAGTGGAAGTCCTTGATGAAGATGGATAGGAGTTGATGAAGGATTTAGTAGTAGATGTGGCACCCTCAGGGCCCTTTCATAGTTTTTTTGAAGCACCATGTAAAGGCCTATGTAAAGCCTAACTTTTGACTAAGTAGGTGCTATCCCACAAAAATGGGAATAACAAAAATTTGTTGTCTCTATGACATCCCGAAAACATGACGTAATTCTTTCGGATAACAATAGACCATCTTGAAATTATAAGGAACATTACTTCTCTTGTCTATAAAGTTAGCGTATTATAGCCTTAGGATTTTAAGAAATTCAATGTTATTTTTTTAAGTATAAAGAATTAAATAAAAATAATATTATAATAATAAACAAATAATTGGGATTTAAATGAAATGTCAAACCATTTTTTCACCAGATTTTATAAGAAGTCTCAAGGAGGGGTTTAAGATGCAAAAACAAATTAGAAAAAAAGCAAAGTTAAATAAATAGAAGAAATCATATAAAAGTAACTTGTTGATCTAATAACATATACTTAGAGTTTTAGGAATTGCTAAATTAGAGTAGGATGTTACAATATTGGTATTAGAGCAATTAACTAAGTAATGTGGTTTAGGAACCATTATACTAGGATAAAATATTAATTAGTAAAATTTTGTAGGACAAAATGTCACACAGTCGAAACGATCCTAATCCCGAGGATAGAGTAGACCGAATAATGGATATGCTGGCAGAAATTACAACTGCAATGCTAGAGCAGACAACTGAAACTAATCAATTTTTACAGCATATGTAAGAAAAAAAACCCCTAATAGAGGAGCGAATGGAGGTTTGGAACAAGGTGCTCCTGTGGCAAATCCTAATTTTCAGGGAATATCTAAGTTCCAAAATGCCAATCCACAACCTTTAAAGGAGAATATGGCCCAGTTGTAGGAACAGGATAGCTCATGGAGTTAGAAATTTCTTTTACTGTATTAAGGTGTACTGATGTCCAAAAGGCAATTTTTGCTACCTATATGTTGCCTGGAGAGGCAGAACATTGGTGGAGAGGGGTCAGAAGACTCTTACAGACCCTAGATACTCCTATTACTTGGGAAGTTTTCCAAACAACCTTCCTGGATAAGTATTTTTCCACTAGCGTTAAATATGAAAAAGAATAATAATTCCTACATCTACAGCAAAGAAATATGATTATTGGACTATGTAGTGAAATTCGAAGAGCTAGCCAAATTTTCCTTTTATCTTCGGTTTAATCACATTGAGGAATAGAAAGCTGCAAAATTTGAATCTAGTTTAAGGCCGGAAATCAAAAAAAGAAATAGGTAAGCTGGAAATTAGACAATATTCTACGTTGGTAAATAAGTGTAGAATTGTGGAAAGAAATCTTCTAGAATATGAAGCAAAGAAGGAAAGACAATCTCAACTTAAGTGAAAGAGGGAGGATGACAGAAGAAGAATTGGAAATACCCGGTTTAAACTGAATATAAATAAAGGGAAATAGCTCCAACTAGAAGGCAACTGTTAGAAATGTAGAAAGTCGCATAGAGACAAACCTTGCATGCTTAGACAGTGTGTATGCTACACTTGTGGAAAGCCTTGACATATATCAAAGGATTGCAGATTTGGTAAGTAAGGGAATCCTCTGGCAAGCCTCAAGTTGCTAGAAGGTACTTCACTCTTAACAGTCAGGACATTCTTCAAATATGATACAAGGTAAGTGCCTCATAAAAAATATATTATTAATTGTGTTGTATAATTCAGGAGCTACTCACTCCTTCATATCTAATGATTGTGTGAAAAATCTAAAATTAACTATAACTGAGTTATCATATAATATTTTGGTAACCACTCCACTAGAAGTCAAGTCCTAACTTCTTATGCATGTCTAAATTGTCCTCTTCTTGTTGAAAATAAGCCTTTTATTGCTATCTCATTTGTATGCCTTTTCAAAATCTTGATATTATACTTAGTATAGATTGGTTGTCTTCCAATCATGTGATACTAAATTGCCTTGATAAATCTGTTTCTTTTCCATCAAACTTTGAAAAAGATAAATCTCAATGTCTCTTTTTATTTGCCATTCAAGTTGGTTGGAATTTAATGGAGGAAACTCAAAGATATATTCTCCTTTTGTCTTCTGAAACAAAGAATGAGTTGGATCTGAACACTATTCTTGTAGTAAAAGAATATTCTGAGGTTTTTCTTTCAAACATATCAAACTTATCCCTTGAAAGGGAAGTTGAATTTTTCATTGATCTGATGTTAGGAGTAGGTCCTATCTCAGTTGCACCTTATAGGATCTCCCTTGTTGAAGTGAGTGAACTTAAAATGCAAATTGAAGAGTTATTAGAAAAATAATTTATAAGGCCTAGTGTATCACCTTGGTGAGCTCTAGTGCTTTTAGTGAAAAAAAAATAGGATGGTAGTATCAGACTGTACATAAATTATAGACAATTGAACAAAGTGACTATTAAGAATAAATACCCATTCCTTAGGATAGATGATTTGTTAGATCAAGTACGGGGAGCATCAGTTTTTCAAAAATAGATTTGAAGTCAGGATACCATCAAATTAGGGTCAAGTATGAAGATATTCCTAAAACATCATTTATGACTAGATATGGACACTATAAATATATGGTCATGCCTTTTGGATTAACTAACGCACATGTTGTGTTTATGGATTATATGAACAAGGTGTTTAGACCATACTTAGATAAATTTGTGATAGTTTTCATTGATGATATCTTTATTTATTCAAAATCAAAAGAGGAACATGTCATTCATTCAAGCATAGTGTTAGAAACTCTGAAAGAAAGACAGTTATATGTTGTCATGACTAACTTAAAATGTTAATAAATGAAATAAAGTTGCCGCCAACTTTATTTAAATTAGGAGAAATTAGAAAACATTTCTTAAAAAATAATCTATGAAATCAGATTAGATTCGGGAGTCAATTATGTATAGGGAATGGTTAAAACTTAATTTCACAACACCTATAATACATCCATCCTGAGACGGTTACCTTAAGTCATTTGTGCAATATATTAATAATCTTAAAAAAACATTTATTTTACCCCTTTTAACTAAGTAATATTTATAGAAAAGGAAAAAATCTAAAAAAATAAATATCTACAAATGACTCACTTGATTTTTTTTTATTTTCTCTTATTTTATCATTTTATTTATCTATTCATTTTTTAGAAGGAAAAAGAAACTAAGTTTTAAACATGTGATGAAATTAATTAATATTTACAAAAGAGATAAAAAAAAAAGGAAGAAAAAAATGAAGCTACCTAAAACAAACAAAATGAGGGTTGGGATCCTGCCTTTTACTTTCAGATGGCGCATGATACATTTTTATTTTGATGAGGATGTTTTAGTCACCTAAACAAAGCACCATCCACTTCTTTCCAAAAGAAACAATGATTTCCCTTATATAAACTCATTGTCACAACCAATTTGGCCATATCCCTATCATTTTATGTTTATGAATCTTCAATTGCGGCCGTTATTCATAAAAAAGAAAAAAAAGATGCTTTCTTCTTTGAGTTCTTAAACAATATTTGCCAATTTTAATCCAATCTCCACATGATATTCGTAACACAAAATTATGCCCAGGTGGACCATATTGAACATATCATAGAACTTAAAGTAAACAGTGTAGAATAAGGCCATCATAATAATACTAATGCACCTTGACTAATTTATTTGAATTTTAGTGCACTCAAGGCTTTGCTCGAAAAAAAAAAAGGCTATGACAAGATGACAACACACCAGAACTTTGGTGACACTAGTTCATTCATACATTCACAAGCATTTCAAAGTGTTGAAAGAGAGAAAATAGATAGACATATGAAGAAACTGTGTGTCTAAATTACACAACGGAAACTAAATTATATAGAGTTATTATAATAAATACAAAGATTACAAAAGATCCTAATTATCATAATTACATGATTTGGTTATGATTTAATTAGCCTATACAATGAATCTAGACATAGTTTTCAACACTCCTCCTGATGAGATTCCACTTACCATGGTTTCACTTTTACGGATCTATCTAGGGTGGATTTCACGAAATTGATCTCACAAAGGACGTCTTGTTTAAAAATGCTTGTATCTCGCACTACGCTCCTCGGAATTGAGCGATTCCAAATTGAGGTGAAAGAGGACGTTCTGAATCACGAATTTGGCTTATGAATCACCAGAAAACGATTTGTAAAATGCGAGATATGAACTGGAGAAGATAATGTAGAAATTCGGATATATCCTTAAGTGACAAAAACAAAATTCAAAGAAGAAGAAAACAATCAAATGGACAAGATAAGGAATGGAATGGTAGGCGCCACAATTCCAAGGGAAATTGA
Source organism: Ormosia semicastrata (assembly GCA_029884595.1). Lineage (NCBI taxonomy): Eukaryota > Viridiplantae > Streptophyta > Magnoliopsida > Fabales > Fabaceae > Ormosia > Ormosia semicastrata. The sequence continues at coordinate 64,141,805 of JAQQTO010000062.1, forward strand.
TAAGCCAAGGTGAGGATCGCCACAAGGGTCTTGGACTCTTGATAAGATCAAAGGGGTTAGTTCACTGAAGAACATAAGAGAGCCTAAACACTCTCACAATTGGAACAAATCCAAATTGAACATCCAAGTTGTTTTCATTCATCATAGATGTGTACATATATAGAGTTTAGGGGCTGCATACATCATGCTAACAAAAGGTCACCATAAAGTGACATAAAATCCCTCATAAAAGAAATAACTATTCCTTAAGTGGCTAATAAAAGCATTAACCATTTCACTAAGTAGCTAAATAAATTGAACCAAAAGAAACTCTAGGAATTTGGAACATTAAAGACACTCTAGGCTTGAAAATAACAAAATATAAAAGAAACATAATAGAAAGCTCAAAATACAAGTAAAATTCCGTCCAAGAATTCGTCTTAAATTTCCATCCCATTTTTCACCATGATAGAGGCCGATTCTGGTCAAGAAGCTTGAAATACGATTTGTAGATAATTTCCTTAGATTTCCAACGAACTAAAGAATACACTAATCCGAGTTCTGTAGTGCAAGATAAAGCCAAAACAAGTTAACAAATTCCTCACTAATGAAAATAAAATTTTCATCAAAAATCAATTTGGCCTTAAATTGGACATCATTCTTGGTTTGTATCATTCCCTCCCTCTTGAAGAAAATTCGACCTCGAATTTATTACCTTCGGGAATTGTCTTCACCCTCCGGGTTCAAACACAACTCTTTTGAATCCATGGGGTACCTTTCTTGGAATTGCTTCTTCAACTTCCTTATTTTCTTTTATAGGAAGACTCTCTATTTTTCTTTCAACTTTTGCCTCTTCAAAGAATGCTTTTTCCACCTCACTTTTGTTCATAAAGAGACTCTATACTTTTTCCTCAATATCCTCCTTTGGAGTCATTTCAATATTTTCCTGTAACATTGAATCAACACTACTAGAAATAGCAAAAGTGTTAGAAACATAAGAATTCAAGCAAGATTTCTTGCGCTCTCTTCTTTCACTCTCGACTTCTTCTTCATTGTCCTCCATTTTTCCTTTTTCAAATTCTTTCTCTTTTTCTTTTTCTAACTCTTTCTCTTTTTCTTTTCTCTCTAGTTCATTTCTTTCTTTTTCACTCATTTCTCTTAATTTTCTTTGAACCTCACACACCTTTATTGGAGACAAGGGTACAAGGGTGGTCTTGCAACCATTATGCATAAAAGAAAGCTTATCGGTAAAACCATCTTGATTGGCCTTCTTTTCCTTGCATCTTCTTGAGTTAGATAACCTCTCCTCAAGTCGATCAAACTTCTTGTGAATTGCCTCAGTTTGTTCCTTCAACAACCTTGGAAAATTTTGGGTTAATGCCTCCAATGGCCACTTATTGGTTGCAGCCCCTTGAGAGGAAGTCTCCTCTTTAGAACCTGTCATATCACACTTGTAGGCAGCCTTAAATCCTCCCTAGAACTGAGCTTTGATACCAAATGATGAGATTCCACTTACCATGGTTTCACTTTTACGGATCTATCTAGGGTGGATTTCACGAAATTGATCTCACAAAGGACGTCTTGTTTAAAAATGCTTGTATCTCGCACTACGCTCCTCGGAATTGAGCGATTCCAAATCGACGTGAAAGAGGACGTTCTGAATCACGAATTTGGCTTATGAATCACCAGAAAACGATTTGTAAAATGTGAGATATGAACTGGAGAAGATAATGTAGAAATTCGGATATATCCTTGAGTGACAAAAACAAAATTCAAAGAAGAAGAAAACAATCAAATGGACAAGATAAGGAATGGAATGGTAGGCGCCACAATTCCAAGGGAAATTGATAAGCCAAGGTGAGGATCGCCACAAGGGTCTTGGACTCTTGATAAGATCAAAGGGGTTAGTTCACTGAAGAACATAAGAGAGGCTAAACACTCTCACAATTAGAACAAATCCAAATTGAACATCCAAGTTGTTTTCATTCATCATAGATGTGTACATATATAGAGTTTAGGGGCTGCATACATCATGCTAACAAAAGGTCACCATAAAGTGACATAAAATCCATCATAAAAGAAATAACTATTCCTTAAGTGGCTAATAAAAGCATTAACCATTCCACTAAGTAGCTAAATAAATTGAACCAAAAGAAACTCTAGGAATTTGGAACATTAAAGACACTCTAGGCTTGAAAATAACAAAATATAAAAGAAACATAATAGAAAGCCCAAAATACAAGTAAAATTTCGTCTAAGAATTCGTCTTAAATTTTCATCCCATTTTTCACCATGATAGACGCCGATTCTGGTCAAGAAGCTTGAAATACGATTTGTAGATAATTTCCTTAGCTTTCCAACGAACTAAAGAATACACTAATTCGAGTTCTGTAGTGCAAGATAAAGCCAAAACAAGTTAACAAATTTCTCACTAATGAAAATAAAATTTTCATCAAAAATCAATTTGGCCTTAAATTGGACATCATTCTTAGTTTGTATCACCTCCTCAAGCTAGAGCATATAGGTCATATGCACCAAGCTTGTTACAAATATAACTTATCTAATGACCTCTCAAAGACTTGATGAAAACATCTACTAGTTGATCATTCGAATTGATGAAGTTAGTGACGATGTCTCTAGATAGGATATTCTCTCTAATAAAATGACAATCTATCTCTATGTTTGGTCCTATCATGAAACACTGGATTAGAAAAAATATGTAATGCAACTTGGCTATCACAAATAAGTGTCATTTACATAATATCCCAAAATTAGAGCTCCTTAAGCAATTATTTTAACCAAATGAGTTCACAAGTGGCTAAAGTCATTGCTCGATATTCTGTTTCGGCACTTGATCTTGCGACCACATTTTGTTTCTTACTTTTCCACGATATCAGATAACCTCTGATGGATACACAATAACCAGAAGTGAATCTTTTATCTATAGGAAAGCCTGCCCAGTCAGTATCTGAATATCCAATAATCTGAGTATGACCTTCATCTTCATAGATAAGGCCTTTTCTTGGAGCTCTTTTAATATATTTCAGGATACGAATGACTGCATCTCAATGTCCTTCACAAGGTGAGTTTAGAAACTGACTTACCACACTCACTACAAAAGAGATATCTAGACGAGTAACAGTGAGGTAGTTTATTTTCTTGACTAATTTTCTATATTTTCCTGGGTCTGAAAATGGCTCCCCCTAATTAGGTAGAAGCCTGACATTAAGATCCATAGGAGTGTTAATAGGTTTTGCATTCAATAAACTTGTTTCCTCAAGGATGTCCATAGCGTACTTCCTTTGTGAGATAACTATACCATCCTTGGATTATACCACTTTGATTCCCAGTAAATAACGAAGTTTGCCAAAATCTTTGGCCTGAAAATGATGACAGAGTTGTTGTTTTATCTAAGTTATGCCCTAGTGATTACTGGCAGTGATAACAATATCGTCCACATATATAATCAAATAGATGCAACCTCGGGTTATATGGCGATAGAAGACAAAGTGGTCAGTCTCACTCTGAATCATACCAAATTGTTGAACTACAGTATTAAATTGACCAAACCAAGCCTGAGGAGATTGTTTGAGACCATACAAGGACTTGTGAAGTTGGCAAACGAGGCCAGAAGACTGCCCCTGAGTAATAAATCCTGGTGGTTGCTCTATATAAACCTCTTCTTCTAAATCACCATGGAGAAAAACATTCTTGATGTCAAGCTGATGAAGGGGCCAATGGCAAATAGCAACCATAGATAGAAAGAGCCGAACAGAAGCCATCTTCACCACCGGCGAGAAAGTATCTCCATAATCTAAGCCAAAAATTTGTGTATACCCTTTTACCACTAGACGCGCCTTAAGGTGATCAAGCTTGCCATCTGGGCCAACCTTGACCATATAGATCCACCGATATCTCTGGAGGAAGGGGAACAAGTTCTTAAGTAATATTATTCTGAAGAGCACATATTTCCTCAATCATAGCTTATCTCCACCCAGGATGGGATAAGGCGTCACCTATAGATTTAGGAATAGGCACATAAGACAAGGAAGAAAGACATGTAAAATTCAAAGAAGTCAGACGATGATAACTCAAAGTAATATAGTGAGGAAAAGGGTTACGAGTATATCGTATACCTTTTTAGAGAGCAATGGGAAGTTTAGGTTCAGGAGGCAATGCAAAGATGGTAAAGGAGTTAGTGCCGGAGGAGAGTCTGGAGAATCCGTAGTGACCTCTGTAACTTCTGGTGGAGCTAGTGGCAGTGGAGGTGGTTGGGGCCAGCGATGATATACCTGAAAGGGTCATATGATCAGTGGGGATCCTTCAACAGGAGGTGGCTAAGGGGTATCATATGCAGCTAGGACAAGAAGAGGAGGAATAGGGAAGACCTCAGTAATGGCTTCAGGAGTCAAACTAGAAGAGTCAAAGAAAGGAAGCAACTCAAAGAATGTGACATCGACAGAGACCAAATAACTGTGGAGAGTACGTGAAAAATAATGATAACCTTTTTGAGACCGATTGAAACCAAGAAAAATATATTTGATGGAGTGGCAAAAAGTTTGTCAAGACCGAGAGTGAGATTATGGACAGAATATATTGACTCAAAAACACGAGATGGAAGAGAATGGAGGGGTTAATGAAGAAACAACACAAAGTGGGGTACCTAGTTATCAAGCATAGAATAGGGCATATGGTTAATCAAGTATCAAGCAATAAGAACTGCATCACCCCAAAAATGGAAATGGACACGACTATGAAGCAAGATAGTTTGAGTTGCCTCAGTTAGGTGTCTATTTTTGCGCTCAACAACCACATTTTGTTGAGGAATACAAGCACAAGATATTTGGTGAAGAATGTCATTAGATGTCATAAAATGTTGAAAATATTGAGATAAAAATTCACTGGCATTGTCACTACGCAAGGTATAAATTGAAACACCAAATTGAGTTTTTATTTCATATTAAATTTTTAAAAAAATAGAAAACAACTCAGACCTGTTGTGCATGAAAATAACTAAGTACACTGAGAGTAGTCATCAATGAAAGTAACAAAGTATTTGGAACCCAAAGTAGACTCAATACGACTAGGACCTCAAATATCATAATGAACTAAAGTAAAGGGAGACGTAGCTCAACGACAAACTCTGTTGGGAAATGGACTACGGGTGTGTTTCCCTAGTTGACACGACTCACAAGGTAAAATAGATAAATTAGATAAGCTTGGGACTAATCTCTGTAGTTTAGCAAGGCTCGGATGACCCAATTGAGCATGGATGGTAAAAGGGGAATCCATGAGAGAGCAAACACAAAAGGTGGTAGAGAGCTGGTAGAAGCCATTGGACTCGCATCCGACGCCAGTCATCCATCCCGAACTCTGGTCCTACAAAATGATAGAGTTTTTAGTGAATGTAATGTTACAATCTAAAGAATGGGTCAAACGACTGATGGACAATAAATTAAAGGGACTCTTAAGAACATAAAACATGAAGTCAACAGATATGGAAGGGATAGGATGGACAGTGCCAATCCCTTACGATCGTGTTTGGGAACCATTTGCTAAAGTGATGACATGTAAATAACCAAAAGTATAAATTTTGGAGAAAAGGTGCTTATTACTAGAGATATGATCAAATGCACCAGAATCAAGGACCCAAAAACCTAAGGATGGTGACTGAGAGAGACAAGCAAATGCATTACCAATGTGCTCAATAGATGTAGTGGAACTAGAGCCCTGATGTTGCTCAACCCACTTCAGAAAATCTGCATCGGCAACAAGAGATGCAGTTGGTTGGGCAGAGGGCTCAGGTGGACTTGGGGTAGTAGTTTGGGCAGCATTGGCAGCCTGGGGAGGACAACCATATAAAATCTAACATTTATCAATGGTATGACCCATCTTGTTGCAATGATTACATTTCGGACAGGGTCTAACCGAGTTTCCAGAATGAGAATGACCACGATTATTGCTCTGGGAGATAAGGACAAAGGTATCAACCGGAGCTGGAGCAATAACAGAATCAGAGGGCTGCTTGGCCGGGACCCGAAGTAAAGTGGACTAAGTCGTGCTCAGAGCAAGGATAGCGGGAAAACTTAAAATCTGATCATGGCTAGTAGAATATTTTAGAGGCAAACCATACAAGGCCATGACGATGAAGAAGGTACTGCGTTGCTTGAGTTCCTTTGCTGGGGTATCAATAAGGGGCAGCAGCTCATTGAAATCATAGAGAGCACCATGGACCTTCCCCAAATAGACCAACATAGGACCATCAAACTTTCAAGGAACAACAACATTCATGAGGTTATGACACACCCCATATAGCCGTTGAGTGTCATTGGTGTAAAGAACCTTGGCCTGAATAGTGGATTTGATGACACTGCATAATTGGGCATCAATCTTCTTCCATCTTGATTTGTCAGCCTTTGGCACAAGCTCAAGTTTTGTGATGAAGTGCTCTTCATAGCCTTGGCCATTGAGCCACAGTTTGATGTCTAAAGCCTAAGTATCATAATCACTACCATCCAATTTGTCAATGGAAAAAGGGGCACTGACGTAACTGGTGAAAATAAGATGCTCTGCCTTCAAGAGGTCTTTAGAGCCAGCTGAGGAATGAGAACTAGCCATGGATCAGTAAACAACAGGACAAAAAACATAACCAAATAGTACCTGAAAGCACTGATGCAAAAGGGGTCTCGATAAATGGTCACGAATACAAAAGGCGAGAACAGATCCAGAAAGAAGAGAGAGAGGTGATCATTGCACAACAAACGGCGACTGGAGGGGTGCACCATGCACCAGAGAAAGGACGACAGGTGGAGCTGCGAGCAAAGGTGTTGACGGGCATGTGTGGGTGCGTCAGAGGGGTTTTTCAGTTGGGCTTTCGGGTTTTGGCCAAGCAGAGAGAGCTGATTTTGGTGGTAGGGTCGTCGGCCGAAAAAGTCACTAAAAAAGTTGGACTACGGTGGTAGACGGAGGTGGATGACGGTAGATGGCAGTGGACAGCGATGTGTAGCCATGGGTCTGTTGAAAATAGGATGCAACAGAATATGAAAGGGCGACAAACCAAAATGGAAACATGGTTAGTCAAAAAAAATTTCATCGGAGAGCAGTTGGCTCACCAGGCATGCATGGTTCTAGGATTGCCTCTCTTGAGGCTCTAGATACCATGTTGAAAGAGAGAAAAAAGAAAGACATATGAAAAAATCGTGTGTCTAAATTACACAATGAAGACTGAATTATATAGAGTTATTGTAATATATACAAAGATTATAAAAAATCCTAATTACTGTAATTACATGATTTGGTTATGATTTAGTTAGCCTATATAATGAATCTAGACATAGTTTTCAACATAAAGAAACACCCATGATCCTTCGTATCTAGCAAAATGATTGGCATTGATAGGCAATATTAGAACAAAATATGCTTTTTATCATCTCAAAATGGCGGTAATTTAAAGCATTACAAATATGACCAATTTATTTCTGAAACTACAACCTGAGCTTAAGTAAAACATTAAAACTATCTATCATGATAAAAATGTACTTGAAGCAGCAACAACAAAAAGAAGGAAATAATGAAATAGGATTTTGACACACCTTGCCACACACAAATAGTACTAGTGCATGACTTCAAGACACCTCAACACATGAAACTCAATAGAGCAACCAACAATAATAATAAGAGAAAAAGTCAAAAGAAGACAGGACATTATTAGAATCTTAAAAAGGTTCAGATAAAACTACAGGATATCAAAGGGTTGTAACAATGTTAGTGTAATAAAATTTAAGCTAACATCTCAAAACCGAATGATCTAAATTTTAAAACAAGATGCTAAAACTTAAGGTGTACAACTTGAATTCCTTCAAGGATAAAAGTTGATCCTTTCATTCATTTTATTAGCAATCACACATGTAAATGCTTATACTTGAGCACGACACACTAGACAACATCAAGATGCATCCAAGTGTAACATAGCCATATATCAAATTTCATCTTCAAGCGTGTGACAATTTATTAAGCAACATAGACCTAACTTTAGACTTGAAGTCTCACATCAACCATAGCCTGGAAGTAACCACATTACACTTATACCCTAACCTCAATGTTGATATTCTCACTAAGTGGCCATGAGCCCAAAACAGAGATGCCAAGTGAGAAAAAAATAATAACAAGACTAATTGTTGTCCAAAAAGAAGAATAAGACCAATTAGCATTCATCAATATGCCAACAGAGTAATAGTGTTATCAGGCACCTTGAAACAAGACAACGACGACATCATATATTTAGAAACATTTCACGGATTCATCAAGCATCTGAGATTATAGAGAATCTAAGCTACAATAATTCCTTTTTAAAAAATCAATTAGTAACTATAGAATCTCTAGAAACAAAAGGCTAGTGCAACATTCCACCGTGAGCCAAAGGAGCAAACTCACTTAGAGAACATCAAATAGATGAAACAGATGCAGTCATGCTAGCTCAATCGGGTGTCGTAAGTTAGATGCTAGATAAGTCTTATGCTAGGTGCATAACCTATTATCATTTTTCATTTTTTTTTGTAGAAAAGATAGAAAAGACTACCAATCAAGCTCTTCTTATCATTTTCCAACATACACAAACAAGGTCTATATTCATCATTAGTTAACCAACAAATTGGCATTTTTATCAAGTAATGCATGTGCAACTTTAATGAAATAAAATCTGGAATTTGGAAGGAGCAAAGTGAGAAACTTAATCACTAATAGGTCCAGGCTACATAACAGAGACAAAACAATGTATGAAATTCATCATTCACTCACAAAAACCAAAATTCAGAATACCAGACACTCACACGTTCATAGTTGTTCATACTAACAACAAATTTAAGCATTTTATCATGTAGCTTAGATGCAATCAAAACAAATACTAACTGAAGACATAAATTAACATGCTAGAAGCCAAACTCAATCAAACTAAGAAAGTGTAGAAAGGAAGAAAAACTCATGCTCCATCATAACAAGATTTCATTGATCATCAACTATTCAAACCTCTCAGTATAAAAATAACAAAGAAAAAAAATAAAATGAAAATGAGGGATTACCGAACAGAGCTCTCCAAGTGGCTATGTACAATTGTTCCTAATCTTTCGGTTCCAAATAATTTCCTCAAAATAAAGAGCATAAACAAGAAAAACCCTCTCAGAATATTACAAAATTTCTCTCAGAAAATACACGGGAAAATTCTTTCTTTAAGATTGCATCACTAGAACCTTTCCCTCTATTTTTTTCAACTAATTTTTATCCTCTATCTTTTTTTCTCTTGTCTTCTCCATCAGTATTTATAGAAAATGAACATAGGTGCCCAATGGCGGTCTCTTAGTGGAGTGGTATTACAGAGCTTGGATCTTCTCAAATCTTTCATTTTTATGCATCTTTTCTCTACTTCACACGGAATCAAGCTTCTAACCCCTGTAATCTACCCAAAGATGGAATCCTCATTCCTTGAGCTCTGTCAGAACTGCAGTGGTGGTTACCTTGTGCCTATTTATTGCTACCACACACAAGAGCTTGGATGTATGGTAGCTAAAGAAGATGCACGAAAGGGAAGGATATCCTGCGTCGGTGGTCCAGTTCTCGGGGTCACTAAATGCTGTTGCCATGGTGCGTTGAAGCTTCAAGCTTCTAACCCCTGTAATCTACCCAAAGATGGAATCCTCATTCCTTGAGCTCTGTCAGAACTGCAGTGGTGGTTGCCTTGTGCCTATTTATTGCTACCACACGCAAGAGCTTGGATGTATGGTAGCTAAAGAAGATGCACGAAAGGGAAGGATATCCTGCGTCGGTGGTCCAGTTCTCGGGGTCACTAAATGCTGTTGCCATGGTGCGTTGAAGCTTGTGATGGTGGCTGCATAGGATGATCGTGTGAGGGAGCGGTATACAGCTCGGTCTCCATCATTGAGGTTGTCGTAGGAACTAGGATTTGCAGAGGCAAAGAGAGGGGGCTGTCATAAGTGTGAGAGGAGGCTAATAGGGTTTCTTTTGGTGTTTAGTAGCATATGGGTCATGGGTTTGATGATGGGTTGATGGGTCAAGTTATGAGACATAGGTGGTTACTGGGTTAAGTTTAGTTATGGCTCAAGTTTAATGGGTTTTGGGCTAGAATGGATGAGTAAGTTCAATGGGGATACGTTGGTCCAAACCTCTTTTTTTTCTTCACCTGCTCTTTTTTTCTTTTTCAAAAATATTTTATTTATTTATTTATTTTAGGCCCAAACAAAATTGGGTGTTCACATATGCAAAACTAGAAAAATGTGAATTTTGGATGAGAGAGATTAGATTTCTAGGACATGTGGTAAATCAAGAAGGAGTAGGAGTAGATCCTAGTAAAGTGGAAGCAGTCATGCATTGGGAAAGCCAAAAAACAATAACAAAACTAAAAAGTTTCTTGGGATTATTTGGGTACTATCGTAAATTTATAGAAGGATTTTCCTAGATAGCAATACCATTGACTAGATTGACTAGGAAATGGACTCCTTTTGTATAGACAAAAGAATGTGGGGATAGTTTCCAAGAATTAAAAAAACACTACAAGAAATTGATGAATTAGCGATGGAATTTTGCAAGGGAAAATTTACATCTTAGCGAGGGAATTGCGAGGTATTAGCGAGGGGCAACTAAGCCCTCGCTAAATTTCAAAAATTAACTGAAGGAGAAAAATAACGAGCCAATAGCGAGGGAATTGTGAGTAAATAATATCACTCATTAATTTTAGCGAGGGAATGGCGAGGGGTAACTTCCCTCGCTAATATTAGTGAGGGAGTTGCGAGTAAATAATTTCCCTCACGAAAATTAGCGAGGGAATTGCGAGTAAATAATTTTCCTCGTTAAAATTAGCAAGGGAATTGTGAGTAAGTAATTTCCCTCACTAAAGACAAGCTCGCGCCTATGGTAAAAAAGAGGCAAAACTTAAACTTTAAGTTAGAAAAAATCCCCTCCACAGCTCCTTCCCACCCACAACAGCCGACAACTACAGCCCTCCCCTTCAGCACCCACGTCATTCCCTCCTTCTAAGCACGGCAGCCACGCAATGACGGCTGTAGCAGCTCAATTCCCCTCCTTCTGAGCACGACAGCGGCACGACCCAAGCGAGCGACAGCCCTACAGGTAAGTTATCTCATCCCTCTCTCTTACACACTCATGAATAGCATTGTTGATTCTAATGGGTTTTGAAAATGCAGGTGGGAAACTCGTTTATCAGAGCACAAAGAAGAGAGCCAGCGGACCCAAGTGCCCCGTTACTGGCAAGAGGATTCAAGGGGTATGCATATTTCATTCCTCTTTCAATTTTTTGCCCAAAACAAAACTTTGTTTTCTTGAAAGAGTAATTCCTGAACAGAGTAGGATATCCTATATCATTTTCTATTCTCTGCTATGCAAATTGCAATGCATGCACCACAAGGATTGTGATTTCATTTTATGTTGTTTTCAAATAATTGTTAGGTTTCTTGATTTTGTCTGGTAGTCATTGTTCTAGTTGGAAGGTATTTGATGCTGTGTTTGAAGTATCAGACAATTAGATGCATAATCGTGGTGTCCTCTGCCCCCTAAGGATAAATAAATCCATACACACTATACCTTGAAGGTACAACAAGATTCCAAGGACACTGGGTATTTATAGTTAGCCATTTGAGAAACTTAGTTACTATTACTATTTAACTTTCTGGTGATGATCATAATAATAACTTAGGACACTGGGTATTATTTAACTTTCTGGACAAATATTGTTTCAGCATGGTACTTTTTAAATTGCCCTATTAGCAGCTGTCTGTGGTATGATTATTGTTGTGTTGCAAGTTTCCAACTTAATGGATTTGAATTTAGGGGTCATCAACTGGTTTGGTTTGGATATTATTAGTTAACCGAACCATATGCAAAAAGGATAATCATATCTGTTTGGAGCTAAAAAAAATTGGATTGAAAAGAACTAGTTTTAAACAATTCAGTTATTTGTAGTTCAGTTCAATTTGATTCATAGGTTCAGTTCGGTTTATTAGTTTTCTTGTCCACCCCTAATACCAACCATCTTTATTTTTTCATTTGAGATCTCTTATGTTTTTCCTTAAAGTAAAAACTTATTTTAAAGAATTCAAGTCAAACATAACTGAAATAGTATATATTCAATAATACTAATAAAAAATTTCTTTTATTCCAAGAAAATGTTAGTGCTTCAATTACTTTGTATGACCTATAAGAGAATGTACAGATATTTCAAGATGATAGTACATAGGAACATCCAAAAGATTGATATTTTTCCAAACTACCCAATGAGCAGACAAAGGATAACATCTGCAATGCATATATCTTCTTCTCTTTAATGTTTATGTTACCAAGTGGCCTCAATACTCAAGAGGGGGGTGAATTGAGTAGTTAAAAATAAGTTCACAAATCTTTCGCAAATCGTTTGACAATCAATTTTCGTTGAAGCTATTGAATGATCAGAGATAATTGAATAGATGAGTTAGGCACTTTTACTAATGAACGTAATAGCCAAGGAGACAATATCCAAATAAAGCAATGAAACAGTGCACAAAGATAAACAGAGGAGAGTTTAGAGAAACAAACATAGTCGTTTATCCTGGTTCAATCACTACTCCACTTGTGATCTACGTCCAGTCCCCAAGCAACACCTTGAGATTTTCCACTATATCTTCAAGTTTCAATGGGTGCTTGAAAAACCACTACAACCTTGAGCACTCAACAGTATGGGATACCTCACCCAAAAGCTTGAGCCTCTATTTTCCAAGGGATACCTCACCCTTACAATACTTGAGGGATACCTCACCCTCACTAATCAGAATGTATAAGATTGAAGTAGAAGAAACTCTCTCTAGAGCAAGTGTTTACAAATTGAAGCTCTAATATGCTCTCAAAGATTTTTCACGTTTTTAGTCAGAAAACAGAGCAAGAAATGATTTTAATGATTGATTCACGTTTTAAAGTATGATGATTAGTTTTTGGTTCAAGGTCAACCGTAAACAAAGACCCAACTTGGGTATTTATAAGTTTCTTAATTAATAGAGCCGTTGGAGGTAGTTGGGCATGCATTTAATGCATTTAATATAGCCGTTGGACGTTGTCAGGATGCGTGTAATCGATTACATATCTCAGGTAATCGATTACATTATTGTTCCAACGTTTTCTGAACTTTCTGGGCTCTGTGTAATCGATTACATTCTTGAGGTAATCGATTACATGGCTTCTGACTTTTCTTGTAATCGATTACAATGCTCATGTAATCGATTACATGACTTCTGACTTCTTCGTGTAATCGATTACAATATTCATGTAATCGATTACATGGCTCGTCGAACGTGTTCTTTGAGTTTCTGGGTTTTGTGTAATCGATTACATTCTTGGTGTAATCGATTACATGGCTTCTGACTTTGTTTGTAATCGATTATAACATAAATGTAATCGATTACATTACTCGTCGAACGTGTTCTTTGCCTTTCTGGGCTTTGTGTAATCGATTACATATATTGTGTAATCGATTACATGACCTCTGATTTTGCTTTGTAATCGATTACATTGTTCATGTAATCGATTACATGCTTTCTGTTTGATGTGTAATCGATTACAAACATTGTGTAATTGATTACATTGGCCTTTGAACACATTTTTCAAGTCCAATAACGCTTGTAAGTCATTTCCAACACCTCAAGATACTTGATTAAACATAAATCCTATTAAGAGTGTTAGATTTAAAGTTGAAACTCAAGTTTTATTGAAAGCCATGTTTAACTTTGAAATTTCCCATTTATTTTGAAATCACATATTGAAAAAACCATTTGAGAAATCTTGAGAGCATTTAACATTAATCTCCTAAGTCTAAATAACTAATTAAACCTTCTGTCTTCTTTCTTTGATCTTGATTTTTCCTTTTGTGCTTGATCTTCTCTTTTGCTTTTGTTATCATCAAAAACCTTTTAACATGCCTTAGAGACATAAGCATTCACAGTTTAGTGCTTCACAAAGATGGACACCACTTTGTTTAATTATGGTTTCAAACTGTAGTGGGGAATTTAGGCAAGCAGTGGGGTGACAGGATATGTGTATACTAATAAAAACTGCATGCTGAATCTCAGTTAGCGATGTTCAATCTGAACTCTGTAGTGAACATGGATTGTTCTTATAAAAGTTCAGTTTCTATCAGAATCTTACATGTAAGGTATCAACACTTGGTTACATGTACCAATCTTATGCTTATGCTTATGTTTATATTATATCAGAATCTTAGAAATGGATACAGTTAATGTGATGTCGATTACACCTTCATTCGCTCAAAAACATGTTTTTATTTTATTTTATTTTTTGTTAGTGAGGTTCCATTTATAAAAACTATAGGACAAATAGAAATGGATTCCGACCTTAATTATTTTATTTTATTTTTTGTTGGTGAGGTTCCATTTATAAAAACTAGAGGGCAAATAGAAATGGATTCCGACCTTAATTCTGGGGATTCTTGTGAATTATGGCCTATCTGTGGATCAGTTTTGATTCTCATTGTATTAATTCTCGTGCTTTTTAGTTCTCAATGGTTTTTCAATTTTCTTAATTATATATTCATAGTGTTAGTGCCACTGATACTAAACTTTTGATTAAATACTTTAAGTTAGAAGATGTTAATGTTTAAAGTAAATATTATATTTTGTTTCATATACTCAAAAGAAAGTATTATATTTTGTTTCCTGCATTGTCTCTTATGATCTAAATGTAATTTTTTTCTAAATCATGCAGAACATCAACAAAATAAAGAAGGTCAAGTACCCTGTACTAGTAATACATGTAAGTATATGATGCTTTCTAATCATAATGTTTTGCTTGCCTCTTTGCATTTGTTTCTGTTGACATTTAAAGCAATACTAGACAAAGCAGTTATTGTCCATAATGCTTCTCTAGTTTTGGAGCTGCTATTATATAAGGGTTAAGCACTCTACCCGTCATCCTGCTGGAACTTCATGGTCATGTATAACTGGAGTGGCTAGGCTTGCAGTTCTATCCCTAGTTGGGTAGCTAATCTAGTGTATCCTTGGAAAAGAGAAGATAGAAATGGAGACTAGGAAAGCCCTTCACTAATGATATTCTAATTAAGATAATAGGTGGTGCTACCACATCACATAGCCTTCCACCAGTTACTAAGGATGATCATTTACTATTATTAAATTATGACTTTTGAATTGCTATCTTTGATTTGGCTTTCTTAATTTGACATTTACTATTATATATACTAGTCTAACTTCAGAAAATTTATATAGCATAAATTAAGGTACAAATTATATAGCTGATTTGATTTATGTCATAATAGTGGCTAGGTCTTTGTCCCTTTAAGCACATTTTCTATGAAAGCACAATTACCCTTCAAACAATTAGGTGGCTTTCAAGTATTGTCTCCTCTTTCTTATGTTGAGTTTAATTAATTTCAATAGCTTAATTTCACAATATTCTTTTGAGTTTAAATCAGACTTGGAATGATTCACCCACAAATTAGGTTAAATAGACTTTCTTTGTGTGTGTCAATAAGATAGGAAGAAAATGAGAGGAAAATATTAAGAGAAATTGAGGGGAGTAGTCAGATAAGATAGCACTAAGATGGCCTATCAATTGTTCCTCGTGGCACTACTTCACGACAACAGCAATCCCTGAAATAAGGTCCGCTACTTGTTATCTCACCTTTGCACTCTTCTTGTTTAACTGCCACTTGATGGTACCACAAATCTGAGGAAGATACAGTTTCACCCTTTGCCAAAGAGAGTTCACAACTGCACCAAAGCCGTTAAGCATCACATTAGCATTATCGATGGTTTGCTCTTGGAAGGCATAAAGAATACCATCAATCAGAAAATCTTCCAACCGGGCATCTATATCAGATGCTCCCTAGTTAGTGACCACATTCTCAAAAGTTTCCATAACCATTCGCCCGTAAGGTTCAATCTCATCTATAAGATCCTCAATAATTCTCCCGACAATATCCGCAATGCCAACTTTGTTTGCTATCTCTACAGTAGTCTCCACAAGTTACTTATAATTTCTTTAATCCAAAGCCATCCTCTTAACCCAGATGTTCTTCAAAAAGTCAGGGAGAATATCATTTCTAATATAATCAGCTTTTACACCCTCAAGTAATTACACACTGCTTCATCACTTTCAGAACAATTTTCTTCATTTCTTCCTCAGGGGACTGAAATTCACGAATCAGAATAACAATGACTTCCTTAGTATAGTAACTGGCATATAGGGCTTCCATCAACGGAATTATAAAACCAATTGCCTTTAAGAATTGTTTTTCTCTCATATCCCAGTACATTTAGGACTCTCTAAATATGACATCAAACCTTGGATGCTGAAAATTAAAGTTATGAATTTCTAACGAATTATGTGTTAAGAATCTTGGTTTGATTTAATTTTTGATTGTGCTTTAACAGATGCTTAAAGTTTTATTTTCTTATTTGAGTAAAAATTTGAGCAAAACCTTAGTTTCCTGTTTAAGATTCAATATTAATGAGCACGCATACTTTTTGAAGGTACTGCTCATTGTATTGAATCTTGAATTGTCCAAGTGGGATAGTTTGGTAAGAAATTTTTTCTTTACTTAGTTAATAGTTATTTTTTAAATCTAATATCTTATACTTGTTGAAATTTTGGTCTACTGCATTTCCTTTTGTTCTCTGGGTGTATACTTAAATGCGGTAAATCTCACTACATTCAAGTCATGCACTTAGAGACCAATGGGAAATGCTGGCAAAATTTTGTTAAGTATAAAATATGAGATTTAAGGAATAACTATTAACTAAGTGTTGAAAAAGTTTCTTATCGAATGGGATAGGGTCATACCATGTTAAGAAGGAGATGAAGATATATATTCTTTTGTATAAATGTGCTAAACCAATTTCAGCAAACATGAGACCCGATCGAAGTTGGATATTACCAAGAAATGATCCTACTGGCTATGTAAGTGAAGAATTCAAGGATGAAGTTGATGATTTCATTAGGGTTGCTCAAAGAGACTCGAAAGTTACTGATGTATTGAATCGCATCCTTTGTCCATGTGCTAGATGTAAGAATCGTGCTTGGAGGGAGGTATTTGGGGGTAAAACAACATCTGAAGTACAGATTTGTGGATGGTTATGTAAATTGAACTATTCATGGTGAGGACAAATGGGGGGATAGCGGCTCAACATCCATTGTCCATGATGATGAAGTGGAGCCTAGGAATCCATACGTGGATGTGGTTATGGATGCCGCAGGTTATAGATTAAATCCAAAAGTTTAAGATTTAGAAGAGGATCCAAATCCGTCAACTTCGAAGTTTTATGACTTGCTAAGAGACGCTGACGAACCTTTGTGGGATGGTTTCCATAAGCACACGAAATTGTCAGTTGTAACTCAACTATTGAATTTGAAGTCAGAGTTTAACAAGACTGAGAGTTGTTATGATAGAATGATTGTCATAATTAAGAGCATGCTTCTAGAGCCTGAAGGTTACCCCAAAACTTTTACAAATCGAAGAGAATGGTTCGTGAGTTGGGATTAGGATATGAGAAGATAGATGTGTGTCTTAATCATTGCATGTTGTATTATAAAGAATATAGTGACAAAAGACTCTACTCAGTTTGCTTAGTATATGGACACCCACGATTCAAGCCGAAGACAGGACGTTCATCGAATGAGAAGGATGTACCACACTCAGTGTTGTGATATTTTCCCATTATGCTAAGACTGCAATGTCTGTTTATGTCCAAAAACATTACACAATATATAAGTTGGCATGCGGATGGAGTTTGTCAAGATGAATCATTGATCAGGCATCCAGCTGATGCTGAGACTTGGAAACGATTTGACGCTACCCATTCAACATTTGTGCTAGACGCTCGAAATGTTAGGCTTGGCCTTTGTACAAATGGTTTTAATCCATTTAGCATTTCAGTCACACCATATTCATGTTGGCCTATTTTTGTCACACCGTATAATCTACCCCCAAGTATGTGTATGAGAAGGGAATACACATTCCTCACTCTTGTGATTCCTGGACCAAAGTTACCAGGTAAAAGTTTAGATGTCTATCTTAGACCCCTAATTGACGATCTAAAGATATTGTGGGACGATGGGGTGCAAACTTATGATGCTTGGAAGAAGCAAAATTTCGATATGAAAGCGGCTTTACTGTGGACAATAAGTGACTTTCCAGCCTATAGAATGCTGTCTGGGTGGAGCACTCATGGAAAACTTTCTTGTCCGCTTTGTATGAATCACAGTAAGTCATTTGTATTGAAGCACGGTAGGAAATGCTATTGGTTTGATTGTCATCACTAATTTCTGCCTTTTGATCATCCATTTCACCGTAATCGAAACTCTTTTAAGAAATCAACAGTGAAAAAATCTAATCCACTGCAATGGCTGAGTGGGATAGATGTCTTGAATAGAGTGACTCAACTTATGCCCATATCTTTCGGCTTGAATTCAGGTAAACAAAAATAAGATGACTTTGGTATACACCACAACTGGGTGAAGAAGAGCATATTCTGGGAATTGCCTTATTAGTTCACTAATCTAATACGACATAATTTAGATGTTATGTATGTCGAGACTAACGTGTTTGACAATATCTTCAACACTATCATGGATATAAAGGGCAAGACAAAAGATAATGCAAATGCAAGAGAAGATTTGAAGATAATTTGCAAACGTCCATTGAGAATGGCAAGTGTAAAAAACCAAAGGCGACATATGTCTTGGATGCCAATCAAAGGAGATTGGTGTATGAGTGGATAAAACTGTTGAAATTTTTTAGTGGGTATGCGTCAAATATCGCACGTTGCATCAAAGAAGACGACGGGAAGATATATAGAATGAAAAGTCATGATTGTCATGTTTTATGCAAAGGTTAATTCCTCTGACATTTCGTGATATCTTGCCAAAACCTATATGGGGACCATTAACAAAACTCAGCTTGTTCTTTAAAGAAGTTTGTGCAACTGAAATTCGTGCTTCCATCATGGAGAATGCAAAGATTTCCATTATTGAAACAATTTACAAGTTAGAGAAGATTTTTCCTCCAACATTGCTTGACGTGATAGAACATCTAGTCGTGCATCTCCCCTATGAAGCTAAGGTTGGAGGACTAGTACATTACAGGTGGATGTACCTTTTTGAGAGGTGTATGTTGTACTTGAAAAGGAAGGTCCAAAATAAGGCGAAAGTTAAAGGATCTATTTGTAATTTGCTTCCATGTATTTTGATCCCCACCTACAGACCAGACGCACTCAAGTTCCTCGGAATGACAACGGTGGGGAAGGTACAATTAATGAATGATTGTCTATTTTTAAACATCCATGTCATCCTATTGGGAGAGATCGAAATAGATTCTTGACGGATATGGAACTTTAGATTGCTGAGACATATATGCTTGTAAATTATGGAGAAGTAGAACCTTATCTCCAGTAAGTTTACTCTCTATCTAATGAATTTGTTATTTTTTGCTAAATTTATGCTAAATATTAATTACTGTATTGATTAGACAATTCAAGGATTCGTTAAGGGAAACAAATCCTAATATCACTGATGATCAAATATTGGAAGCTCGAGATAAGGACTTCAGTAGGTGCCTAAAACATCTAGTGAGTCCTTTTATCCATAATCACATCTATCATATTAAATTCAATGTTCATTATGCTAGATGTTACAACTATCTACTGTCTATGTAATGATATAGGTTAATATAGGCCAAGTCGAGGATCAAATGATACGAGAGATAAGTTATGGTCCATCCAAGTCTGTGACTTCTTACTGTGGCTTAATAGGTAATGGGTATAGATTTCATACTAAGGTGTACGGACAAAATAATGCTACCATGAATAGTGGTGTATGTGTTAGAGGTAGTATATATGGTGAGAATGACTTCGACTATTATGACATCGTTGAAGATATATTGGAATTGTCATATATAGGAAATCAGAATAGAGTATTTCTTTTACAATGTCATTGGTTTGACTCGATTAATGGAGTCAATGTTGATGAGAGATATGGGTTAGTTGACATCAAGCATAAATCAAGACTTCACTCAAATGACCCATTCGTCTTAACCGAACAGTAAAACAAGTGTACTATATAAGATACCCACAAAGCGGGAATAGAGTTAACGGTGAATGGTGGGCAGCTTGCAAGGTCAGAGTAAAACTCTTCGTGGCTGAGACATTGAATGAAGAAGGTGATGAATTGAATGACCCAGTTGCTACTAATTATTACCAAGATGATGGATCCCTTGGAACACACAGTATTGTCATAGATGATGAAGCACTTTCCTTGTTTGATGCACATGCCTAAATGGAAGAAGTGAACATACATGATATACATTATCCAATGGACGTTCCAGTTGATGATGAGTTCATTGATGACAACGAAAATAATGAAATTAATGAATTCTCAGATGAAGATGAGGAATCTTTTGCTTCAGACTCAAGTAGTTAAGATTGAATATTGTTCAATAAATTTTGTTAATGGTATTTACACTGAAATATCATTATTATATTAAGATTTTTATTGACATATAGTTTATTAACTCGTCATGTTTCATTATGTTTCCTTATGCAGATATTCATCATGACCATTCGAGGTAGAGGTGCTCGACGCAGTCGTGGGAGAGGCCGTAATGTTTCATCTGGCCATGATTCTCCACCACTACAATATTCTCAGCCCTCTCCAGGTATACCTGTAGGATAATCTTTTTAATTATTGTTAACCCGTGGTTTATATAAATGTAATATATATGTATTTTTTTTGTTTATCTATAATTATGTTAGGTGTAACTTCAGCTACTGGCCCATCGACCAGTGCAAGCCTACCAGTGTCTAGTCCATTTACCATTAGAGGCTCATCAGCTTCTGTCCCACCCCTTACTAACCCAACCCTTTCTATGCCACCCCTTGCTGACCCACCCACTAGCGGCCTGAATGTGGTGCCTTCATGTGGAGAATCCAATGTAGAAACAGATAGTAGGGAACTTATATATGTGGCGCCTGTCCCTGAACCATAAGTAATAGTGATTATCATATTTTATTACATGTATTTACTTTTAGATTACTAACATTATCTTCTTGTACTTACAGGAGAAGATTTCTCCCGCCAAGAGTGACACGTGACATTATATACGATGTCATGACAAGGATGCCTGTTCTGGCTAGTACGAGACGAGGTTATCCAGTTGAGATGAAGGAAATACTATTTAACGACTTCATGGTAAGTAATTGTGTTTATAGAATTATATATTATACGTTTATTGAAAAATAAATATACTTACATATCATTTGTGTAGGCTAAGCATCGGTTCACATCTGATGCTGATTGCGACATGACGAGAACTGTCTGGGAACAGACTATCATAGACCATTATCCAAACTATTTGAATAAAGTACGAGATAAGGCCTTTGAGAAGGCAAATTCAAATAACTTGGCTGATGTTAAAGGCCATGGGCCTAGAGGAATGAGGACAGAAGTTTGGGATGGCCTGGTCGACATTTGGCTGACAGGTAAGTGGATGACGAGGTTTGTAGTTGCCCAAAGGAGCAGGGTAGCCATGCCTGATGCCTTGAAGCATACAGGAGGGTCGATAAGCTTTGGTCAACATAAGAACAAGATGGTAATATAAATAACTTCCTCATTTAAAGTTTTGATGGTAATCTGTTTATTAATCTAGAATTTTTTGAGTTTTATTTTATTTTATTAATCTGTTTATTAACATGTTGTAATTACTTGAGTTATTTGCCTATCTTGAGTATGCATAGTATTTTAGAGGGATTACCTTACTTTTAATATATGTTTATTATATAATATTCTTCCATATAGGATTACAGGAGGCAGAGTTAAAGCATCCGGTTTCTTACAGAGATCTCTATGCCAAAGTTCATAAGAAGAAAGACGAAAGCTATGTTTTTGAGCACTCAAGGAATTTTATTGTATGTTTCTTTAAAATTCAAAAGTCATATATATTTTAGGTTATTTATTTTTTTGTTAATATTTTTCTTGTTTTGTTATTTTTAGGAGTCATATGACGCCGCAATGACAGAAAAATATGGAGAAAACTCTTCCTCTCACCCTATGGTTGACCCAGAGGTATGGTTGGATACGGCGGGTCCCAACAAGAAGAGACGTGTGCATGGCATAGGTAACAGCTTACACATTGGTAATAACATCATGCAAGCTTCATTCTCCTCGGTTGCGGGTCCTTCCCGCTCTACACAGTTGACACAGGACATATTTGAAGCTGTAAATATAGTAGTGACAATAGCGATGGCTTCTTTTGTCCAAACTCAACTTGTCCCTATGTTGGTACCCCTCCAATAGTTCCTATCTACGATCAGATTAGCAAATGTTGCTCCACAAGCACCATCGCAAGGTTTAGTTGGGGAGGGTCGAGAAGAAGACGAAGACGAAGCCAACTTAGACTGATTGCCATTTTTTATTCTTCTTGTCTATATTTGTATAATAACTTTCAACTATATTGGATGATTATTTGTATAATAACTTTCAACTATATTATTAGATTATTTGTACAAGTTTTTTGTTGTAGCAGTTTACAATTATTGGATTGTTTGTTATTATTGTTGTTGGATTTCTGTTTGCTGGATTGTTTCCTACGATTTGATATACAGGTTTTGGGAAAGTAATAATATATATAGGTTATAAATAAATAAAAAAACCTGATTACCAAGGGATTAGCGGCGGAATAGCGAAATCATATGGGTAATTAGAGAGAGAATAGCGAGGGAGTAGTGAGGGAATCACACAATTATTAGCGAGGGAATAGCGACGTAATAGTGAGGGAATCACATAGGCAATTAGCGAGGGAATAGTAAGGGAATAACACAGGTAGTTAGCGAGGGAATAGCGGGAGAATCACATAAGTAGTTAGATAGGGAATAGCGACGGCTTAGCGAGAAAATGTTAGCGATGGAATAGTGACGAAATAGCAAGGGAAATTGGTTAAAATGATACAAAATTGGTTTATCATACAGCGATGAAATAACGATGGCATTTCCTTCTCTATTTTGCGAGGGAATGATGGCTTATATTTGCGATGGATTAGCGAGGGAAATAAATTTTCTAGTGACAGATTAGAGAGGGAATGCGTTCCCTCACTAATTAGCGATGAAAAAAAAGCAACTAATTTATCCCTCGCTAGTCCGTCGCTAATCCCTCGCAAACTTTATTGCTACGGGTTTGGGATGGACTAGCGGCTAATTCGCTGAATTCTTATAGTGAAAGACTCACTACTACCCCTATATTAGTAATCCTTAATCTTTTAGAAAATTTTATAGTTTACAGTGATGCTTCTAAAAAGGGATTAGGATACATGTTGATGCAAGAAAGAAAGGTAAATAGCTTATGCCTCTAGACAACTTAGACCTTATGAAAAGAACTACCCAACACATGATCTAGAATCAGCAACAGTAGTTTTTGCCCTAAAAACTTGGAGTCATTATTTGTATGTGGTAAAATTTGAGGTGTACACTGACCATAAAATTTTAAAGTATCTTTTCAATCAGAAAAAATTGAACATGAGGTAAAGAAGGTGGATTGAATTTCTAAAGAACTATGATATAGAAATTAAATACCACACTGGAAAGGCAAATGTTGTAGGTGATGCTTTAAGTAGAAAGTCCCTTCATTTGTCATATATGATAGTTCAAAAAATGGGTTTGATAGAAAAATTTAGAGGTTTGAACTTTACAGTAACCTTGCTCCCTGATAAAATTTGTCTAAACAATTTTCAGGTTACTTGCTATCTAAAAGCAAAAATCAAAGAGGCACGAAAGAAAAATAAATTTTTGCAAGCTCTCAAAGAAGAGATTCCTAAAAGGAAGTATCCAGATTTTAAGTTAAAGGAAAATTATCTAGTCATGTACAGGGATAGACAATGTGTACCAAATGATCTTGATTTAAAGAAATATATTTTGGAAGAAACTTATAAGAGTAAATATACAGTTCATCTTGGAATTAATAAAATGTATCAGGATCTTAAAAAATAATTTTGGTGACTTGGAATGAAATCTAAGATAGCTAGATATGTGTCACAGTGCCTGGCATGTCAGAAAATTAAAATAGAACATAAAAAACCCACAAGTTTACTGTAACCTTTAGAAATTCCAGAGAGGAATTGGAATTGTGTTACCATAGATTTTGTTGTAGGTTTGCCAAAAATAATTTTAAGACATGATGCTATATGGGTGATTGTAGATAGATTAACTAAGTCAGCTCATTTTCTTCCCATCAGGAAAAATCGTCCATTGAAAAAATTGGCTCAATTGTACATTAAGGAGATTGTAAGACTTCATGGTGTACCAACTACCATAGTGTCTAATAGAAACCTGAGATTTACCTCTAGGTTTTGGGAATCGTTACAAAAAGATTTTGGGACAAAGCTATCTTTAAGTACTACTTATCATGCCCAAACATATGGTCAAACTGAGAGAACAATTCAAACCTTAGAGGACATGCTTAGGGCATATGTTCTATACTACAAGGGAAGTTGGGATACCTATTTGTCACTAATAGAATTTTTCTACAATAACAGTCGTCATTCCAATATTAGCATAGCCCCTTATGGAGCACTATATGACAGAAAATACTGATCTCCTTTATGTTGGTATGAAATTGGAAAAAGAAATTTATTAGGACTTGATTTGGTGCAAAGGACCGTGGAACAAAGAAAACTCAATAGGGAAAGGATGCTAACAGCTCAAAGTAGATAAAAAAGTTATGCAAACAGAAGGAGAAAACTTTTGGAATTTTAGGAAGGAAAACATGTATTCCTTCCGAGTTACCCTAACCACTAGAATTTGCAAATCATTAAAAACTAAGAAATTTAGTCCCAGATTTATTAGACCATTTCAAATTCTCAAAAGAGTTGCAACTGCTGCCTACCAAATTGATTTGCCTTCTCATTTGTTAAATCTTCATGATGTGTTCCATGTTTTTCAACTTCGAAAATATTGCTATGATTTTTCACACATCATAGAGACAGAATATGTGTAGTTAAAAGATAATTTGACCTATGAGGTACAACCTATACAGATAATAGAAATGATTTACAGGTGACTAAGAAATAAAAATATTCTTATGATCAAAGTACTGTGGCGAGGATAAATGATGGATGAAGCAACGTGAGAAGTGGAAGAAGAATTTATAAAAAAATATCTGAAACTTTTTGAAATAGATACTAGATAAAAACTTGAGAACAATTTTTTGAAAAAGAAAGAATGTAATATCCCTAAAAAATAAAAATAAAAATACTAAGTGTGTAAAAATAAAATTATAAGTATGAATACACATATCTCAAAATAAATATATATAAGGCTTGTAATTTATCTATATTTAAAAAAAATATTTCCCAAATACTTAATGAATTTTGAAATAATCAAGATATAATTAGAATAAATAATTAATGATATATTATGGTAATAAGATAAAATTGATTAGGAAGAGATATTTTAAATTTCGAAAATTAAATCTGATTAGGTAAGATAATTTAATGGGAATAAGTGATACTTAAATAACCTGATAATAGGAGACTTTGGGAAGGAAAAACTCATAATTACCTGGAAGGAACGAGGAGCATGTTACTGCTCTCCCTTGTGACACCTGACCAATAAGTGTCATTTTCTCAATTTTGCCTTGAGGTTAGGGATGGTAAAATTATCTGTACCCATGGGGATTCACGGGGATTATCCGCGATGGGGTGGAGGATGGGTACCCATTTAATAAATGAGGGGGCGAGGCGAGGATTATAGTGTGCCCCGCGAGTACCTGTAAACCCGTTAAGTATATTTTTTTATCTAATATGTATTATATATATATATATTTTTACTTTGAAATGAGATGAAAATATATATCTTTTTATTATTTTGAAATGATTTTTTATTGAATGAGTTTATAATGATAAAACTTGTTAAAAAAATATATAATATTTATGTAATAGTTATTTATGTAAATTGATTATTACAAAATATAATTGAATTTAGTTTGTTATTTATAATATTTTTTTAATTTTGTAAGAATCTTAGATTATTGAACAAAATTGTAGTATATGGTGTTAAAATTTATTTTCTTTATTTTTTTAATTTTTAAGATTTTATTTTAAATTATTAATTACCTGCGGATACCCGCATATAACCCTACCTACCTATAAAAATCATAAATGAGTACCCGTGACGAAACGAGAACGGAGGCGGGGAAAGCACTATCCGCCCCCGCCCCGTCCCATTTTCATCCCTACTTAAGGCAAACGTCTTGGTAACCTGAAGCTCAGGTAGCCAGCCACTCACCTTTTGGCCTCCCTAAAAAGGTTCATGTCCTTTTCCCCTTAATTCCATCAGAAACTTTTCACCTCACCTAGAGAGAGAAAGAACGAGTGATGTTCCAGATAGGGAAAGAGAGAAATCCGCATCTTCTTCTCTTCACCTTATTCTCAGCCAAGAGGAGAGCACTGCCATCACCCCAAAAGTTTGCCTACCATATATATATATATGAGAGCATATCTAGTAAGAGCAGTAAATTTTGACCATATAATCATATATAAATGGTCAAGATTAAAAGTTACTTGAAGATCATGTGAGCATATCTAGTAAAGAAATGATGAATGCTCTTTTAATTAGTTCTAATGCATCTGATAACCTTTAGGGTGAAGCCTTATTAACTGCATGTCACTTACAAAATAGAATTCCTTATAAGAAAATAGGTATATGAGTTATGGAAGGGTTATAAGCCTAACTTAAAATATTTAAAAGTGTGGGGGGTGTTTAGCTAAAGTGATGTTACCGAACCTAAAAAGAGGAAAATAGGCTCTAAGACTTCTTGATTGTATGTTTATTGGGTATCTTGATCATAGTGCTTTGCATATAGATTTTTAGTTTTAAAAAGTGATGTGCTTGATAAGTCTATAATTTTAATTTTTTGAACATATTTTCTTAAAATTAGAAAATATTTCAAAAGCTCGATTACAAAATATTTCTGAAGCTCCAGTACAAAATTTATTTGATGATTCATATGAGGATTTGAGAAGAAGTAAAAGACAAAGAAAAGAAAATTCTTTTGGAAATGATTTTTACACATATCTTGTTGATGATGACCCTTTAACTATTTCTGAAGCTTTTTCTTCACAAGATTTTGGAAAAACATTAATTCTAAAATTAATTCAATTACAAAATGTAATACTTGGGTTATAGTAGATTTACCTCCTGGAGCAAAACCAATTGGTTGCAAATGGATTTTTAAAAGGAAATATAACCCCGACGGATCAATTGAAAAATATAAAGCAAGATTAGTAGCAAAAGGTTTTACTCAAAACAAAATGTTGACTTTTTTGATACCTTTGCTCCTGTAACTAGAATTTCTTCTATTCGAGTTTTGATTGCTTTAGCCTCTATACATAATTTGGTTATCACCAAATGGATGTTAAAACAAACTTTTAAATGGTGATTTAGAAGAAGAAATTTATGGAACTAAGGGGTGTGTATTCCGGACAAGAAAATAAAGTATGTAAGCTTCTCAAATCTTTAATCTAAACAATGGCATGAAAAGTTTGATCAAACTTTAATGATTTTGATAAATGTGTATAACGAAATTAGTAAATAATTGATTATTTGTCTGACATGCCTATGACATAGTGCATCAAACAAAATGTTTTCTTGAATCCATGAAAGACATGGGTGAAACTAGTGTAATTCTAGGTGTTAAAATCATAAGGAAGTATGATAGTATAATACCTATACAAGAACATTATGTAGAGAAACTCTAAAGAATTTTGGACATTTTGATGTCAAACTGTGAGACTTATGATGCTAATTTCAGAGGTGATTCTTAGAATAGCATTTGATGAATCGAGACACCATCTTGAAATTATAGATATACACATAATCCTAATAATGACTTTGGGCGGCTTTGGCTAGACTAATGAAATATTTGAGAGGTATCATGGACTATGATATTGTTTATAGTGGCGTATGATGCTAATTGGATTTCGGATTCGGATGAGATTAAATCCACTAGTGGCTATGTGTTCATGGTTGCGTTGACTTGGAGATCACCAAACAAACAATAATTGCAAAAACATGGAGTTATTTATTTTAAGTAATGAGGAAGTGGTTGAGAAATTTCTTAGAAAATATTCCATTAGGAATAAAACCACCCATAAAAATGCATGCATTGTGAAATTTGCAAGTAATAAAACATTTAATGGTCAAACCATTAGGTTTTTGATCACCTCTTTGAAAGATGGAATTATATCCATTGAATTGAAGTCAAGTGAACTTGGCCGGACTAAGCCTTTGGGAAGGAATTTAATATATGCAGGGAATGGGACTTAAATTAAACTAAAAAACACTTTTAAGTGGAGATAAATAAATAGAAGAAATTGAGAACATAAAAGTTAACGTGTGAGGATAAGCTATATGCTTTTAATAACATACTTATGGGTGGTGTATAGATACACTTGATGAAATCACCTATATGAGTGTGGAGAGCTCCTATGAGAAAATGGCATAGTCTCTAGAGCACTCATATAACAACCAGGCATGCACATGGCCGAAAAGTGCAAAACGGCGTTAACACAAGAGATAAGTGAGAGTATAGATGTGATCAAATGGGATTCTAATTTACGAAAAATGGGTTCATAAAAGTTTAACCTTCACCAATTACATTTGTTGAGTCTTATTTAAAATCATTGAAGACAAAAACGTTTTTGTAACCTAGCATTTATTGTTTGTTTTTAAATATTCTTTTGAAATTTTGTTTGGGTATTTTCAAAAGAATAAGTCTACAGACAAGTTTTTGAAGGTTTATATTTCAACTTGTGTCTTGGGGTAAGCCAAAAGTTACATTTATTTCCACCGATCTTTTGTCAAACATTTAATTAAAACTTGAAAATGAGGTTTTTGAATGTCAAATTTGACTTTCATTTTTCCAATTAAATTGTTTTCCTAACGTTCCAATTAGTTATTAATAAGCGAGATAATTAGCATTTAGTTTTCAACATGACCAAATTTATTTTCTAAACGTTAGGGTTTGCCAACAAATCGTATTTCTAAATGGCTCTTTTTAGTTTCTACTGATTAAAATGGCTTTCCGGGTTACTATTGATAAGCCTCGAAACTGCTAGAAAACGGGTTTGTTGTTTATTTTGGACGTTATTTCCCATTTTTCATGTAGTTATCCCAAACAACTTATTCTAAAGAAAATTTGCTGCAAAATAATGCAAAAAGAGATGAGGTGTTAATTTTGAACTAGAATAACACACTATACATATATTAGGAAACAAAACAGTGAGAATTTTGTGTTTTTAGAG
Organism: Ormosia semicastrata; assembly: GCA_029884595.1. Lineage (NCBI taxonomy): Eukaryota > Viridiplantae > Streptophyta > Magnoliopsida > Fabales > Fabaceae > Ormosia > Ormosia semicastrata. Next base: position 64,171,152 of record JAQQTO010000062.1, read on the forward strand.
CATGTCATTAGTGTTAATCTTATTAAGAACAACATTTTAGACAAAAGATTTGACCTTTGATTGAGCTTTGGACTTCCAAATTAATGGATCTGTCCAAAAGAAATCTATTTCTATTAAGAGAATGAGTTACGAATTGAAAATAAGATTTACAAGAGAAAGTTTTTGAATTGTCAAGAGTCCAAATTATTTTATTAGGAAGGGAAGAAAGATGAATAGATTAAAGCAAGAGCAAAAGAGATTCTAACTCACTAACCTCTCTATCATGCAAGTTTCTGAAAAAGAAAACATATTTCCAAGAGTAGTTAAATGAGGAGTGAAATTGATAAACAAGAGCATTATGTAAAAAAGAGAGGTGAAAGAGTTGTAAAAAAGCCTCAGAAAGATGAACAACACCAACCCAAATATCTTCCTAAAATTTAATACAAGAACTATCACCCAAATGCAAGGATATATAAGAGAGATCTAAAATAAGTAATCCCTAAGTGATAAATTTTCAAAGACTAGCATGAGTGGCTCAACTTACAAAATTGGCATCTCACCCATTTGGATGCAAATCGTATTTACAACGAATAATTGAAGTCATATAAAAAAAGATTGTAGAGGAAAAAATCAAAGCCACTTAGCTGTCAAAGCAATATTCTTTGACACCAAATTACTAAGACCCTACCCCCTACTTTGGTCTACAACAAAAAGTCAAACTAACAAGGTAGTCTCTACTAGAGTCCCACACCCCCAACCAAAGGAAGTCCAACATAATTCTCTCTATTTTCTAAGCCACATCCACCAAAATGTGAAAATGGGAGAGAAAATATACAGGGTCTAGTATTATGAGGCTGTGAAGAATAGTGGATAGCAAGGGAAATTGGAACTGCTTGAAGAGAAAGACGAGGGCCATGTTTATCATTTATTTAGTCTAGAATAAGAAAAAGCCAATAAATTGATCAAACGCTTGGCTTCTTTTCTCCTCGAGTAGAAGAACTATCTTTACTTGATTTCTTCTATTGTAGCAGTTTGAGAGCATGTTTGTGGTGATTTTTCATCAAAGATATTAACTACTCTTTTAATTCAAGATCTAATATCTAGGAGTGAATTGACTCCTTTTAGGACCCTAAAATTTTTGGTGATTGGCAAAATTATATGTCAAAGGTTAAGCAACTGTCGATCGGTCAAACGTCAATTAAAATAATGTCCAAAAAGAGTTAGCCTTGTGATATGAACGTGTAAAAATAAATAGAAACGACAATGTAAAGAGTGTATCGAAATAAGCTTAATGGAAATAAAGGACGAAAAAGAAATGTTGAAAGTAAACTTACTGAAAGTAAACTTGAGAAGAAACATAAATAATTGTCAAAAGTAAATTTGCATGGAAGTCAACTAATAGAATATAAATGGAAGAAAGTAAATGCCAAAAATGTCAATATTAATGCAGTATTTTGACAAAATTATCTTTAGAGTGTTGTGTGTGTTAAGGTAAGGATCAAAACATGAAAAACTGCAGAAAATGCATGAACGTGTAAGAACACGAAAACTAAACAAAATGCATAAAGTAAATGCAGCAAAGGATAAATTTGCACTAAGTTGGAGAAAGATTGAAGGGAACTTGTAGAAAGGTAAAATGCGTGAAAATTAACCTTGAAAACAAGTAAATTGACGAATTTAAACAGAACTTGGAAAATAAATAACCAAGAACAATGAAGAACAAGTAAGAACTTGAAGAAACGGAAATTACATTGACTAGAATGCAAATGATACACGAAATTAAAAGAACTGAAAGATAAATGTTGAAATATAGAGAAGAATGTGAATTGAAAGTGGTGGCCATACTTGATTGATAACCCATTAATCCGTCAATCCATGAGCATCACACTAGGGACTTAGGAACTATAGTGTGTTGCAAGTAGATGGATCAGCTTGTTGAACTTCATTCAATCTTCTATTTATAGGCAACTGGCCTCTCCCTTTGGCACCTAATTTTTGAATGCTATACCTGTAACATCTCTCGATTTAATAACCACGGCACAATCTTCATTATGTCACGGTCACTAAAATTTCAACGTGTTACGATTGTCAAACAACATTTATCCAAATTATATTAATCATTTCGCATATGAGGAAAATAGGAGTCACGAATGAATAGTTACATATACAACCAGTTAAAATATGAATTATAAGATATACTCAATTTACAACATTTAAAACTGGATAATCATCTTAAAACATACATATACCCAAAAATAGACTTTATACAGGTAATGCAAAATAAAGTATAAACTACCCACAACATATCCACGACTAAGGAGTTGGGCACTCCCTCGGATCCTGAATGCGTAAGGCAACCTTGGGCACACCGGTGTAGTGAAAAATACGGGATAAGGTCTTCAATCGCAGTCCTCTTCACGGTCAAGGTCAGATTCCCAACAAAATGCATATGCTTGTCGGTCCATTCGACTCGCCAAGCCTTGGCACCTTCGGTGAACTCAATTATGACGAAAACAATAGGGTCCCTTCAAGGTGTCCTTACCGAACGCAGAAAATCAAACCGAGTGAAGTCTAGGTGATTCGACATCGCCCCCTTTTCAGACTTTAACCAAAAACCACACAGAATAGCAACAAATACAGAAAAGAGGTAAGACATTCTACTTTCATTACCTATGATGGCAGCAAATAAACATAACACGAATGACGAAGTCATTCTATACATACAAATACTACAAATATATTCAAGTTACCAATTACATAGACATTATCAGAAAATATATTCCACGGTAATATAAATATCAACAGCACTATAACAACAAGTATTCACAAGTATTCACTATAGATATAAATCAAATAGTTATGTTTCCACAATGTGTATGTTAACCATGACATGATAATATGTGAACTAACCATGCATATGCACAATGCGTATGCTGACCATTCTCATGTACAATGTACTCATTTCCTACTCCATGGAGCTAAACTCAAAGTTTTTAGAGATGAACGCCCCAGAAGATCTGTCCTCCCTCAATAGACAGTCTACGCCAGTCCATGGAAAGCAATAGTGCCTTGTAGGGCTGCCACTGCGTTGCAACAGTGTTCACGGTCAGGGGTATATATATAAGGTGATAACTTGATCACAAGTGAAACACTGCGCCCTGACGTCTCCTTAGGTCTATTCAAGATCCCACTATCCTGTAAGTCCTCGTCCACTCCTAGGCATAATACGCCATAACTGTATAATGCACAAATGCAAATTCGATGGGATTCAACCCTCCGTTTTACCATTCCCAACAGTATTTAAGTAACCGTCCATATAATTGTTCAATACCATTTTCATCAGTGATATTATATAATCGCTCATACGACTACATAGTATCACTATTAACTGGGTTTCCTTTGATAACCAGTCCTTTCTGACTAAATCGTCTACCTGATGGTTCTGGTTATAAAAGCAAACCACATCTGACTAAATAGCCTACCTGAGGTTTCTTGGTCCAGTACTTCGGTTCCATAATCACAATGTCAATGCATGCTTCAATCATGCTCAATGCATATGGATTCAATGCATACATATGTATATATATATATATATATATATATATATATATATATATATTCACAGTGATAGCATAACTTATCTAAATTCACATGCCACAACGAATCAATACTAAAATCTCATAGGTGAACACATACTATTCAAAATTACTATGAAAGTTATGCTTTAATTTCATTATGTTCTCGCGTTAACTCTCTTAGAATATTTAGTTTAAGTTCCTCACAGCCCTCCACACACTCTTGTTCTTCCTTTATTCCAAAAATTACTCTAAACTATAAGGCAAACTGTCATTCTCGGTTCTTCCTATTTTATGAATCCCTAATCAACTTCTAATCATTCAATTAATTATGTTTAATAAGTTTATCTTAGTACTAAGGCCTTATAATGAGTGCCCAAGGAGACCAGAGGCTCAAAGGGGCTAGAAAAAGCCTAAATTCCATTACTGAACATGTTACACGGCTGTGTGAAAATTACACGGGCCCGAGTACACGGCCGTGTACTCCTCTGGAGTGCACTAGAAAACATGTTTTAGTCGCACTGTTAGATACATGGTCGTGTATCACTCTGTGGACGTAGAAATCACCAGAAACCATTTCAATCTTCATACAATCCAAAATCTATCAACATACAGCTAATTCCTACCAATCAAAACACCATTAAACAACAAAAATCATTCAAACAAAGGGGTACCCACAAATGGGTTTCACCCCATCAACACAACAAAGACGTTTCTCACTACCAAAATGAGTTGAAGAGAATAATCTTCCTCTTACCTTAGTGAATAACAAGGAAAAGCAAGCTCTTTTTGTCCTTGGAATTTTGTGTTTCACCACCACAAGATCCTTGGGTGTTTAAATCCAACAAATCAAGATCAAAATAGTGGAAATGGCATCCATAGTCACTAATGTGACCATGGTCCACGAAAATGGGGTGGAAAGGAGAAGAAAGTTGGGAGCTTTACCTTAAAGCTTGAAGCTTTGGTGTTAGCTGTGGAGGACGAAAATAGAGGAGCAAGGAGGAGTTCCCAACAAAGAAGAAAGCTTGGAGATGATGATGGGAAGCAATGATCTATATTGACTTGAGCATGGAAGCTTGAAGGTTTAACAATGGAGGTGTGTGTGTGTGTAGGAGAAGAAAGGAAGAGAGCTGCGTGAGGAAGAGAGGAGGAGAAATGAGAGGTGAAATGTGAAATGAAATAATGAATAAACCCCCCCCCAAACCGTGCAGCACTTTTAGAGAGGAAAGAGAGAAAAGGTGGGTGGGGAGGAAGCTTCCTAGAAGCTTCCTTGAGAAGCTTCGCACGCTTCTCGATAAAGTGAAGTATGTGGTCACTTAAATGATGTCATAAAAATAACTAGATAGAAATAATCTACTAGAACTATTTCTCAGTGGACAAAATTTTACAGTTAGCGTAAATAATATTTTATTATTTTGTCAGATACTTAATTATTCTGTGATTTTATTTATCAGATAAAATCTTAAAAAAATAAAAACCTCGTAAATTGTGTCCAACCTCGGGTTTAGTAAGATCTTCCATCGACGTTTCTACAGTCCAAAGTTTATCAATCTCAGGGAAAATATTTCGTTTTCTCGGCTCTCTCAGTGGGCACGCAAAATGAAGAATATATTAAAATATTCAACATTTTCAGAAAATTTCACAAAAATTTTAAAAATCATAAATATTGGAAAACAATTATTTATCATGAAATAAACAATTTTCTGAGATGTTACACTGACACTGCTCAGTGTGCACATAAAATGAAAAATATATTAAAATATTTAATATTTTTAAAAAAATCTAAAAAAATTTTCAAAAATTATAAATATTATAAAATGATTATTTATAATGAAATAAATAATTTTCGGGATGTTACAACTCTCCCCTTCTAAAAAGGAATTTCGTCCTCGAAATTCATCACATCTTAGAACAAACGCGACTATATTTCCTTCATCTTGTCTTCTAGTTCTCGTGTTGTATCTTCAGCTGCATCAATCCAAATTACTGGTAGTAAGGTTACCTCCGTCCATTGAGTACCTTATATTAACGGGCAAAAGTGTGTTGACGTCGTAGGCCGATTAATAAAAGATCTTACGCTCCTTGAGTCTTCTGCCATTCCAACACCTAACTCCCCAAACAACTATACATTGTTGAGTGGCTCTATCAAACTTATTCTCCTTGCTCACCGTAGCAGACAAACTAAGCTGGTTTTCTTCTCAAGGCATCACTACGACATTGGCCTCTTCCGGGATTATACCAAAACGAAAAATTGAAATCTTTCGGAGCTTCTAATCACCGTCTCCGCCTCATATTCAACTCATTCCAATAGGATAAAATACCTTTGACTCTTGAGATTACCATAGGCATGGAGAATTTCTCCTTGTAGAAAATGCTTCCAGATCTTCAATGCAACTACAAAGCTAACACTGAGTTAGTGTAAGGTAATCCTTCTTATGTGCTCTCGATTGTCTCAAAGCGTACATTCCCATTCCTTCTATTCTGATCAAGCACACGTTCTAAACTTCCAATGCGAAGCATCACTAGGCATTCCAAAAGTTCATTAGGATTTGGGCAGAATCATCTTTAGTGAAGAAATCGAGTGTCTCTTCAATCCTTGAAAATTTCCCTCGTATACATCAGTCTATACAAAACTTGACCCTTATACATGAGTTAGATGAGAAGTCTTGCCACTTTGGAGAATTCTGTGATGAGTCTCCCGTATTAACCAACTAATCCCACACAATGACGAATCTCCAATATAGTCTTTGATCTTTTCCATTGAAGAACTGCTTCAACTTGTGACGGATCTCCAATAATTCCTTCTTTTAAAGATCACTTGACTCAAAAGTTAAGCTGCCTCAAATCGAAATTTGCACCTGGACAGCTTTTAGCGTAACTCCTCATTCTTCTTCAGAATTTGAAGAATAACACGACAATTCTGTCTCAATAGGGAAGAAAGGTCTTGTTTGTGTAATTGATGAGTACTATCGAAGCGTTCATTACATGGAACGACATTATGATATACCTGTGGTGTTCACTACGCATCAGAGAAAGTTGCCTTGGAAATGTATCCTCTCTCAGGTGATCTTAATGATAGTTGAGAACTCAAAATGATCTTGGAGAAAACAGCGGCATCCTTCAATTGATTTGTCAAACCATCTTTCCTTGATCCGAACAAAATGTCTCATAGGGTAAGTTCTCACCTAATTGTGCTGCTCTTGGCACAATGATATAGTTCAAATTTGGGAATATATTCCCTCAATTAAGGTACAATAGAAACATTATAATGGTCAAAGAGAAAAGTAGGGGAGTCACTTGATTTACCACCGGACCCGTCCAGTGAAGAATATGATATGGTCCAATAAAACTTAGGAGTGAGTTTTATTGATTCACATCTAGGAAATTTTTGTCTCAAGAAACACTAAGTTTCCATTGGAATAGAATGACGAGACCCGTTTAGAAAACGATCAATCTCCTTCTTGAGATCAAGCCTATTCATGAGGAAAGTGGATAATCGAATTAGTAAAAAGGGTTCCAATTTCTAACAACAATTGGATAATTTTTTTTTAATAAACTTGTTGCAATGACAGCAGGCTTACAAACATGAATAGTATCATTCGGGTCAAAGGGAAACAAATACACAGATAACCCAATTCCAGAAACGAACTCTTAAAATTTCACTAGAACATTTCAACAGGATATGGTTGGAAGATAACCAATCCCTTCATTAACATTACATCTAATTTGTAAATAAAGTAAACAAATCAGATCACCAGAAAGATTTAGTCCTTGAAAGGTCATAGGATAATTTAAACAACTAGGCTACCAACAACAAGTTCTTAGTAGCAGAAGTAGAAATAACTTAGTCAAAAGATGATGAAGATTCAAACGACCTTAATAGACTCATACAGTCATACGTCATAAAGAAACGGGTTACCCCTAGAATTATACAAGAAAGTCACAGGGTCATCGGTTGTGGTACGAGCTCCCTCGTTCCGGTCTTCAGTCTTGGATGTTTCCACTCCACTTGAGAATTTAACTTTTCCTTCTCCGTGAGATCTTGAAGTACATACATCTCCAACGAAAGGCTTCATCCTTTGCGAAGTACAGCTCTTAGCCACATGTCCTAACTCTCTGCATTTGAAACAAATTATTCCTTTGATTGTACAGTCCCTTGTTAAGTGGTCCTTTTCGCACTTGAGGCAGATTACCCTCTTGATTGTATATGGAGGCTTCGTCCCATGCAAAGCACAATCCCTTGACACATGTCTTTGCTTTTCGCACTTGAAACAAATTAATCCTTCGATCGTACAATGCCTTGTTAAGTGGCCCTTGCCACACTTCTTACATTTTGGTAAGGATGCCACGGTCGGATTGGACTTACTACCATTCGCACCTCCTTCATGCGTTCGCTGTTGCTATTGCTCCCTCGGTTGTAGTGTATACGATTTCTGCTTAAACCGATTGGCCTTCCTATTGTTCCTCCTTTGGAACTTCGATAATCCAGAGTTACCCCAAAGTCGACTTTCTTCCATCAAATCCTGGAACTCAACTTCCAATTCCTGCTGTTATGCGGCCCTCTGATCCTGGCACGTTGTTACATAAACCATTCTTTGCATTACTTTGGCTGCCACAGTCGTACCATCATTGTCACTCCCCGCGTTCACACGCTTACGTCTACTTCAAGTCATTGTCTTCCTTCAAGGACAAACAAATCAAACCATAAGGAAAATCAAAAGCATTCAGTCCAAACAATATTGTCTCTTTTCGGAAACCAAACACAAAAAGTCACACAACCCAACAAGATAAACCCAAAAGACTCTAACTTGAGCTCCTTCACTCTGCCTTCTGCGGCGCGATCTCCAGTAAGTCTTTGACTTCTATGTAGCTCCTCGAACCAAACTTACGCCAGATACTCTTTTCCAAAGAGAATCGGTTTTTGAAAACCTCTTGGACACCTCAGTCCACCAACCTTACAAGTTTTATTTAACTACCTTTTTTTCTAACCCAAAGGCTCAAACAATTCTAGAGGTAACACAACAAGAGTGTAAATGCAAACAAATCCTAAGTAAGTTCAGTCATGCCGGCTGAGCTTCTTACTAAAAGAACTCCTATTGCCTTAATACGCCTAGGTGAAGTCATAGTTTCCCGTAGACACGGAACATTACACATTGAGTGGGCCAGTACTCAATATCATGTAACTGTGCAACAGTAGCTACCAACACTCAACCTATGGCAAGCCATGCATTCCTTTCCTAACATCTCAATCAAGAGACAAGGAAGTACACAACATACAGAGAAACTTCTAACATGTCTAAGCATAGTCAGTCCATACCCCGGCTCAACCGGATGAACTGAGCTCTGATACCACCTAATGTAACACCTCTCGATTTAATAACCACGACACAATCTTCATTATGTCACGGTCACTAAAATTTTGACGTGTTACGATTGTCAAACAACATTTATCCAAATTATATTAATCATTTCGCATATGAGGAAAATAGGAGTCACGAATGAATAGTTACATATACAACCAGTTAAAATATGAATTATAAGATGTACTCAATTTACAACATTTAAGACTGGATAATCATCTTAAAACATACATATACCCAAAAATAGATTTTATACAGGTAATGCAAAATAAAGTATAAACTACCCATAACATATCCATGACTAAGGAGTTGGGCACTCCCTCGGATCCTGAATGCGTAAGGCAACCCCGGGCACACCGGTGTAGTGAAAAATATGGGATAAGGTCTTCAATCGCAGTCCTCTTCATGGTCAAGGTCAGATTCCCAATAAAACGCGTACGCTTGTCGGTCCAGTCGACTCGCCAAGCCTTGACACCTTCGGTGAACTTAATTATGACGAAAACAATAGGGTCCTTTCAAGGAGTCCTTACCGAACGCAGAAAATCAAACCAAGTGAAGTCTACGAGATTCGACCTCGCCCCCTTTTTCAGACTTTAACAAAAAACCACACAGAATAGCAACAAATACAGAAAAGAGGTAAGACATTCTACTTTCATTACCTATGATGGCAGCAAAGAAACATAACATGAATGACGAAGTTATTCCATATATACAGATACTACAAATATATTCAAGTTACCAATTACATAGACATTATCAAAAAATATATTCCACGATAATATAAATATCAGCAGCACTATAACTACAAGTATTCACTATAGATATAAATCAAATAGTTATGTTTCCACAATGTGTATGTTGACCATGACATGATAATATGTGAACTAACCATGCATATGCACAATGCGTATGCTGACCATTCTCATGTACAATGTACTCATTTCTTACTCCCTGGAGCAAAACTCAAAGTTTTCAGAGATGAACGCCCCAGAAGATCTGTCCCCCCTCAATAGACAGTCTACGCCGGGCCATGGAAAGCAATAGTGCCTTGTCGGGCCGCCAGTGCGTTGCAACAGTGTTCACGGCCAGGGGTATATATATAAGGCGATAACTTGATCACAAGTGAAACACTGCGCCCTGACGTCCCCTTAGGTCTATTCAAGACCCCATTATCCTGTAAGTCCTTGTCCACTCCTAGGCATAATATGCCATAACTGTATAATGTACAAATGCAAATTCGATGGGATTCAACCCTCCGTTGTACCATTCCCAACGGTATTGAAGCAACCATCCATACAATTGTTCGATATCATTTTCATCAGTGATATTATATAATCACCCATACGACTACAAAGTATCACTATTAACTGGGTTTCCTTTGATAACCAGTCCTTTCTGACTAAATCGTCTACCTGATGGTTCTGGTTATAAAAGCAAACTACATCTGACTAAATAGCCTACCTGAGGTTTCTTGGTCCGGTACTTCGGTTTCATAATCACAATGTCAATGCATGCTTCAATCATGCTCAATGCATATGGATTCAATGCATACACACACACATATATATATATTCACAGTGATAGCATAACTTATCTAAATTCAAACGCCACAACGAATCAATACTAAAATCTCATAGGTGAACACCTACTATTCAAAGTTACTATGAAAGTTATGCTTTAATTCCATTATGTTCTCGCGTTAACTCTCTTAGAATATTTAGTTTAAGTTCCTCACAGCCCTCCACACACTCTTGTTATTCCTTTATTCCAAAAATTACTCTAAACTATAAGGCAAACTATCATTCTCGGTTCTTTCCATTTTATGAATCCCTAATCAAGTTCTAATCATTCAATTAATTATGTTTAATAAGTTTATCTTAGTACTAAGGCCTTATAATGAGTGCCCAAGGAGACCGGAGGCTCAAAGGGGCTAGAAAAAGTCTAAATTCTGTTGCTAAACATGTTACACGGCCGTGTGAAAATTACACAGCCCTGAGTACATGGCCGTGTGGTCATACACGGCCTAGGCCATGTACTCCTCTGGAGTGCACCAGAAAACACATTTTAGTCACACAGGGAGATACACGGCTGTGTATTCATACACGGCGGCCTAGGCCGTGTATCACTCTGTGGATGCAGAAATCTCCAGAAACCATTCCAATCTTAATACAATCCAAAATCTATTAACATACAACTAATTCCTACCAATCAAAACACCATTAAACAAACAAAATCATTCAAACAAAGGGGTACCCACATATGGGTTTCACCCCATCAACACAACAAAAATGTTTCTCATTACCAAAATGAGTTGAAAAGAATAATCTTCCTCTTACCTTAGTGAAGAACAAGGAAAAACAAGCTCCTTTTGTCCTTGGAATTTCGTGCTTCACCACCACAAGATCATTGGGTGTTCAAATCCAACAAATCAAGATCAAAGAGTGGAAATGGCATCCATAGTCACTAATGTGACCATGGTCCACGAAAATGGGGTGGAAAGGAGAAGAAAGTTAAGAGCTTTACCTTAAAGCTTGAAGCTTTGGTGTTGGCCGTGGAGGACGAAAATGGAGGAGCAAGGAGGAGTTCCTAACAAAGAAGAAAGCTTGGAGATGATGATGGGAAGCAATGGTCTATATTGATTTGAGCATGGAAGCTTGAAGGTTTAACAATGGAGGTGTGTGTGTGTAGGAGAAGAGAGGGAGAGAGGGAGAGGAAGAGAGCTGCGTGAGGAAGAGAGGAGGAGAAATGAGAGGTGAAATGTGAAATGAAATAATGAATAAACTCCCCCAAATCGTGCAGCACTTTTAGAGAGGAAAGAGAGAAAAGGTGGGTGGGGAGGAAGTTTCCTAGAAGCTTCCTTGAGAAGTTTCGCACGTTTCTCGATAAAGTGAAGTGTGTGGTCACTTAAATGATGTCATAAAAATAACTAGATAGAAATAATCTACTAGAACTATTTCTCAGTGGACAAAATTTTACAGTTAGCATAAATAATATTTTATTATTTTATCAGATACTTAATTATTCTGTGATTTTATTTATCAGATAAAATCTTAAAAAAATCAAAACCTCATAAACTGTGTCCAGCCTCGAGTTTAGTAAGATCCCCCGTCGATGTTTCTATAGTCCAAAGTTTATCAGCTTCAGGGAAAATATTTCGTTTTCTCGGCTTCGCTCAGTGAGCACGTAAAACGAGAAATATATTAAAATATTCAATATTTCCAAAAAAATTTACAAAAATTCCTAAAAATCACAAATATTAGAAAACAACTATTTATCGTGAAACAAACAGTTTTTCGAGACATTACACCGACATCGCTTTCGGTGTGTACGTAAAACGAAAAATATATTAAAATATTTGATATTTTTGAAAAAATCTAAAAAAATTTTCAAAAATTATAAATATTATAAAATGATTATTTATAATGAAATAAATAATTTTTGAGATGTTACAATACCTCCTAAAATGCTACCACTTGGCAGTCATGCAGTTTTCCAATATGCAATTAATTTTCCACCTAGCTCTCTACGTGGTAACCCCTCCAAGTAGTGAGTGGTTTCTTTCTTCTTTATAGCTTATAACTTTCCCATGATGTCATGTTCTCACTCTTTTAGCATCAACTTTACAAACTTCCCACGTTCAGTGATGAGACCCACCATGATCTCCTTCTAGCTTGCAAATTGTTACTTGTCGATCATAAGCTTCGGCATCGACAAACCTTCAATCGCATATCTTCGACATTCTTGCTTAGCTTCACTTCGACAATAATTTGGGACTTTGCTTTTGAAGCTTCATGATTTGCTTGTTGTTTTTTTGTCAAATCCTTCCTTTGTTGTTATAATCTTTTGACTTGTGACCCTAGCTGAACCGGTTGTCAAAACTTTGTCAATGTCGGTTGACTACTTTGTTGACACTTGTCTTCAACAGATCCTGAAAACTTAATAATTTTAGCAACGTCTTATTGTCTGCTTATTATATTTGTCGAAATGGCTAATTTTGACCCCTAACAGAATAATAATAGTCAAATCTATGTTGTTTTTCTTTAATGTGAAAAGACAATAATAGAGAACCCTTCAACTCTTTGTTGTTTTGCTTTAACTTTTTATTGCAATAATAAAGATTTTTTTTTCTTTCAAGATAACTCTTTGGATGTAAAATTTATAGTGAGTTACAGGCTCTATAAGGTTGTGAAGAAGAGTTAATGGCAAGGAAATTAGAACTATTTTAAGAGAAAGAAGAGGGTCATGTTTATATATCTTTCATCTACAATCTAAGAATGCCAATAAATTGATGAATTTATGTGCTTCTTTTCTCCTAGAGTATAGGAGTTGTTGTTGCTTGATCCAACAATAATGGTTTTTGGTACACAATTATTGCATTGAGGTTTGAACTTATAACATCATGTAAACTACACAAGCCCCGTACCATTAATCTAATCCAAATAATAGTAGTTAAATATGTTGTTTTGATGTAAGATGAAGATAAAATTATGTGCAATAGTTTGTCGACTCGGTTATGACATTTCTAGTTTTACAATAAACTTCACTTTTAATAATCACTGTGATTAACTAATTTATGATAGCTTGTTAATCTCAAGATCCTAATTTCGCACTAACATTAATTTCTAAAAAATTGATTCTCAATGAAATTGAGTAAGTAAAAATTAACCAAATCAATCATAATTAATGAATATTGGTTAGTTGAACTGTGATAGGTCTAAAGTTTTTTGTTTTTCTCTACATTTAGGTACCTCCCTCTTTTAAAATTAACATTAACCATTTTAGTAAAATTAATTACTTCCATTTTTAAAATATAAATAAGTAAAGAAATTTATTGAATAAAACAATTCCTTCCTTAAATTCAATTAGATCCTTTTTTATTAAAATAAATTCCTAAAGTAAAATTAACATAAAATTTCCTTTTTATTTTATAAAAAAATAAATTAACTTTTAGGCTAGTTAAGATGTGACTGCTTGTTAGCCGAAAAATCTAATCAAAATCTAACTTTTTTTTCATAATAAAAATATTGTCATTTATATAATTATTAAAAAAAGCACGTATCACTTGAAAATAGAAATAAAAAACAAACCAAACATTTAGTGTGAGAAAGCTTATGACTGTTGAATCATTTTGTTTATTCACTAATAATTAAAGAAGTATCGCTCAAGATTTTTTTAGTGAGATCACGATATATCTTTACAAGTTTAACTTATTTGAATTGTTTGTATGATTAATTTTTATTTAACTGTAAATGTACAAGAATTATACTATCTCTTATATGTTTTTCTAAAATTTAAATTTACATATGGTATTACTCAAGATTTCTAACCTATAAACGACAGACACGGACACGACATGGGACATGATACGGAGACATACAAAATTCAAAAAATTATAGGAGATGGATATATATATATACACACACATATTAATATCAAAATAAATTAAAGAACTTAGGATATATATATATATATATATATATATATATATATATATATATACAAAATTTAAAAAAATTCATAATTCATTAATCAAGATTTGTTATATACTACGAAATTGAATTTCGTAAACGTTTCACGAATTTCACTTTCTGGGATTTAGCATTTTCCTTCATTAATCTCATTTCTATAAACTTAAAGATTTACAATATCTTAATATATGTCACAAATTTCAATATTTGTTACCTAGTAAACCTCTCTCAAAAAATATGGAATATAATTTCTATTGATATTTTTTAAAAAATCTCCTAAACCAACTTCTCTTAATAGAACTAATCATGTACAAGTACGTGTGTATCCAAAAATATTAACTAAAGACAATAATAGTGTGAGGTAAGCTTCAGTGACGACGAACTGGACGACTTAGTATGAGCAAAAGTAGAAAGGAGCAGATGAAAATAGTGGTGTATGAAAAAATAAAACTTAAAAGCCTAATAGTGACGTGTGAAAAGATAAAACTTAAAACACTAGTATGTAAAAATAGTAGCTTGGGACGTCAATCATGTAATTGAGTTTGGGTGGGTTACGGACTTACTAATTAGATGTTAATCATGAAAATTATTTTTTTTAAAAAAAATATTAATGACTCGTGTTTAAACTGTGTCTTAAATGTGTCTAAGCGTGTCTAAACTGTGTCAAAGATGTGTTCGAACCATGTCCAAAATGTGTCTAAACTGAAAAAAATAATTTTTTTAATTAGATATATTCAAATACATAAAATACGTATATCATATGCACATCTTTATATTTTTAATAAAGATACATATCTGACACATAAACACATTTTAAAAATAATATGTCCGTAATTCGTAGTTTCAAACACATTTAATTACGGGTGAATTTTATGA
Organism: Ormosia semicastrata; assembly: GCA_029884595.1. Taxonomy (NCBI): domain Eukaryota; kingdom Viridiplantae; phylum Streptophyta; class Magnoliopsida; order Fabales; family Fabaceae; genus Ormosia; species Ormosia semicastrata. The sequence goes on from JAQQTO010000062.1 coordinate 64,186,410, forward strand.
TATGACAAATGGTTATCCGTAACTTCAATAAAGGTATACATTTAATTGGTAAATTAATTTTCTATTTAAATATATTGACTTTTATAATTTCGGTCTCCTCAATAATTAATTCTCAAATTTGTACTTACTTCACACAATGTTGTTATTTCAAACTTTTATGTTATTACATAAGGTAATGTCAAGCCAGAAAAGAAAAGAAAAAGAAAACTTATGTTGGTTAATAGGCCAAGCCAAGGATAGTGTTTCTCAAAACAAGCATGACCTATTTAAGGCACAGCATAAATTAACTCACATTCAAAATAATAATAATATATAATAATAATAACATTTCAAACTTATGTGGGTGCAGACTGAATTTAAATTCTCTTATATTATTTTTTCTGTAATCATGTAAAAGAAGAAAATAGACGTAGAAAAATTTATTAGTAAAACTTAATTAAAATTTGTAATTTTTTTTAACTTCTATATTGATCTTTTATCTATATAATTATATGAAAAAAAATAACAGAAACGAATCTAAATATGTGCATGCTACACTTTTAAAAATAAAGTGCAAAATTATCGATAATCATATCAGCAGTTTAAAATTTCATAAAATACAAGCTCTTGTATAATAAATGATAAATATGTAACAAACTACTCCATTGAATTTTTTATCATCCATCACCACTTACACTTAACACTCGAAATAGATAATTCAACTGAAGGATATAAATTTATTCACCCATCAATCAATATAATATAAAAAAAAAAGATACGTATTTTAAAGACTTATTATATATTTTTCTTATCAATAAGTTAATACATTAGTCACTTAACATATAATATATAAAATAATTAATATTCTATCTCATGTCATCTTATATAATAATTTTCTATGTCATATAATCTAAAGTAACAACATAAAATATGTGAAAAAAAAAATTATATGCACAATTAGGCATGGCGGCACCGGCGAAGACGATTCCGCACAGTCACTATTGTTGATTAAGGGTATAACATGGTCTTGCCCAGTCATTTGGCAGAAATTAGAACAAGGGAATAATAGGTAAACAACCGGGTCGATGGATGTCCGAAAATTTAGCGTGAATAGTGCACTAACGAGATTAATTCTAAAAATCTAGCGTGATTAGTAGGCAAATCACAGCACATCGTGCTGGTATCTTCCAATTTGAATCCAATTCAAGTAAATTGTGCTTAAACGGCCTTCAATTACTAAATTCAAATTGTGCTTAAATATTGTTCCCTTTTTTACGTTATTTTGTCTTAATTTTTTTATGTTATTAAATAGTCTTTCCTTTTCATGTATATTAACTTTTGATGAAACCATCAATATGTCTAATAAAGGATAGTACAATCAGAAAACTTTTGTGGGCAAATTAAGGCTTGAATATATTAATCACCAAGTTATTCCTTTGGCATATACCCTTTTACAAATTTCCTATTTTCCTCCATTAGGGCGTGATTGTATTAATCACCTCCTAATGTCTTTTTAATACGTTTAGTGAGAATGAAGCCTTCTGACGTCATGCACCATTGTCCTCCAACCTTCGTATCTTATTTCCAGGTTTGTTTCATTTTGCTTCAAAAAATGTTCTAATAATCTGTTTTTTTTTTTTTTGGTTATTACTTTATGTTAATGTTAAAAGGAAATGTTATAAAGCTTGGCACGTATGTAAAAATGATAAAAATTAAAAAAAATATAAGGCAGCTAAAAGAGATACTAAGAAGGCGGTGAGCGAGGCGAAAACTAAAGCATTCAACGGGTTATATCAATCGTTGGACAATAAAGACGGAGAAAGGAAGATCTACAAGCTTGCTAAAAGTAGAAAAATAAAGACAAGAGACTTGGATCAAGTGAAATGCATTAAGGATGAAGAGGGTAAAGTCTTGGTTACGGAACAAGACATTAAAGATCGATGGAATGATTATTTTCACAAGTTATTTAATAAGGAACATGGGATATTAGGGGACTCGGACATTCTAAACACTAGAGAGGAGGACCAAAATAAAACCTTTTATCGTAGAATCAGGGAGTTTGAGGTAAAAGAAGCATTGAAGAGGATGAATAATGGAAAAGCAGTCGGACCGGATAATATACCTATTGAGGTATGGAAGTGCCTAGGAGAGAAAGGTATAAGTTGGATCACAAAACTGTTTAACGAGATAATGAGGTCTAAGAAAATGCCAAACGAATTGAGGAGAAGCACTTTAATCCCTATTTATAAGAATAAGAGAAATATACAAAACTGTGCAAATTACAGAGGAATTAAGCTCATGAGTCATACCATGAAGTTATGGGAAAAAGTAATTGAACGGAGATTAAGATAAGAGATTCATATTTTAGATAATCAATTTGGTTTTATGCCTGGGAGGTCAACCATGGAAGCAATCTATCTTCTACGAAAATTAATTGAGAGGTATCGGAGGAAGCAAAAAGACCTACACATGGTTTTCATTGATCTGGAAAAAGCCTATGATAGGGTACCGAGAGAAGTCCTGTGGAAGGCTTTGAAGAAGAAATGAGTTCGTATCGCCTATATTCGAGCAATACAAGATATGTATGATGGGGCTAAAACTAGTGTGAGAATACAAGGTGAGGCCATAGAAGATTTTTCTATAACTATAGAACTGCACCAAGGGTCAGCTTTGAGTTCATATCTTTTTACCTTGGTCTTGGATGTGCTTACTACGCATATCCAAGAGCCGGTGCCATAATGCATGCTTTTTGCAGATGATATAGTCTTAGTTGGAGAGTCGAAAGAGGAAACAAATGAGAAGTTAGAGCTATGGAGACGAACTTTGGAAGAACATGACCTTCGTCTAAGTAGGAGTAAGACGGAGTATATGAAATGTAAGTTCAGTAAGAGGCGTGTTAATGCTAGCTTAGCGGTGAAAGTTAGAGATCATACAATACCACAAGTTACGCATTTTAGGTATCTTGGATCTATATACAAAATGATAGAGAGATAGAAGGAGATGTAAACCATAGGATTTAAGCTGGATGGATGAAATGGAGGAGTGCTTCAGGAGTTATTTGTGATAGAAAAGTGCCTCTCAAACTTAAAGATAAATTTTACCGCACAGCTATAAGGCTCGCGATGTTATATGATACTGAATGTTGGGCGGTAAAAAGCCAACAAGAGCATAAGATCAGTGTTGCGGAGATGATGATGTTGCGTTGGATGTGTGGTCATACAAGACAAGATAGGATTAGGAATGAATGCATTAGAGAGAAAGTAGGGGTAGCACTTATTGTGGAAAAGATGGGAGAATCTCGCCTTAGGTGGTTTGGACATGTAAGGAAAAGACCCTTAGAAGCCCCTGTAAGAAAAGTAGATCAGGTAGATAATAGCCCAATAACTAGAAGTAGAGGAAGACTAAAAAAGATTATAAGTGAAACGATTAAAAAAGATTTAGATCTAAATAACATATCTGAAGACTTGGTTTATGATATGGCACAATAGCGTCGTTTGATCCATGTAGCCGACCCCACCTAGTGGGAAAAGACTCAGTTGTTGTTGTTATTGTTGTTGTTGTATTACTTTATGTTAATGAACTGTCCTATATTTGTGATGACAATAATTAAGCTTTTTTCCCCTAAATTTATTGGTTTGATTGTGATATTTTTTCCCTTCCTGAGGGAGAATTGATTCTCGAAATGAAACAATTCCCAAAGAGCTTTGGTGCATTTGAGCTATGGTGAATTTGTGTTTCATTTTAATGGAAAATGTTAACTTTGATGGGTCATGATTTTGTTGTGGTTTAATCCAAATGTTAATTGTGAAGCCTTTTGCAATCGTGGTGGATATCTTTGCAGTTGTAGTTTATATTAAGGCACATGATATTCTTACTCAAATGCATGTTGGCCTGTATCATAATGGGTATGGAATAAAAAGGAAAAATAAAGACAGGACTAGGATTAAAATAAATTACCTATGTTGGTGTTTTATGATCCAATGAGAAGTGCATGTTAGTTGCTTGATAATTTTGGTGTGCTGTTTTGATGTGACTCATCTTTCTGTTGAACATTTGTTTCTCAGGCCAGACATAAACATATGTCCCTTGCAAGAAGAGCTCCCAGATGTCAAGCAAGGCTCTCAAGCTACAAGTTTGAGAAAGAATATTCTACGGGCATACTGGAAAGGGAAACCTAGAAGTTGCCATATGCAACGCCCTGCTTTTGGTATGTCTTTATTTTCAGAAAATTCCAAGCCTGTCTATCATGTTTCTGGAATATGTTCATGATTGTGTTTTTAATACGCAAAATGGATAGTGTGAGATCGCAGTCCGTCAAAATGTTCCAGTGGCAGAGGGCAGCCCTAAGCCATTGAAGGTACGTAATATTTGATGTTAAGTTTTGGGCTTGTCCTCTATATTTCAATGTGTACTCTACACATTTGGTTTTACTCCATCTTTGTAGTCTTAATCATGTTGAATTATTATGGTAAAGGGTGGAAGCCCTTGTGTTGCTCATTTTACTCATGGTTCTCATGGACTGCGGTATATCTTCCTACCTCTACCTAAAGCTAAAAATTTTGATAAGAGTTCTAAGTTTTTGGTGGAGAAGGTCTCTGAATATCTTGTTGAAGTATCTGTGCTAGCACTTGGATCACTAACAAACTTAGCTTGAATAATTTGTGCACTACTCCTGCTGCAGGTCAGAGCAATCAAAAGGAAGTGATTTATCTATGTGCTATCTCAAGTATTAACAAACATAGCTTTAATAATTTGTGCACTACTCAGGATGACTTCTAGAAGATGATTGTCACACCCGTTCCCAGTTTTTTTTTCTCCTTTCTGCATATGCCACTTTTTTGTGCTTTATTACTGCCATTATAGGATTTTATACATACATTTGGAAGTTACTTCATTTATTCTCTTCTTTCTTCTTTTTTCCTGCGATATACTTTGAGGTTATTTGAATCTTTCCAACGTAACAAATTTAAGTCCTGTAAAGTGTAAAGTTAAATAACATCTTCTCTTCTGGTGTAGCTATTTTTAATGGTTCTGAGTAAGTAACTGATTTTATGAATGACAAATTATCTCTTTTAGCAAATTTAAGTCTTTTAAAGTTAAATAACATTTTCTCTTGCTGATGAGATTTAAATCTTCTGTTTTTAAAGATTTGGGTAGATAAAACAGCTTAATGAACCTATAGAGGTTAGACTTACAGAATGGAATACCGGGGGCCTGCTAACAAGGATTGAGGTCCGTGCCGTTGACTTGAATATTTATGTTCATGTAGCACTTGATTAAATGTTTATCACTCCTTGAATTTGGCTGTGCAGGGTTTGCAAGCTTTTCTACCCAAAGCTGAGCTTATGCAATTTCATATTCTTGATCTAGTTGCTAAATCTTAATCTCTGTTTTCTTCTGATCCATGTGTTGGACTTTGTGCTGTCTCATCTGGGTTTCATTTGCTTTGTTGTGAATTTGATTTTTTCCTTTTTTTGGTAGTATGGAGTAGGGACCTTAAATTGATTGTGTTTTCTATGAACACTTTTTACTGTTAATACACTTTTGTTGAGCTAAGATAGAAAATTTTTTAATACCAACTTTGGTTTCTGAATGGCTTTGTGTAGGTTGGCCTAAAAAAAATCCAATTCTTGGATGAAACTTTCTGAGTGTCTACCCAGATTTATTTGGTTAAATTTGTTTAGGTTATGGACTTGACACTTTGTGTCGGAATGGTTTATTGTTTCAATCATGTTTAGCCTCCAGCGTCTACATGTTAAGTAACTTGAGCTGGTTGTGTTTAAGCTTCCACTGTCACTAACTGTTCAGTTCAGTTGGTATTTGATTTTGTTTGATGTTCTTTTGGTTGCGTGAAGTTTAGAAAGTAAGTTATGTAACCAAGGAATTTGTGTTGGACATATTGAAAGTGATTGCTTTAGCTTATTGAATTTCTGAAAGATGTTAAAGTGACATGGTTTTATTTCTTTAATATTCTTGCCTCTCTTCTCAAGTTTCCTTTTTCCAAATGAATACCCAGAATTTCAAAATTATGCTTTTATCAGCTGATAGTTTATTAAGCAGACCAAAACTGGATTCTTATGAAAGGACATTTTATGCTTTGGTAGGAAATTCTGCTTTAACTTGATAATTATAGTCATCTTTTTAAATGATGAACTGAACAATTTACTTAAGGCGTATCTCTTTTTAAAGTGAAAAGCAATGGTGTTTTTCTTTTCACTAGAGAATATGGTTCATTCAATGCCAGAAAATGTGTTACTTCATTATGATTACAGATTTAAGGGGAAAATTTCTTCTAATACTTGCTAAGGGATGTGATTATTCTTATGGTATTGTGCCACTCCCTTAGTGTCTAAGCATTCCATTTTATGTAATTTAATATCACCCTTCCAAATACACTACTTATCTGCTACAAATGGTGTACTAATCTTTGTAGGTACACTCTCCCCTTGGTTTGCTTAGGTTGATCAGAGTCAACTTGGTTTGTACCGATGCTCAGGGAACCAAGTGCAATCATGAGTTGGAACCAAGCATTGATATCAAGCACTCCCACATCCTACTTGTGCCTTTTAGATAGAGAAAGGAATCCTGCATCAATGGGTTTCTTGCTTTGACATTTATGCCTATCTTGAAAGGTTTACTCAGGCATGTATATCTGCTTCAAGAATCAGATGCATTAGAGAAGTATAAGTATGAATATTCAGATGTCAATTGGAAAGAGTTGGACCCGAAGTATCACTTCTCATGTCAATTCATGGCTGATATGGTTGCAATAAATTGATCTGATTTCATCATAACCAGCACATACCAGGAAATTGCTGGAAGGTTTGCTCAATAGCCTTATAAACACATAAATGAGAAGAAAACAGTACCCAAAAATGAAAATGAAGTTTTGGAAGTTCATTTTTGCAGCAAAGATAGACCTGGGAAATATGAAAGCCATGCTGCATTTGTGCCTGGAGCTTATCGGACTGTCTATTTCCGTTACACAGAGAAAGACAAAAGATTCTCTCAATTTCACCCTGCCATTGAAGATCTACTCTATAATAAAGTGGATAACAATGAGCATATGTAAGTGATTTAGTTGCTACTTTTGCATAGTTATTGTTTAGTTATGTACAATTAATTTTCACTTCTAAAATTATGGAAACAGTGGATATCTAGCAGAGAGGAGGAAACCAATCATCTTCTTGATGGCAAGGCTTGATGTTGTAAAGAACTTAACTGGGTTAGTTGAAAGGTAGATATGTACCAACTCAAGGGCAGAAATAAGAAAAATGCACAATTTAATTGAAAAGAACCAAACTCAAGGGTCAATTCAGATGGACTGCTAAACAGACTAATGGACATGGTAATGGAGTGCTCTACCATTGCATTGCTGACACAAAATACCTCATAGTAGTGGTAGTTTTTAGTTATGCTCTTTATGCTTATGTATTGTTAGAGATCTGAACTTGATCTTGCTTGTGCTACATCCATTCTTTTGTTAATATTGTATTGTCTGATAAATTTTGTGAACAAAATACTTATATGTCGTTTTCATGTTATTAGATATGTAGGTTAGGGTGGAGAAAGTTATAATCGAAATGGAGGGTGATGTGCCCCTGTAGTTGTCCAGGGCATTGAAAATGACACACTGAAAAGCTGGGCATCTCTTCTTGGTTATTGAAGCATGGTGACCTTCACCACATTCTGTCCAAACAATGTATATTGGCCCTCTATCTCCCCCTCCTTTCTCTCTTGACAGCAGTACATAGGTCAACTATGTTTCTGATTCAAGGCTAAATTGCATATTAGCTTCTTTTACAGTTCGGCAAATAGCAATCCCAGAAGACAAGCAATGTATAATAGATCAGTGTTTAGCTATTAAAATCATATCAAGTGTTATTTGTATAACAAATTTTAGTAAAAAATGCGACATAAGAAAAATCTTAATCCAATCTACAACATCACTATGCCTATTGCTGCTATCTTCCTTTTTTTTTGTCTCACTCTTTTTCTTTAAATGATTTTAGTCCCTCCATACTCTATTTGACATCTCACGTGGCTTTACTCTTTATTTGACCGAGTATATCAAGTTTAGCTGCTTAGGTCTGTGCGATTTATTTCAGATATAGGAACTCCTGGAAACTTACGTTTTTCGTGTTTATTTAGGGGATGGTGTTGTAGTCAAGGTTCAAGCTTATGGAATTTGGAATATCAAAGTAGATGGAAATTATGCTCTTGCTGTTTATTGTCATACCTTCGTGCTTGCTTTTTTTTTTTTTAATTAAAAAAATTGAATTATTCATATAGAAAGAAGATATGTATGCCAATCCTACTCCTATATCATCCACATGGAATTAGTAGTCGTCATGACCTACCTAGAACATGACCTAATCTTAGGGGGAATATATAACTAAACAAGACCCAATCTCTTTGAGTGTATTCGGCCATATTAATATTTATATTTACAGGAGTGAAGACTTTAAAAGAACACTTAATAATTTAATTGAAATGTAACTTATTAAAAGTAAATTAAATGGTTCAATTATATATTTTTATAAATTTTTTATAATTATTTATGTTGAAATATTACATATGAATCATTCTATAATATTTAAAATTTTAAATATTTGCCTCCTACAAAGGTGAAACTTTACATCAAAATATAATAAAATTGATTGAATGTACATTATTAATAGAAAACTAATTTATTTAAAGTTACTATCTAGCTTAATCGCTAAAGTCCTTTCCAGGGATTGCAAGGACTTTGGCCAAATACTACCTTCACTCCTTTAGAGTTATTTGAGCAAAAAAGTATAGGTGGTAAGGTGGTCCTCCCCCTCCATAGTTGTATCGTGTGCGTGTGTTTCTAGGTAATAGTGTTGTGTTTGCGTGTTTGAGTTAATTATTGCTTGAAATTTGTTGAGTTTTCTAAATTAACTATCTCTAGAAAATAAATAAATAGGAAACTAATTTAATTAATTATATTATTTTCATAAAATTATTAAAATACACGTTGTAAATATATGCGGTTATTTTGATAAATATTGCTCTCAACTTCACTAAAAATATAAAGCGTCTTTTACAATTATCGACCAAAATTATATATTTCATAAATGACTAAGGTATACCTCAATATTTATTTTATTTATGTGTATTCAAGAAAAAAAAACATACGATGCACAGAATTAATTAGCAAAACATGAAACTTCTAATACTTTTACTTTTAGCTAATTTTATAGCATATATTTTATTTGGTAATACCACTTTAACACAAAAAATAATCAATATATAATCTATAATATATAAAAAGAGATACTTATTTTATAGAATTCAACTCTATTTTGTAACATTTATGCTTCAACAAAATTATGACATATGACATGCTAATTGAAAGACATGTATCTTACTCCGTTATTTAAATAAACAAATTCAAATTTTAAATCTTTATTAATTTCATACTTATGATAAGAAATTCAATAACATTCGTTACTTCAATATTCATTATTTCAATTTTATTAATTCAATATTTATTGAATTTGGTTAAATTCTTTCATAATTAATGTTAATATTTTTCAAATTCTTTCACAATATTATACTTAAATATAAATGTTGCAAAAATAACAACACAAACAAAATAATTAAAAAATGAAAATTCACCAATTCACCAATTCACCAATTTAGTAATATTTGGACAATATTTATGTGCTAAAATGATTGCAAGAAATGCTAATTATTATGTTAAATTAAAAAGTGAAAATGCTAATTATGTCTATGTACTTATTTGTTTCTTTAATTTATTGTTTCATGTGTGCATGTATTGAATTTAATACGTATACTCACCATATAACATTCACCGAGATATTATATTCCTTTCTTAATAATGATATAATTTATAAATCTATTAATTTTTATTTATTATTTATATACTTTTTATTATACAATCTTTTATATTATCCCGTGCTACAAACTTTTCCAAAAAAAAAAACATAACTGAAATATAATTTATTATTATGAAGATAAATTAATTTATTATGTATTTTTTAACAAACTCATTTATTATTATTATTTCTATTATTATTATTATTATTATTATTATTATTATTGTGTGTGTAATTTTATAATATTTTAGAGGTCTAATATATAAAGCTTTATATGAAAGCATAATAAAATTAACAATATGTAATTTATTATTTGGAAAATAAATTAATTAACCCTGAAAATACATAAAAAGTAAACTCTAAAATTATTTATCAATCATTTTTAATATGTAATTACTAAAATAATTTAAACTATTTAATTTTATTTAATAGTATATCTATTATTTTTCTAATATTATTTTGTGCATCACACGAATATAAACTCTAGTTATATATATATATATATATATATATATATATATATATATATATATATATATATAAAAAGAATGATATTCCGAATGAGAAAAGTGAAATGTGTTTGTATGAGGTTCAGTATTAGACAATAAAAATTATATTTTAGTAAAAAAAACCATGTTTTAATAAAAATTAAATTATATTTTAAAGAAATAAAATTAAGAAAGTTGCATTAAAATGATATTGTTAAGATATAGGGTTTTTATATATATATATAGTTGCATTGTTTGTCTAATATACCCGAATATATGAGATAATGTTAGAAAAATTATATTTTAATGAAAAAGAAATTGAATTTTTAATGAATAAGAATAATTTAAATGAGGAAAGTGACATTTCGACATGAGGTTCAACTTTAGAAAAGAAAAATTATATTTTATTGAAAAATAAATTTTATTGTAATGAAATAAAATAAAATTGAATTAAAATATTATTGATATAATATATATAGAGATTAATAGTTAATTAATGAGGGAGTTAAAATTATAAAGTCAGGAATCAAAATATTTAAAAGAAAATTTAAAAATTTAAAAATTAAATACATCTTTTTTTATCAAAGTTAAATATAATGCTCTTTCATATCATAAAATTCATTAATAATTAAATCAGTGTCAAATATAAATAAAGGAGCATATTTTTTTTTAACTTAACATATTTTTTACTTTTTTTTTTCTCTGAGCATATTTTTTACTTAAGTTAAAAATGATTTCTGATGGCCAACCCGCAAATAGCTAAGTAGCCCAATAATTCTTTTAAATAGTCTCGGTCACTCACTACATGAATCAATATAAAGTAATAGGAGGGACTATTTTTCTTGATATATTAAAAATACTACATGTGTTAATAAATTATAAAAAAACTGGGGGACTACATCAACTGTTTATATATATATTGTTGTATTTTTTCTTGATACACGAATATATGAGATAATGTTACAATATATCATAATCATAATGTTACTAACTATGAATCCTATTTCGTCGAACAACAATATTATTTGAACGCAATTATTATTATATTATTTTTACATAATTTCTTTTAGGTATTAAAATAAAAAAAATACTTCTTAATAAACATTTTTTCTTTTGTTCTCCGATTAATTATTTACGTAATTTTAGGCTAGGGTAGTAGTATGATAAAATCTTCTCTAAAGTTATGACTCCGAAATTTAAATTCCTAAAATTTTAAGTATTTTTTTTATTTTGTACAAGAGTAAGGAAAATATAAAAATATTGTACAATTTTTTTTTTCCTTTCATAGTATAACTATGAATGCAGTTGGTATATTTAAATTTATAACTCTTATATTCTTACATTAAATAATATATATATATTTTTTATATTTCATCTAATATTATTTATTATATATATTTATTATTATTATTTTTTATTCAATCACATCTTTTAAAAAAGATATAAATAATATTTACATCTCTTTTTAAAAATATAAAATGATAATTTTCCTTAAATTTAAGTTCGTGAACGGTTGCTCTTTCTAAAATTCTAGAATCAGGACATAACTTAGTTAATCATAAATTAACTATTCTTTATATCACGTTACTTAATCATATAGGTACCACTTAAAGGTATTTTAGAGTTAGCCCTTTATATAAATGGAAAGACAGACTATCAAAAGACAGAATCTTTTTACTGATTACACACGAGAGCCGCAAGATACAGATAATAGCCGACCCGTCCCTTTCTCACTGATTTGTCTTGATTACTGATTTGTCTTGATTACACCAAATGGATACTTAATTATATTGAAGGTTCAATATTGTACATAGTGAAATACAGATATTTTGATGAGTTATTAAATATTAAACTCTAGAAATATCGTATCCACAAATTTATTATGTTGAGTATATATCGTATCCACAAATATCGTATCCACAACTCTATATATATATTGCAGCTGATCTTATTATAATTTTTGGAAATATTTGTAAATACAAAATTTATAAATTAAAACTTTAAACTATATATATATATATAAACTTTTAGCAACTTAAAGGTATTTCATTAATTATTATTATTTGAAATTTGAATTACTGACTTAAAATTATCAATATAAAATAATAAATTATTAGAAAAATAAATATAATTTACTAACTCTTAATCCTATTTCATAGAACAATATTATTTGAACACAATTTTTTATTATATTATTTTTACATAATTTCTTTAAATATAGTGTATAAAAATCGTTTCTTTTCATAGAATAACTATAAATGAGTTTGGTATACTTAAATTTAAGATCAAAAGTGACTGTTTTATCTTAAAATTAAGTTCAATAAACGTTTACAAATAACTTACTAACAATGGACCTCGATAAGTATCAAACATAATTAACTTAATTTATATGATTCACTCTTACTAATTATGTCAATTGTTATTGGCATAACTACGATTGCTTGATTGTGGATTTAAATAATTTTTTTTATTAAATTTTTGTTTTCATAGACAATTTAACTTCTAAGAAATCCTATAAATTTCAACTAACAATTAACTCGCTAGCTACCACCTTCAAAAACTAATGAAACCAAGACTTGAACCCTGATCAACATAAAGGAACACAACTTAAACCACTATACCACTTGTAGTTAATTGTTTTATTAAAATTATTAACTTGAAAGAAAAGACTGAAATACATGTGCAACAACATGCCAGTTAATTCGTTGGTCTTTCCACAAAATTCTTCTGTGATATATAGCAATGTTCATTAAAAAATATATTAGAAAAAGCCTAATGAGATTGTAGCCTAGCCTTAAATAATACTTAATAGTATTGAAGGTTCAATCTTCTACAAAAGTTAAATACAGATAGTTTGATGAGGTATAATATATTAAACTCCAGTTAATGAAATTGAATTCCACGTCAAAAAAATATTAAACTCTAAAAATATGGTATCTATAAAATTTAATGTTGTAATTATCTAAATAAGTTTAAAGTTTAAATTTATAAATTTCATATTTAGAAATAATTTGTTACATATATTTAAAAATATTCCAAAAAATATACTAAGATGTGAATTTTGTTAACGTGTACTAGCATAAGTTAATAAATTAAAAATACAAACTATTAAATAAAAAATAGAAACATTTAATATACTGAAATCCAAAATATATTTAATATCTTCTTCTTCTTCAAGTAAGTAATGATTAGGGAAACGTTAAAAAAGCCATATACCTTATCAATATAATATTTTCATTTATTTATTTAAAAATATATATCTTGAATGATCTTGTATAATTAATGTAGTGATCAATACTCTCACTCAGCATTACGTGGCGGCTGTGATTAATTTCTTAATCTCACTCTACTAAAAAAATCATAGAAATTCGTCTAAGAATTAAGTGCCGTGACGGCGCCACTCTTTTGTTTTATTATACAGACCAACTTATCACTATCTCTCTGCGTTGAAATTCCCATACCTTGAACTGTCAACTGTGGATAGCACTTACCAATGATTCATGGTAAGTTACCATGAATCACATCTTCAAAAGCATGCCGTGGACTCGTTTTCTAAGGCATTTCAGAGCAACTCAAATCTGTTCACCGCATCATTCACGTAAATTTTGTAACTCTTCCCAGCAGAATCCTGATATTGGATCATGGGAATCAATGGAGGGTCTGCTTCGTTGCTCAGCAAATTTCGTTCCTTTGTCTCCTATCAGCTTCCTAGAGAAAGCAGCAAAGGTTTGCAGAGACAGAACGTCGCTTGTGTATGGTTCTTTGAAGTATAACTGGGGTGAAACCCATCAACGGTGTTTGAAACTTGCTTCTGCGCTGAACCAGTTGGGGATTTCCCGTGGGGATCTGGTGAGCTATGTCATTTCTGACGCCCATCTTTGTTCTGATTACTATGATTACTGTGATAACATTTCAGAATTTGTGCATGCTTCTAATCTAATAATGCAGTGAAACTTTTAGTAGCACAAACCTATTTGATCCGAGTGCTAAATCATAACTGCTGTGTAATTGTGGATGCTTCATCCCGTTGCCCAGAGTTGGGGATGATCCTTTTTAGGATTGGAGTAGAGGAATTAGTTGAATATTTAGGTGGTGGTGATTGGTTTAGCTTGTGTGGCAAAATTTTAAAAGGTGGCTACGTGGAAATTTGGAAAGTGGTATCAAGTGGATTAAACCAACAACAAATGACTCGACAGAACTGACGAACCTAACGGAATAGGTAACGGAAAAGCTTAACGGAACTGTAACGCTTAATATCATGAAAAAGAATTCGTGAGATGCATACAAATGCTTCTAATTGGCTAGTTTGTTTTTAATAACCAGTTCTTCCACATTTTCCGCTCCTGATTTCTGCCTTTCACTCTCTCTATTCATGCCATTTACCATCTATGTTCGTAAGTCATTCGTAAAAAAATCACGAAAAAGAATTCGTGAGATGCATACAAATGCTTCTGATTGGCTAGTTTGTTTTTAATAACCAATTCTTCCACATTTTCTGCTCCTGATTTCTGCCTTTCACTCTTTCTATTCATGCCATCTGTGTTCGTAAGTTATTCTAAGGTATTTGTAAAAAAAAAAAAAATTGTCGTAGTAAATAACATTACTCTTAGTAGAATAGGCAATAGAGATGAAATCTTGACTCTGATACTATATGAGATTCTAGTTAAAAACTAATTGACATCAAGTAGAATAACTCAACAGATATATAAACTGTACTCTGAATATTGAAGCAGGCGATGGAGTACTTTAACAGTATTGGTAGCTGGAGACTTGAGCTTGCATCTAAACTTGGCTTCTTTGAGTTGTGCTTGTGCAACATCATTGCCTATTTAGGGGCAGGGTTTCACTCACCGTCTCAACTATGACAACTTGATGCTCTTTTTTATTTCCGGCATTTCTTGAATTTACTATTTCTAGATTTTTCTTCATGTTTTCTAGTTACTAGCCTTAGCTTCTAGATATCACTGCTTTCTGGATGCTACTTGATTTTTCTTCTGTACTGCCTTGTTTAGATGTTTCTAAAATATGTGATGAACTTATAACAATGCTAATTTACTTTGATGGAACTTTGTGCTTGGGAACAAATATCCGGAAGCATCTTGGAACTACCTAAGGTGAATGAATCACTGATGTTATTCCATGTTGTTTCTAAACAGGTTGCCACCCTATCACCTAATGTCCCTGCAATGTATGAGCTGCATTTTGCAGTCCCAATGGCTGGAGGCATTCTCTGTACCCTTAATTCACGCCTAGATGCAGCGATGGTTTCAGTCCTACTGGAGCATTCACAAGCGAAGATCCTTTTTGTAGACTACCAACTACTTGAAATTGCTCGGGGAGCACTGGACCTGCTAGGCAAAAGAACAAGAAAATTGCCAATTTTAGTTCTAGTTAATGATTCGGTTTGGTCATTTACCATTGACACTACTTCAATTGATTACGAGTATGAGAGCCTACTAGCTGTTGGGCATAATGGGTTTGATATAGTGAGACCAAATAGTGAATGCGATCCGATAAGTGTAAATTACACCTCTGGCACCACATCTAGGCCTAAAGGAGTTGTCTACAGTCACAGAGGTGCTTATCTGAACTCCCTAGCAACGGTTCTACTCTTTCGAATGGACCTTTTTCCTGTTTATCTCTGGACTGTTCCGATGTTCCATTGCAATGGGTGGTGCCTCCCTTGGGGAGTGGCAGCACAATTTGGGATCAATATTTGTCTTAGGAAAATCTCCCCAAAGAACATATTCGACAATGTTACTCAACATAAGGTGACACACATGGGAGGAGCTCCTACAGTACTGAACATGATTGTGAACTCTGCTTTGACTGAGAGAAAGCCACTCAATCACAAGGTGGTAGTGATGACAGGAGGTTCTCCTCCTCCGCCACAGATCCTTTACAAGATGGAGGAGATTGGTTTTAGCATTTCTCACCTGTATGGCCTCACAGAAACATATGGTCCTGGGACTTCTTGTGCTTGGAGACCTGAGTGGGATTTGATGCCTCCTGAAGAAAGATCAAAGATGAAAGCCAGGCAAGGGGTTCCCCATGTGGGTTTGGAGGAAATTGACATCAAAGATCCTAACACAATGGAAAGTGTTCCAGCTGATGGCAAAACAATAGGTGAAGTGATGTTTAGAGGGAATACAGTGATGAGTGGATATCTTAGAGATTTGAAGGCAACAGAGGAAGCTTTCAAAGATGGGTGGTTTCATAGTGGGGATCTAGCTGTGAAACACTCTGATGGTTACATAGAAATCAAGGACAGATTGAAGGACATAATAGTCTCAGGGGGAGAGAATATTAGCTCAGTCGAGGTAGAAACAGTTTTGTATAGCCATCCAGCAGTTCTTGAAGCTGCAGTTATTGCCCGGCCTGATGATCACTGGGGCCAAACTCCTTGTGCATTTCTGAAGTTAAAAGAAGGATTTGATGCTGATGCTCAAGAAATAATCAACTTCTGCAGGGACCGTTTGCCCCATTACATGGCTCCTAAAACAGTCATTTTTCAGGATATACCAAAAACTTCAACAGGGAAGATACAGAAGTATGTTCTGAGGGAGAAAGCCAAGGCCTTGGGCAGCATTTCTTGACCCAAGGGTGTAATAAATTGTAGTTGATTGCTCAAGTTAGTGAAGAGAATAATAAATAGTAAAAATGTTCTACATGAAATTCCATTTCTATTATAATAAATATAGCTGTGATGAATGGAATTTTCACATGAATTCCAATTTATGCCACTCACTATGATGCTATATGGAAACTAAGAAGTTGCTAGTACATCATAATCTTATGGGATGTTCTTCGTTGTTCAAGTTGCAGGGAGAGCAGGATATTGCTTCACATCAAGACGTATTACAAAGGGATAGATAATGGAGCCACAATATAAATGATTCCCAATTTTAATCCCACTTGTTAATGATAATTCGGGATCATAATAGTGTGCAGTTGGTTTTCCTTCCAAATCCACAGCTAGAACTCCTCCATTCTTCGCCAAACCTAGACTCCCTCCATACTTTGTAAAGATTACTGCAGTCTTCCGAATGAAGGGGTATCTAAATACAAAATCCAATTGAGGGGTAAAGCTCTGCCAGTAACGCACATAAACAACATTTATTAGTAAACAAGACAAAAAAGATCCAGCACTTTACCATTTTCAAAAATTGCGTTTTGAATAATCACTTTATTTTTGGTGAAAAAGTGTAGTAATAAGGATATGTTACTCCAAGATAACGGGTTGACATGCCTAGGATCCCAACGGTGGAGGCAGAGGTCCCATCCAGAAGATCACCTCTGGAGGATTTCTCCCCACAGAGGCTGTTAGGGTATCTCCTTGAGGATGGTTGACCAATAAGCGAGATCACTGACTGTGGGAGATTTGAATCTGCATACCTAGGGAGTTTTCAAAATAGAATAACCTCAAGCAAAAGATGTGATTGTTTGGCTATGTGATTGTTTCTCTCACCAAGAAAACAAGTGTGATTGTTTCATTAGAAAACTTGAGGTAACAGCAACGAAATTACCACTCTTTTTTGTATGAATAAAAGTTTATGGGAGGTTCCATTCCAAAGTCAAGGCATATCACAAGGCTCAGCAAAGGCTTACAATGGTATTTACAGATGACCTACCTATAAAGGATCATCAGCAGAAATCGAAATTACCACTCTTCATAGTCAACCATGCTCTTATGGTTATAATTTTGTGAAGTGTTTATTGCTAGGAAAAAAATCGCCTATCAAATCAAACACCAAGCTGGAATGCATTGTCTAATTTGACAATGTATTCCAGCTTGTTTCCCTAAACCTAAATATAAGTTTGTTTCCCTTTTGGTTGCAAAATCGAATACTAGACTACCAATTGATGTTATGGTAAATAATGAAGTTAAAGGGCTACTTTACCGCAGCTATTCCAATCCAATACTGCCCATGTCCATCATAATGAATGTTATCAGGCATGCCAGGTAGGTCACAAAATTTTCCTATGCTCCCTTTTTTAGGGCCCTGGATGTAATATTTCCTGCACCTCATCCTGCAGAATCAGCGCATTCTTAAATAAGTCAAACAACTTTCAGAATTATGCATGGACTTGGGCTTAAGATCAAATTCAAATGAAGCACAAGCCTTACGTACCCAGTTAAGTCCTTAATTTGTCAGAGATGGTTGATAAGAGTTTTAAGTACAAAGTAAATTTGATGGTACTTTAAGCCAGCAAGTAACTTACAGGACAGTTTCACAGAAGACCACGAAGTTTTGATCTGGTGAGACTGCAACTCCATTAGGAAAGTAGAGGTTGTCGGCAAGCAGGGTTGTCTTCTTTGTTGCTGGATTATAGCTCATAAATCTACCATGAGGCCTGCCTTCCAATATATCGAAGACGGACTCCTTTATGGAATATTTGTATGAAGCGTCTGTGAAATAAATAGTCCCATCATGTGCCACATCAACACCATCAGTTAATTTGAATTTCAAGCCCTCAAGCTCATCCTCCAGCAGCTCAACCTTCTTTTCGGTTGTCACTCTCAGCAGTCCCTGTATCATTAATTGGATACCTGAGTGCTCAGAAACCATAATCTTGGTAATATTGTTGAACCCAATAATCAAATAAAATCGAATTAAATCAAGTAATAATGAATTTAAACTCTCCCAAAAAAAAAAGGGTAATGTCACAAGGTTTACTACAAAGAATGTTGTTATTCACTGACAGATCCCTGCCAATGCAGTCTTACCCCTCTCCCCACTCCTCTCCCATGGAGTCCCTTGTGGGGCATCCCTTGGCCCCACCCCAGTGGTGGGGTCTCCCCCTAGGCCTATGTGGGGCCTAGGCACCCAAAAAAAAAAATTTGAACTTCACTCAAATAAAATTGAATCTCAGTTAAACATTTTCTGAACCACTCAGATTTTGCATAATCTCTTTACATGGTTGTCCATTACTCATTTTCCTATAATAAGTATATTTGAATCCTCAGTAATTAAAAACTATTTTAAGCTTATCTTTGTTAATAGTAGGCATAATTCACTTTTTGATCTATCTTGTCTAAGCAATTCAATCCTTATACACATATTTTTTGGTTACATTCAACCTTAAATTTTAATTAGAGTGAAGTTGTTCATCTAATTTATTCATCTAAGCAAATTAGGTCCTCTGATTTTAATTAGAACATTGTTGTCCTTTAAATTATTTGATTAAAGCAAACTACGCAAGAAATAAGGACAATAATAATTAAAACCCATTTATAAAAATTAACAAAGATGGTGATTAAAGCAATTAACGAAAGTGTTCAACTTTTTGATGAGCCAAAAACTCTATAATCGGCACATGTATTTTTTAAGCGTTATATCGAATTTGTCCACTATATTAATACTGCTAGACAACACAATAATTCTACGAAAACAAGAAGCTCAGAACATGTGTGTTCAATGGATCGGATTGTCTACAATTTCTATGTAACTGCAAACAATCTCAACCGTAAGATTATTCATTTTATAGCAAAAGAAAAACTGTTTCCATGTTCAATTTGACGAAACATATATATATAGCTCAAGGTAAATTATTCAAAAATCAAAACAATATAACTTGATAATTTTGTTTTCAAATAAAATGATTGAAATCTTATATTTATGTGAGAGACTTACCTTATCGGCATCACCAACTATGATTTCACCGTTCTGGCCGAAAGCTAGCCCAAGTGGCCTTCCGCCAGTGTTGACCCAATTTTCAACTACCGAGTCAACCACCGATTCATTCAACGTGACTCGCTTGATCCACCCATCCTCACAGCCTGTGTAAATGACACGCGCCGCAGCGTCGTAAAGCAAGTCTTCAGGTCCCGCCACGTGTCCCTCTGCCATAGTTTCAGATCCTCGTTGCATGTGCTCGTTACGTGCCGGAGCCACCAAGGTGGGCCGGCTCAACTCGTGGGAGGGGAGATGAACCGGGTCGAACGGGTCAAGCCGGTAGAGAAGCGCAGCTGCCACGACAGGGAGAACGAGGGCAAAGAACGGTGCATAAAGCCATGAACTTGTTCCAGTTCTAGTGGTGGTGCTCTGAGAATCAGAGTGAGGTGGTGAAGCTGAGTCGGCGTGTCTTGACTCGGACATTCGATACAGGTGGTGGTTGTTGAAACTGGCAAGCTTTACTGGCGGCAAGTTTCAAGGTTGCTTACTCACAATAATGGAGTTGTTGTATCTCAAATGTGAAATGTGACGTGATATAGTATAATATTATCCGAAAAGAGAGGACAGGTTTGTTGAAGATTACAAAGTCACAGACAAAGACAGATAGAGATGTGTTTATAATATTTAGGGAAATGGTTATTTTTATCGTCGATATTCGTGAATGAGATTGAGAAAATGAAATCATACAAAAACAAAAAACAAAAAACCTATCAACACACTTTTTACGTCACATTTCATTTTATGGTTTTGATTATTGAAAATTTCCCTTCCAAGCCAAGTTGTTTTCTAATTTTGAGCCTCTTCAGTTTTATTATCATTGTGAGGCTGTATGATCTGCTTACCATTGCCGTTGTCTCCTCCCATCACCGGTGCTGGCGTCTGCTCCCATCAACTTCGGCGAAGGCTGCTCCCAAGTTCAACGGGCTGTTGTGATGTTTGTGTAGAACTTGGGATGTCTTTTGCGGCAAGCTGCACAACACAACCTGGCCAGCATTTTTGAAAAACGTTATGTTTTAAGTTTATCTTAAACATACATGTTGCATGCACAATTTTATTAGTTATTTTTTAAAAACTAATAATAAAATATGGAATTAGTTAATATCATAAATTTAGAAGTGTAAAAAATATTTTTTTATTAACCAATATCATATATCTATGTTTTGAAGGAAAAGAATCAAATAAAGTTAAAAAATATAGATAATTACATTTACTTTTTCTAAAGTTAATGCTTATTATACTAATATTTTTTTTTACGAAATTAAACCTATCTTCATTATTTTATTATTTTTAAAGAGATTTTGTGTAAGATTCATACATAAATTGAGAGATATATGTAATTTTTTCAACCTTAAATTTTAGGGTGTTAGCGCCGTAACTAAGTAGGAACAATACATAAATTAAGAGAAATATGTGTAATTTCTTAAATAAGAAAGATTTCATTGTAATAAATAATAATTTTAGGAAGATAAATATAATTTTTTTTGTCTGCACACACACACACGTATATATATATATATATATATATATATATATATATATATATATATATATATATATATATATATATATATATATATATATATATATATATACATAGAACGTGATGAGAATAATATTTATGTAAGATGTGAGAAGAGTGAATATATATATATATATATATATATATATAGGATCTTACTCAAAATGGTGAGAGGAGTGTTTATTGTGAGAGGTGAGAGGAGTGAATCTTGATCATTGGATCTTTCATAAATGATCAAGATTAGAACATAAATGCATATAATTTTTTTAAGTGGTCACATGACCTTCAAGTAACTTTTAATTTTGACCATTTATATATAGTTGTATGATCAAGATTTATTCCTCTCACCCTATCACAATAAAAACTTCTCTCACTAGATATGCCCCCTATATATATATATATATGATGTGTATCAGGTGAGAGAAATATTTATAGTGAGAGGTGAGATGAGTGAATCTTGATAATTAGATCTTATATGAATAGTCAAGATTAAAACATAAATGTATGTGTCTTTTTTAAGTTATCACATGACCTTCAAGTAACTTTTAATGTTGACCATCCATATATGGTTATATGGTCAAGATTTACTCCTCTCACCCTCTCACAATAAAAATTTCTCTCACTAGATATATCCCTATATATATATATAAAGAGAGTGAGAGAGAGCCTATATATATATATATATATATAAAGAGAGAGAGAGAGAGAGAGAACATGCATATCGGAATAATTTCTTGCTCCATGGGAAATGAAAGCTAGGGGACAAATATAAGCAGAAGCATTTTAGAACTCCTTGTCGTGAGAAATCTTCAGGATATAAGAAAAACAGAGGAAATAGGATGTCAAGCAAGGCATTCCTAGGAAACTATCTTTAGGATGATAATTTCCCCACAATGTTGCAGGTGGCTTCTTGGAAATTCCACCCCAGGATACAATGGATGAATAACAAAGAGTCTGCAATCCTCAAGGTTAGGGGCGGATCTTTATGAGAACCGGGGTGAGCTATGGCCACCCCATAAATTTTATAAATTCCATAGAAGTTCTGAAGAAAATTATAGATACCAACTCCATATACATTATCAAAACATTATATGGCCACCCCATAAGTTTTCGCTCAAGATCCGCCACTGCTCAAAGTTCTTATAACCAGAGCCAACCCGATAGGAATAGGATTTGAAGAAGGTTTGAACAAGATGGAACAAGCCTATACAGAGAAGATGGAGAAAGGAAGAACGTAAAAGATACATTATGTAGAAAGAGAACAAGTATTTATAATAAAGCAATATAACCTTTCCAACAAGTATAAGATAACTGTAAATAATAATAAAATACAATTCAAATTCAAATATAACTACATTAATAAATAAAAATTTATGCATTTATGTTTATCAAAATATTTTAAAAATAACTAATTAGACTATGATAAACCCTTTGTTCAATGGATAAAGTTTGATTATCGATCTCAATTCGGAGAAGAGAATCGCTTTCTCTTGGAATTTTAGTCTAAGTTAGTATCTTAAATGAATGCAGATGATGATTTCGAATTTCAAATGATTATGCAAATCCTAAATCGAATGTTTATGCGTGTTTTTAACTTAATGAAAAAACAAGTTTGATAATAAAGAGACTTTGTTTTTCGAGAAATGAGAAAAATAGATGCAAAATGAAAATAAGTTAAATGTAAATGACAAGAATTAAAGTGCATTTAAAGTAAACATGACAAGTAATGTAAATTACAGAAAATAAATAGCATAAAATAAAACAATTCAAAGTAAATGCAATGAAAATTAAATGTGCAAGTATGTAAATTGCAAGAAAATAAAGAAAACAATTAAAAGAAATCAAATGATCTTGAAAGAATACTCGATCGAGAGTAGAAAAGAATTTTGTAATAAAGTAAAATGACTGAAATTAAATGAACTGAAGATAAACTTGCATTGAATTCGTAAATTGTACAGAAATGAAAGTGGATGAAAACATACTAGACAAGACTTGCGTGTTGTTTGCTCGAAATGTCAATGGATGTGAGAGCATGAGTTTACAAGTGTTTGTGAGTAATGAATTTCCAACCCCTAAATGTTTCTATCCTCTTGGTATTTATAAACTTCCTAAGTAACTACTTTTTTTACAAAATCTTGACATGTGTCTAAAACAAAGATAACTACTAAATGATTAGTAATCTTTGTTTAATAACCACCAAATTCTTGTCAGCAATCCTTGTACTACAAGTAACTACTTAATCTCAACCATTAATCTTTGTGTTGTCTTGATCTAACATCTGCAACCGCTGTTAACTTCTAATTTAAATTCAAAAATCTCTCTTTTTGATTTCAAACTTGAATCTTCAACCATTTTCTAGTTTTCCATCTAGTCGAGATCTTCTATTCTTTTTCAAGAATTTGCTAAGTATAGCTACTCTTCGAGTTTAATGTTTTGATAGTCAATCGAAACCACTGCTCTCAACATTATGTCGAAATGATCCCAAATTGATATTTGAATCGAAATCATTATTATTACTTCGATTCTTTTTAAGAACAAGTCCATAACGAATCATGTTCACACTAAATTTTATAATGATCCATCGAAATGGCATTAGATCGAAAAGTGTTTATTTTATACCAACAGATACCCTCCAATATTTATTCTCTAAATATGAGAGATAAATATTTTAGCTTTTTTCTTGCATTACTTTTCGATCACAATTGGACACTTTAAATCATCCTATGGTTGAGTTACACAAGTAAGTGAAAGGTCAAATGGCAAAATCTATAATTTTACCTCAAATCTCCATTAATCTTTTGAAGTACCATGTGGCCACTCCCCCATTATCCAACTGCTTCCACTTTTTAGGGAATTACAAAGTTAATGATAAGCCATAATGGACAAAATGGCTTCAGTCATATTCTCAACACGTCACATTTAATGGGATGTGCACGTTTTTTTTTTTATCCCTATCCCTTCAATTACTTTTGAAAAATCCCCTTTTTAAAGGGCTTCAAAGGTTTGCTTTTCCTTCTCCTACACTCCTTAGGAAAACATAATTTCTGAAGCTGGACCTAATTCTAAGATCCTTTTTATCGAGAAGACACTCAGGTTTACTTTTTTAAACTCAAATCATTAAATACAGACTGCAATTTTCATAAGCAAACCTTCATTGCTAATTTTCTTCGATGCAGGAAAAAATCAATCCTACGCCTGAAAATATTCCCGCTGAGACCAAAATCCCAATTTTGATTAAACCCTTTCAGATTTCTAAGGCCGCACCTTCTACTTCTGCTAAAATTCCATCAATTTGAATTGAAATATCTTTCGAGGAAAAAGTAGAGACCATATGCATTGATGATGATGACGATGGGGACGGCATCCACAAACGTATGGAGGATATCTTATCTAAACGATCTTTATCCTCGAAGTCTCATCATTCGACAGCCCACTCAGAAGTGGAGGTCCAAAGTATTTTTGCCCCCCAGCTATTAAAAGAACTAGTTGATTTTTCAAGCTTTGGACTAGACCAAGTTATGGCTGCAGAAGAGAAAAAACAAAAAATGTTAGGCTTACTTGACCAACTGAATCAAAACAAGCACCTTCTGGATTTGAATGCCCAATCAATGGTCCAGAGTTTAATTGACCTTACAAAGGACTTGCTAACCAAGCTCCTCAACATCAATCAAGTTATCACCAACAACCAGCAATTGCTCGAACAAAAGAATCAATTGATGGTAAATGTTGATAAGGTAAAAAGGAAATGTTCAAAGCTCACTTCTGTTCTTTCGTCGACTCATCAAAATATTAATCAAAACGAAGAATAAATTGCTGACCTTAAACAAGAACTGCTACTGCTTGAGGAACAACAAGGTGAACTTCGAGCCTTGGCTGGGGATTGTGCAAGTCAAGAACAAGCTCTTAATGAGATGTACGAATGGTGGACTAATGAAGGCAATCAAGTGAAGCAAGCTATCCAAAAATTAGCTCCATCCTTCAAAGCAGCTGTTGAGGAAAAGAAGAGAATTATAGAAGCTTAGGCCTCATTGTTTTCAAATCTTCAATAAATATTTGTATATTTTGTAATGACAATTCAAATTTTGATTACTTTTGAATCGAAACTTATGATTTTTTTTTTATAATGAAATTTTGATCTCGTGAATGGTTGGTCAATATGTCTTTAAGTATTTACCATTTATCGAAGTGATCCTTTCATTTGAATTAACCTTAGTAATCGAATAAATATTACCAGAATAAACTTTTTCGATTCGATATGGCCCCTCCTAATTTGGGGACCATTTCTCAAATGACTTCGATTTTTTCTCCATAGGTAAAATAACCTTCCAGACCAAATCACCAATAACAAATTCTTTTCTCTTGACTCAAAGATCATAGAATTTTACAATTCTTATTTTTTGTTGAATCAAATTTATAAGAGCAATTAATCTTTCATCATCTAATTGATTTAGTTCATCAAACATCAAATCCCAATAATCTTGAGTAGGAATTTTATCTTGACGTTGTAACCTAATTGACTGAAAATTAATTTCGATTGATAAGACAACATCATGACCATAAACTAAATGATATGGCGTTGTACCAATAGCTTCCTTAGGAGAATTTCGATAAGCCCATAAAACTTGACTCAAAGTCTCATGCCAACTCCTTGGCTTCCGACCAACATGTTTCTTAATTAAACCAATTAAAATCTTATTGGCTGCTTCGACTTACCCATTAGCTTGAGTGTAATAAGGAGTTGAAGTAAGTAATTTGATATTCCTTGACTTAACAAACTCAATAATATAAGGACCAATAAACACAGTGCCCTGGTCAGTAGTTAAAGTTTGGGGGATACCAAATCTATGAATAATGTTTTCTTCAACAAAATTAATAATATCTTGTTGAATAACATCTTTCAAAGGAATTGTCTCAACCCATTTTGTAAAATAGTCGATGGTAACTAATATATATTTGTGCCCTTTATAAGATGGTGGATAAATCTGGCCTATCAAATCGATAGCCCATCCTCGAAATGACTAAAGTTTTATAATCGAATGTAAATCACTCGCAGGAACATGCTGAATGTTTCCATGCCTTTGACATTCTTCACAAGACTTAGAATATAAATGATAATCTTTAGTCATTGTAGGCCAATAGACTCTCTGCCTGCACAATACCGATTTCATCTTTTCACTAGCTTGATGAGCAACACAAATACCTTCGTATACTTCTGCTAAAGTTGTATATGCTTCTTTTTCACTTAGACATGTCAATAAATTTTCATCTATTGACTTTTTATAAAGTGAATCTCCCATTATAACATAATGTAAAGCTTTGTATTTTATTTTCCTTTCGACTGCTATGTTTGGGTTTCGTAAATAATTAACATTGGATTTTCTCCAATCAGAATCATCTATATCCTCAATTAGGCATACTTCTAAATTCTTGAATGGGTATAACTTTTCTCTAATTTTGATTGATTTAACCAAAGTTATTTGGGCAAGCTCATTGGCTTCATAGTTTTCTTCTCTAGGAATATGCTGCAATATAACTTCATCGCATTCACACAACAACCTCTCTAAAAAAGAAAAGTACTTGAACAAATTCTTATTAATGCATTTATATTCTCGAGTCAATTGCTTAATAACTAATTGGGAATCACCTAATATTTTAATACTTATGGCTTTAAGTGAAATTAAAGTTTGTAAGCCAACTATCAAAGCTTCATACTTAGCTTCATTATTTGAACATTTATGCTTTATTTCGAATAAAAATTTAGTTGGAGTCCCAATTGGAGAAATAATTAAAACCCCAAGACCCACCCCTCCATTATGTTTTGATTTATCGAAATATAACTTCAACAGTTTCAAACCAACGTAGTTGATATCCTTTTCTTCGATGTTAACACAAGGGTGGTCAGTCAAAAAGTCTGCTAATACTTGACCTTTTACAGCCTTTTGTGGTACATACTTTAAAGAAAATTCTATTAAAGTAAGAGCTCATTTTCCTACTCTACCATGCAAGATGGGTTTGGATAACATATACTTTATTATATCAGTTTTCAAAACAACAAGTACATCATGTGGCTTTACATAATACTTTAACTTAGTGCAAGAGAAATACAAAGCTAAGCATAATTTCTTGATTGCACTATATCTTGTTTCAGCATCTATCAAAATTCTACTAAGATAATAAATGGCTATTTCAATTCCAGTCTCATCTTCCTGGGCTAACATACACCTAATAGTTTCATTCGATGCTGAAATATACAACTTCAAAGGGCGTCCAAGTACTGGGGGCATTATTACTGGAAGATTAGCCAAACAATGCTTAATTTGATTGAATGCCTATTGATGTTCCTCTTCTCATCGAAACTCTTCTTCATCTTTGAGTTTCAAGAGTGAAGAGAAAACATTAGTTTTTCGGGATAAGTTCAAAATGAACATTCTCATGAAATTAACTTTTCCTAGTAGAGACTGGAGCTGCTTCTTATTCGAAGGAGGTGATGCTTCCAGAATAGTTTTAGCTTTGTTCTGATCTACCTCTACTCCCTTCTTCTGAACCAAGAATCCCAAAAAATTTCCTGCAAAAACACCAAAGACACATTTAATAGAATTCATTTTTAGTTTATGTTTTCGCATTCTTTCGAATGATTGCTTTAGATTCGAGAGATGTTCCTGCTTTGATCTCGATTTTACCACCACATCATCAATGTACACTTCCATGAATTTACCAATAACGTCATGGAAAATGGTATTCATAACTCTTTGATATGTGGCTCTAGCATTTTTCAATCCAAATAGCATAACTACCCATTCGTAGTTGCTAATTGCTCCAGGACATCGAAAAGCTATTTTTGACACATCCTCTTCTGCAATGTAAATTTGATTATACCCAGAATAGTCATCCACGAAACTTAGAATTTCATGACCTGAGGCTGAATCAATCAACATGTCAGTAATAGGCATAGGATATTTATCTTTAAGAGTAGAAAAATTTAAATATAAAAAATTAATGCATACTCTTAACTTACCATTCTTTTTCATAACAGGAATAACATTAGAAATTCAGTTAACATACCTGGCGGTTCAAATGAACTTAGCCTTTAGTAACCTTTCGATTTCTTCTTTGATCTTCAAGGCCACTTCAAGTACAAATCTTCTTGTAGTTTGCTTGATTGGTCTTTGTCCTAGTTGAATTAGTAGTCTGTGCTCTACCAAATCTTGACTAAGTCCAAACATTTCCTCATATCCCCATGCAAAACAATCTTTGAATTGTTCGAGCAAATGAATCAACTTATACTTGAAACTGGAATTTATTAAACTACGTATGAAAGTAAGTTTCCTTATTACATCACTTCCTAGATTGATTTCTTCTAAATGATCTTATACCTCTATTCTTTTAATTTCAGATAGAGGGGTCTGTTCGAATCCCAAAGAAGAGTCATCATAAATACAATCCAAATTGGCACCTTCGATAGTACCAAATTTCTCAGCCCTATAAGCTAAGATTCGAGTCACATGACTCAAAATTGCACTGTTTGTGCAATTTTCAGCCATATAGGCTAAAATTCGAGCCACTTGGCTCTTAAGTTTCAACATTTAAATTATAACTTGAGACTAAATATTACTCGACCTTGAATGTTAAACAGGTGCCTATACGCCTTAGACTTATTACAATTTCAAAGCTAAAATGAATAAGCTTTTAGTATGACAGAGAAACCTGTTAGGGTGAAGGCCAACATCTCAACCCCCTTCCCATCGAGAGCTGCTGAATCCCAAATGCAGAATGATTTGATACCAAGCATATATATTTGTAGATTTGTATGGTTCTGATTTATATGAAACAAAGTGTCATCAGCCTCAATCATCTCGAGCTCCCCCAGCTGATTCCATAGGAACATCTTGTGATGGACGGTCAAAGGGACAGTCCCCATAACATGAATTTATTCTCTCCCTAAAAGCAAATTGTAACTGGCCTTCGAGGGAACAACTATGAACAAAGTTGACCTCACCACTGAAGCCACTTTGACATCAAGAATAATAGCCCTTTCTGATGTGGAGGACTTTCCATTAAAATCTGTCATTACCATATTGTGTGGCAACCAGTCTGCCTCTGTTTTGCCAAATTTTCTTAGTAAAGTTTTAGGCAAAATATTGATGGCAGCTCCCCTATCGACCAATACCTTGCCCACTAACTTACCATTTACTATTGCTTTGATAAACAATGGGCGCAAATGACTTTTCATTTCAAGAGAGTGAGTATTGAAGACTGTAGAATTCTCCATTACTTTGACCATATCCTCTTCGACCATATACCAATTGATCTCTTCTGAATCGTCTTTGAAATCCTCCTCCCGATCCACTTCTTAGTCACCTGAAATGGAAAAATTATAAGGAAGAAGAAAAACCACATTGACCCTAAAAATGGTGTCTACGTCATCCTTAAACCCAGATTCAAATGAATCTGTGATAACATCCTCGTCTATTGAACATGGAGGTTTGTATTTTTCTGTTTTCAGGGGTGGTCCCTTGACCACCTGGGCATATGACCTTTGTTGCTGTTGCAGCTTGGCCAATGCATGTTGCTGTAATTGTTGTTGTCGAAGTCTCTGTGTCTTGCACCACTGAGACTTGGATAAATATAGGCTTAAACCCTGGTTCGAGTTCAAACCTTCTCCTCAAAACCAGGTGTTTGATCTTCTACCAAAGGGATTCATCCCATACTCAAACTTTGGCCAAAATGGCCTATTCTGGAACTTGTGAGGCTTTGGATTATTCCTTACCCACTGATTAAGAGCCACATTAGAAGGGGGCACCATGGTCTTCCCTTTCCTGGCCCTCTCAGGGTCCTGTATTACCACTGCATTTTGGTTCATAGGCTGATTGTTGATATTAATCGAGCCTGCTGCAGGGGTCTTTGCCTTCTGCTTTTGTTTCAAAGCTGCCTGGTAAGACTTAACAGTCAGTCTGTCAAAGACAGCACTGCACCTTAGGCAAAGAGAGACTTCCCTCTCATCCTCCATCTTCCTTAGGAGGAATTCAACTAAAGTTTCCCCAGCCTTGGGAAATACTTCCTCCTCTGTTGCTTTGAATGCATCAAGGCTATAGTTAGTGAGGCCAGGAAAGGATTCCCCTACTTCTACCATATTGATTTATGTAAAGCCAATTGGCTCTATATAGTTGGCAATCACTTCAAATGGATCAGCATCCACCTTCATGCTTTTCTTGTTCTCGAACTTCAATCTTTCTTCCATTATGCTTTTCTGAATCAAATCATTGAAACGTATACAATTGTTAGTCGAATGACCATATTTATTATGATATTTGTAATATTTTTGACCTTTTATTTCTTCTACTGAAGGAATTTTATGTCCATCGGGAAGTTTGATTTGCTTATCTTTTAATAATACATCAAATATTAAATCAACTTTGGAAATGTCGAAATCATATGTTGGCCTAGTAGAGGACTTCATATTATCTTTAGTTCGATTAGGCATTAAAGAGGAATAAGTATAAGGATGACTAGATTTTAACTCTGCTATGCTATCCTCATTTTCCTCATTATCTCCACCTTCATCGATTTTGATATAGGCTACTTTATTGTCTTTCGATTGCTTAAAATACTTATCCTTGCTATCAGGAGTTTTGACATAAGTAATTTTTTTTCTTTTCTCAGATTTTTCCTAAGTTTTTCCTTTTCGAGTTTCAATTGCTCAATTTGCCTTACTTTATCAACATGTTGAGACATGTCAAGAAGTTGCTGGTTTATTAGTTTCTTTCGAATGGAGTAATCTAAACCACCACTAGCCATTTTAACTACCTCCAACTCAGGAATAACTGTGAAGCATCTAGCCTTCATTTGCCTGAACCTAGCTAAGTAGTCATCTATGGACCCTTATATCCTCTTCTAATGTTAAACAAATCTATGAGACTTACTTTTTTCTTTCTTCTAAAGAACTGATCATGAAAATTTCTTTCCGACTGGTTCCAAGAGTGAATTGAATTTAGTGGAAGAATGGTAAACCAAGTAAAGGCATTCTTAGTTAGGGAGTTAGGGAAATATTTCATTTTCAAATATTCATTTGTGGCTACATCACTTGCTTCGATTGTATATCGAGCAATGTGTTATATTGTGGATTCTCCACTCTCCCCAACAAATTTGCTAGAAATCTTAGGTGCTTTCCATCCTCTAGGCAATTCTGCTTGTTGGATAAATTCAGGGATAACTGACACAAAATAGGGTCTATTTGCATACTCCACATTAAACCCATATCTATTAAGTACTTGTTCAATTGCTTGATTACTATTTTGTTGCCCCCCAAGATTATTAAGCCTAATCCTTTCTAAGAGGTTATCAACATCTTGATTTCAATTAACTATTCGAAATCCTACATTTGGGCCATGTGGAATTTCCCTTGGCTAGTTATTCTCAACTGTATTATTAATATTGGGATTATTTACCAACTGAGCATTCTCTTGATAAACAAGCTGATTGTTTACCCTTTGATTACCTACAGAATCCTCTAGGTTACCAAAAACATCTACAATCCTACCCATTTATCTAGCTAATATGGTGTAGGTATTATTGGTTGACTCTATGAGTGGAGTTATTACAGTAGTCATCTGCTGAGTCAGTATAGGGACCATCTTATGGTTACTTTCATCCATCTGTTACCTGATATTATTCAAAGCTATATTCGTATTCCCTGAAGGAATCAAAGACATATCTTTGGGCATGTTAGTGAATAATGGTATTCCCATATTTTGCCTATCAATTCGATTAGTACTTGTTCCTGCAACGTGGCCACCACCATTTACCATTTGGTTTCTTAGTGAAACGTTAGGTATAGAACTTGTATATGTGACTTGGGCAGTAGCTATGTTTTGCGTGACATTTTGGGGAGTGAACCCAAGAAGCAACTCATATAAGGGTGCAGTTCTATTTACCCCAAGAGTCCTATTTTCTAAATTAGAAACAGGGGCCCCTGTGATTTCACTTATCACGGGCTCCAAGGCTTGTGGTAAATCTGCAGAGACTATAGTGTCTCTACTGCCATTGGTTCTATTATTCCCTGTTTGAGGGTTTTGAGCACTCAAAGATGTGTTTTCAGACATATTTAGTAGTATTCTACCACTTCTTAATAGCATAAACTTCACAAAATCTCTTAAGATCTTTACTTAATTGACGTGTCCCACTGGGCATGTCAATTTGTTTACCAAAATATTTCAAAAATAACTAATTAGACTATGGTAAACCCTTTATTCAATGGGCAAAGTTTGATTCTCGATCTCAATTCGGAGAAGAGAATCGCTTCCTCTTGGGATTCTAGTCTAAGTTAGTATATTAAAGGAATGCAAATGATGATTTTGAATTTCAGATGATTATGCAAATCTAAAATCGAATGTTTATGCATGTTTTTAACTTAATGGAAAAACAAGTTTGTCAATAAAGAGGCTTTATTTTTCAAGAAATAAGAAAAATAGATGTAAAATGAAAATAAGTTAAATGTAAATGACAAAAATTAAAGTGCATTTAAAGTAAACATGACAAGTAATGTAAATTGCAGAGAATAAATAGCATAAAATAAAATAATTCAAAGTAAATGCAATGAAAATTAAATGTGCAAGTATGTAAATTGCAAGAAAGTAAAGAAAGCAATTAAAAGAAATCAAATGATCTCGAAAGAACACTCGATCGGGAGTAGAAAAGAAGTTTGTAATAAAGTAAAATGACTGAAATTAAATGAACTGAAGAAAAACTTGCATTGAATTCGTAAATTGTACAGAAATGAAAGTGGATGGAAACATACTAGACAAGACTTGCGTGTTTGCTCGAAATGTCAATGGACGTGAGAACGTGAGTTTACAAGTGTTTGTGAGTAATGAATTTTCAACCCCTAGACGTTTCCATCCTCT
This sequence comes from Ormosia semicastrata, assembly GCA_029884595.1. Taxonomy (NCBI): domain Eukaryota; kingdom Viridiplantae; phylum Streptophyta; class Magnoliopsida; order Fabales; family Fabaceae; genus Ormosia; species Ormosia semicastrata. Next base: position 64,219,836 of record JAQQTO010000062.1, read on the forward strand.
TGGTATTTATAGACTTCCTAGGTAACTACATTTTTTACAAGATCTTGACATATGTCTAAAATAAAGATAACTACTAAATGATTGATAATCTTTGTTTAATAACCACCAAATCCTTGTCAGCAATCCTCGTACTATAAGTAACTGCTTAATCTCAACCATCAATCTTTATGTTGTCTTGATCTAACATCTGCAGCCACTATTAACTTCTAATTTAAATTCAAAAATCTCTCTTTTTGAATTCAAACTTGAATCTTCAACCACTTTCTAGTTTTCCATCTAGTCGAGATCTTCTATTCTTTTTCAAGAATTTGCTAAGTATACTTACTCTTCGAGTCTAATGTTTTGATAGTCAATCGAAACCATTGCTCTCAACATTATGTCGAAATGACCCCAAATTGATATTTGAATCGAAATCATTATCATCACTTCGATTCTTTTTAAGAACAAGTCCATAACGAATCATGTTCACACTAAATTTTATAATGATCCATTGAAATGACATTAGATCGAAAAGTGTTTATTTTATACAAACAGTTTATTAGATAATATATATGATCGGCGATGTCGCACTCGCCTCAAAATAGACTAGGATTTACAATATAGCATAGTGTATAACCTAGGTCATCTCCCAAGGACCAATTCGGATTTCTCAAGTATGTTAGCAGTTATCAATAAGTAAGGGGGTTTTGTTCATTTCAATAACAGAAAACGAATTCAAATTTTAAGAAAATTCAATTAAGAAAACACCAATCCAAGGTCTTCAATTCAAGTGGCAGAATTAATCATTGTTCAGAGAGAATAGAATTCTGTTGCATTCACCTCTGTTAATTCGAATTCAACTAGATAATCATTTAGAATTTCATCAACTAAAACAGAATCACAATCACAATTCTTAATTAATTTAGGAACAGATTCGGATTAACATAGATCATCGATTGATAATCTATTCTCCATTAGATTCAGATTAATCAACCCTAATTCTAACTTCAATTTCGAAATCCAAATCAGAAATCAATTGAAGAAGGAGAAGAAGGAAGAACACAAACAGAATTTACATTTGAACAAGAGAACTCAAAACTCTAACCACAATCATTGAATTCCTTGGATTGATTGGAGCTTTAGCCTTCCATGGCCATTACGAAAATGTAGAGAAGAGAGAAAAAATGAAAATATAGAAGATGAAAAGAGAGAAGCTCCAATACGTTAAAACTGAACAAAATCAAATCAAAAAGTAAATTCGAAATCTGCCTTGACCTATTTGTAACTGAAAAATATTATATAATTCCTAATCTACCCCTATCCCAAACTGTAGCCCTCTAAAAATGCTTTTCAGAGACATATCATTTGCCTTAATTGGGCTTAAATTGAGAGAGTTAGGCCCAAATCATTGAGGAAAGGTCCAAGCTTTGTGACAGCAACAGCGTCCTAACTTTGAGGCCCAATTTTGCCTTGAATCTAGCTGAATTGGAAAAATGGCATCAGACATAAAATTGTAGATCTTCATCTCAGCTTTCAGGGGACTCCAAGATCATCCAAATATGATATTTGTAGCCCAAGTTATGGTCTGTACAAGACAGAAAGGTCAAAATGAGTTAAAATCTGAAAATTAATGAAGTTTTTACAATTAAGCTCAATGAAGACCAATCATCTAAGGTTGTGTTTGGATGGAGTATTCCAAAATTTTGAAGAATTTTAAATAGCAAGTAATTGAATTACATCAATTCAATTATCTTCATTTTCAAAATTTTTAGTTTGGATAATTATTTATAAATTTTAAATTCTCAACTCACAAGAGAAAAATGAAACAACAACAAAATCAAAATGGCCATAATACTTATTTATATCTTCTTGCGCAACTGACGTGGGTGGTAACACGGCGGAGGAACGACGACTTGCGGTGACTCAAGCTTGGAGCGGTGTGGTGGTGGGGTATCGGTCGATTCTCGAGGTGTCGGTGGTGGTTGATTAGTGCGTGGTTTGGCCATGGAGGGTGTCGACGGCGTGGCTGTGGGCGGTGATGGTCATTTTAACGGCAAGCCCGTCTTTCTGGTGATTGGGGTTTCGCCACCCACAAACACCGTCCGAACCACCCCGAGGCACCACACCTCACCACCTGCGATTTAGGCCCTGAACCCATACCACCACAACCGTCAACATAGGCACCCAGATTTAGCAACTCGTATACCCACTGTAGCCAACCTTCATTCGAATCACAACCTATCAACACAGCTGTCGTGCTCCACCAAAACCACCCCACGCCATGGCTGCCACCTTGGACCCGCTGTGAATCGCCGCTCCATGCTCCGCCGCCTCGAAACCTCCGATCACCAGAAACTGCATCAGTAACCTATATACCCACCGTAGCCAACCTTCCTTCCAATCAAAACCCGTCAACGCAGCCGCCGTGCTCCACCAGAACTGCCCCATGCCATGACTCCAGAGATGGATTTTCTGGCTCTGTGCGGTGGCATGACATATAGAAAGAAACGAGATCGAAGATGGGGTTTGGAGAGAGAAAAACGAGATCGAAGATGGGGTTTGGAGAGAGAAGAGGCAGGGAATTTTAGAATTCAACCTCTTTAGGAGGTATTTTAAATTCTTTTTTTTCAACTAATGAAATACCCTCTTGAAATACTTGGAATTTTTAAAATGATTCTGTAAAATATCCAAACAAGTTATTTTATCATAAATCATTTTAAATCATCTATAAAAATACATTTCCTCCTTAAAATACTCTATCCAAACACACTCTAAAACTCATCTTCAAACATAATATTGGGCACAATTATCATCAATTAGGCCAAATATAAAGCAATAATGAATGCCTAAAATTTGATTGATCAATATACAACAACCCCCCACTTATTATCTAATAAAGACATACAAGACAACAAACTCTAGGTGTGTGTTTGGATAAAGAATTTTAATAAGGTGATGTATTTATTGAGAGGATTTTAAATGATTTAGTGTAAAATATATTGTTTAGATAGTAAACAAGAGTATTTTGAGAATGCTGAGTATTTTCATCGAGTATTTCTTTAACTCAAAAGATAATGAATTTGAAATTCTACCTAATTAGAGAGAATTCTCAAAATCACTCGGCAATGTCTCCTCCCTCATGAGTTCAAACTCTGACTCACAACTTGTTCATAGCGTTACTTCTGCCAAAGCCACACCTCCTATCGGAGCCTCGCCGCTGGTGCCAATGGAGCAAAACCATAAGCTCGAGGGGGAACGATGCTATTGGTGGTTCAACACCATGAACAACGAGATGTTATCCTGCCCCTCCATGGGTTCTCATTAACCCGCAGACCTCCAAGCTCCACAGTTCACTAACAACAAGCAACTGCCAGTGAGAAGCTCGATGAAGCTCCTAGGTTTGACTGAAGCCGCGGGAAACAAGAACTTATAGAGAGATGACGAGGGGACTCAGACTCTGTATCAGATAGGTATTCCTGTTGTGGGGGAAATGTTCTTTTGGTGAGAGAATATTTGAGAGTTGTGTAATTTTTGAGAGGATTCTTCTTTTGTTTTGAGGAAAATTACTTGAAGTGCTTGAAAATCTGTGTTTTGTTGAGTGTGAGATACTAGAAAATTGGGAATAATTGTGCACAACTACTAGGAAATACTTTTGTTCGGTAACCCCCTTTTTTATTTTTTTTTGCTATTGTATTTAGAAATTTGAACAAAATTGAGGATCAATGTATCATGTTGGTTGCTAGTATAATACTGTTCATTAATATTTATTTTATTGCAATTTGTTAGTTTAATTGAGTTTGGCTTTTAGCATGTTAATTTATTTCTTTAGTTAGTATTTGTTTAGATTGGTTTTATGGATATATGTTAAAATGCTTGAATTTGTTCTTAGTATAAATGACTATGAATGTGTGAGTGTATGGTTTGTTGACCTTTGGTTTTTATGAGTGAATGATGAAGTTCATACATTGTTTTGTTTCTACTATGTGGCCTGGACCTATTAGTGATTAAGTTTCTCACCTTGCTCCTTTTAAATTGTAGAATTTCTTTCATGAAAGTTGCGCATGCATTACTTGATAAAATGCCAATTTGTTGGTTAACTAATAATGAGTATAGGTCATGTTTGTGAATGTTGGTTAATGATAAGAAGAGCTTGATTAATAGTTTTTTCTGTCTTTGTTGCAAAAAATGAAAAATGATAATGGATGGAGTTGGGGTTTTCTTGTTACTTGAATTCTGAGTTTGTTTCAGACTTGAGATGCCAAGTCATTGCTTCAAGTTATTGCTTCATGATTTGGTAATTTGTCATTATTTCTTCTTGTCTATTTTTTGCTCCTCATACGTATCGTGGTGCAAAAGGCTTATGTGTATAATTTATTTGATAATGATTAAGAAGATCTTATGCTGATTTGTTTATTCTGTTTGGTAATTGTGAGGTTTCCTTGTAGGAATTTGGAAATGGAATAGTCTATTATCTCCAGTTTAACTTCTTTGACAATGGGTTGATGATGATTACTGTGATCTTTTGATTTGTTGGATCATACATTGTGCTTCTAGTGTTGATTAGTAACTTTAGAGGTGTCATCTTTTTTATTTACACTCATATTATTTTTGTTGCAATGTTAAAACCATCTGGCTATTAATTTTAAAATATTTTGTGAGATAGGGTCAAGTTAGGTAAATTGAAAACATGACTCAAACTTAACTTAAAAATATATTAGGTTTAATTTATAAAAATTGAATTGTTGAATCCGTCTTAATTAGTTTCGGGTTGACCCAAATTTTGAATTCTCCTAACAACAATACTTATTTTGATAAAAATAAATAAAAAATTATAAATGAAGGGAATTTAATTATTTTGCCCAAACAAGAAATTTAAAATGTTAGAGAATTTAATTACTTAATCTAAATAAAAAATTTAAAAATGAAAAGAATTTAAATGAAATAATTAAATTTCCTAACATTTTAAATTCTCTTGAATTTTAAAATGTTCCATCCTAACACAACCTAGAAGTTTGAAGAATCGGATATTTGCATAATTTATATCTAAAGGTGGCTAAGGCTCGAACCTTTGAATCGAATGTAAGTCATAAAGAAGCACATTCACATTATACAATGGCTCTTGGCTCTGCAATGGAAATTCATTATGGGTCTTGCACTTATCCTGGTTAAGCATGTACTTCTTAGATTGTACCAATCAATCCTCAGGATGCGGCCTCTCTCCTCCATACTTGCAAAGGCAGACTTATCAAGAGTGTCCGCAACCACTCTAACACTCCACATAAGCTATAAGTCAATTAATAATATATTAGTTTAACCTTTCTCGTTGTAGATAAAATAGTGTATTAAGCAAATACGAGATTTTAATAGGAATAGATTTATCCCCATTACTCCTAATAAATATAATGCACTGGAAATACAACAACCACTTGTTGACATTTCTTCGATAATTTTTAATTGAATTCCCTTTGAACTCTCGTGCACAAGATTTTCAAATTATAAAATCGTTTTATAATTGACATCAATGTGATTGAGTGAGTTCAACTAAAATTATCTCTTTTAACTGGTATTAGTCTCATACCTCTCATGGGCTTTGTTAATATTTTTCACCATGGATATGCTAAAATTTGTTCTATAGGTAGGTACTACAAATTTACCTTACCTTTTATGCAACACTTGTAATGTGATTATAACTCATAACAATTTGTTTGTCATTACTAGACACTCTCGCTATTTGTATAATGAGCAGTCACATGTTTATCGCAATACATTGTGATGGGTTCTCTAGTCACATCAACAAATGAAATACATCTCATAGATCTTTTAAACCACACAATATATTTATTGGATTGAGATATAGAAATAAATTATACTTTATAAAAGATAATGCAACACAAGATAGTTTATGACTATACAACAATAGTACAACCCAAAGTAACTAATCAAGCACTACTAGATTTAGAATTTATAATTCTATCAAAAAGATAATTTACCTCACTGTAGCATCAAATATAGCATGCATTACGTACATTCAGGAGACTAGAATTCTCCTCCCTATCTCAATTTTTTAATCTCTATTTGCTAATTATAAGTTTGAAAAGAAGAGAAATTTGGCCATGCTTAATATTTCTCATGAGGCGCAACCTTTCCTCCTACCCGTGTGAAAGACACAAAATCACCAAAAAACATAAAATTCCATCAAATATGAATGACATCCTTTCACTATAATTATAATAGACAAATTTCAGTCCCTATTGTTTCAATTTTTCCCTCTTTTGATTAACTTATCTTAAGGGTCTTTTTCTTATTAATTTCTATGCAAAACTCAATTCTCTACCTTTCTTATTTTACAACGCTACTGCTATATGATAACAAATGAATATAAATATTCGAGGCAACTAAATAAATCTTCTCAACTCTAAATCACACAATTTATATCTGTAACAAAATAAAACAGTCAATATTCATAATTATATCATAATCTATACTATTCTTATCAATAAGAATATAAACAGAATACTATGCACATAATCAATCAATAAAAAACATAAACAATACAAACTAAAATCATAGAATTATGTAGATGCTTTACAAATGCATATTGTCTTTTACATATCCCTCCCCAACAGAATTTTGGGAATCAAATACAACGTAAGTCCAAGAACATAATAAGAACATAGTATAGAGTAACTCCCTACGAAAACAAATCTGTTATTATTCACTGCACAATTTTCTATGGAAAGTCAGGCAGCCATATCATCATTATCGAGCACATTGGCTCATCAATTTTCTGACCTTTATGATAACGATATTCTTTAGCTAAGTGCCTCATTTTGCCACACACAAAACAAGGACCCTTGCTTTTTCTTCTAAAAATACTTGGACTCAAACTTCTCAGTCTTGTCATTTACAGATCCCCTCTTTCTTTATTGAAATTTGTTAACAGGTTTAAAGCCTTTTGAGGACGACACCTCAACAATATACTTTAATTATCAAGTACATCTCTATTCCTAGCCTCATTCTTGATTTGAATATGCTGCATTAATTGATCTAAATTCAGAGATTTTTTTCTTAATCTTTAACACCCCTTAGTAATCCTTCCAAGAAGATGGAAGTTTCCCAATAATTGTTGAAACTTAAAAAGTCTCTGAAATTGGTTCACCCACATCAGCACATTGAATAGCAGTATCATTCAACTCACTTATCTTATCAATAATGGGCTTGGAATATACAATTTTGTAATCAATGTACCTGCGTTGGAAGGCATTCCATAAAGAAAAATGATCATCTTACACCCCAAAAAAGGGGTGTAAGTACTGTTCCACCATTTTGAATGGATGTGATTGAGTGAGAGAAAGTGATAAAAAAAAGTATGTATAATAAATGGTACTTTATAGATGAGGTGTAGGGTGTATGCTTGTTTGAGGTAAGAATATAATTGTTGTTCCATAAACCATTTGCAGTTGTCTATGTATGATATGCATTGAAGAGAGAATTACTCATGGCATTTAGAATCAAACATTTGCACGCAAAATCATGTTCAATCCATTTCTTCTGATTTGAATAAACTCCCCTATCTCGTCTCGCATCGTCTGGATATCGAGTGTTGAGTATGTATGCGACTTTTGCAATTGTCAATTGATAGAAAATCTTCGTACTCCACCACTTGTAATTCAGACCATTGAATTGTTCTAGTTTCTCAACATCTTGAATTTGGGATTTGATCATAGTAGAATCCATGGAGACGGATTATTATCCTAAACTTTGTTGTGGGAAATCTTCAGGATACAACAGAAACAGAGAAATAAAATGTTAGGCAAGGCATTTCCAAGAAACTATCTTTAAGATAGTAATTTCCTTACTATGTTGTGTTGAGTAACTTAACAAGTGTAACAAATCACAAAAATAATAAAGTGATGAGAAAGTATTATTCTCATGACGCCTTCTATCATACACCTTCCTATGTTAGGGTGCTTGATGCACCCTTTGACTTTACTTGTAATAGTAGGTTTTATGTCTTTTTTTTGTTTTTTTATAGACTTCACCACTGCCCTTATCCTACCACCACTGCCCCCCACCCCTACCCCCACACTCATTGCCTTTCCCACCCCTACCAGAATCCAATAAAAATCAATATTTGTAACATAGATATTGGTGGAAAAATTGAAAACCCCAAGATTCCATGAAAGAACTTCAAAATAAAAATGCAAGCTTTTATGCCTCAAGAACTCACGTATCATTAGATACTGGTTAAAGACTCCAAATCAGGGATCAAAATCCTTTCATCTTTCTTATTTACCCCACCAAAATATGACAAAGCACCTAATTTCTGAAAAAATGATTATGCAGATAAATAATTTAAAAAACATAATAAAATATCGATATGAGAAATGCTAAAATTGAATGATATTCATGAGAACGCACGATAAAAAAAAAGTGAACTTTAACATAGGAACTTTACATCTTTGCTAAATCCAAAAATCCCAAGAAACACTACAGAAAAAAATTGTTAATAGTGGTGGTTAAAATTTCTATTTAGCGACAGTCAAAAAATAATAGCAGGCAGTAATGAAATCGCCGCTGATACAGGCATCCTTAAATCTTTTTGCGGCGATTTCAGACAACCACTCACTGCAATTATTTTTTAGTGGTGGTTTTTGCGGTTGTATTTTAGCGACAATTTTGTACTTTTAGAGCCAGTTTTAATTGCTACTAAAAAACTCTCATAATTGTTATTGTAAAACCACCACTAAAAGTTTGTATTTCATTATTATTTATTTATAGCAGTTATTTTGAAAAAATATCTTACATATGTTTTTTTTGCAGTGATGTGAATCTCGTTGGATGTGTGGTCATATAAGACAAGATAAGATTATGAGTGAATGCATTAGAGAGAAAGTAGGAGTAGTACCTATTGTGAAAAAGATGGAAGAATCTCGTTTTAGGTAGTTTGGATATATAAAGAGAAGACTTTTAGAAGCCCCTGTAAGAAGAAAGAAGAATGGATCAGGTGGAGGATAACTCAATAGCTAAAGGTAAAGGGAGACGAATAAAGACTATAGGTGAAACGATTAAAAAAGATTTAGATTTGTATGACATTTCTGAAGACTTAGTTTATGATAGGATACAATGACGTCGTTTGATCCATGTAGTCGATCCCACTTAGTGAGAAAAGGCTTAGTTGTTGTTATTATTGTTGCTATTATTTTTTATTTTAAATTAGTTTTATTTTCCCAACTTTATTGGCATGCCAATTTAAATACACTTCAACCTGTTTTATATTACAACCAGCTGCATATTCAAATGAAATTTTAAAACATTTAAGTTTTCAACAAATGTATTAATTTGTCAACACAGTCTTAGATAAATATCCTGAAGTGATGATTCAGTATATAAGCAAAATAAAATCTATACGAACAAAATAAACAAACTAAAATTCATTACACATAAAATAATATCTGAAGAATACAATAATAGCAAATCATTTTTCTATCATGAGACATTCACTTTCCACTCCGATTAGAATCATGTCAAGCTTAAGTATCATGACTTGCTGAGGAAGACGGTCTGGCACCTGGTGAAATTGACTCACTTCTTTTATCTGAAGCCTGAAAATATAAACAAACTATGAGTTGTATGCATTTGATAAAGGCACCATGATTTCCACATTATACTAAGTGTTGTACAACACAAAAAACTTATATCAATCCAAACAATATGCACAACATACATTTTGATTCAAAAATAGAAAGTAAGACGATGTTTATGAATTTCCAAAATAGACTTACATTAGCTCAACTATCTGTTTAAAAGACTAATTCATTAGTTTCAAGCATAATCCAATGAAAGTCTGCATTATTCACTTGATGTAATTTTAAAATTTAAAATATATATCATTGCATTAACTATAGTAGCCAACTCAGGCAGCATATCCCTCGTTGTTGGAGCAAAAATCTTGTTATAGCACCTTCAAATGCTTGCCACCTCAATCTCTCAGTTTCCACCACTGATTCAAGCTTTTGCACCTTCAATTTCTCAAGTTCTAACTTCAACTTCATATCATCCACCTTTGTTTGAATTGGAGGAGTTAAAGATATTTCACTAAACTGATGAGTTTTGTGGCCAAATATTTGAGTAAGAGATGTCCCAAAACCTACACCCTGTACTCGGTTAGAGTGCTCCTTCCCTAGCACCCGAGCAAGTGAATCATCTTATGAAATTTATTGTGATAAGCCATCTTGATGCTCAATATTCATAATTTCCTCCTACTAACATGTAAGATTTTAGCCATTAAAGTTTAAATTTATACATTAGGTTAAATATTACTAAAAAACTGAGCACCATCAATTTCTTAAATTACTTACAATCATTGACATAAGAATCGTCTTTTCGCTTATGTACTATAGTCCACATCTCTCTTCTATTAATGTAGCTCCTATGTTGTCGTTCTTATATCATTATTACCACAATCATATACTTAAAAATTAAATAAGATAAAAATCAAAGGTAAAGAATCAAAGAGCATCAACATTAATCACCTCTTTAGCTTTTCTCCTAGATATGTTTTTTGAACTACCAATGTGTGTGTACAATTGCTTCTTTCGATTTTTAGCATTCTTTTTGCATGTTTCCTATGCTTGCATTAACAACAACACAATTATGAACTGATTTGACCATTTTATATTAAATGACCATGTTTGTTTTGGATATGTTACCTGTGTTTTCCTATCCTTGCGATATTCAATAAACCATGTCCAATGGTTGGGATCAATTTTATTAGGGCGTGTAGCAACATTTTCCTCCATAGTCAATGTTTTATCATAAAATCAATGAAGCAAATTATGCCTGGTATCTTTTCACTTCTTTCCAATACTTTTCATGATATATCCCTTCAACTGACTATCCTTTATGTGAGATTTTTTCTGCATAAGAAAAGATATTAGTAACTAAGTCATACAGATCATAAAATACAAATAGATAATTTATATGTACCTTTATAATATCATCATGCACTTTCTCCTTATATGTACTCGAAACCTTACGCCAAGAGATATAACATATGTGAAACTTAGAATAATCAGATCCTAAATCTCCCAAGAAGCCACCCAAAAGGCCACCTGTGCCATCTATAGGCTAACCAATCTTATTGCATATGATTATAACCTTTTTACTTGTAGAAAGTGACCAAATATCTTGCACCTTCAATCGTCCTTCTTTGATGGTGCCATCCGTATTTAAAACAAGAATTGTAATATTTAAATTACATATAGTCGTCAAGCAAATAGAAGTATAAGAACTTTGATTCTTACCAATAACATTGACAATCCAATAGTTGTTATTCTTACGACTGCTAGTAACTATCTCACCAGATGTATGAATAAGATCATCCTCAGACTTATTAAATGAATTAGTATACTCAGGTTCAAGCTCAGGCTTAGATGAATGGATGGATGGCAAAAAATAGCCATCTGAGGATGGCTCAAAATGAGCTCCACTATGAGTTAATGGCATGGAATAGGCATTATCATCAGAGTGTGGCCTAGAGCAAGCTCGACTATGAGTCAGTGGCCCAGAATGAGCTCTGCTATGAGTCGATGGTACAGAACCATTTCCGCTATGAGTCCCTGGTACAAAATAGGCACCACTATGAGTTAGTGGTATAGAATGAGCTCCACTATGAGTCGATGGCACAAAATGGGCACTACCATCTGATGGCTGCACAAAACTAGCTCCACTATGAGTTGGTGCAACAAAATGGGCCCTGCTATGAGTCAGTGGCATAGAACGAGCCTCATCTAAATCACCAATTGAATTCTCTATAACAGGTGGTGTAGCTTTGAAGCGTTTAGTCCTAGGCATTGCTACAACTTTGTAACCAAGTTAGACTTTGAAAGAAAAACAAATATTATCAAAATAATAGTTAATAAGCATTATACTCAAAGAAATATTGTTAACAAATAGTCAATAAACAATACAAATGTAAAATTGATATGTATATTATAAAACATATGCAATTCAATGTTATGAAATTAAAACTGACCAAGTACATAAACGCCTAACTACAATAAATAAAAATTAAACAAAATCCTCAGTCGCATCGATATTGTCAACATTAGCATTTATTGGAGGTTCATCTTCTATATCACCCTTTATTAATCATAAATCTTGATTGCCATCTTGAAACCACCTATCCAAGTCTTGTTGCGGAGAAGGAACAATATCATAAATTAGCTCTTCATCTTTGTCTTCTCTTATGTCATACAAGTCTCTTGGTTTTAGATGGATAACAACACTCCATTCTTTTTCCATTTCGTCATCAACATAATATACAAGTTGGGCCCTTGATGCCAATATATACGGCTCATGATCTTCTCGATCACCAAGATATATCAAATGGGGAAAATTAATATAAGTAAAGCCAACTCATCTTTTTTGATGCCTCTATCAGTAGTAGTATTATCACATTGACATTTGAACAAGGTAACCATGAATTGACCAGTGTAGTTCAACTCAATTATGTTCACCAATTTTTCATAATACGGAACACCTCCAATCATCATATTGTTATCATGGTTGCTAGCATAACTTCTAGTATCAAATGTACTATTTTGAGTTTTCAACCTATGCTCTCGTCTTAGAGTTCTGAATTTAAATCCATTCACATTGTATGCACTAAATCATTTGGCTTGGTCAAGTGGTCCAAGTGCAAGCCACATAATTTCATTTGAATGGTCATTGACTTCATTCATAATCTAACATCGAGAATGAACCATATTAGTTACATTCTTGATTAAACCTCTAAATAGGAAGAAAGATGATAACATAACTTCCACTTACTCACTTTTGAAAACAACCAGCAAATTCTTTATGTACAACTTTATCTATCTCATATTGTAATCATGTACAACTCCTTAACCTTTTTTTTGTCTCTATCCTAAATTCCTAATACGTAGAAATTAATTTAACACAATATGGAGTAGAATTGTTGAGCTGTAATGAGATTTGTGTAAATTTTTATGATTTACTTACTGGAGGAATGGGTCTACCACTGCACAATTAACTAATATATGACGATATGCTTATAGCTTCTTCATCAATATCAATTTAAAAAATGGAAAAAAAACCTACTAGTTTACCAATTTTTGGGAACATAGAGTCCCTTTCATGATATTCCACATCATTAGGTTGATCATCAACATGCACTAACTGATTGATTCTTGTCTCAATATCTTCCAAATATCTTAAACAAAAGGTACGAATTTCATCAGCCAAGTAACCTTCTGCAATAAAGCCTTCTGGTTGTGCCTTATTACACATATAAGACTTCAAACGCCCTAAGTACCTTTATGATCAAAAGATTATTGACTTAGGTAATGTAGTTTATTTAGCTAAAGAAAGTGAATAAAGAATTTAGTATATTAAGTTTACCTTTCTATAGGATATATCCATCAATAATGCACTAGGCCACCACGTTTCACTTCATCAACTAAGTGAACAACTAAGTGAACCATTAGTATGAAAAAAGATGGAGGGAATATCATTTCCAAATATCACTAAGTGAGAACAATTTGATTTTGGAGGTTATCAAGATCCTCAAAATTCAACACTTTACCACATAATTATCGAATGAACAAAAAAAAATAGATTAAAAATGCAGACACTAAGCTAGACATCGCATTCCTCAATGATATTGGTAGTAGTTGCTCCATAAGAAGATGTGAATCATGACTTTTCAACCCAAACAACTTACGTTGCTTCAAATCAACACATCTAAAAATGTTGCTTGAGTAACCATCTTGAACAACCAGATTCTTCAAAGTCTTAAGAAATATATCCTTATGTACATTTGACATAGTAAAAATATCAGGAGGATGTTTTCCATTCTCATATGGCCAAAGATCAAATCTTACGCCCATTGATTGTATGTCTTTTCAGGCATTAAGGTGATCTTTTGACTTCCTATTTTCATTAAGCAAAATGTGTATTACATTGTCACACACATTCTTCTCAATATGCATTACATCAAGATTGTGACGCAATGAGTTAAACTCCCAACATGGAAGTTCAAAGAATATAATCTTCTTTCTCCAATGTGAATCACCTCATTAGGTATTTTGCTGCCCACGTCCTCTTTTCCCTCTAACTTCAACCTCTAGTGTCTTTCCAAATGAAACTCAAATATTCTTAACTTGTCTTAAAATGTCTGAGCCTGATAATTGTACAGATGAATTTCTTTTATCAACCTTACCATCAAATCAGACCTTGTCCAATCTAAACATGTGACTAGCATTTAGAAAACAATGATGGCCCATAAAGCACCACTTTCTACTATGATGAAGTCGACAAGGTTCAACACTGGTGTTGCACGTGGGACAAACAAGCTTACTATATGTGTTCCACTCACATAAGGCCTCATATCCTAGAAAATCACTAATTATCCACATTAATGCTACTCGAATTTTAAAACTTTCATTTGATAAAGCATCAAGTGTTTCAACACCATCCCACAACTTCTTCAACTCATTAATCAAAGGTTGTAAGTAAACGTCAATGTCATTCCTTGGCATTCACTTACCTAAAAGGATCATTGAGAGAATGAAGGAAGTTTGTTTCATGCATTTCCAAGGAAGGGTGTTATATGGAATGAGAACCACATGCCAAATGCTATAATTAGTGCTTATGTTTCCGAAAGGATTGAACCCATCACTAGCTAAGGAAAGGCAAACATTATGTGTATCCAAAGAAAAGTCAGGAAATGTGGAGTCAAATATTTTCCATGCCTCAGCGTCTTTCGGATGCCTTAAGAAGCCATCTTTATTATGATCAACATCATGTCATCTCATATCAGTAGATGTCTTACTAGACATGGACAATCTTTACAATCATGGTATCAGAAGGAAATAATAAAGAATCTTTGCAGGTTATGGTTTTTTCTTTTTATTAACTTTAGGCTCATTAAAAGAATTTTTCTTAGTCCTTGACTTCCGTCTAGATGTGCTGCATTGCTTGCACTTTTTATCTAATCCCCGATATAACATGCAATCATTTTGACATGCATGTATCTTCTTATAACTAAGACCAAGTTTTTTTTATGGTTTTCTTGGCCTCATATAATGATTTAGGGATATTTGCATGCTCAAAAGTATCATGCAATAGCTCTATTATCATTGACATGGTCTTGTCATTCATCCCGCAAATGCACTTAATGTGATACAATTTCACTAAAAAAGATAATTTTGAATACTTTGAGCATCCTTCATAAAGTTCTTGTTCCCCATCTTTAACTAACTCTTAAAACTCTTTAGCTTTATCACTTAGACCATCATGTAAATGTGGTATCCTTCCTTCACCTTTATTCATTGGTCCATGTAATGTGGGATGTTCTTCGTCAACATGTTGTTTAGAGAAGTTGAAAGCATCATGAATCATGTCTTGCAATGGATCTTCACGAGTTTCAGTATGTTGCATTTCATGTCTACAACAAGAAATTTCTCCTACATCTCTCTCACCATGTAATAACCAAATTGTGTAACCTGTTGGAAAAGGTCTTAAAAGCAAGTGGTTGTACACCTCTTCTCTAATTTGAAATAGTCTAAACCCACAGCAAGAGCAAGGACACTTTATCCTATTATCAAATGACGCTTTAGCAAATGCAACGTCTAAAAATTTCAATAGCCTTTCCATATATTCAGGTGTAGTTTGTGACTTTAAAATACAACTTTTATCCATCTCTAAATCAAGATGAGATATTAAAAAAAAGGCATGTCATATTAGGGACTTCAAAAAGAAAACTAAAGAAGATCTCTAAAGAATATATTTCTTACCTTATCCTTTAATTCACGATAACAGAAAAGAGACTGAAAATGAGATTGTTGTTGTTGAGAAAGGGAAGTAACCTGCATGATTAAAGCCACAGATAAATGATAAATAAAGATACTGATAATCTAATCCCACAATGCACATCCAAAGCTTTTGTGAGTCTCCTATTTGTTGCCCTGCTTTTCATTATTTCTAATTTTACATAGGTGAAAGCAGAGGATATTGATGCTTATGATCTAATGAATCTGCTAATTGTAACAACAAACTCTCAAGTAAGTTTCTTTCAAGATCCTTAGAAGACTGATTAATTCCATGAATTACAAACATTGGACAAATTTGTCATATGACCAAATATGTGATACAGTGTCAGGCAGAACCACGTGTTGCCTTGAATCTTGCATCTTATAGTAGTAGTCATGCTTTTAAATTAACCGAGGAAGAAGTTATTTTGTATTCAACTAAGGTATGATAAAATATTGTATTAGGTATTTGTGTTTTACTTTATCTAAAGGCTAAAGCATGTCTAGTATAACTAAATGAACCTATTGCTAATGAACTGATATCAATGTATGGACATAGAATATATACTATTTTAACTTTCAATCCATTCTAGTGATAACTTCAAATTTTTCTGCCTAACCTTTTTCTTGTGTTAATTTCTGAAATTTTTTTTTACTATAAGAAAATAAATTTATTTTTTACTATAAGATAGATATATTATATATTGTAATATATGATTTATCTATGAGTCGGTGGTATATTGAATTCAGAGCTTCTGTACCATTCATAATCCATCGTCACATAACATATATATGATATATCTATCTATTAGGAAAGAGCATACTTTCATTATTACTTGAAAACATGGAGATTTTGTCTCTTGGCTATGACTTCATGGAATCTTATAGAAAGTTGGATAATCTACTAATGAAACCATTACGACAATAATTCAAGTAATATTAATCAACGATTTATCTTCATAAGATGAATTCTTGAATTGTATAATTGTACTATATACTATATAGAATAAAAGTGCCAATATTGTACCATCAGGTTCATTTTATCCATACCCTACCAAGTGAGTTAAGATACCAGTAGATATCCAAATTTCATGCAAATAGTTTCTTGTCAAACGAGAATAATTGCAATTAACTCTTTACTTATTAAAGAGTTAAGATACTTAGAAACTACAAGAGCTTGTCAAGGCAGACACTATATAATAGCCTAAAGTCCAAATCTACCAAGGAATACATATGGGCAGGACATGGCAAGAAGATGAACATGTGAAACTATATTTGTTGCCAACACTAGGGACCAGAATAAAAGCTGAAGAAGAGTTAGAGCAAATTATCTAAGAAAATTAGGAATTTTGCCAAGTTCACGAAATTAGTCTTCTCTCTTCTCAAATCTGAACTAGAGAAATCACTGTGAAACTATATTTGTTGGCAGCACAAAGGAGCAGAATAAAAGCTGAAGAAGAGTTAGGGAAAAATACCTAAGAAAATTGGGGATTTTGCCAAGTTCACAAAATTAGTGTTCTCTATTCTCAAATTTGAACTAGAGAAGTCATTACCGCCTCAACACCGACCACCCACACCCACCGATAGCCACCATCCCAAAGCTACGACCAAACCCACAGTGGTGGCACTGAGAAAAACCAGCAAACAAAAGTGTGAGATCTCTTACCATGAACAAAACCCATAGCGGTGTGAACAAAACCATAGTAGTGCAAAGTCATTAGTGTGAGCTTACCAGTAATGATAGAAATGCAAAACTCATAGCGATTGGTGTAACACCCTAATATAGATATCTCGATATATTCATCACATACAAAGATAAGTAGTATTAGTCATGTTACTTCTAACTTAAACAATAATCTAACCTATAACATTTTTACAAATAATTATCAAGAGCTATATAGAAAACGGTCATACATATATACATCGAAAGCCTCAAAGGGCCAAGTGTTATACATATAACTTTATACAACTCAAAGTGAAAATATACAAGAGTTGCTCATCATTACATAAACTGAAACTATCTAATCTTGTTGCTTTTTCTTCTTTTTCTTTTTCTTCTTCCCTTTGAGAAGATCTTGACTTGTTTTTCCATGAAACAGAAAACGGGGTGAGAACATGAAAATTATCAGTAATAAAACATATATCTCACGGTATTATTATAAAAATACACAAAGGTAAATTTATAAACTATATACTTTCTATCGATATTAACAAATGCCCAAAAGATTGTAACATATCAATACTTCTTGGCAAAGTGCTTATCTCACTCCTTTGCTTAGCATAGAACTTAATTCATCCTAGTGTCATTGGTAATAAGCTTTTCTTACTTTACTACCTTTTACATGAGTGCTTCTCTCACTTCTCATGTTTATTGACAAAGAGTTGAATTCATTAATTTGTCCTAAGTAGAGTGCTTGTCTCACTCTTCTACCACACTTAGTAAAGTGTTTTACTCACATCTTTACCATGATAAAGTGCTTTTCGTGCTCCCTTTTATCACAACTTCATCCTTAGCAAAGAGCTTTACTCACTCTTTTGCAAAGTCAAGGGGTTTATCTCACACACTTAGTTAGGATAATTGTATTATGGTACTACTTTAACAAGTAAAGGAACCATTACTTTACTAACACTCCATTTCAACCTAACTTAATGAGACAATAGAGTATTTCTTTAAAACTTGCACATACTTTCTATGTTAGCTTAAACTTTTGAAGTAAAAGAGTAACTCTTTATGTACATGCTCCTTTTTCCACCTAAAGCTCCTATTATTCATAATCTATCTTGATTGGATTACTAGTTACCAATACTTAGCTTTATTAGGGGTTCTTTTAAACCTAGGATTACAAAACTCTAGTTTTCCTAGGTCTTTAACTAGTTATTCTATCAAAATAATCGGTTAAGACCCTCACAATTCTATTTCGTTCAAGTTCCTAACCAGTTATTGTCTTTAATAATCGGTTAGAGCTGGCTATAATCTATTTTGAAGAACTAAATAATCGATTAGCCCTCCATTGATAACTAGTTACTGAGTTCCAACACTTTCTGCCATAACACAACAACCTGTTAGCCAATTAGGCTAAATGGTTATTTAACTATTAGAATCTTTGTTAACACACAATAATCGATTATCCCTTAGGTGATAATCAATTATTTGATGCAAAATTGCACTAGAAATAGATTTCTATAATACTCTTCTTCTTTGCTTTCCTATCCTTCAACTTTTACTCTTTAAAACTCATCATATAACATATTCAAACCAAGAATTAAGTGAAGGAAACAACAAGAATCAATCACCAAATTATCAAGTTGAATATAAATATATAATTATAGCTTCAAACTCAATCCACTAATACCCATTTTACCAACCCCATACTTAAGGAACCAAATGGATATTTCTCAAGTCAAAAATAACCCTCTTGCATCCACTAGGCTGAAACTATCTATTGTCAACCATTGGGAGTAAAAACTAATCAAAGAAAACATTTTTTGCTTCTCAATACCTATTTTCTCTAATCATATAAACTAGCTTCATGCAAGATGAAACAAGAATGAACAAGATGAGTAAGTAAGCTCCCCCTACCTCAAGTTGTTTGAATGGTGAACTTCAAGCCTTGACTTTCCCTTTTGTCTTCTTCCTCTTCCTCTCTTCGTCCTCCTTCTTTTCCTCTTCCTTCTCTTTGTTCCCTCTATTTTCTGCTACTGCTGCTGTGTGGTCGTGAGAGAAAATATGAGAGTTAGTGAGAAATGAGAGGAAAAAGGCTTAAAGTCAAAGAGAATCAACCAGAACTATGAGTCACCAAGTGACTCTGATATTTAGTGGGAATTTTATATCTCTTAGGAATACTTTGATCTTGCTAAATCAAGTTTCCTAACTTTCAAAAGTATTAAAATAAATCTTAGGATTCATCTCAACTCTTATTTCACCATTTTCATATGTTTCCATATCTGTATCAAGTCAATCCGGTATTAAAACTCTCACTCAGTGTACTTAAAAATGCCAAACTAACTCAATTTACTCTCAAAATTTAACTACACCATAAAACACACATTTTGTGACCTAGAAACAAATTATCTAAATTCATTTTCCTCTACTAAGCAATTTATGCCACTATCTGAGTCATTTTAAGCTATTTTTCACATTTTGTGTTGTAACAAAGTGCCTAAACTAACTCAGTTTGTCACAAAATTAAGCAGACATGTCAAGCAAGTATTATGATACCCCTATGATCATTTACAAGTCTAATATGCTAAAAAAAGATGTTACAGTTGGATTGGAGGACAAGAGCCACGTGAGATCTTGGCTGTGATTTGGGAATGAAAGTCCAAAATTATCAGAATTTGTTTAAATTTTTTAATATTTTTCAAAGGTTTCGAAACTAACTGCATGCAATTTGTTAGAAAGCGTTGCATAGAATTTTTTAACTATCGCACATTAGTGTTGAACGAAGGTGGTCCATGGAAACACCAAAAAATATTAGTCTTTGTGGTAGTTTTACCAAACTACCTCAAATAAACCGCCGTTAACATTGCATTTTTTTTTTGTAAAGAACCAACACAATAGGATGCAGATCATCAGCCTTGGTTTCTCTTTCTTCTTCTTTATTGAACATTTTCTTTTTTACCTTAACATTCATATTGGGTTTGTGAAAATACTCATTGAGGGCCTGTGAGAGATCTCTAGCAACAACTGAGCTAAATATGTAAAACCCATAAAGCAAATGAACCAAGGAGCTCACAAATAACTCCAACAATTGCAGATATGTAATCTACAACCTAATCATTTTTGTAGGATTCAACAACACCCCCACCAAAGATGAAATACCAAAACAACCAACAAGTTTAGTTCCAAACACATAAGAGTCTTATTTTACTCTCAAAAAATAAAACCACACAAGGTTGTTTACGTGTCCAGATATGGTGGTGACTAGTTAACGGTGGTTGGTTGCTAGCTTGGATGACGCACAATGAGGTAGCAAGCTTTGGGTGGCTAAGCGCGAAGCTGTCTTCTTCTAGGTTATAGGTTTGGGTATAACGCATGTTTGGTGTGTGCATGGAAGGAGGCAGGCATAGCCGGAAGAGAGAGAGAGAGAAAGGAGAAATTTTCAAAAACTTGCTTAATAGGTTTCCAGTGGTTCATTTCAGCCATTTATCTCTTTTATGTGTAAATGGAAGGTTGATATTGAATGGTGCATCATGCACCCTAAGTTTAAGGGTGCATTATAGATGTTACCTCGTTCTCACAGATATTAAGTTACAAATTATCACTTCACTAATCCAACTACTATCTAGGCAAAAATTTGGTTCAAAGAGAATTTCAAAGCAAGACAAGTAACTAGAAAAAAAAAAAGCAAAACAAGGAAAATAAATAACTTGAAAATAACAAAGAAATCACAATTGCAAATTAGAGAGTAAAACACGATGATAAAGGTGCTAGAGATCCGATTTCACTTAATTTTTCTAACTAGTATTTAGAATTCTAACCTAATGAAGTTCTAATTAATAAATTAATAATAAGATGTCCTAATTTAACTAATATTCAATTTCTTGGTATATCAATTCTCTTTAATCTTAGAAACTTGATTAATTTCCTAATTGCATCCCAAGAATTAAAGGCATTATGCAATCTATGGAGTCTCAAGCAAAACCCACAAAACCAATAACCTCTATTCCTATATAGTCAAGAGTATAACATTTATCACATGGTCTTAGTTATACACAAATTTTTCAATTTCCTACATAACCCATAAGATCAATTTATGAGTGATCAATTCACAAAAGCATTAAGAATAATGATAAACATTCAATTGAATAAAAAGGAACTTATATTAAATCAAAAGAACCTAAATACATCATCACTCAAACTAAGTTACATCTTCACCTTGGCAAGAAGAGAATTTAACTATTCATAGCAATGAAAGCACAAAATAAATCAAAAGATAGAAGAAACATCATGAACAAATCCTAGAAGAGAAAAATCTTGGATGTCTTCAATGGTGAACTCCTCTTGACCTCCAAACTTAATTATTTGCCTTTGTCCAAGCTTCCTCAATCCTTGGTTTTGTCCCCTATTTATAATCTGCACAGTGTCTAGGGTAATTAAGATCACATGTTGTTGGCTTTTACCCATGCGTCAACTTAGGGTGAAATTTTCTCATTAAAGTCAGCTAAATTAAGGAAAGTTATCAACATAAGATTTGTAGATCTCTTTCTTAACTTTCCAACAATACTAAAATCATGTAAAGCATATATTTGTAGAAGTTATTCTTGTTTTACTGAAACATGTTTGACAACAAAAGTTTCCTTAAATAACCTTTGACCAAATCTTTTGTTTCCTTTTCTTTTGTTGAGTTCGATGAATTAGGAAACAAATCTTCCATAAGGATTGTAATAAATCTTCTCCATGAGATTCTAGATTAAGGATTACTTAAACTATAATTAAAGATCCAGATTGTTAATAAAAAATAAAAATAAAAAGATCTAGATTGATTCCTAAAATTTAGGGATGTTGATTTGACTTAGTCAAACTTCATTAGCTACCTTGCATGCAATTTTTCACTCTCTTAACGCTTGATTTGGGCTTTGATTTTTGCATTAAAGTTGTAGGAAATTTTCTTAACTTTCCATAGCCACCAAGATCAGGCCAATCTGAGGTCTGTAGCAAAACTTTCACTTAAAACACTACAACAAGGTCCTTATGCTCTTCACGAAATTTTAGTAACCATGCCCAAACTTTCACAAAAACCCTTAAATTCTCACAAAACACAGTAAAACATGTTTAGTTTAATGGGAATAAAGAATTCACCAAATATAAATAATAAGTTACACAGTTCTTCTCTAGAAGCACTCAAATCCATATTCAAACAAGCATAAAATGTGTGGATTTTACACACACATCAAATACCCCCAAGCTTGAACAATTGTTTGATCTCAAGTAATAAATAAACACTAACAACTCATACTAAGAGTATTTCTTTTGTAAATATGACAAGAGTATTTCTTTTGTAAATATGACTAGTATTGCAACTCAGAATCTCAAAGGAACCTAAAGAATCTAAACCCATGAATAGCTCATTCAAATGCCAAGAAGTCAAAGTATCCAATCAAGCATACACATTTAACAACACGCAATTAACTTAACTTAAGCAAGCTTTCACAAACAAAATCATGAATCCATATGCCCTTGGATGAGACTATGCACACAAAGCAGTCTCCAACACCTTAATGACATAATTGAATTGATAAATGTATGTATGTCCCAAACCCTATAAGCAAGACCTCTAACCCTTTCTCCATTAAATGTGGTGCACACATTCAAATGATCAAAAGGTCTTTATTGGAGTTGTAATGGGGCCAAGGGGTGAAGTTTAAAACAAAGAAAGAAAAAAAAAGGAATAACAAATATGAGAAAATCATAATAAAAAAGCTTAAAACACATCAAGAATTACCATGTAATATGCAAAGGTGAAAATTGCACTTTAAATTACTAGCACACTTGCTTGTTCTTTTTTCTCTCTCTTTTCTTGCTTCTCTTTTCTTGAATAAGAATACTTCTATCCCCAAGCTTATTTCTTTGCAACACATTAGGTAGACCTTCTATTTTTATTATTTATTATTTTTTCTATTCTTCTTTTTCTCTTCTTTCTTTTTTCTTTCTTTTGTTTTTTGAATGCTAGAATTTAACTTTACTTTCTTTCTTCTGCCCTTTTCTTCAACATTTATCTTCAATGAGTCTCTCACTTCCATATTCAATCCTCTTTCACAAAAGGGTAGTTAAGTATTTAAGTTTAAGGGCAAAGGTGGAACATGTGTTAACAAAAGAAAATAGGCTAATGAAAAGCTCAAATAGGATTCCAAGAGATAACGATGATGAATGGGTGGTCTAAGGCCATCATGAGGTTAAAGAAAGAATGTCTAGATCATCTCCTTTTAAGTGCACACTAGCATTTTACCTTAAAAGGATGTAAAGGAATTGTTCTAGGACCAATGAGGCAATTAGATGCTCACTTTAGCACATATAGTCCTTCTCTATGTGCATATAAATTCAATTGAAGGTTTGATGGATTCATACGAAAGAAAAATCAACTACCCTTAAGCTAAATATGCATGACAATTATGAATAACTCTCTAACTAGCATAATCATAAGCTAATATGAATCGAGCTCTCTTGGCCTCAGATCATTTTTCAAAGCAATCATTATCTTTTCAAAATAGGTTAGTTCATGAATATGCTTGAGTTAACATGGATTTAGGATGATGATGAAAATATAAAATAAAATTAATGTCAACAAATAAAAACAAAATAAAAATCTAAAAGAAGAATGGAAATCTTTTTGGTGATCGATAGTTATATAGATCTCCTACAAAGGCTCTGAACTTGGGGAGGCACTTAAGCCGACTCAACACTAACTACAAAATAAAAATGAGAAATGTTAGCCATTAATAATGATTAATGAAACAATAGCAAAAAGAAGAAAAAATAAGACAAAAAGTGAAAAATAAGTCCAAAAATTGAAAAAGAATAAGCAAAACAACCGAACCATAGGGTATATACCACTCCTAAGCTTATTTGCATCAATGTCCTCAATGACGCTCAAAGGATGAGAGAATGAATTTGGAAAACAAGAAGAGGAAACACCATCAGCACATTTGGGACCGATAGGAATAAGGAAGCATCGTGTTTTTGCACCCCAGAAGACACAACCTGTGGCAAAAGACATGGGAGGTTGTGTCCATATCTATTAAGAGTTTTGAAATATCTACGCATCACATGACTCGTGTGATTTCACTCAAGGGAGCCATATGATTGATGTAACATATCTTCTTTCCTCTGCATAAAAGACATGACTCGTGTGATTTCACATAAGGGGGCCATGTGGTATTCTGTCAAAAAGAGGGAGATTTCTAGAAATTACATGCCCTGTGTCAAAAGACATGGGCTGGGCATGTGATTATTGTTATTAGGCTCTTTTGTTTGCATAAATCACATAACTCGTGTCAAAAGACACAGGGGTCGAGTGGTTTTCTGTTAAACACAATAGCGGGATCAATAAATCACATGCCCCGTGTCTTTTGACACGGGGGAAGGGCGTGTGATTCTCTATTTAAGCACACTAAAATCTCAAAATTTGCAGCTAAGTTCCAATCCCCCAAACACTTATAAATCAAAATTTTATACTCATAATCAACACCTAAACAAATAAATTGAAGATAAATAATACTCCCTTCTTGAACTCAGTTTCACTCTTTTTGCATAAATAGCTGCCAATTTCGTTCCTTTTGCACAATTCACCTTACCAACTTAAAGAAATAATATATGGACATGGTAGTACATATTAAGCACAATAATGAACCAAAAAGAAATGCTAACAAAAACTAACAAAATCAATAAATGTAAAAAGAAAAGAGTAAAGAAAACTTGGATTGCATCCCAAGAAGCGTTTGTTTATAATCCTTAACTTGACTTTGTTAGTTAAGTTGATCAAGGTAGCTTAAAGTAAAAGAACGAGGATAACTCTTTCCCTCTTTCAAAGTAATGTTTCAATCCATGGTTAATGACTTTTGAGATGCCTCCAAAAGCATTTTGAACTCCAAGTGGTACTAGTTATCCTAAATATGCCTTGATATGAGAGATTCCACTAGGCCATGGTAGTTTCAATTGATCAAAAGATTGACTAATTTGAGATGAATCATGGACAGTAGGAGAACCCTTCTCTATTTTAACAATCTTGGAAATGGGAGGGTCAACATCAATTAATGGTGAGAAACCCTTACTAGCCAAATTATTGTGAGCCTTATTTTCAATGCATTTGATGGGGGCATAGAGATCTAATGTTGGTGAAGACTTAGCAAAAATACTGATGGTCAATTGATCTCAATCCACCATCAAAATGAGTTCATCTCTAAGTACATTAATCAATGCTCTGGATGTTGCCAAAAATAGCCCCCCAAAGATCAATGGAATGTGGTGGTCTTCATCCATGTCTACAATGAAGAAGTTCATAGGAAAAATAAATTTGTCCACTTTTACAAGCACATCCTCTAGCACACCCCAAGGATATAAACATGACTTATAAATAAGTTGCAGCATGATGAAGGTGGGTTTTGGATCTCCAAAACCTAGTTGTTCATAAATGGATAATTGCATCAAGTTCACACTAGCGCTCAAATCACAAAGTGCTTTTCTTGGGAATTATGCACCAATATCACAAGGAATAGCAAAACTACAACGGTCCTTGAGCTTCAATAGCAACTTTTTTTGTAGAATAGATCTGCACTCTTTAGTAAGTATCATATTGATACCATCCTCTACCTTCCTCTTCCTACATAAAAGTTCTTGCATAAATTTAAGATATTGGAGCATTTGTGCTAAAGCTTTTGTAAATGGAATGTTGATATGTAGCTTTCGGAACACTTCTAAGAACTTAGAAAACTATTTCTGTTGGTTCCGCTTCTTCAATAGTTGAGGATATAGGACTCTATTATAAGGTGATGGGACATAAAGCTTATCCCAATCAAGTTCCTTATTTTTTTTGCCCCTTGGTTTATTCTTCTTATTGGAAAATTTTGCTTGAACCTTGACCTGAGGAATAGTCTTCCTCTACTTGCTCATGAATAACCTCCTCCATAGGCTTCTTAACTTTCTCTTCAAGCTTTGTACCACTCTAAAAGGTGATGGTCATGCATTATTTTTTGGGGCCATCTTTTGGGTTAGTGATGGTATAACTAGGAAATGAACTCGATTGCATACTACTTAACATTTGGGCTAGTTGCCCCTTTTGAATCTCTAAATCTCGAATATAAATTTCATGATAATTGAAATTAGCTCTTGTTTCCTGCATGAAATATGAGGTTTGCTAAACAAAGGTGAGTGTTTACTTAGAAATTTTTTCAAAAGTAACCTCCCAGGAAGAATTCTTACCTTGTTTGTCATTTTGTTGCACTCCTTGATTGCTCTATGATAAATCTAAGTGATTCCTTCATCTCGAATTATAAGTATTTGAATATGGGTTATTTTGGGATCTTGGAGAATTCCCCATGTAATTAACCTACTCTTGTGATGTTGAACTTGAACTACTGGCTTCATACTCATCATTAACATGATTACCTCCATATAAATCACACACCAATGGCGGAGGAATATAATTTACTTCACTAACTTGCATTTGGCCTAGTTGCTTGGTAAGGTTTTATAATTGTTGAAAAAGCATTTTGTTCTGAGCATCAATAGCATCCAAAGTGCACAGTTCCATTACTCCCCTCTTCACTATAGATCTGCCATTAGGCATTTGATATTCAGTCGCAGCCATTGTCTCTAACAATTATTGAGCTTCTTCGGGAGTTTTAGTATTCAAGGAACCACTAGCAAATGGATCATTCATAGATCTCATAGGAGGGTTCAAATTGTTGTAGAAAATTTGAATATACTGCCTATCATCAAAGTCATGATTGGGACACTTTTTAGCAACTCTTTATATATCTCTTATGCTTTATATAATGATTCTGCCTCCTTTTGAGAAAAACACGTGATTTTACCCATGATCTTCATATACTTGGATGGAGGGGAAAATCTAGCAATGAATTTCCCAACCAAATCATCCCATGTAGTGATGCTTTCTTGATGTTGGGCTTATAACCAGTTCTTAGCTTTATCCCTTAACGAGAATAGAATGATCCTAAGTCGAATGGCAACTTGCCTTATTGACCTTGTTGGTGTCACATAATTGAAGAAAATTAGTGATGTGTGCATTTAGGTCTTCTTGATCACCTTCCCCAAGTGGATCTTGTTGAACCATAATAAGGAGAGAGGGTTTGATCTCAAAGTTGTTCACCTAGATGGAGGCACGCACTAGCTTGTAGCACATATTTCAATGGTAGGTGTAGAATATCCACCCAAAGTACGTTGTCTAGATGGTGTGTTCTTTTCTACTATGGCTTCCTTTTTGGCTTCTTTTCTTTCTTTAGATAACTTTCTATTTGCCCTTGGTGTCTTTTCAATCTCCAGATCAAAGAGTAATGCTTTTGGATCAACTGTACCTCACATAAAGCATAACACAATAAACAATGATATCTTCCTAGATTAGTATCTTCCTAGGTACTAATGATATTGACTAAATCCCTCAATTCTCGGTAAAGATGCCAATTTTTTTTTTACTAATGTGGCAAGTGCACCAAATCTCAAAAGTAATAGAGTAATGAGAAAGTATAATTCCCACAGAGAATGAGTTGCCAATAACCACTTCACTAATCCAACTACTATCTAGGCAAATATTTGATTCAAAGAGAATTTCAAAGCAAAACAAGACAAATCAAATAACTTGAAAACAACCAAGAAACCACAATACCAAATTAAAGAGTAACATGCAATGATAAAGGAGCTAGGGATCTGATTTCATTTAGTTTTTCTGACTAGTATTTATGGTTCTAACCTAATCAAGTTATAATTAATCAATTCATAGGAAGAATTGGAAAGATTTCTAATTTAACTAATACTCAATTCCTTAGTGTATCAATTCTCTTTAATGCTAGAAATTCAATTAATCACTTAATTACATCCCAAGAATTAAAGACATTATGTGATTTATAGAGTCTCAAACAAAACCCACACAACCAATAATCTCTATTCCTAGATAGTCAAGATTATGGAATTTATCACATGGTCTAAGTCATGCACAAATTTTTTAAATTTCCTATACAACCCATAAGATCAATTTACGAGCAACCAATTAACAAAAGCGTTAAGAATAGTGATAAAAACTCAATTGAATAAAAAAAACTTATATTAAATCAAAAGAATCCAAATACATCATCATCCAAACTAATTTACATCTTCACCCTAGCAAGAAGACAATTTAACTACTCATAGCAATGAAAGCACAAAAAAAATCAAAAGATGAAAGAAACATCATGAAGAAATCCTAGAAGAGAAGAGTCTTGGATGTCTTCAATGGTGAACTCCTCTTGGCTTCTGAACTGAATTCTATGCCTCTGCCAAGCTCCCTCAATCCTTAGTTTTATCCCCTATTTATAATCTTCAAAGAGTCTAGGGTAATTAAGATCACATGTTGTTAGATCCTACCCATGTGTCAACTTGGGATGGATTTTTCTCAATGAAGGCGGCTGAAATAAGTAACTTTGTCACATAAAATTTGTATATCTCTTTCTTATCTTTCCAACGCCACCAAAATCAGGTAAATCGCATCTCTATAGAGGAAATTATACCTATTTTACTGAAATAGGTTTGATAGCAAAAGTTTCTTTAAATAACCTTTAACCAAATCTTTTGTTTCCTTTTCTCTTGTTTAATTCCATGAATTAGGAAAAAAAATATTCGATAAGGATTGTAATAAATATTCTCTATGAGATTCTAGCAAAAAATAAGAAGATTGTTTGGGCACCAATAAAGGATTACTTGAACTCCAATTAAAGATCTAGATTTATTCTTAAAATTTAGAGATGTTGATTTGACTTGATCAAATTTCATCAGCTACTTTAGACGTAATTTTCACTCTCTTAACGCATGAACTAGGCTTTAATGTCTCATGAAAGTCGTAGCGATTTATCTCAGTTTTACATAACTACCAAGATTAGTTCAATCTGAGGTTTGTAGCAAAAGTTATACTTAAAACACTACAACAAGGTTCTTATGCTCTTCACCAGAAGTTTAGTAACCACGCCCAAACTTCCACAAAGGCCCTTAAATTCCTATAAAACACAATAAAATGTGTTTAATTCAATGGGAACAAATAATTCACTCAATATAAATAATAAGTGGCACAATTCTTCTCTCAAAGCCCTCAAGTCCATATTCACATAAGCATAAAATCTATGAATTTTATACACACATCATGTTGTAGATGGCTTCTTGGAAATTCTACCTCCAAGATGTTTGACAAAGAATAAAGAGTTTGCAATCCTCAATGTTCTTATGACCAGGACCAACGTAATAGAAATAGGATTTGAAAAAGATGGAGAACAAGCCTTTACATAAAAGATGGAGAAAGGAAGTAGAAGAGCATAAGAAAAAATAATGTAAAAGATACCTACTGTAGAAAGAGAACAAGTATTTATAACAAAGAATATAAGTGAAACCATATAACTTCTCCCAATAGGTATAAAATAACTACAAATAATAAAATACAATTCAAATCCAAATATAACTATTAATAAATAAATATCTATCTCTCATTTATTTTTCTATTTATTAGATAATATATACAACACTCCTATCATGAATGAATCACTTATGCCTTTCTATATTTTTGTTTTTGAAAAGGTTGCCACCTTATCACTCATCTGACCAAGCATTATATGAGTTCTTCACTTTTTTGTACCCTTAATGGCTCAATTCTCACTTGCTATTTATCATACACTTAGTTTTTGAACTAAGCCTGGTATTTTATAAAAAAACTAAGCTTGGTTTTTTTTTTTTATAAAAGATAAAAAAAAATTGGTTTGACTTGTAACTTATATGAAGGTATATATTACTTTAAAAAAGTCTTTAAATAAGCCCAAAAAAAAAACTTAGACTTCTAGTTTTCAAATAGACTTAGCCTTAAATAAAAGTATTTTCTCTATACTATTAATATAAAGGGAGTTAGCCTCATTTGGCCACATTTGAGTTATTCTATTTTATTTCTAATTATATAAAAGGATAAAGTTATAAAAACATTTATTAAATATTTAAAGATAAATATGATAAAGAAAAAAAATTGTAAATATGCATTCTTCAATTACAATTAACGTCAAACGTTTCTCAGCTTCTTACTATATGATTATAATTCACTTCAACCACATTTTACTATTATTTATTTTTTATCTTAATAAAAATTAATAAATGTAAGTTAAATGAGAATTGACAGGGACAAAACACCCTTTAATATGCTAGTTATATAAAATAAATTTATTATATTAATATATAATTAATAAATTATTGAAGTATTATAAAATGTCAAAATAGATGCTTTTTTAAAGCCCTACAAGTCTAGCTAGCTTATTTAAATAGGTCTTTTTAAAATTCTAATAATATGGTTAGAAGTTTCAAAGAAGATAGAAGAGAGTGACTCATAATAGAATAGAATAAAAACTAGAAGTACAAGCAATGGAATAGAATAGAACATGCTACTTCATTGTTTGATTGTTTAACGAGTTTGGTAAGGAAGGGAAGTGAAATTCATGTCATTCCTTTCTTCAGCCCCCAATCTGGGAGACAAAAATTTTAGACTTTAAGTGGCAAAAGAGGGACTAGATCAAAACTTTGAGGCTTTAAGGAGTCCCTCCCATGCCATTTCATTCCACTCCATATTTTTTGTTTTTTTTTTAGTACATCCACTACATCCTTTTTAAATTACTCATAAGCACACTTAATAAAATTTTACCATTTCATTCACTGCCACTTCCTTCGTTGTTATCCTTCCATACATAGTATAAGTCAGACTTATTTAATAAATAAGCTAGGTCAAAGTCGACCAAAGATAAGGTACACTTGACCATAGGCACATAATAAGCTGCCTAACATATTCCTATCCCTAATTCTCACCATGTTGTAGCTATGGTTTCAGTCCTACTAGAGCCATCACAAGCAAAGATCAATAGAAATTACAAATAAAGCATTAATGAAAGAGTTTTGCTAACAAGTAACTTGACACTTTTTACAGAATAAAAAAATAAAAAGTATTAAATGAAAAGTAAAGCATTTTAAGTTTCTAATATATTGTATACTTTACTTTCTATTCAATAGTTACTATTTTTTTTATTACATTACAAGTTCTCTTAGGGTACTCATTAGACAAACCCTTTTGCCACGCAAAAAGAACTAGTGAAGCTCCAACCATCAGGAGGTGGATGTTGATATTGAGGGGCAACAAAGCATCCCTACGCTCCAACCATCGGTTAAACCACTAAATAAAGGTGGCACTAGGTGGAAGAGGAAGGACATTATTATGGAGGAGGAAGTATCTTTTCATGACAAAGTTACTAGGAAGAAGAGTTTGCCTCCATCTCAAGAGAATATATTTACTTGAGCAAAAGCTAGCTTGCATTGAGTTTGAGGAAAGAAATAGGTTATGACCTAATTTCTTCTTAGAGGAAATGGTTCTTAAGAAATTATGTGTTCCTTGGCAAGATGCTTTGATTATCAAGCTCTTAGGAGAAAATGTGGGTTTCTTTGTCATGTATGTTACATAGAAGTCAACATAGAAGACCTCAGGTGGCTTCTAGATTATAGACATGGATAATGGACTTTTTAGATGAAGCTCAATCTAGAAGAGGATCATAGTAAGGTAATGAGTGGGGGGTTGTGGATGATTTTTGACTATTACCTATCTGTTTGAACTTGGTCTCCAGACTTTGTCTCTTCCATAGCCAAGATAGCTGAGAATATGGTGTGGGCTGGATTCCTTAATCTAAATTTAGTCTTTTATGATGAAAATGTCTTGCTAGCACTAGCTAGTGTGATAGGAAAACCCATCAAGGTTGACATAAACATCTCTAAAGTCACAAAGGGAAAATTTGCTAGAGTCTAAAAGTCAAAATTGACTTTGATCAACCAATGGTGGGGAAAGTATGGATTCAAGACAATTGACCTAAAATCAAATACGAGGGGCTATATATTATTTAGGCCAATTGTCATTGTTACGAGCACGTGACCTGTGACTTTAAGAACAATATGGAATCAGGAGTGATTGTTACTAGTAGCAATAGTGGTGGTAGCCAAGCTATGGTGGTGATGGCTGAGTTAGCGGTGGGTGTTCCGAGGCATAAATCCATTGATAGTGAGGGAGTTAATTTCGCAGTTGGCAATCATTGTGTCACAGGAATTGAGTAAAACTATTTGCATGGGGATTGGATGACTATCCCCAAAAGGAAATGTCCAAAACCAAGAGCAAATACTAAGCCAAAATCTAAAGGTGTATCTCATCAATTTGCTAGCAACAAATTTTAAAATCTTCCAAAGGATATGGAAGACAATGATGACTCTTATCATGAGTTGGTAGAATCTAATAAGGTGTTTGTAAGCTCCAAAGTCCTTAAGAAGTTATAACAACTTACTGAAATTCTTTAAGAATCTTCTAAATTTTGATGATTAACAAACTTATACTTAGATTTGAGTGCTACTAATGTTTCTCTGATCAATGTCATTGTATATAAACAAATTCATTTAGAACTTGCTAAGTTCTCATGGAACACTTCGTGATAATTTCTGACTTCAAGTTTTCTTGCTATTTCTTAGTTATGTTCTTAAAAGAAAATTTCTTTAGGTCTTCAAAACATCACTCGGATGTGAAAAAAAGGTCTTTGTTCTTCTAGAAGAGCTTCAAGTGCATATTACTAAATTATCGAGTTCAAATTAAAAAAACTTAAAAGCAAGAAGCATCTTTAAGAAGGATTGTTCTTTGAAGAAGTCGAACTTAGAGGAGAAGCTCAATAAGAAGTTTCAAAACTCAGAAGAACAATTTTGTCAAAGTTCAAAAGCTACAAAGTCTAAAAAGTTCAAAATTTGCAACATTTCTTATTACCGCTAAAAAAGGACAAAATTTTTAAAATAAAGGTGACTGAGTGCTACAGGACAAGAAAATGATAAATGTCTTTTACCTTGTTACCATTAGAAAGAACAAAGCTACTTTTTGGAAAGCTATAAATAGTTGAAAACTCAAATCAGAGAAAGGAGGATACATATTATTATATATATTGACCATCTTCTGATCAAACTTCTAAATTCTCTTTCTCACTTATGAACTCAATCTCTCAATTAGAAATCTATTTCTAAACTACTATCTTGGTGAGAAACTAAGTTCTTTGCTTTGTATTAGCATATATTCACTCTTTGAGTGTTAGTGAGATCTCTCAAATATTTTCTTTGTAATTAGTTTAATATATCCACTCTGAGTGTTGTCAAAGAAACACAAACCCATTACTTCTCTTTGTAACTAGATCCAATAGTGATCAGTATGAAAATCTAGCTTGAAGAGGCTTTGGTGGATCAAAGACTACTTGTAATCTAGCTTGGAGAAGTTAGGGTTGAAGAAAGAATACTCGTGGCAATATAAAATCCTAGTTTCTAACTAAGGACTGGACGTAGACATATGATTTGACCAAACTAGTATAAATCTTTTAATGATATCTTCTGAACTATATCTCTTGAACTTTCTAATTATAGTGCTTGTCCATTTCTTAACCTTCTGGTAATTGAAACTAATCTTCTAAGTTAAGATAACTAAGTTTTTAGGGTCATTCTGATTTAACTTCAGCTTCTAAAAAACAACACATTCTCTGAACTCTTAAGCTTCTAACCTTTACTCTCATTTATCCAAGTTGAAACACTTGAGAAGCTTTCAAACTTACAGAAAACATTCATAAATTAAAGCACAATTCAAGCCTCATTCTCATGTTGTTGCCACTTTGAGTGTCCAATCAAATGTATGAACTAAAAAAAGGATAGAGTTGACTTGAAAAAAGGGTTTGTAGTTAGAAAACCAAATTACGATGTTCAAAAAAGTAAAAATCCAGTGAATAAGGAATGGAAGCCGAAGTCAAAGTAGGAAAAAGGGTCTTAAACCCTAGGCCCTAAAACAAGATGTCCAATAGCCTAAATCGGGCCCTTTTGGAGGTGAATGGGAGAAAGATGCGCCTTCTTGCACCAAGAATGATGGTGTTGAATTGAATAGGAGAATAAAAGGTGAAAATGTCAGAAAAGAAAACATTTTCGGGTGTCCAACATAGAGGTTTCTCAAAGTGCATAGTACTCCTAATACTAAAAAGAAAACCTTTGTGGGCCATGAAAACATGGATCTTACATTGGATGCCCTAAATCTCCTTGATGTGCCACTGGTAACAATGCAAGAACTTCATAATATGCAATGTAATCGAAAATAGAAAATGAAGGAACAAGGGGTTAAGGAACATGCTCCAGATATATAGACAAATTATATCCTTATCCTTTCCATCAAACACATCTCGACCTGTACAGTGGTGAATGAGACTTCTGAGTCGAGTGATATTATTGAGCACACAGAGGGGGTTCCTGATGGTTAACTTCAATTCTGTATTGTTGGGTCATTGGTCCTTCTCCTATATTTTTATGATGAATACAACAAGAAGTCTTTTAACTTGGAATTGTCGAGGTGTAAGTAAAAGAACTTTCTCCTCCATGATAAAGGATGTATGCAAAAATACTAGGTTTCTTTTCTGTCTCTTGTGGAAACACATATTATTGGTGCAAGGGTTGATAAGTGTTAGTGTGGAAGAATAATAGAAGAGACACTTTATAATATTTTTATTTCTTCTTCAACAAACTCCAAAGTGCATAGGATACTTATAGAAATGAAAGAGACTTTACATATTTTATAACTCTCCCTAATTAACAATAATAATTTTCCTTTAACTTATGAAATAAACCATCCTATAACTACATAACTCCAATGAAATAATTATCCCTAATAACATATAACACACCATAATTCTTCATTACTCATAGAATAACTCTCATAACTTTCATAACTCATAATAGCTACCATATCAAAGGTCACACAACCACCAAAATTCTATTAACTTCAAATTATTGTTTTTAATCAACACTCTCCCTTAATTTGAAGTCTTCTTCTTCATTCCAAGCCTTGCTCGTATTTTTTGAAATTCTTCAAACTTGAGAGGTTTTGTAAAAATATTAACAATTTGATCTTCTGTCTTCATATATTTAGGCTCAATCACCTTGTTATCAACATATTCTCTAATAAAATGGAACCTTATGTCTATATGCTTGCTTCAATCATCGTACACTGGATTTTTAGTAAGAGATATTGCGGACTTGTTATCAATACAAATATTTGTTGCTTCCTCTTATGGAAAATAAATTTCTTTCAACAACCTTCTAAGCCATATAGTATTACAAGTGCAAGAAGTTGTTGCCACATACTCGGACTCACAAGTTGAAAGTGTGACAATGGATTATTTTTTAGAACTCCATGAAATAGCACAATCTCCCATAAAGAATACAAAACCAGTAGTGCTCTTTCTATCATCAACATCTCCCGCAAAATCACTATCACAATATCCCATAAGCTTGAAATCAATAGAAAATGAATAAAATAGCCCAACATCAATTGTATCATTTAGGTAACGAAGAATCCTCCGAGCAAATTTCATGTGGTTAGAAGTAGGTGATTCTATGTAGCGACTCACTACTCCAACCACAAAAAGAATGTCAGGTCTTGTCGAAGTCAAGTATCTTAAGCTTCCCACAAGGCTTTTGAAAATGGTAGGATCTTCTTTCACTCCATCATCAAACTTTGACAATTTAACTCCATATTCCATGGGTGTATTCACGGAGTTACAATCAAACATGTTGAACTTCTTCAAAATCTCTTTTGCATAGGCTTCTTGAGAAATAAAAATCTCATCCTTCATTTGCTTTACCTCTAGGCCTAAATAGTATGACATGAGCCCAATATCGGTCACCTCAAATTCATATGCCAAAGCCTTTTTGAATCCTTCAAACAAAATAGGATTAGTTTCAGTGAAAATAAGATCATCAATATAAAGATAAACAAGTAAAATATCTCAATTGTCATATGCGTTAACATAAAGAACATATTCATGAACATATCGAACAAAGCCATTATCTTGAAAATACTTGTCGATACGACTATTTCATGCTCTTGGTGCTTGTTTTAACCCATATAATGCATTTTTCAATCTCAATACTTTATCTTCATGTCCTTCTACTACAAAGCCAATTAGTTGCTCGACATATACCTACTCTTCTAGATAACCATTAAGGAAAATGGAATTTACATCAAGTTGATAAATCATCCACCTTATTTGAGCTATCAGAGCAATGATCAAATGAATTGTCTCCATACGGATAAGGGGTGCAAACACTTCTTCATAGTCAACTCCATACTTTTGCTTGTAGCCTTTTGCAACGAGTCTTGCTTTATATCTCTCTACATCTCATTTGGCATTCTTCTTTATCTTGAACACCCATTTGACTCCAATTGCCTCATGACCCTTAGGGAGAGATGATAACTCCCAAGTGTTATTCTTTTCAATGGCTTCAATTTCCTCTTGCATGACTTGTCTCCACATTTTATCTTTAAAAGCTTTATCAAATCTAAAGGTTCACTATCAACAAAAAGGCAAAACAAATCAAAAGGCTCAGTTACATCATATAATTCTTCAATACTTCTCATTTTTCTTGGCATTTCAGTAGAAGTATTTTTGAAAGACGAAGATGCTTCATGAATGGGAGATGGTGGTGCAGTTTCTTCTTGGATAGACGTCATGGTCTCTTGCTCTCCATCTTCAATGTATGAAAAAAAAATCATAACTTCCTTCTTCTTGTGTTTCCCATCTCCAAGTGGCTTTTTCATCAAACTTCACATCTCAACTCACAACAATCTTACCATTGCTTGGGTTGTACAACTTGTAGCCTTTGAAATTTGGATCGTAGCCAAAAAAACATGCTTCTCACTTCGATCATTTAGCTTGGATCTCCCTTGGTCGGGTATATGAATATAAGCAACACTTTCAAAAACTCACAAATGATTGACACTAGATTTGGTCCCACTCCATGCTTTTTGTAGTGTTTGATCCTTCACATTCTTTGTTGGAGAGCGGTTGAGCAAATAAACTGTAAAAAAAAATAGTTTCAGCCCAAAATTCCTTAGGCATATTTTTAGCTTTCAACATATATATAGTCATATTAAGAGTAGTTCTATTTTTTCTCTCTACTACACCATTTTGTTGTGGTGATCTAGGAACCGTTAAAGGGCGTCGGATTCCATTTATTTCATAAAATTTATTAAATTCTTTAGATATAAATTCACCTCCTCTATCAGATCTTAGATATTTGATTACACAACTACTATCATTTTCTACAAGAGCTTTGAAATTTTTAAAAGCTGCAAATACTTTAGATTTTTGCTTTATAAAATAAACTCAAGTCTTCCTACTATAATCATCAATAAAAAATAAAAAAATAGTTATTTTTACCAAATGAGAAAAGATTGATTGGGCCACGCACATCGGTGTGAACAAGTTGCAATAACTTAGTTGCTCTTGTAGTAGCCCCTTTTGGAAAGCTTTCTCTTGCATGTTTGCCAAGGAGACATGCTTCACATAAATTGATTGGGATGATTAATTGAGGGCGCATCCTTTTCACCATCTTCTTTTCTCCCAAGGCTTTGAGTGCTTCAAAATTCAAGTGACCAAATCGCACATGTCAACACCATGCTTAATCTTTAACATTAGCCTTCAAACACTTTGCTTCAATTATATTGAGATTTAACATGAACATTCTATTTTTCATATGAATTTCATGTCCTTTCTCAACAAGTTGTCCTAAACTCAAAATATATATATTTTTTTAATTTGGGTATATAGTAAACATTGGTAACTAACTTGTGACCACCATCTTTAAGAGAAATTAAAATGGTATCTTTGCCTTGAATTTGGACTTTTGAGGTGTCTCCAAATGAAACATTGCCCTTCACCTTCTCATCAAGCTCCATAAATTTTTCTTTGTAGCCACACATATGATTGCTTGTACCATTGTTAAGATACCATGAGCCTTTGTCATCCTTTTCATCATCTCTAAGTGCTAACAATAAGGTTGGCTCTTCAATCTCTTCTTTGTCAATAAAGTTGGTTTTTTGTTCAACACCATTAATACCATAATGACATTCCCATGCTTAATGCCCAAATTTATGACAATTGAAACATTCAATATTAGACTTGTCATACCTCCTCGCATTTGTTCTAGGATAGTTGCCTTTTCCTCTAGTCACTCCTCTTCCACAGTCCCTAGTTGAATGATGGCTTGTCTTTTAATTGTTAGAATTGTCATAATTGTCTCTTCCTCTTCCACCTTGGCCACGACCACGCCATCTTCCTTGTTCACGTCTACGTCCTCTTTGACTCTTTTCTCCTCCATCATCTTGCAATGAAACCTTGGCTTTCAGGACTTGCTCCAAAGGCTCATTTTGCCTTTTTAACAATTTTTCTTCTTCGGCTAGTATAGCCCCAAACAACTCATTAATAGTCATGGTGTCTAAATCATTTGAATTCTCAAAAGCACAAGTCACATAATCAAACTTTGGAGTTAAAGAGTGAAGGATCTTATCTTTCACACGATCATCTTCAATATTTTCACCGTACCTTTTTGTTTGATTAACATTGGCCAACACCTTTAAGCTATAATCTGAAAAGGTTTCAGATTTCATCATGTGCAAAGCTTCAAACTCATGTCGTAAAATTTGAAGTCGCACCTTCTTCACCTTGTCTGTACCTTGGAGAGACTTTTGTAAAATTCCTCAAGCTTCTTTCACGGTGGACACATTGCTCACCTTCTCGAACATCAAATCGTCAAACCTTGATGGATAAGGGACAAAACTTGTTAGTCATTTTTCTTTGACTTTTTCAATGCTTCCTTCTTATTTTGAGACAAAGTGCCCTCATTTTTGTGACTTAGTATAGCCACTCTCTACAATCTCTCAAGCATCTTGTGATCCAAGTAATGCCTTCATACGATGAGACCAAGTTTCATAGTTATCTTTTGTAATACGAGGGAATTGGAATGGAATCATTCAATTATTTGTCATCACTCAAATCTCACTAGCTCTTGATACCACTTTGTTAGTGCGGAAGAATAATAGAAGAGACACTTTATAATTTTTTTATTTCTTCTTCAACAAACTCTAAAGTACATAGGATACTTATAGAAGTAAAAGAGACATTACACATTCTATAACTCTCCCTAATTAACAATAATAATTTTCTTTTAACTCATGAAATAAATCATCTTATAGCTACATAACTCCAATGAAATAATTCTTCTTAATGAGATATAACACACCATAATTCTTTATTACTCACAGAATAACTCTCATAACTTTCATAACTCACGATAGCTACCACATCAAAGGTCACATAACCACCAAAATGTTATTAACTTCAAATTATTATTTTTAATCAACAATAAGGTGGTTAAGAACATACGCTTTGATTCGTATTTTAGAGTGAAAGCCGATGGTTTTTCAAGTGGGATTTAGTATCTATGGCAATCTTCTTCTTAGAATGTTACTATTCTCTTTTCTGGATCTCAGTTTGTTCACATGGAGGTAAGTAAACATGGAGGTCAGTCATGGGGTTTAACATTTTGTTTTGGCATACCTCAGGGTTCGATTTGATATGAGCTTTGGAGATCTCTCGAGACGATAAGTTCCTCTGTCTAGTGTCCTTGGTGCGCTGCTAGTGATTTCAATGTAATAATGGATGATTCTAAATGTCATGGTCAATCTGGTCACATGGGTATTTCAATGCTTTTTGTGAATACATGACTTCTACAATCTCTTTTATGGTGGCTTTAATGGCTCTCCCTTCACTTGGAAGAATGGGCATGTCAAAAAGAGATTTGACAGAATCTTGGTGAATGAAGGATAGCAAATTCTTTTTCCTAATTTTCAAGTTACTCATCTTTCTTTTTCAACTTTGACCATACTCAAAACCATACCTTCTACCAAGCCATTCAAGTTACTGGCTGCATGGCTCGGGCATGAGTCTTTCCATTCCCTTGTAATGGATAACTAGAGTTTGAACACTAGTTAGAATGAGAATGTTGATCACTTTTTAGCAGTTGTTAAAGATTGGAATTGGATAAAGTTTGGTAATATTCAAAGAAAGAAAAATAGGTTCTTAAGTAGGTTGCATAGTATTCACAATTCTCTTAGAGATGGCCTTAAACCTTATGTTGATAGACTCTTCTCTCTATGGTATGATTATGAGAATGAGTTATTTGAGGAAAAAACCTTATGGGCTCAAAAATCCTATTATAAGTGGGTTATGTTTGGTGATCATAACAATAAACACCTCTATGCTTTTACTGTTACTCAGAGATGCAGAAACAAGATTACTTACCTTCGAGATATTGAGGGTAATTGGGTCCATAATGATATCACTATTAAGGGGATGGCCAGTTATTTTTCAAGAAATCTTTACCAGTAGCAAGCGAACTTGCAACCTTTTATTCTTGATGGCTGTTTTATGATTCTGATTGATGATGAGGTTGTTGATATCCATGCTCCTCTTACTTTGGAAGAAATAAAGGATGATCTTTTTAGTATGGGTGCTTTAAAAGCACTTGTCCAGATGACCTACATGCCCTCTTTTTTTAGAGTCAGTGGTCTATTGTGGGACTTTTAGTTTGTCAAATGGTATCTTCTATTTTCGAGAACCCAGGACATGTTGGCAACATTAACCAAAGTTTCATTTCTCTTATTTTGAAAGTGCACCACCCAAAGGAGATAAAACAGTTCCAGCCCATTAGTTTGTGCAATGTGATTTAAAAAGTTGTGATAAAAATTATTCCAAACCGCTTAAAGAAAGTTATGTCTCATATTATCTTTTTGTCCCAATGCAGTTTTATTCATGATCGTCATGGTTCTAATAATATTATTATTTTTCAAGTAAGTCACAATATGCAAAATAAAATAGGTAAGAAAGGTTTTATGACAATAAAGATTAATTTAGAAAATGCTTATGATCGATTCTTTTCGGATTTTGTTATTAATTCTTTGCAAAACTTGGGCATTCATGATAGTTCGATTAATTTGATTTGGCACTGCATTTCTTCCTCTACTATGAATATTATTTGGAATGGTGATCGTACTGGTAAGTTTATAGCTAGTCGAGGCATTAGGTAGGGAAACCTGCTCTCACCTTATTTGTTTGTCATTTGTATTATGTGGTTATCTTAAATGATTTGTGCTATGGTTGATCAATATCTCTAAAAGCCTATTTGTTTCTCCTAGGATGGACCTCCCATTTCCCATCTGTGCTTCATAGATGATATTTTCTTATTTGCTTTGGTTTATCTAGATTAAGTAGAGGTTATTAAAAATTGCCTTAACTCTTTTTGTGCTAGTTCTATCCAGAAGGTTAGTGGGGGGAAAGACCAAGATCTACTTCTCTAAAAATGTGAACAATAATAAATAAATTTCTGAGGCTTCTGGGTTTAACATGACGACAGACTTGGGAATGTATTTCGATATCCCTTTGCTTAATAAACAGGTAACGAGAGAGAATTTTAGTGATGGACCGTCCTGGCCTAATTGTCATTGGACCACTCACAAGCTTGGCCAATATCAACGATTGATCGAGCTAGAGGGGTGTGGACCATCCTGATCCAATTGTCATTAGACCACTCACGAGCTCGGCCAATCTCAATAATTAATTGAGCTGAGGGGCTATGGGTTGTCCTGACCCAATTATCATCGGGTCATTAATAAACTCGGTTAAAGGTTGTCTTAACCCCGATATCAGGGTTGCCATAACTGAAAGCAGACCTTATTGGGTCGACCTTACATACCCAACAGTTGTTCTAGGTAGGCCCATTTCTGAATAATGAGCCCAGGATGGTCCGAGGCAATCCGAGTCACGTCCAGCTTCAAGACCCGACTAGGCTGAGCCCAAGTGGTTGATGAATTATTCACATGCCGTTATCAATGGTCTTTGGCCGTTGATGACCATCGTTTAAAAACGACTTCGCGCCATTCAAACCCAGCATAATGTAAATCGTAATGATCAGGGCCTTAAAATGGCTTGAACGGTAAGAATATGATGACTCAATTCTCAAACTTCTATATAAGTCGGCCTGGCAGCCTAGGCCAGGCTTGTTCCATTATTACCCTAAACACTTATCGACCATACTTTGTGATTATTTTGCTGACCTGCCTAGGTTCCTTGGACCTTGCTGTTGTTTTTCCCAAGAATCTATAGTAAGTCCCTTTCTTAACGATCTAGGCCCTGGTCAGTACCCGGCACATCTGGCACCCACCGTGGGGTCAGGTAAAACTTTCCTACTACACAATCAACTAACTTTCATTACAATCAACTCAACCACTTTTTCGACCAACCATGGCCACCAATGAAAACAACGTCTTTAATAGGGGTAAACCCAAGAAACTCTCAGCCTAACCCTATGGAAATGCTCATGCAGGTTGTTAGGGACATTAATAGCTAAATTGATCGAATTGATCAAATGACTAATAGGGATCAACATAGGGTAGAATCAGAAATGGAGGTGGAGAGAACAACCGAAGAAGACATTCCGATTAGAGAATTCCATTGATAGCCAAGTTTGGCCTGGACGATTGACGCAGAAATCTGCTGACAGACGAACTACCCCCACCTGTTGTTGATCACCTCTTTTTTTATTTTATAATGTCAATTTCTCTTCCAGATGACTTTCGACTTTCGATGATGGAACTTTACGATGGAACGATCAACCCATAAGAGCATCTCATGATGTTCAATTCCATGATGTTCTTGAATGGTGCGTCAGATCCGATCAAATTCAGAATATTCCTGGAGACATTAAAGAGATCAGCATTACTTTGGTTTTTGAGTCTTGAAGAAGATTCAATTTACGATTTCTCTAAATTGTTGATGAAGTTTCTTAACCATTTTTCTATGAGCAGGACGCACTGGAAGACCTCAGCCAGCCTTATCAACTTAAGGCATGGCCGAGATGAATCCCTTAAAGAGTTTATGCGGAGATTTGGAGAAGAAGGAGTTCAAATAAGGGATATCAACCCTACGGTATCCCTACATGCCATCATGGATAGCTTGTGTCCAGGACCATTTGCAGATTCCTGGCCAGAAAGCCCGCCTTTGGATCTGGATGATTTGAGGGATAGGTCTACAAGATATATTAACATGGAAGAGATCGCCTTTGCCAGAAAGTAAATGGAACAACGATTCTCCAAACTAGAAGCAACGGGAAGCAGGAATAATCCACACATCTCCATTTGTCCAATTTCGCAAGACCAACACCTGGGAGGACGACTAAATCTCAGAGGCAGACTAATGCGTTTGGATGATCGGTCTGATAAATTCAATCGGAATCCTCAGGTGATGTTCGAGAGATATCGACCTATTTTCGATAAATATACCCTGCTTAATACCCTTACAGGCTCAGATCTTTCAGGAAGTCTATAATACCAGATTAATTCAAATTCCAAAGAATGCGAGGAAGCAAAGGATTCTGACTAATATTGATAAAAGTAAGAGGTGTGAGTTTCATAAAATGTACGGGCATTCCACTGAGGAGTGCATTACATTGAAAGATAGGATTGAGCAGCTTATTCGAGAAGGACACCTCGGGAAGTATGTGTACTGACACAGAATTTGAAGCAGAGAAGCTAGAGAGGGAAATTAATCCAGACCAAGGAGCCCAAGCCCATGTGAAAAGGCAAAGTTGTCACTAATGTTTTCGATTCTAGGGATCACATGATTAGAAGAGTGATCGACTCTATAGCTAGAGGATTTGCTGGAGGAGGAAGCTCGAATTCATCTTGGAAGAGATATATCCGAGCTATTATGTTGGTAAGTCATCCTTCCCCATCTCAAATAATAAAACATGAAGAGGGGCCGATTATTTTGTTTTCAAATAAGGACTTTGCTGGCCTTGATGAGAATCTAGATGATCCAATGGTGATGATTTCTATCCTTGCTAGAAATTTCCAAATAAGGAGGGTGTTGGTTGACCAGGGAAGTTCGACAGATATACTCTATCTGTCCACTCTTCGTAGACCCTAGATTCTAGAAGATGAGTTAAACCCCTTCAACGGGAGCTTGGTCGGCTTTTCTGGAAAACAAGTAAATGTGAAAGGGTACATCAAACTTCGAACGACCTTTGGGACAGGTACATTTTAAAAAACGATTCCAATTAAATATTTGGTTATGGATTGCCATACTCCATATAATGTTTTTCTTGGAAGACCTTCTCTCAATTCTCTTGGAGTTGTAGTTTCAACTCCATATTTAACAATGAAGTTTCCCGTATCCAAAAGTGAAGTTGGAATGGTTCATGCAAATCAGAAAGAATCAAGGATCTGTTACAACGAAAGCTTGAGGCCGAAGCCAAAGGAGCTAGCCAACCGAGTTGAACCTTCTAGCGAACAACCAATGCATGTCAACATGGCCAAGTTAGATCCAAGGAGCGATGAGAAAGACCGACCTCATCCAGTTGAAGAATTACAGACTATCTCTTTGGGTCCAAAACTTAGTCAGGGGACAATATCGGGGCCCATTTACCGACCGATATCAAGCGTGAGTTAGAGGAGCTATTGGTGAAAAATTCAAATCTATTCACGTGG
Source organism: Ormosia semicastrata (assembly GCA_029884595.1). Taxonomy (NCBI): domain Eukaryota; kingdom Viridiplantae; phylum Streptophyta; class Magnoliopsida; order Fabales; family Fabaceae; genus Ormosia; species Ormosia semicastrata. The sequence continues at coordinate 64,264,801 of JAQQTO010000062.1, forward strand.
ACTACAGCAGATATGCCAGGAATCGACCCAAAAGTAATCACCCACAAACTGTCTTTAAATCATAAAATAAAGCTTGTTGCTCAAAAGAAGAGGAAGCTTAGGACTGAAAGGCAAAAGGCTGCAGCTGAAGAAATAAAGAAACTATTGGAAGTAGATTTTATTAGGGAGGTAAAATATACTACATAGTTGTATAATGTAGTTATGGTTAAAAAGTCATTAGGAAAGTGGAGGATGTGTACGGATTTTACCGATCTCAATAAGGCCTGTCCAAAAGACTTTTATCTGCTCCCCAGCACAAATCAGTTGGTTGATGGAGCTTCTAGATATCAATTTCTTAGTTTTATGGATGCCTACTCAAGATACAACCAGATCCGAATACATCCGAATGAAGAAGAAAAAACAACCTTCATCATCGAATTTGGAAACTTTTGTTACCGACTTATGGCTTTTGGCTAAAAGAATGCTGGGGCGAACTACCAATGGTTGATGAATAAAATATTTGAGAAGTATATTGGAAGAAATATCGAGGTTTATATCGATGATATAGTAGTAAAGACACTGGTCAATGGAAACCATTATTCCGACTTCTCTGAAATCTTCGCCCAATTAAGGAAATACAACATGAAGTTGAACCCAAAGAAGTGTGTATTTGGGGCTCAGGTTGGAAAGTTCCTTGGTTTTCTCTTTACCAATAGGGAAATTGAGGCCAATCCGAATAAATGCAGGGCCATAATAGAGATGAGGAACCCGACAATGATTAAGGAAATGTAAAGACTTACAGGAAGAATCACTGCCTTATCGAGATTCCTCTCAAAGTCTGTTGATTGGGCTTTGCCATTCTTCCAATGCCTAAAGAAACTTGAAAATTTGCAGTTGACTGAGGAATGTGAAAAGGCTTTCGAAAATTTGAAGCATTCTCTGACCACACCACCAATCTTGACTAAGATCGAACAATGTGATGTATTATTTCTTTACATTTTTTTTTTGAGAAAGCATTGAGTTCAATTTTGGTAAAGGAAGACAAGAAGGACCAGCGTCTGGTTTACTTCGTCAGCCGAGTATTACAAGGACCAGAAACCTGGTATCAGAAGATCGAAAAAATGGCTCTTACTCTTGTGATGACGGCAAGATGACTTCAGAAATATTTTCAAAGTCACTAGATAATTATCAGAACCGATCAGCCAATCAAGCAAGTGCTTAGAAAGCCAGAGCTGGCTGGACACATGATCTCATGGTCAGTGGAGCTGTCCAAATTCGATATCTAATATCAACCGAGAGGATCGATCAAATCATAGGTATTGTCTGATTTCTTAGTTGAATTATCTTCACCCTCTTCATACGATTCGGGCATGACATCTGGTATCTTTTCATTGATGGAGCTTCCAATTTTAAAGGAAGTAGGGTAGGGATTATTTTGGAAGGACCCAATGAGATTTTGATTAAGCAATCTCTGAGATTCAATTTTAGAGTTAGTAACAATCAGGATGAGTATGAAGCCCTTATTGTCAAACTTTCGTTAACTGTTAAAATGAGACCAACTCGGCTGATCGCCAAGTTGGATTCTTAGCTGGTGGCTAGATAAGTCTGAGGCAAGTTTTAGACCAAGGACCCTTAATTGACAAAATATTTGATGAAGATGAAGGATGCTATTAAGAATTTTGCATAGTTCAAAATCTTGCATATTCCAAGGGATCAAAATGTTTGTGCCGACCTACTGTTCAAGTTAGCTAGCACCAAGGGACCTGGAAGCAACCGATTAGTTATTCAAGAGGTATTGGAAAGTCCAAGCATCGAGGTAAATGAATCTTTTGTCATTAACAATAATCTGAACTCTTAGATGACACTAATCATTAAGTTTTTACAAGACGAGGAGCTTTCAACCGACAATATAGAGGCGAAGAAGTTGAATCAGCCAGTTATTACACCTTAATCGGTGGAGAGTTATTTAAAAGAGTATTTACTTTGTCACTTTTAAAATATATTAGACAAGATTAGATTAGGTCGGTTATGAAAGAAGTCTATGAGGGAGTTTGTGGCAGCCACATCAGAGGTCGATCTTTGGCAGGAAAAGTTTTGAGAGCCAGGCTATATTGGCCAACAATGAAGGCTGATTATTTAAAATATGTCTAAAAATGTGACTAATGCCAGAATTTTACGAGTTTGCATAAAGACCCTCCAGAAGAAATTTATAGCTTAGGCACCCCATGGCCCTTTTGCAGATGGGGAGTAGACTTACTGGGACCTTTTCCAGTGGAAATCGGGCAGTTAAAGTACATTATAGTTGCAATCGATTACTTTACCAAATGGATTGAAGATGAACCTCTTTCTAGCATAACATCAGAAAAAAGTCAAAATGTTTGTTTGGAAAAACATTATATGTCGGTTTGGTTTGTCATTTATTATTGTATCTGACAATAGAATGCATTTTACTGACAAGAAGTTCAGAGAATTTTGTTTTAAGAATGGAATTAAATAGGTATTCACCTCGGTCGAGCACCCTTAAACCAATAGTTTGGTCGAAGCAGCAAACAAGATTATCCTGACTGGGCTCAAAAGAAGGTTAGACTGTGCTAAAAGTCTTTCACCAAAAGAACTACCAAATGTCCTTTGGATGTATCACACTACACCATAGTCGTCGACACAAGAAACATATTTCTGACTTATATTTGGTGCCAACGCTATGTTTCTGGTTGAAGTTGGGGAGCAGAGCTTTAAACAGATGACTTTTTCTGAAGAGTCCAACGATGAACCGAAGTTGACCGACCTTGATCTATTGGAAGAAGAAAGGGAAGTTGCTCATACTCAAGAGGAGGCAATTAAAGCAAGGACAACAAGGAAATATAATTGGACAGTTAGACTAAGAAAATTTCAGGAGGGAGATTTGGTGCTACGCAAAGTGGAAGACTCTAAGAAGCTGCATGGCAAGGGAAAATTGTCAGTCAACTGGGAAGGACTTTTCCAAAATTTGAAAGTTATTGGCAGAGGAGCTTATAAGATCAGAGATTTCACTGGAAAAGCTCTGCCTAGAACCTAGAACTCGGCTTCTTTGCGGAAATATTTTAGCTAAGTTTTTATCATTTTTTAATGTACTTTCGTTTAGTTGTAATAGATAGGGATTAGGATGTTGTACTTTTTTCCTTACTAGGATTTTATCCTATTGGGTTTTGCCTAGAGGGTTTTAATGAGGCACATCTTAATCTCGATTATATTTTTCATCAGAAAATTGCTTATTTCAACTCAAAAAGTTCAAGTCAAAAAAAGTAACTGGCCTATGGCTGATGCTAACAAAAATTTGATGAAAGTAACTAGCCTACGGCCGATGCCAGCCCAAAGCTGATGAAAGTAACCAGCCTATGGCCGATGCTAGTACAAAGCTGATGAAAGTAACCGACCCTCAACCGAGCCGGTCGATGCCAGCACAAAGCTAATAAAAGTAACCGACCCTCGGCCGATGCCAGCATAAAGATGATGAAAGTAACCAGCCCTCAGCCAATGCCAGCAACCCTCGGCTGATGCTAGCACAAAGATGATGAAAGTAATCAGCCCTTGGCCAATGCCAACACAAAGTTGATGAAAGTAACCGACCCTCGGCCAATGCCAACACAAAGCTGATGAAAGTAACCAGCCTATGGCCGATGCCAACACAAAGCTAATGAAAGTAATCGGCCCTCGGCTGATGCCAGCATAAAGCTGATAAAAGTAACCAGTCCTCGACCAGTGCTAGCACAAAGCTAATGAATGGCCCCGGGTATGCCTTTTATTTTAAAACTTCAATTTCCTTTTTCAACTCGGAGACCTCAGCCTGATGTGCTTGTTGAGTCTTCTTAAGCTCTGCCCTGTAGAGTTTATTGAAAGACGTTAACTTCCTCTTTGAGTCTTCCAGCTCATGCTCGACCGACTTGATTACACTTGTTGCTCGAAGCATTTGAACTTCTATCCATCCGCACAAACATATCCCGTTGACCTTCTCTTTTCTCTCCTTGTCACCCGGGAGAGTAATTTGTGACTCCATGAAAGTTTCAAAATGAAACAAGGTCGCCCAAAGAGAATGACCATCTACATCATCATCAAAGTCGTTCAGTGCCTCAATTGCGCCTCGAATTTCTTGATTCTCAACAGAGAAACCTTCACTTATCGTTCAGTGTTTAGGGGTAGATGAAGTTTTCGCTCCAACGGCTTCGATTTCATCATCAGCTTTTTCTCGGCTCCTTTCTCCGACCAATGTTTTCGACTGGGTCTCAGAAGATTCTGCAATGTTTATCGAAGCTCCATCCTTCATCGGGTTAAGATCGATTAAGTTCGCTTCAACATCGATCGATTTTATCGATTCCTTCTTCTTCACAAACTTTTGCAATTGCTGGATGGATATCCGACGTGCCATTGATTCTAAAAAAAGTTAAACAAAAGGTTAATGTCAGTTTAGCTGAAAGTTGAAAGATAATAACGTTGAATTTAAAACGTACTCATTAGTTTTGCCATTTCGTCTAGATAATCATTGAATTTGATGAACTAACTAATATCCAATAGAGGACAATCTTCCAAGAAGTCAAATATCTTTCGATCAGTCAAACAAAGGCTTCGGTGCTCTACACTCAATATGAATGTTGGCTCGTCTCTCTAGTAAAGTGGAAATTTTTCTACTCCAAATCGATCGGCATAAAAGGTATGTCCCCTTGCCGAGTTCTAACTCAGAAGAATTTGTTCTTAAAATTCTTATATGATGTATTAAAAGTAGAAAAAAAAATCTTCTTACGAGGATGACTGTTGACTGACACCTAGCCACCCTTACCAAAACCTTTTCATTGAGAGAAAAAGAAGAAAACTTTTACGCTAGAAGCTCTACCGAGGACAAAATTTCAAACTCCTTCACAAAGGCCCAACTATTGGGATGAAGCTAGGTCGGTGCAACATTTAATTGGTCAAGGACCGAACACTGAAAGTCAGTAAATGGCAACTTCAAATGTAAATGAAAAAAGGTGTTGTACATATATACCCAACCAACTTGATCATCGGCACAAGGTGACATGTATATTCGTTCATCACTGCGGTACGGAAGGCAAATAAACCGAGTCTTGTAGTCATATCTGCTCATTGATATGCGTCTTTGGAGAAAGTCGATACTCTCAGTCGTGTTCAAGGTCGATGCATACTTGCTCACAGCGGTGTTAACCCAGTTGTAGGTTTGAACATCTCCCTCTTCGGCCGACCGATCTCGGGAGACAGATCTATCAGCCATCATTTGATCAAATGTTGTGAATCCTACACCGTGTCGTTAAAAATCAAACCTACTTTCTAGATATCCTAAAAACACGTCTAGAATGCTAATCATAAATGTGTTTAACATTCATCTTCTACCTGAATTCAAAATCTACGTGCTAAAGGGCCATTACTTTTATGGTGTCACTATTCAAAAAACAAAGAGGTACCCTGTGTGGATCCTATTTGAACAAAGAAATTACGATTCAAAAATCTCCAATCACCCCACCCCTCATTCTCACCCCCATTCTCAGAAATTAAGTCAAATGATAAATAAAGGGAAGAATATATGTTCGAAATGTTACCTGGAACATACTTGGAATTTAAAAAAGATGGTGTGCATTGATGAAGCACTTGTACTGGAGTAGGAAGGAAACTATGCAAATTGAGAAGGAAAAGGCAAAGGTTACAATAGCGTGAAGAAAGAAGGAAGAAGAGTAAATAGAAGTGTAGTTCAATGGGGAAGGTTTTAAGTAGAAGTAAACTGCTAGATTCAACGATTGATAATCAAGGAAATGAAAAGCCTTAAGCTGGATTGTTGAATACATCTAATGGTGAGATTTGATAGCTACATAGAATGCAGTTATTTTTGCCTTATCCTTGTGCTAGAATGAATGCTATGTCCTTGTTTAAATGCATATTTGGAGGGTTTTGTGCGTATATTTGATATATTCTGAATTTAAGCCTTTCTGATATGTTATTGTGCAAAATTGAGCTTTAATGATCATGGATTGAGTAGATTTATATATGTTATTGATTTGGTATTTTCTCTATGATAGGAAGGGCTCCAAACAAGGTTAAATATGGAGCAGTTGAGCTTAAAGAGGAAGAGGAAGCCAAATTGGCATTCCAGCAGGTCACGCCGCGGCGCAAGGCAGAGCACGCCGCGGTGCTGAGAGGATTTTCAGCCTGGTCATACTAGGACACGAGGCAAGAGCGTCGCGACCTAATGAAATGGGCGCCGCGACGTAGTTAGACCGACCCATTGGGCGCCGCGGCGTGAGTATGTGCGCGTCGCGGCGTGGAGGTGGCTGCTGAGCTTATAAATAAGATTTTACACGTTTTTCTCTCATATTCTCTCTCAGTTTTTCTCTGTTCTGGCCATTTGGCCATTTCTAGTTTTTAGGTTTTGATAGTTTTAGTTAGTTTTAGTTAGTTTTAGGTTAGATAGCTTAGCTAGATCTTCATTGTTGGTGGATTGAAGTCAAGGATCAAAGGATTGAAGGAGGATTCAAGCTTCAGAGATAAATCAATAAGCCTCTTTCTCTCTTTTCCCCTTTCTCTCTTCTCTTCCTTATCTTTTGTATAGCTAAGCTTTGTTTAGGAATATTTTGGATCCTTTTATTTATATTAATGATGTGTTCTTCTCTAAGTTTGTGTGAATATTTGATTATGGTTCAATCATTATCTGTGTTTAATGCTTGTTCTTGGTTAGCCTCAATTGCATGATCCTAATATTGGCAAATGAACTAGACATAGGGATTTGTTGATATGGATATGGTGTGGTTGATACATGTTCGGCGAGTTCAATTGGCTTAGATGAGTTGATTCGTTAATAGGATAGAAATATACCTATTGACCATGTATAGTGTGTGATTGAGAATAGATCGTTCATGAGTGGAAGTTGAGCTGGCTCTCAAGGTAACTTAGTGAGTTGGGCAATTGAAACCAGGGTTGATTGACTTAGACATAGGCTTTTGACTACATCAGATTCTCAAGCTAACCTAATTAATGCATTTATGTTTATGAGGAGAATTGCATGTTGTTGGTAGATGTATTGGGTGAAGGAGGATTTTCTGAAACCTAACCGCTTTTATGTTTATTGCTTTTGTAGGTTAGATTAGTTTAGTTTATTATTTTCTTATTTTTATGTCATTGTCTAGAATTGATTAAGCTATTGGTTGGTAATTAGCTTTATATCGTAATATCCTCGTGGGAACGAACTTTTACTCTGTATCTGTATTACTTGTGCGACCCGTGCACTTGCGGTTAGCAAATGGGCAACACGTTTTGACCCTAACAAGTTTTTGGCGCCGTTGCCGGGGATAGTTTTTATATTGCTAATATCAACAATGAGTTTGATTAGTTCTAATTAAAGTTGTATATAAGTTGTATATAATCTATGTTTCGTTTATGTTTTGTTTTAGTTTCAAATAAGAAGCCGGTGATTTCATTCATACGAGGCCCTTGAGGGAATTCGCGACTCTGAAAGGATTACTCTTGTCATCCGTGACACTTCAATTTTGGTGACAAAGTCTTGCTGGGACTATAACTCAGGCCCTTCGTGGGAGGGTACCCATGTTTATGTTTAATTACTGCTTTTACTTTGTGTATAAATAGGTAGTATGTTAATGTGTTTATGTTAAATATGTTAGCATATTAGGATATTAGTTTGTTAGTTGTGTTAATATGTTATGTTAGTATGTTCATCTATATAAGTGTTAGTATGTTAGTTTAATTAGTTTTATTATTTGTTAGTTATGTTTAGTTATGTTAGTTTTTGTAGTTTATGGTTTTAAGTGTTGTTTGTGTTAGTTTGTATATAGGTTAATATGTTAATTAGGTTAGTTTTATGTTTTATTTAGTTTTTAAGTTTTAAGTTTGTTTAGGTTTATAAATAGGTTTTTATGTTGTTTATATGTGTTATTATGTGTGTATTGTACATTTTTGTAATTTAGCTTTTTGAACAAGTTTTGTTGCAGCTAGAGAACCATAAGAGCCAAACCCAGCAGCAAAACTGTGTTTGCTGCTAAATTTAACAGCTTGTGTAGTCACGCCACGACGCAAGGTAGTGCGCCATGGCATGGCATATGGGCGTTTCAGTAGGTCGCAGCTTTTGTGAGCGCCATGCCAGGCATGGGTGTCTTGGCTACATTGAACCCTTGATTTTGTGTTTCTTTTGTTATTTTCTCTATTTTTAAATAATTAGTAATGCTCAATACTAGTCTCAGGTTCTCTATAGGCCATGTTCTTTAAAGATACATTTCATTTTAGGTTTGGGAGAATATCTTTACATGTTTAATTCTTTTATGCTTAATGTTAACATGTATTAGTATTTTGAGTATGCAGTAATTTTAGTCAACATATTTTCATGATTATATTTTGTTTTAACTATCATTGATGTGCTGATGACAATATTTTCAATTTTCACTTTATGCAAAAGATGTTGTGCATGTTTGAACTTAGAAAGTTGAATCCATTTGAATGCATGACATGTTGCAAGAATGCTAGTGTTGCTTTTGGTTGTCCATGATTTGAAAGGTTACTATTTACCCCATTTTCAATGAAACCTTATGTGATCTTGAAGCATGTGAAACAATTTAGTTGCTTTTGATGCATGATTTACATCTCACTTAGATGCAAGTGTAACTTTGAAAATGATAAGAGTGCATGTTTTGAGAATGTTTATGGATGTACATGTAGAGTTTTGATTATCCTTGAAATTGTTTTTGAACTCTCTTGGGGCGAAATCCTAAGTTGTGCATGATTGAGGAAATGATTAGGGCATTGTTTGGACCGATTGAGCCTTAAAAAGCTTACCCTGATATGATGATATCCTTAGGTCCCTTTTTGAAGCCTTAAACTGTTTGACCTTATTTGTTTTTCATAAACATTGTGTTTGTTAACCTGTTATCTGTTCTAATGCATGCGAAAGCATGTCATTTTCTTCCTATCATTATTGTTTGTTGAGTATATGATGTGTTATTTCTTGAACTGAGTCTAATGATTAGGGGTATGAATATTCAATTCAAAATGAGCCTGAAGGAACCAGATGCAAAACAAAGAAAAGAAAAAGCATTGCTTTGCATAAATAGAAGAGAAAAGAAAGCGAAAATAAAAAGAAAAATGAAAATGAAAAGAAAAGCAAAAGTTTCAGAAAAGTAAAGATCAAAAAGCATCGAAAATGGTTCTGGCAAGTTTTATGATCTCACTTTTGAATACCCTGCTAATGTCAGTTTGTGGCTCATGTCTTGAAATAGTATATTATGTGTCTCAATATTTGTATTGTATCTTTTCCCGTTCATTTCTTTCACCCATACCATTGGCCTAACAATATAAGCTGATAAAGTCCCTTTTGATCCTCAATCTTGTGTGATTTACATTAGTGGAGAGAGAGTTGATATACAATCTTGTGGATGCTGTGAATCATATGCATGTATGTTTGTAAACTTATCTGGATGTGTATGACTTGATTAGAAGAAGTTTGTCTTGCATGTTTGTGACAAATGTGAATTGCATGGAGAGTTTTCTGGCTTGTTAGCATGTTAAGGATTGTATATGTGTGGAATTGTTTACGGGGCATTTGCACTTTTTGAGGATTGATGCAGTCAGTACACACTAGTATTTGATTTTGATTGAAAAAGAATATTGAAATATATTTGTTAAATGAAAAATTGATTTAATGTTTAAGTGATTTACTTAGTTCTATTTTGTTTTACTCGAGGACTAGCAAAATGTAAGTTTGGGGTGTGATAGCTACATAGAATGCAGTTATTTGTGACTTATCCTTGTGCTAGAATGAATGCTATGTCCTTGTTTAAATGCATATTTGGAGGGTTTTGGGCTTATATTTGATATATTCTAAATTTAAGCCTTTCTGATATGTTATTGTACAAAACTGAGCTTTAATGATCATGGATTGAGTAGATTTATATATGTTATTGATTTGGTGTTTTCTCTATGATAGGAGGGGCTCCAAACAAGGTTAAATATGGAGCAGTTGAGATTAAAGAGGAAGAGGAAGCCAAATTAGCATTCCAGCAGGTCACGCCGCGGCGCAAGGCAGAGCACGCCGCGGCGCAAGGCAGAGCACGCCGCGGCACTGAGAGGATTTTCAGCCTGGTCATACTAGGACTCGAGGCAAGAGCGCCGCGACCTAATGAAGTGGGCGCCGCGACATAGTTAGACCGACCCATTGGGCGCCGCAGTATGAGTATGTGCGCGCCGCGGCGTGGAGGCGGCTGCTGAGCTTATAAATAAGATTTTACACGTTTTTTCTCTCATATTCTCTCTCAATTTTTCTTTATTCTGGCCATTTGGCCATTTTCTAGTTTTTAGGTTTTGATAGTTTTAGTTAGTTTTAGTTAGTTTTAGGTTAGATAGCTTGGCTAGATCTTCATTCTTTGGTGGATTGGAGTCAAGGATCAAAGGATTGAAGGAGGATTCAAGCTTCAGAGACAAATCAATGAGCTTCTTTTTCTCTTTTCCCCTTTCTCTCTTCTCTTCCTTATCTTTTGTATAGCTAAGCTTTGTTTAGGAATATTTTGGATCCTTCTATTTATATTAATGATGTGTTCTTCTCTAAGTTTGTGTGGATGTTTGATTATGGTTCAATCATTATCTATGTTTAATGCTTGTTCTTGGTTGGCCTCAATTGCATGATCATAATATTGGCAAATGAACTAGACATAGGGATTTATTGACATGGATATGGTGTGGTTGATACATGTTCGGCGAGTTCAATTGGCTTGGATGAGTTGATTCGTTAATAGGATAGAAATATACCTATTGATCATGTATAGTGTGTGATTGAGAATAGATCGTTCATGAGTGGAAGTTGAGCTGGCTCTCAAGGTAACTTAGTGAGTTGGGCAATTGAAACCAGGTTTGATTGACCTAGACATAGGCTTTTGACTACATCAGATTCTCAAGCTAACCTAATCAATGCATTTATGTTTATGAGGAGAATTGCATGTTGTTGGTAGATGTAGGGGGTGAATGAGGATTTCCTGAAACCTAACTGCTTTTATGTTTATTGCTTTTGTAGGTTAGATTAGTTTAGTTTATTATTTTCTTATTTTTATGTCATTGTCTAGAATTGATTAAGCTATTGGTTGGTCATTAGCTTTATATCGTAATATCCTCGTGGGAATGAACTTTTACTCTATATCTGTATTACTTGTGCGACCCGTGCACTTGCGGTTAGCAAATGGGCAACACGTTTTGACCCTAACAAGATTTCAAGAGTTTGAGATCAACGGTTTTGATGAAGCTAAGTAACAGGCGCATTAATTTCGAAATGATGGAAATGACGCTTGGTTAATGAATGTGTGACATGTGGCTGGCGAACAGTCGCACGAATTACGATGCATCTAGTTAAGGAGAGAGGCCTTAATGCATTATGCCTATATGCACAAGCTTGGCCAATTGTCATCAGACCACTCATGAGCTCGGCCAATCTCAACGATTGACCAAACTGAGGAACTATGGACCGTCCTTACCCAATTGTCATCGGACCACTCACGAGCTCATCCAATCTCAAGAATTGATCGAGCTGGGGGCTGTAGACCGTCTTAGCCCAATTGTCATCAGACCATTCACAAGCTCAGCTAATCTCAACGATTGATCGAGTTGAGGGGTTGTGGACCGTCCCGACCCAATTGTCATCAAGCCACTCATAAACTCGGTTAAAGGCTATCTTAGCCTCGATATCAGGGTTGCCATAACTGAAAAGTAGACCTTATTGGGTCGACCTTACAGACCCGACAATTGTGCTAGGTAAGCCCATTCTTGAATAACGATACCAGGATGGTCCGAGGCAATCCGAGTCACGCCCAACTTCAAGACTCGACCGGGCTGAACCCGAGCAGTTGACGAACTATTCACGTGTTGTTATCAACGGTCTTTAGCCATTGATAACCAATGTTCATAAACAGCTTCGCACCAATCAAACCGAACATAACGTAAATCGTAGCGATCAGGGCCTTAAATGGCTTGAATGGTAAGAATCTGATGACCCAATTCTCGGACTTCTATATAAGTCGGTCTGATAGCCTAGGCCAGACATGTTCCATTCTTATCCCAAACACTTATTGACCATACTTTGTGATCGTTTTGCTGACCTTCCTAGGTTCCTTGGATCTTGCTGTTGCCTTTCCCGAGGATCCCCAACGAGTCCTCTTCTCACCGATCTAGGCCCCGGTCAATACTTGGGACAAGCTATATTACAAACAAACTTATAGGAAGATTATCCATTTGGAAGGCATCTTCTCTCTCTTTGGCTGGTAGGCTTACTCTTACTTTGGGGATCCTCTACGCATGTTAGGAAGGTCTACTTGGTAGGATATGATCAAGTCTACCATCTAGTGGGAGTCTTGATCTTAGAAATAGGCCTGGTAATAAAATTAAGTAATTTTTAATCCATCTCAGATATCTATATTTAAATCAGATCAATCTATTTAATTGAAATAATACATTTTATTAGATTGAATTTATTGGATTAAATTTAGTTATAAATGATTAGTAGCCCAACTAAAATATTCATTGGATATCCAATTAGCAACCAATCAAATGGATAACTCGATTGTGTTTCCCAAAATATCCCCAAAAATATTTTATGTGCATTTTACTCAGTCAGGTTCAGTCCCTGCACCACGAGCACAATCTCGCGGTGGTCGCGGTCGGCGTAGATGAGGTATGGTGGCGCATGGCCCTGTGTGACCTCGTGGGTGGCGTGTTTGACAATCCAGGCCAGGTTGAGGTTGTAGTTGGCGACAGATTCATAGTGAGTGGGGTGACGGAGGTTGGGTTCGTAGATAGCGAGGACGAGGCGTCAAAAGAGGGGGACAGGTTCTAAGTCGTTAGTGGTGGCGGAAAGTGAGACAATGAATTTTTTTAGAAAGAGAAAGATATTTTTTAAAGAGAAAAATAATTTTTTTAAAGAGACAATTAATTTTTTTTAAAGAGAGAAAGAGATTGTTTAGAAAGAGAAACATATTTTTTAAAGAAATATATTTTTTAGAAAAAAAACATATTTTTAGAGAGAAAATAAACTTTTTAGAGTGAATTTTTTTAGAGAAATAATAATTTTTTAGAGAGAGAAATAAATTTTTTTAAAAAAATTAGAGAGACTTTTTAAAAATATATATAATTTTAAATGAGTAAACTAAATATTTATTCATTTAATCTATTAAAATAAATTAATTGATGAATTAAATATATATTTATTAAATTAGGCTATAGATAAATTAAATAGTTTTAACAATAATTTAATACATCTTAAATAAATTATTAATTTATTTTTTATTCATCTATTATAATTCAATAAAAAATTTATTCAATTCAACTATTTATCACTCCTGGTCAGACATATTAAACACGCCAACAAGTCGTTCAAGGCTAAGGTTGCTTGGGGGTATGATTGCCAACAAAAATGATATTTGGGTGTGTTCTTAGAGATATTTACAAATGTGAAAAGGAAAAAGATTATTATATAATTTTTTTAAAAGTATATAAATTATTGATATCTTTTTATAAGTGTTAGATTTAATAAAAATAAAAATAATAAAAAATAAATATAATAAATAATATTAAAAATAATATAAAAATATATATATACATTATTGATAATAAAAATATCAAAATTGACGTAAAAATGATGTTATACCTAATATTTAGAATCGGAGATATGCCTCCAAAGTCTAATATCTGGAAGGGGGTTTATCCTACTTGGGACGTGATGGATAGAAATGTTATTTGGTGTGTATAATATTTTTGGTATAATTAAAATATACATATAATATTTATATTGTAAATTTATATAAAAGATATATTAAATTAAATTATATATTATTATAATTTTTTTATAAAATATAAAATAAATTTATAAATAAATTAAATAAAAATTAAAATATTTTAGTTAAACCTATCTTGGTGAGATGCGCTTCGTACCAAAATTTGGATTGATAAATGGGTCCCAGTGTTAGAAAGTTCAATGAATTACGCTGTTTCCTGTGGAAGCCGTTATCTTGATGTTGCTACTCTGGAGTTTACTGCTCAGAGTGGCGACTGGAATTCAGATACTTTGACTTTGATGCTTACCATGATGCTTGTGCGGCTATCATTTAAATAATTTTAATATTTTTATCATAAATAATATATATATACATTTTTATATTTTATTTATATATTTTTATATCAATTTATTTAATATATATATAATATTATATTTTTAAAAGAAAGTATAAAATTAAAAAATAATCATCTTCAATTACTATTTTATTATTTTAAATATATTTGAAAAAAAATAATAATAATAAATATATATAATAAATAATATTCTAAAAGAAAGTATAAAATTATTATTTTCCTTATTTGGGTCTTCGCATGAGGTTGGCCCTGATGTTGCGAAATGGAAATTAAGCGATTATGGAAACTTTAGTGTGGGGTCTGCTTATATAGGGACACTGTGGACACTATTTCTATTCCTTCCAGCAATATTTTTTGTCTCATTTGGAAATGAAGTGGTGTAGACGGCGACTTTTACTGTAGTCATAATTTCACTTTGCACCATGAATGTTCACAAAAATCAAACGGCAATAGCCGATCAATTTTTTTTAAATTTTTTTTATAAATAATAATAATTAATGATTTAAACTTAAATTATTATATAATAAATTTAAATTATTATATTTTATTATTCATAAATAATTAAATTATAAGTCATTAAATTATAAATTAATATATATAAAAATAATAAATAATAAAATAATAATAATTCTTATATAAAAAATAATAATTAATGACTTAAACTTAAATTACTACATAATAAACATAAATTATCATTTTTTACTATTCATAGGTCACCAAAATGAAACACTTGATTATGAATTAATGTACATAAAAGCTTTTAAGTGATGATTAAGAAAAAATAAATGATAATTTTTATGTAAAATTGATGATTAATGACTTGTACTTAAATTATTATATAATAAATTTAAATCATCATTTTTTGTTATTCATAAAGCATTATATCATAAATAAAATTAAGTCACTTGATAACTAAATAAATAGTAAATATGAGAACAATAAATGGTGATTTCTGTACAAAATATAATGATTATTGACTTGAATTTAGTTGATGCCTTTAAAAATTTACATATTGTGCAAGTACCAAGTAACTATTTTGACCGTTCATTAATTTCATATCAAAATCAACGGCTTTGGATGTTTAGAGCATTTCCAGAATAGATGCTCCTTAAGTGTTCTATGATTACATTAAATTTTTCAAAGTGTTCAGAGAGTTCGCACTTTCCTATGGTTGGCCACAAATAAAAAAAACTTCTTACCAATGATCACATGTTCTAACATTGCAGCGGCCATTTTGGTGAAATAGGGTCATTCTTTGGATTTTGGAGTGCACTACTTTGTTGATCCTCCAAATTGTATTGCAGACATTCTTAGGGATGATCTTACTAGTTTAGCCTTTGATAGGGGCAGTTGTTTGTTTTTGTTGGATTTTGTTCTGAGTATTGATCGAGATCTTGGTCAATAGGTAGAATGAACTCATTAGAGACTTAAAAGAAAAACAACAACGAGATCAAACAAACTTAGGCAAGTCAAGAAATTAGTATGATCGTACTAAAAGTAGGTAAGTTAGAGTGTTTAAGTAAAAGATAAAGTATGTCTGACCTAGGCTACCGGATCAGTTTATATAGAGATCTAAAAGACTGACTCTCTGAATATCTTCTATTCAAGTCATTTAAGATTACGTTATGTCTAATCATTATGATACGAAATCATTAACAACCGTTGACAGGTTGTATTAGGCACGTATTTTTCGAACTGTTATCCATTCGGGTACAAGTCAGTCAAATGTTGGAGACAAGACTTCGATCAGATTGACTTGGACTTTTATGAGCTTGATACTCTGAAATGGGCTTACCTAGTACAGATGTTTCCTTGTATGGTCAGTCCATGCATGTCTACTTTAATTAAGACAAACCTATTACGTCACAGTCTCCAACAATCCAAGCTTATTGCCCCATTACATAACCAAAACCGAAAAAAGAAAAAGAAAAAGAAAATAGAACCAGTGAACTCTCAAATTTAATTTTAGTTACTCACTCAGATTTGCCAATCTACCATTGCACCACATCAATTAATGTAGATCAATTAATTTCAACTAGAATTATTGTGCATTAAAATAGTTTGTACATAGATTTTGTTAATAAAGTATCTTAAGCGCCTTAAAGACACTTGTTAACAAAGTAAAAATATAAACTTTTAAATAAAAACAAGACAAATAATAAAACTTTTTTAATTTTCAATGTATTTAATACCTTGTTTTCATTTAAAAGTTTTTATTTTGACTTTATTTTGTACATTTCTATTAAATTTAAATAACTAACTACTTAACTAGTCTACACAAGTACATTCAAGTTAATCATACCCAAAGCAAAGTTTTCGGGTGGTATGTTTCATTAAACTCATGCCACGGTGAACAAACAAGTATAGTTCTTTTGCCATTCAAATTCAATGCGTTGCCCCATTTTCTAAGCAACCTCATCTTGCTGAGATGTTCTTTGCTGTTCATGTTGTGGGGAGGGCAGGATATTGCTTCACATCAAGACGTATTACAAAGGGATACATAAGGGAGCCACAATATATATGATTCCCAATTTTGATCCCACTTGAAATTAATGATAATTCGGGATCATAATAGTGTGCTGTTGGTTTTCCTTCCAAATCGACAGCAAGAACTCCTCCATTCTTCTCCATCTGTATTCTTCCTGCATACTTTGTAACCATTGCTGCAGCTTTCCGAATGAAAGGGTATCTAAGTGCTAAATCCCATTGAAGAGTTATGGACTGCCAGTAATGAACAAGAAACATTTATATCAGTCAACAGGACAGAAAGATCTGGCACTCATTTTTTTTAAAAAAAAAATTACTTTTGCAGAATTGTTTGGTCATTAGTGTCATTTCATAAACCATATACAACTTTTGGTTCTGTATTAAGTTATTAACTTCATTTTGAATAACTACAAACCAAAAGATGTGATTATTCTGTTGTAACTTCTAAAGGTAAGGTTGCTTCATTAGAAAATTTCCAAGCAATGGTAGTTGGGTTAGAAAATTTGGGATACCAGAAATATCAATAAAATTGCCACTCTTCACAACAACCGATGCTCTTATTTTGTTGTATAATATTGCGAAGAGTGTTTATTCCAAGAGTAATTTTGGGCGAAAAGGAAAACAAATGGTAACTCAAATCGAACATAAAACTGGAATACAGTGCTTAATTAGGCACCTCAACATAATTTTCCTTTTTTTTTTTTACTTCATGGTACAAAACTGAAAACTAGACTACTTCTTTATGTTAAGGTTAGTAATGAAGTTGAGGACTACGTTACCGTGGCTATTGCAATAAAATACTGCCCTTGTCCAACATAATGAATGTTATCTGGCATGCCAGGTAGGTCATGACAAAATTTGCCAATTTTTCCTTTTTCAGGGCCCTGTATGTAATATTTTCTGCACCTCCTCCTGCAGTATCAGCACATTCATAAATAAGTAAAATAACTTTCAGAATAATACACACCCTTGGGATTAAGATCAAATTCAAATGAAGGCATGAAGCACAAGCTTTACTTACCCAGTTACGTACCTTAATTTGAATGGCATGGTTAATAAGAGTTTTAGTACCCCCACCCCAAAAAGAAAAAATGTGATGGTACTTTAAGCTAGCAAGTAACTTACAAGACAGTCTCACAGAAGACCACGAAATCTTGATCTGGTGACACTGCAACTCCATTGGGAAAGTAGAGGTTGCGTGCAAGCAGGGTTGTCTTCTTTGTTGCTGGATTATAGCTCATGAATCTACCATGAGGCTTGCCTTCCATGATGTCAAAGTAGAAATCCATCAAAGAGTATTTGTATGAAGCGTCTGTGAAATAAATAGTACCATCATCTGCTACATCCACACCATCTGTTAATTTGAATTTCAAGCCCTCAACCTCATCTGCCAACAGCTCAACCTCACCTTTCTTAGTCACTCTTAATAGTCCCTGTATCATTAATACTCACAAACCGTAATCTTGGAAATATTGTTGTACCCAATAATCAAATTAATTCGAACAAAATCAAATAATAACGAATTCAAACTCCTACAAAGAAAAAAAAGAAAAAAAGGTAATGTGTTACTAAAATGAGTGTTGTTATTCACACAAACAGAAGTCTTCATATATTAAAATTAAACTTCATTTTAATAAAATCGAATCTCACATATCACACAAACGTTTTCTTTTTTGGTTTTTCTTTTTGTTTTCAGATAATCTCCACCCAATATACGGTCAGACAGACGCTTATGCAAAGACCTTTTTCAATGATGTTATTTCTATACACATAAATTTCAAAATTGAACTTAGAAACATATGTTTAAAAAACTCAAATTTCTTCCATTCAAATCAACATTGGTTTGGTCTACCCTCACTCAGATTCTACATCATCCCCTTATATTGCTGTCCAAGGGTCGACCTACGTGTTTTGAGAGGGGGCTACGCCTCCCAAATTTTTAGAATTTTTTTAACTAAAAAAGAAATTCTTAAACTTGGCTCCTTCATCAATGGGATTCCTTCTTTTTCTCTACCCCAATTAAAATAATCTAGCTCTACCCTATGTCAAGCAATAATGTTTCAATCTTAAATAGATTTAAATTTGTACTTAAAAAAAAAAATGAAGAAAAGACAATTTGCCACTAGGGGTGGAAACAGGTCAGATTTTGCCTTAAACAGGCCTAACCTATATCACAATTATAAGGTCTAAACCTAACCTGTGAGCCTATAATAGGCCAAATTTTAAGGTTTAACCTGACATTTTTAAAAGTCTAACTTGAAAGCCTATTTAAAAGCCTACTTTGTAATAAGACCTTTAAATAGGCAAACAGACATACCTTTAAATAGACCAATATGCTTTTATATAGGCTAACAAATTTACTTTTAAATAAATCAAAATGCCTTTACAAAGGCTAATAGACCTATACCTTGAAATAGACCAATAGGCCTACTTAAAGCCAATAGGTCTTTGTTATAACTTAACATTCATCTTTTAATTTTATAGATGTTCGCCACTTTCTTATTCTAATCTTTGGTCGATTTGAGACTTAGAAATATACTATGTTGTAAAATTATTAAAGACATATATCTCCAAGTCCCATATCGACTAACGACCAGAGCAAGAAAGTAGTGAGCATCTATAAAAGTAAGAGATGAGTGTTAACTTATTATTTTTATTCTAATAAATATATTACATTAAATGTATTAATTAATATATTATTTCTATTCTAACTTATTAACTTAAGTTTTAGTTATTGACTTTTATTAAAATTTAATTAAAAATATATATCAATATATTATAATAAATTAATAATTATAATTTATAATTATTATAATAATATGTATTATATTATATATAGTTAAACAGGTCAGACTAGCCTGTCATACTTAAAAGGTCTATTAAATGACTTGAAACTTGACCTTTTTAGTTAAACAAGCTTTTAAAAAAATTTTGACTTAACTTATTTAATAAACAAACCAAGCTAAGCCAGACTAAAAGTCTCTGACGAACAGTTTGACTTATTTCCACCCCAATTTGTCACAAATATTTCTATTTAATATAATTTTGGCTTGCATCACTTTTGTCATCCAAAGTTTTAAAATAGGGTATTAAATAGGCTCATTTAGACTGCTCGACATAATAGTAGCCTCAATTTAAATAAAAAATGGTCATGACCACCACATACAATTTAAACACAGTAGAATTTTGAAACTCCAAGTTAAACACACAATTTAGTTCGAATTTTTAAATTTGTCTAAGATGTTAAGTTTGAATTTTTAAACTTGTCTAACGTGTTGAAATTGCATGTAAATATTTGATAGTTATGTAATCCTTTTCCATCTAACTTTTTTTTTCTGAAAAAGAAAATTTATTACGAACAAAACCTAATGACATTTAAATGACAAAATCTGCTATGAAAAAATGTAGATTTGCACAATCGAACTCAAAATTTAAAAGAAAAAGACGATAAAGCTACTAACAGAGAAGGAGAATGGCAGTTGATGCTCTTACACTTTCATGACAAGTCTTTCCTCCTCTTGGACGAAAAATTTTCTTTCTCTATAACACATCACAACCTTTAGATTTAGATATACTTTATTAATTGAGTTTTGTTAGATTCTTCTAACAGATCTTCTTAATAATTCTCTTAATATTAAATAAAGAAAGTATTTAATAAAAAAAAAAATATATTTAATATCTTGAAAACATAAAAAAAAATTAATATTTTTTTTATTTAAGAAGAGTAGTAAAAAGATTATGCAAGAAGATTTAGAATTATTTTTATTAGTTATGTGGATCCTATTACAAATTTAATGACTAAGATCCTCCATGGAGGAAGAAAAATCCTACTTCCAGGAGGATATAAGAATTTATGGGCAGAGAGGGAGGGCTACAATTGAATTACTCCATCTAAATTAATTTTAAAATCTGGCTAATGGGATACCAAGAAAACATTGATAAAGTGATAATAAAATTAAGTCCTCTCATTTTAATTAGCCAACTATTGCCTTTGACTCCTTCCCATTATTCGATTTGATTAGAGCAACAAACAAAAGGATTAAGGACAATAGTTAACATCCATTTATTGGAGAGGAGGAAAAAGTAGTCGAATAGAGGTTAAACCTTGTACCACAAGTTGATACAAGTTTTCTTTTATCAAAAAAAAAAAAAAAACAAGTTGATACAAGTTAATTTAGTTCGATTCGACTTAATAATGATCAGTTACAGTGAAAGTGGTTTGTAATTTTCAGACAAATTTTATTTACAATTCTAAAAATTCAAATACTAGAATCGTTATTTATTGCGTGAGCAGTTGTAATGTAACAAAAAAATTTAGGTGGATACCAATTGAGCATTAAAATCATGTTTGGTTTATATTTATATCAATGCGACACGCCTTTCAAGACATTTTTTCTCCCAGCAAGAATTTTTTTTCCATCGACCAAACTGAACGTCTGGCTGTTGAAAATGTCAAAACAAACACAATTCAGCTCTCTAAGCGAAAAAAAAATTAAAAAAGACTTAGCTCGTTGGAGACACGACACCTTTTATTTTGGCACTGTTCTAGACCGTGATCCGGGATCCCGCTCTATGGATCACCCCGGCATGCACATTACTAGACTCTCCTGGCTAGCGTAGAGGAAGACTCACGACGTATTCCGGACAACGGATTACGGCCTTTGAGCAATATCAATACATGACACCGTGATTGATAGATTCGCGCAGAGGATGAATCCCTAAATATCCGTAACTGCCAATCATCAACTTGCGATATTATAGGATTGATAGATATCCTTAATGGTTAGATACTTTCCATATCTTAATCCCGGATTTGCAGGGAAATATCCAATAATAATAGGAAAGCAATCCTCTTCAGGATACTAATCCTAATTACCTGCATTCAGTATTCGATAAGGATCCCATTAGGATTCTGTACACGCTCTATAAATACAAGGCAAAGTCATCTTAGTAAGGTATCTCTGATCCCAATCCCTAAAACCTTATTGTGCACTGCCTGACTTGAGCGTTGGAGTCCCTTTGCAGGTATCCAACCCCCCTGTGCTACGAGTTCAGCTGCTACGCAAGGAAGTAACCACCACTACGTGCCTATCTCAGGTACTCTCTGAATCCAGTTCAGAACATTGGCGCCGACTGTGGGTACCATAAATTTCTAATCCCACCCAACCATGGTCAATACGAGGCAAAACTCCAAAAGAGACGCTACTCAAGCCTCTGTTAACCAGAGGCAAGATCTCGACATGCAACGTCCACCACCACCACTGCCTCCACTCGTGACTCAAACCTCTGCCGTGAGAAATCAGGCACCCGGATCAAGAAATCGACGTGATGGGCACGCTACCTCCTTTTCTGAGGAGTCCCCTAACCCATCACACAGAATTTCCATCAGGGAAAGACTTGAATTCCCGGCTCAGAGGGGCGATCAGAACCTTCAAGAGCACAGGATTCCAGTGCACCAACGTTTGGGAACCCCGAACAACGAGTTCGACGATCGTGCGTCCCGCTCTGAACGCACACACCAAACTCGGGGTTCCCAACGCCAGTTTCAAGATATGTTGCAGCAACATATGGACCTACTCAACGATCAATTCAGGAGACTGGAAGACATGCAGCGCGCCATGCATGACAACCAACCGAAGCCGCGCCGCCGTGATAGACAGTCCGGCGTGGAAAATAACAGAAGGAGGGCCCACGATGATAACGGAATTCCCGATACTGGAGACAATAACCGGAATCGAGGAACTATGGAACAACCGTTCTCCGACCAACTCATGGAGTTCCGAGTTCCAAGAAATTTCAAGTTTCCCCCAAATCTTGAAATTTACGACGGAACCACGGACCCCCAGGAACACATAAATGCCTACGAGCAGTCCCTATGTTTCTATGGCGGCTCCATGGAGTTGTTGTGTCGAGCCTTCCCTCTCTCCCTCAAAAAGGGGGCCCTCAAATGGTTCACCAGCCAACCACGGGGGACCGTTGTAGATTGGTCCGACCTCAAGCAGCGTTTTCTGCTGCAGTACACCACGAGCAAGGAACAGCCTAAATCCATCGAATCCCTGACTGAGATCCGCCAGGGAAAGGACGAGACCCTCCGTGATTATGTTAGGCGTTTTATGGCCGCCTGCACCAACGTAGAAAATTTTGAAAACAGAATAGCCTTGCATTACGCCAGGAGCGGTCTCCGGATAGACTCTGATTTCTTCAAGTCCCTGGCGAAAAAGAAGCCGGACAATCTGACCGATTTCCAGAAGAGATCCGAGAAGTATGTCTATTTGGAGGAGGCAACAGAAGACCATAGGAGGTGGGACAAAGGTGAACCCTCTCACCAAAAGCCCAACCAAAATTCCTCAAGGTCACGGCCCCCAAAGGGTAGCCCACCACGGAAGAGCTACGCTGACTACACTCCTTTGAACACCCCCCGGGAAACAATCTTGAGGGAGGTAATGAACACGGAGTTTCAGAACATCCGGAGGCCGCCTCCTATCAAGAAGCACAAGCAGAAGGATCATTCCAAACATTGCACATGGCATAAAGCCTATGGCCACGACACAGAGGATTGCTACCAGTTGCGCGATGCTATCGAATTTCTAATCAAGGCCGGACGCCTACAGCAATATATCCTCCGTGTACAAAACAACGAAGGGGATAATAGGCGCAGAGACAGCAGACGTCGAAGTCCATCCCCACACACAAGAAGCTAGGAGAAGATCCCGGACTCCGCCTCGACGAGATAACAGCGATCGACAGGGCCGAACCAGGAACACTCCTCCTGTCGATAACGAAGACCACCGCGCCGAGCCCAACAGGACGATCCATAACATAGCCGACGGATTTGCCGGAGGGGGATCCTCCAATGGAGCTCGGAAGAAAGCCCTTAGAATGGCAGTTTTTAGCGTGGTCCACTCGGAGCCAAGAACACAAGCAGAGAATAGAAAGGCTCCACTCATTACCTTCTCAGACGAGGACTACGACGGAATAATCCCGGATCACGACGACCCACTCGTCATATCCGGGGTAATTTCCAATGCCGAAGTTCGTCGAATTTTTGTCGATCAAGGAAGTTCAGCGGACATTATGTTCCTTGATCTCTATCAGAAGTTGGAGCTCCCGCAATCCGACTTGACTCCCCATGTCGGAGAACTGACGGGTTTCACCGGTGAGAAAATCACCCCGGTCGGATACTACGAAACCCACCTGACTCTCGGATCATCTACACTGTTCAAGACCGTCAAGGTAAAGTTCCTGGTCGTGGACTGCCCCTCGGCTTATAACATCATCCTGGGCCGTCCATCCCTCAACGCCCTCGGAGCGGTGGTATCCACCACCCACCTCATGATGAAGTTCCCCAACAAGAACAATGATGTCGTCACTGTAAAGGGCGACCAAATTGCAGTCAGGAAGTGCTATAATGAGAGTTTGAAGATCTGTAAAGTACCTCGAAGGTCGAGCCCCGTAGTACCCACTCCGGCTATCAACCAGGTTAACATTTTAATGACGGAGCTGGACGTTAGAGAAGAAATCAGGGATACCCGACCACAGCCCGAAGGCGAACTGGAGTCTCTCCAACTCGGGACCAACCCTGAACAGGTCACCAAGATCGAAGCTCGTCTGGGTGAAATGGAAAAACAGAAACTCTCAGAACTCTTGTTGAAAAACAAAGACCTTTTCGCTTGGACTTCCTCCGACATGCTCGGACTCGACCCCAGTTTCATTTGTCACCGATTGTCAATTAAAGAAGATACCAGGCCGGTTGCGCAAAAGAAGAGGAAGGTCGGGCCCGAGAGGCAGCAAGTCGTTGAGGACCAAGTTAAAGAGCTACTGAATGGTAACTTCATCAGAGAAACCTCATATACCACATGGCTCTCCAACGTGGTTCTAGTAAAAAAGTCCAACGAAAAATAGAGGATGTGCGTAGATTATACTGACTTGAATAAAGCCTGTCCCAAGGACCCATATCCACTCCCCAATGTGGACAAATTAGTGGATGGCTCCTCGGGGTTCAAATGGCTCTCATTCATGGACGCATATTCCGGGTACAACCAGATTCCCATGTACACTGGGGATGAGGATAAAACCGCCTTCATTACCGACAGGGCGAGCTACTGCTACAAGGTCATGCCTTTCGGCCTAAAGAATGCAGGAGCCACCTACCAGAGGATGATGAACAAGGTTTTTGAAAACCAAGTGGGAAAGATGCTAGAAGTCTACATAGGCGACATGATAGTAAAGACCCCACACAGCGGATCTCACACGGCGGACCTCGAGGAAGTGTTTGCGCAAATCCAGAAGTACAACATGAGGTTAAACCCAGAGAAGTGCGCATTCGGGGTCCAAGCCGGCAAATATTTGGGGTTCATGCTGACTCATAGAGGAATTGAAACCAATCCGGATAAATGCTAGACCGTCCTCAACATGAGAAGTCCCCAGAACGTCAAAGAAGTACAATAGCTTACGGGACGCATAGCGGCCCTCACAAGATTCTTAGCTAAAGCCGCTCACAAGTCCCTCCCCCTGTTCAAATTGCTCAAGAAGGGAAAAAGCTTTGAATGGACTCAGGAGTGTGAATATGCCTTCATGGCATTAAAAAACCTTCTGTCCTTCCCTCCTATCTTGACAAGGCTGGACACTGGAGAGACGCTTTACTTGTACTTATCCGTCCACGACGAAGCCGTAAGTTCAGTTTTGATCAGAGAGACTGAGGAAGGACAGAAGCTTGTCTATTTCGTAAGTAAGGTCCTCCAAGGCCCTGAGCTTCGATATCAAAAGGTTGAGAAAGTTGTCTTCGTACTCATCATCACCGCAAGAAGACTTCGACAATACTTCCAATGCCATCCAGTGGTGGTAAGAACCGACCAACCCATCCGGCAGGTGCAACACAAACCAGATCTGGCCGGGCAGATGATCGCGTGGTCAATTGAACTCTCAGAGTTTGGAATCACATACGAACCACGACTGGAAATAAAAGCCCAGGCTTTGTCTGACTTCTTAGCAGAGCTCACAACAGATAACGGCAATCTAAGGAAAGCCTTCTGGACCATTTTTACCGACGGATCATCGAACCCAAAAGGATGCGGGGCCGGGGTGATTGTCGAAAATTCTGAAGGTTTGACTTTGGAGCATTCCCTGAAGTTTGAGTTCCCAACCTCAAACAATCAGGCCGAGTATGAGGCCTGCATCGCCGGGTTGCTAATGGCAAAGGACCTGGAGGCAACACGGATCACGCTCTGCAGTGATTCCCAGCTAGTAACCTCCCAAATCCGAGGCGAATATCAAGCCAAAGAACCCCTCCTACAGAAATACTTGGCCAAGGTCCAAGAACTCTTGAAAGGTTTTGAAGAAGTCAAGATAGAACACATCCCAAGGGAACGGAACTCCAGAGCAGACCTTTTGTCTAAACTGGCCAGCACGAAGAGCCCCGGCAACAACCGGTCTGTAATACAAGAAACCCTTTCCCAACCCTCCATTACGGATCATAGCATATCCCAAGTGGAGAACCATCAGCCATCTTGGATCACTCCTATACTGGACTATCTGCAACATGGGAAGTTACCGTCAGACCCGAAGGAGGCTTCCAGATTGGTAAAGACGTCGGTTAGATACACCGTTTACAACGGTCGCTTATACCGACGTGGGTTCTCCTCCCCTCTTTTAAAGTGTTTAACCCCCAAAGAAGCAGAGTACGCCCTGGCTGAAGTTCATGAAGGAAGCTGCGGTCACCACTTGGGAGCTAAAGCCCTAGCCCAAAAAGTATTAAGGGCAGGATTCTATTGGCCCACAATGGAAGCTGACTCTCATGCACATGTTCAAATTTGTGACAAGTGCCAGTGTCATGCAGATCATTTTCAACCCCCTTCTGAAGAGTTGTCCACGACGTCGGTTCTCTGGCCCTTTTACAGGTGGGGTATGGACATTTTGGGTCCGTTCCCTCAGGCCCCAGGACAGTTTGAATACTTGGTGGTAACAGTAGACTACTTCACTAAGTGGATCGAGGCCGAACCCCTGATCACCATCACTTCGGCGCGAATTCAGAAGTTTACTTGGCGCCATATTATCACCAGGCTCGGCGTACCAGAATCGGTAGTCACAGATAACGGTACCCAGTTCAAAGACAAAGGTTTTGAAGAGCTACTAGCCGGATTGAAAATAAAACACCACTGCAGCTCCGTCGAGAACCCCAGAACAAATGGGCAAGCCGAGGCCGCCAATAGAATCATTGTGCGAGGCTTAAAAAGGAGGCTCGACGAAGCCAAAGGAAATTGGGTCGAGCAACTTGACCATGTTCTCTGGGCATACCGGACCACTCCTCATTCCACGACGGGAGAATCCCTTTTCAAGTTGACCTATGGCTGCGAGGCCATGATCCCGGTAGAAATAGGGGAACCCAGCTGGCGTTACCAACAGTTCTCATCCCACAGCAACCCCGGTCTAATCAGAGAGGATTTGGACTTGCTCGAAAAAAGAAGAAACGTGGCTCATATACGGGATGCCGCCCTCAAACAGAAGACAGCTGCTAGGTACAACAAGAAAGTGGTCCTAAGAAAATTCCATACTGGCGATCTAGTGCTCAGGAGAGCCGACATAGGAGGGAAAAATGCCTCCCAAGGGAAATTAGCCCCTAACTGGGAAGGCCCCTATCGTGTCGTCACTAGTACGGGTAAGGGAGCCTACACCCTGGAAACGTTATCTGGGACCCCGGTCAAGAATTATTGGAATGCGGATAAATTAAGAAAGTACTATAGCTAAATGCCCATAGCGGCTTAGCCCTCTATTGGAATTACCTTTGATCCGTTCCCGTTTTAAATAAGTATGCTATGTACGGACTCCTGTCCTTCCAATTTCATCAATAAAATTGTTATTCAGGAAACCAGGTTGATCCAACAAGTTGCTCTAACTGGTAATCTGACAAGTCGATAGGAGGCAGTACGAATCATATGTACACACTCCTTTATACCTAAGCCAAGAAGGGGTCCCAAAATCTATATGATTGTTGGAGTACTTACCCCGGGCAAGGTTAAATAACG
The DNA here is from genome assembly GCA_029884595.1 of Ormosia semicastrata. Lineage (NCBI taxonomy): Eukaryota > Viridiplantae > Streptophyta > Magnoliopsida > Fabales > Fabaceae > Ormosia > Ormosia semicastrata. The sequence goes on from JAQQTO010000062.1 coordinate 64,292,433, forward strand.
TTGATGCCTCAGGCAAAAGGGTTCTCGTGTAAACTACCCTAAGCCAGGTGTTACTCTTACCTATGTCTGCAATTCCAAACGCTTCCCATAGCAAGCACTGGAATATGAATTAAGGTTTTACTTTGCCTAAGTCTAAAAACTCTTGACGTTTGATTATTATAAATGTTAGACTACAGACTAAGGCGTTATTTTTACCTAAGTCAAGTGGAATACCACTCACTCAACGGTATGAGTGAATGATCCCGGACCATAGTTTTCTATGATAATAAGTTTTCTAAGTCCATTGTAATGACTATGAAAATGGGCGTCGGACCCAAGTCGGACCATGAAAAACAAGGATAAATGATTAAACAAAATCATCAGTTATAAAACCGCAAACATGGGGCAATTGTCCATACAAATAGCAAAACCCCACGCAGGGGGCAGAAAACAGGAAAGAAAAAAGCAAGAAAAGCTAAGTGTCGGCCTCTTCACCCTCCGGGATCTGAATAACCTCTGGGTTGCCACCAGGAGCTTTCACTGTTAATTCTTCGACATCTACAAGTTGGCCATTGTGAAACATTTTATCCGAGGTAACACCCTCCAAGATAAGGTCGACCCCAGGGTTGAAGTGCTGGATTTGCTTCACAGCATTTTGGAACTGCTCTTCCCCAACATTTCCAGCTACTCCGTCCAACTCCTCCACCTCCTTTTCGAGTTGTGTTACCTCGGCCCTCAAAGCGCCAATGCTTCGGTCGGCCTCAAGCCTTTCGGCCTTCCTAGCAGCCTCAGAATCCGCCAACGCCTTCTCCAGCTCGGAAACCTTCTTTTCCAGCTCAGGGACCTTCTCCTCCAGCTCGATGACTCTCGTACTATTATCTTCATTGGCCTTTAAGGACGCGGCCAACTTCTGGTTGATTTCCTCCTTTTCTTTCTTCAAAGTCCTCAGCTCTGTCGACGCCCGGCGATCAGCGTTCTCGATAGTGACTTCGATGACGCGGATCTCGGCCGCTGCCCGGAGAGCTTGCCTCTGAAGTGCGGCTAAGGTCTGGCCCAAACCTTGCTCAGCAATATGCTGCCTCACCCCGCCACTCAAAATTTGCCCATCTATGAAGGGGCCGGGATCAGAGTGCCCCGTGATAATTGGCAAGCAGTCTGCCCCTTCCCTTTCACCGCCCTCCGGCGATCTTCCATCATGCTTAGAAGGCTCTTCAACAGCCTGCCTTTTCTTCCCCCTAAGATCGTGGGTAGGGGATCCCGGCTGATCTTGCTCTCTAATGACGACACCCCGGTCGAATGAGTCCAGAATGTCAGATGAATCCGGAATCACTGTGGAGGAAGAAGCCGCGGTCTTCTTCCCCTTCCTCCGGTTTCTTGAAGTTCGTAGGGTAACCATGGCAGACCCCGAAGTCATGTTGCTAATTGAAAAGAAGCAGAAACAGATACAGTCAATACATCATCACGAAACATTGATATGTGAAGATAAAGTAAAGACCTAGGGATACTAGAGGCATAAACGCCCTAATTCCTACCTAACAAAATGTAAAGAAGATCATCACCAGGTATATATAGAACATCTCTAATATTGATGTTCCCATGCTTCTCAGCATATCGGGTTATGAATCTCGCAGTCCTAAGCTCCTCAGGGTCGAGATCTTCCTCCTCTTTCTCAATCAGGTCGATGGGCACGTCCCAGCACCTCTGCGTCCAGTAAAGAGAAAATTCTGGCTCCCCGTCCGACTTAAGGAAGAAAGGCTGACATCCCTCCTTGGCCGTTAGCTTGAAAAAAGCAGTCTTAAACCCCTTAAAGCTTTCTTCGAAAACATCAAAGGATTTACGGCCAAGCCGGGATCGGATGACAAGCCAACTCGTTTGCCTCACCGTCCCCTGAGTGTTTATTCTTGTATAAAAATAAAAAAAGGTGTTCGCCGAGCACTTGAGGCTCATCAATCGACAAAACCTCTCGAACGATATGATATAGCCCTAACCGTTAGGGTGGATCTGTGAAGGGGCCACTTGAAGAGTACGGAGCACGTCCATTTGGAAGTCAGAAGACGGCAACCTTAGCCCTAACTTGAAGAAAAGCGGCTCGTATAGAAACATGAAGTGAGAACCCTCCACTCGACAGGAGCACACCCTCTCGTTCCAGCTCGGACAGACGACTTCGAACTCGTCATCTCGAGCCTTGTTCACAGTTAATTCCAAGGCGAATAGAGATTCTCGGATGACGGCTTCGCTTGAGAACTTGGACTGACAGTCCCATATGTCGTCCACTACCCATGGACATACCAACCCGGGCCCCCGCCAAACTTGAACCAGCTCGTCTTCTACCGGATCACGAACGTCGTGATGTGGGGGCTGAACCCTAACTTTTTTTCCTTTGGCCATAGAAATCCAGAGAACATCCGAAGAAGTTGGTAAGAAACTGTCAGAATCAGTAGTTTCACACAGGGAGAGCAAGGTAATCCTAACCTCCCCTACCGACCTCCTGTCCCGCCAGAAACAAAGCATTCAGGGGGAACTCCTCCACCGCACGTGGCACGGCGAAGTTGGTGTTTCAGGGAGGCAACTATATCTACCCAAATCACTAAGCCCTAGTTGAAGGCAAGAAAAACCATGAATGCGAAGCTACCCTACTCTGAAAAGCTATCGACATACCGAAAGTGTAAATAACAAAATGACCGAAAGAAAGCAACTTACTGAGTAAAAGCAGTGTACTTGAAAGTTGAGAAGTTGACTCAGAACAATGGAGGAGCTGCGATTGGAGAGCACCCAAAAGGAAGCAAAGACTTTCAGCGAACTTCGGTTTTCTGTAAAGAAGGGCAAAAACGATAGAACAAGAAAGACAAACCTTTCATTTATAAAGGGTCAAACGGTTAAGGGACATTTCTGTCCCCTCCAGCGCAAGTTCAAAAAAGCGCTCATCATGGCTCGCGGAGCTCTAGGCACGTCCCTCCAATGAAATCGCAACACGTGGCCCACCAGCTGTAATGGCAGTTGAAAAGACGGCTACGCAGTAATCCAAAGCGTCGTACGAACATTGGACGAGAACCCGGGTTTGTACCACGGATTCCAAACCCAATTAACTATTGACACTGCGGACAACGTTCATACTCCGAGGTGCGTTTATGGCTATTATGCCGGGTTGGCATTATGACTACCCCGGCAATCTCTTTACTCGGTTATACAGGGATAAGCGTTGGACTCATCCCGGCATAATTACCTCGGTGGAAAAGCATGCGAAAGTACAGGACAAATAAATAGAGAAGAAAAGTTCATTGAATCATCTTCATTCCATACATCGTCATACAATTAAAAAAGAGGAAAAAGAAAATATTGAGACATGGAATGTATAAGGAAAGACCGGGAACGAGGGCGAACATCTCCGGCTGCCTGGATCATACCCCATCCACATCTCCAATCTACGGTCTTTTGAAAAAGTGGGTCGACTTTGCAGAACATTGGCAAACCGGGATCATAGCCCAGAAGAAAATGTCAAAGTCCTTTGCACTGCTTCTCCACGATACAAATAAAGACCGGGATTCTTTTTCGCCGAATGTAAGGGGTACGACCTCTCTAGCTAAAGAATCCTCTGCCGGTGTCGACCATTCTAAATTGCCTCAAGTCACGGAGCAGTTACAGCGGCCTTTCCACCCCGGAACAGAGTGAAGCCACTCCGGAGTAGGAACTCTCCGCTCACTCATTCTTCTCCCACCTTCTCGATGGATGACGGCAAAACCGAATACGCGCTGCTTCCTTGAAAGCAAGTCAAAGAAAGCAGACCACCCCAGGTTGCTCCAAGGGGGTCCCCACTCCTTTGACCTGGCATCCTTGCATTTCCAGCCGTTACTTCGAAAAAGACTGGCCAAGTGCTGTCAAGCAGCCCGCCAAGAAGAAGGAGAGAGGAACAGTGTGCTCCATCAGGTCCCCATGCAATGGAGGACGGAAGCATTATTCCATCCTAACAACACGTTGGGAGAGGCATCCCCGTGTACGACAGGATAGAAAGGCTTCCGCCTCTCTAAATGCATAGCAACCCGGTTTTACGCCAAGATAGAAAGGCCCCTGTCCAATAAGGAAGAACACTCGGAGAAGATCAAATCTTTTCATGAACTTTGGAAAAAATAAAAATATGGTTTCTGCAGATAGTGAAGCTCTCTTTGCAAAAGAAGGGAACGAAGGAAGAATTACACTCATTCCCTTGGGAGAAATCATCTCTGTTTGACAATGAAAAAGAAGAAGGGAATGCAAACTCACGAAGGAGTGTACTCTACTTATAGCATGCACGAGGGATTCCGATTGGTCTCGTGAAAGGTGACCTGATCCCATGAAGTCAGCCAAAATAAATGTTTTGATCTCTGGTTGGTCGCAAAGATAGAGAGCAGTTGAAAAAATCCGCATGAAACTGACGTTTTCTTTAAAGAGTCACTACTTCCCAATAAAGTCCAAGCATCAGTTTCCTAGAGAATCGCAGACTGTTACGTCAAAAATCACGATTGGGATCTGCGTCAAATGTGTCTCCAGGAATCCTTAGTACCCATGTTTGGGGGCAGCGATGTTTGCTCGTAACTGAATAAGGACAAGGACATCGGTAATAACCCGAGGTCTGACGCCTACCCGTCGAATTACCACACAAGGGTTGATCCGTTCTAAACTTGACTCTGATCTGTCTCATCCAAGAGCCAAGCTGGGGGCAATTGTTCTGAACCGTGATCCGGGATCCCGCTCCATGGATCACCCCGGCATGCACATTACCAGACTCTTCTGGCTAGCGTAAAGGAAGACTCACGACGTATTCTGGACAACGGATTACGGCCTTTGAGCAATATCAATACATGACACCGTGATTGATAGATTCGCGCAGAGGATGAATCCCTAAATATCCGTAACTGCCAATCATCAACTTGCGATATTATAGGATTGATAGATATCATTAATGGTTAGATACTTTCCATATCTTAATCCCGGATTTGCAGGGAAATATCCGATAATAATAGGAAAGCAATCCTCTTCAGGATACTAATCGTAAATTACCTGCATTCAGTATTCCATAAGAATCCCATTAGGATTTTGTACACGCTCTATAAATACAAGGTAAAGTCATCTTAGTAAGGTATCTCTGATCCCAATCCCTAAAACCTTATTGTGCACTGCCTGACTTGAGCGTTGGAGTCCCTTTGCAGGTACCCAACCTCCCTGTGCTACGAGTTCAGCTGCTACGCAAGGAAGTAACCACCACTACGTGCCTATCTCAGGTACTCTCTGAATCCAGTTCAGAAACAGGCACAGTTTGATTCCATTTCTGTTAAATCTGGTTTTCCGGTAATGGCTAAGTTTTGATGACCAAAAAGCGTAATAAATGTCTTTTATGTCTTCATATCGAATTATATTATGATTGTTGTGGCCCTATAACACGAAAGACTTTTATGAATGGAAGTTCGATCCAACAAAGCAATTAAAGGAACAAAAAATAAACTAATTTATATATTTTCTCATAATGACTAGAGCATTGCTAATCACATGGAAGGGACCTAACCTTATCGGCGTCCGCAACTATGAGTTCACCATTTTTTGCCAAAGCTAGTCCAAGTGGTCTTCCGCCAGTGTTGACCCAGTTTTGGACCACCGAGTCAGCCACCGATTCGTTCACCGTGACTCGCTTGATCCACCCATCTTCACAACCCGTGTAAATGACGCGCCTCTTTTCATCATAAGCCAAGTCTTCTGGTCCCTTCACCTCTCCCACAGCAATAACTTCCAATCCTTCTCGCATGCGCGAGTTAAGAGCCGGAACCGTAACGATGCTCCGGCTTAGATCGTCGGCGGGAAAGTGAGCCGGTTCAAACGGGTCAAGCTGGTAAAGAACCGCAGCCACCAAGACCGGGAAACCGAAGACAAAGAACGCTGTTAAAAGCCATGACCTTGTTTCTGTTCTCGTCGTGGGGCTCTGAAAATCAGAGTGGGGTGGTGAAGACGAAGCTGAGTCGACACGGCTTGAATCGGGCATTCTGGTTTTAAATCTGATACAATACAAGGCGTAAAGAAAAAATCTGCAATGAATTTATTTAATGTATTGCAGACACAGAGATGTGTTGCTTTAGTATGTCTTTAATTTAGTTTATTTATTATTTTTTAATTTTTATACCCTAAATAAATGATATATATCATTATTTTTAAAAAATGTCTATCGTTGTCACTTTAATTTTATTAAGTTTTTATTAAATGAATTATTTTAAATTATTTGATCAACTTATTTAATAAAAATTAAAAATATATAAAATAAAAATAATAATAGACATAAAAGAAGGAGAGAAATTATTCTCTTATTTTAATATAAACATATCTTGTACCACTTGGATTGATAGATGTGATGGGACTGACGTGGGGAAACCCACGACCACATATTTTGGCAGTTTTGGTTCATACTCTTAATTGTATTTTTAATCGACTCGATGAAACTCAGTACGACTCCGATGACCCATTGAACTGCTCGGGACGGGTTTCTCTGATTTTTTTTTTAAAATTAAAAATCAAAAACAAGTTGTAAGGTTTAAACTTTATATATGAAATACTCTTGTATTAAAGTGTATTATACTATTAAAATATACAATCTATTATACCATTAAAACACACAATCTTATCTTATCAATTAAGTTCTTATTTTTTTATATATGCTATTATTTAACTAATCCAATTTTGGAACATGATGTTAAATTAGAAAAATGTTACTCATTACATCAATCTCGTACATATTTATATTATATTTATTTATGTGATAAAATTAAAATATAAATATATAAAAAATAAAATAAATTTAATTATATTCAAATAATAAAAATTATTATTAATAAAAATATATGTAAATAATATTATTTATTAAATTATTAATACTACATGTTTGATGAAATTATATAATTTTTTTATATAAAATATTTTTTCATATATTTTTTTTTATTTTTTTATTTTTTAATTTAATTGTTTTACCTACGATTAAACCGTTAGCTTGATTACTGCGCCTTGGTCGACTTCACATCAGAGTTATACAATTATAACTGAGATACACAGGGATGAGACGTGACACTACTGTTTGCTACTCAGAATATTGGATAATGAGATAGAGGCAGATGTGTGACTTCTTGAATTTCCTTTCTTAGTAAATAAATACGAAAAATACTAATTACACATCATATTTTTATTCATATTTTTTACATTTGTTTAAATATGTTAAAAATAAAGTAAGTTTAATTATAATTAAATAAAAAAATTATGTAAATATAAAATAATATGTATATAAATATATATATATAACATTATTGAATAAATAATGAGAGTAATTATGGTATTGTATTATTTATTAATAATTATTTATTAATTAATCTCTTATCTATTAAGTAAAAAATATTTTAAAAAGAAATTAATTTTACAATAAATATTTAAAAGTTTAATAAATATAACTTAACACCAATAAAAATTTTAACAACTTGCCTTGGATTAAAATCCTTTGCAGTTTAAAATAGAGTACAGTGTAAGAATTAAATCACATTCAATTCAAAGTATGCTAATATTAGAACTTAGAACACGATGGCAGTTGTGTATTCCAAGAATAGGATATTCTCATCTTACTCCTTCTCTATAGCAGAGACTATGATGAGAAGAATGAGCAGTCAAGTTTTAAGAGTAAGGCGGTGTAACGGTGTACCCTATTGAGTTTGGATACATTATACACTCTAGATTTTATCTATTATTGTAAGTCTTTTTTTATAAAAAAAATTTTTACAAGTTTTTTTCACCGTGAAACTATCCACATTGAACTATTCATGTTGACTGTTCATGTTGGTACTATTCACGCGATATTGTTTATGTGCATACTATTTTACGTGCACTGTTTATTCAGGCTGTTCACACACACTGTTTATCGGTGTGAGCTGTTCACTGATAATACTAATCACTGTCTGCGTGCATTGTTTACCAGTGACACTGTTCATCTTTTAAAATTTAAATAATTATGCAAATAATTATATTTAAAATTATATTAATCTTTATATTTTTTATAAATAATTATGCACATTAAAATTATTTTTCTAAAACTATAATTGTGTTTATTGAAAAATTTTATAAATTTTAATTGATAATATTTATACAATTATACAAATTAAAAAAAATAAAGTTGGTTGATTTTCTTAAAAGCGAATGTGTTTGTTGAAAAATCTTATAAAATTTAATTGATAATATTTATATAATTATATAATTTAAAAAAATTAGAGTTAATCAAAGAATAAACAGATATAGTGGTCTACCAACTGACGATAGCGATAGTAATAGTATATAAAAAATATATAAAACTAAAAATATTGAAAAAAACATACTAAATAAATTTTTTGTAATTGATCAAATCATTGATTTATTTTATAAATAAATCAATAACTTGAATTAAGTAATGTATCATATACTTTCTTTTAGAGAGTATATATTAGACTCACCATAAGAGTAGGGCGAGAGATGAAATCCTTATCTCATAAAAAAATATATATATATATATATAATTGAAACCCTTTATTAAGAAAACTTATGTCACACGTGCTTTCTTGTAGTTTCTAAAGTTTTATACTAATAGTAAGGTTTTAAAAAGTTTAAATTTGAAAAATACAAATATTTAAAAATAAATTAATTAAAGTAATAAATTAATTATTTATTATTAATTCCAACATTAATAATTATAATTGACCCAACCAAAACTAATTAATTAACAATTATAGTATTTGACACCAATCAAAGCTAATTAATTTACATATGGTCATGAGAATTTCAGTTGTTTCTATTGATTTGTGCATAAATATGAAATCGTTTTACTTCCATTCATTTTCTTTCTAGTCACATTTTTTTTTCTCTCATCCTATTTTTATTTTTTCATTTGTTTTATGAATTTTGTTTTTTCAATACTTTTTTTTCTATCAAACTCTCATGCTTATCTATTTCGTCATATCTATTGCTTTCTTCTATTTTATTTTTTATGAAGATATTAGCAGTTGTTTTTCTGAATCATTGGAGGTTTCTATCAGCACCATTCAAAGATAAGTTCATAGATCATTATTAACGTCTTTTCTTACTTAATATTCAAGATGTAATGTGTAATTTGTCTTTAGTTATTCTGCCTTCTTCTACTATTTAAAATTTAGGATGATAGTTTGGTGCATTGTAAATGAATGATCTTACTTGCAATTGCCATGATTTGATATGTTGTTGAAAGAAAATAAAAATTTAAACATTAAATTTCAGTTTCTCTTAAAAAGTAATACAAACATTTTTTCTGTCTTTTTTCTTTCTTTTCTCTTTCTCGGTCAATGTAACTTTTGTAATTACTTTTTTTATCTATTTTTTTCTATATTTTATTGCTCTACCACTAATATTCGGAGTTTTGAAAAAGATCATATTTTATGTATTATTTACTTATGTGTTTTTGTTATGTGGTATAAAATTTCTTCAAAAATGATCATCTTACATTCTTAAAAAAAGGTATAAATATTATTTATATCTTTTTTAAGAGATATAATTGAGTAAAAGAAAGTAATAGAAAAAATATGTATAATAAATAATATTAGATGAAGTATAAAAAAAGATGTATACATTGTTTGATGTAAAAATATAAGAGTTGAAATTTCTTACAAATGATTGCTATATTCTTTTGTTATGGAAGTATACACCTATCTATAAGCTAGAATAAAGTTTTTTTTTTCCTAAAAAGATTATTTTCAAGCTGTAAACTTTGTGTAATAACATTCTTCTATTTCTATATAATCATTTTATCTTAACGCATGAATGTTGGATTTAATATAATAATTGTGGTTTTTTTTTTCCTATTTTATGAAGTGCTAAAACTTACAGGGACTTTTCAATGGGATTGGTCTGCTAGCTTTAGCACATATTTGGTGTATGAGAACTAGTGTTGTTTGGTTTGAATTGGATCGGATGGTCCGACTGGCCAAACTAGAAATCGGGTTGCCTTCTGATTTTGGTTCATGTTCAACGCCATTTTGCTGGTCTGACCAGATTGGACCGGTTAAGACCAATCAAAGACCGAATCAAACCAACGGTTCAACCCTTTTTTATTTACAAATTAAAAATTAAAAACTGAAATTGTGATTGGGACCTTCTATTTGATACTTGGCTACATGCTTTGGAACTTAATTATTTAGTTAGTATTATGGTTTATGATGTGAGTTGTGATTGTAAGACCTTTACCTTGTGTATGTCACTGTGAATGTTTTATTAGTAAAGCATGTTATAACTTATGGCTTGTGAGGAGAATTTGTATTTGATAGGTAATTATGATTGTCCTAGTTTTTTAGTTGAACTTGAGCCAGAAACTTTTCCGATTTGCAACAACATTGATAAGAACAAAGAAACAGATATTAGGCATTTGTATGTTGAAGTTCTCTATCACTACAATGATTTTGTGGCAAGAGTTTCTACATTTTATCTTAAATTTAACGTGTCTAAGTAAATAATGTCTCAGTAGATGTATTGCTAAAAATTTATCTAGAATAAGTTACTATATACCTTCTTTTCATAATCGTAGAACATCAAATACCAATTTTATGTATTTCTATTAATTCCTATCACTTTAAAAAATATTTGTTTTATCTATCTGTTAAATTGTTTTAAAAAAAATACTTTGTGTTGTATATGTTTTATACAGGATCTAAAATGATACAAATAAATATGTTTAGGCTGCAAAACAACCAAAACATTGGTGTTATGCACAATATATGTAGTTTTCTTTTCCCACTAAAATGGTACATTCATATTTTTTTACATACATTTCAATTTTTTAGATTATATTATGTAAATATTAATTATTACATTAGATAAACTCAATTACTTTAAAATAAGATACATATGTCAAAGTTTCAATATTTTTTGTTAATACATGTCTTATTACGGTTATATATGTTAGAAGTTGATCAAAGAAATCTATATTTATATATATTCTATAATAACATAAATTTCAATGAAGTTTTAGATAGATGTCACCTTTATATGTACTCGCTTTTTCCTCCAATTCAAAAATATTTCCTTCAATATTTCAAATAGGTCTACATACATTTGTAGGCATTATATATTCAAATGATTCAATTAAAAAATATATATAATACATTGATTATTTAAAATTTGAAAAATCACGTTATCAATCAAAGAATAAAATATAATGCATTCATTATTTTATTATTGACTCCCATTGTCAATAAGAAAAAATCCTTTATTGTATAAATAGGTTTTCATTTTCATTTTCATTATATATACGTACTTAATATATAAAGACATTTGATACTTCATTCTTAAGTTGTGCATTTTTAGTTATGCAAATATTTAGTAAAATATCATATACACAATTAAGTTGTTATTCAATCACAATATTATGAAAGTGATAAGATTCAGAAGAAGGTAAGCAGTCCTTTGTTTTTTTCATTTTCATTTTATATTTATAGCTTACGATGTTGAAAACTTGACATGAAATTATATTAATATATATATTTACGGGATGAAAGCTTTATAAGAAAACTTAATAAAATTAATTGAATTGTAATTTATTAATAGAAATCTAAATTATCAGCTAAAAAATTGAAATCTAAACTAACTAATTATATATTTAAAATAATTTTTTATTCAAAAAATAGGTTTATAATATATTTTATACACTAGAATTAATTGTTTGACAATTATATTTATTTTTTTGTTATATGTTATATTCTTATTATTGATAACAAATAGTTTTTTAACCACATTTTTATAACTGTATAAATAAAACTTCTATTAATTATCTCACACACACAAAAAAATTCTGAATAATTATCTCGTGCATCACATGGTTACTGTAATACCCCGGTTTCATATAGGATTTTTTGAGTTACATGTAGATTCTTTTGTGTTTACCTTAAGCTTTCGGTATTAACCTTGTGAGCTACTCTATCTTAGTTATAAACTTTTTTGAGTTAGTCTTACCATCTTGAAATATATTTGGAGCCATTCGACCAATTTCATTGACTATGTGCCATTGCGAGTCCTGAAATTTTTATCTATAACCTAGTATGATCTTGGAAGGCTATATAAAATATGCATTTTCTTGAAACCAATGTTGCAACCGTGATCGCGGTGGGATAACAACTTAAATTAAAAAAAATTAGGAGTCGCTACTAATTTTATTTTTTATTAGGAAAAATTGAAAAACCTAAGAAAAATAATCTTTGAAACCAGATTGAATTCAGGAGTCGGTTATGTGTTAGCCATGGCAACCATTACCCAAGAGGGGGGTGAATTGGGTGATGACTAGTCTTAATGCAACTTTGACAAATTATGCATTTTAAATAATTCAATTAATAAATGTAGCGGAATAAGTCTAATAAATATACAACTATTGAATATTACTTAAATATAACTTGAGATATATGATGAACTAAGTGAATAAGCGAGATATCAAGTTGTAACAATCAAAACATCAAGATATGCAATAGATAAACATATATCACCAAATACTGAATTTAAAGAGTGTAGGGAAGAGAGAATCAAACTCAAGAATTTATCCTAGTTCAGCCACCAACCACTTGTGACCTACATCCAGTCCCCAAGCTTAACTTGAGATTTTCTTCACTATCTCCTAGACTTCACGGGTGCTAGGAAAACCTTTGTACATACAAGAGCACTCCTCACACCTTGGGATACCTCACCCTTGTGCTAGAGCCTCTAATTCTTCAAGCTTCACAGGTGCTTGATGACCTTTACAATGAAGAGCACTCACAACACCTTTGGGATACCTCACCCTTTGTGTTTGAGTCTCACTACAAGGGATACCTCACCCTTTTCTCTTTTGAGGGATACCTCACCCTCTTACAATGATTTCAAGGTGAATAGAAAGAATATAAACTCTCTTGAAGAGTAGATATAAACTTGAAGAACAAAGTATAGATGATAGAAAACTCTCTCAAGAGTGGATAATACAAGTTGAAGCTCAATGGGTATAAAGGATTTACACACTTAGCTCAAAACAAAGAATTTAGAGAAAAAGATGATGAATTTCGTTTTCAATGCTCAAGGGTAATTTTCAGAATGTTCTCCAACTTGTTTTTGATGCCCAAACACTTTTATTTATAGCCCAATGAGTTTTAGAGCCGTTGGAGGTGTTTAGAAATGATTTTCTATGAAAACTAGCCGTTTATAGCCGTTAGAAACGTTCTGGGCACTTTGTAATCGATTACAAGCTTCATGTAATCGATTACAAGCTTCTCAGCACTTTGTAATCGATTACATACTTTGTGTAATCGATTACATGCTTCTGGCACTTTGTAATCGATTACATACTACTGTGTAATCGATTACACGGCTTCTGTCAACGTTGTAATCGATTACATGACTTGTGTAATCGATTACACCATTTCTGGTTTTCAAAACCGACTTTAAAAGGTTATAACTTCTTCATTTCTTATCCAATTAAAGCAAATGACCATTCATTGGAAAGATCTTTGAGTCTACTTTCATATGAAAGAAGTTTCAGAACAAAACTCAAAGTATTTTGAAAGATATGATCAAAATAGTAACCAAAGGTCAGATTTTCAAAACTCAAACTTTAATTGGTCATAACTTTTTTGTTTCTTATCCGTTTAAAGCAAATGACCAGTCATTGGAAAGATCTTTGAGTCTATTTTCAAATGAGATACGTTTCATAGTAAAACTCAAAGTATTTTAAAAGTTATGATCAAAAGAGTAACTATATGTCAGTTTTGTAAAACACAAACTTGGCTATTTTTTATAGATTTGAAATATTACCATAACTAGCTTTCCAAAATAGTTTGTTGAGCATTTAAACATTTTAGAAACACTTATAAATATGTTTAAAACTTGTTTGAGCTTAGTGTGATTCCTTTTTACCTTTACACAAGATCTAAGTCCTATAAGCTAAGCTTAAAGATGTTGGACTAGATCTTTTACCACCATCACTTCTTGATGTAATCCAAACTTCCAAAGAAAATCTTCTCTTCAAAACTTGCAAATGCTTGGAACATCTTTTCATTTTCATTCTCCTTGAGTTGAGCATAGTTGTGATCTTTTACTTTCTTGTTGCAATGCTTACTCTTGGTACTTGGACTATCCTACAAAGTATTGCTCACTTAACCAAACATAGTTAGTCCAAATTCATAACTCAATATCTTCATATGCATGATTCATAAATGTATAACTCTAGTTAGTCTAACATGCATACAAGACTTTCATAGACATATCCAATATTAATTCATTTATAACTCTTATAAAATATTATTGGATATATTATATGATGAATGTTACATATATCTCATTAAACACATTTATGTAACATGGTCAACATTCTTTTGTGATGCATTTGTCATTTATTAAGCACAACTATAAAGCATAAGCATCATTCTTTTTGTCTTGTATTTGTCATCATCAAAACTTAACAGATTAAATCATTGGGGCAAACCTATTTCCACAATCTCCCCCTTTTTGATGATGACAAATCACCAAAGAAAAAATATGTTTAGCAATATATAGATTAAATATTCATGTAAGCATATCAAACAATTAAGCACAAGCACATATTTTTCTTTTCAATTTTCTCTCCCCCTATTTGACATCAACAAAAAGGCTTAGGAAGGAAAGATAATATTTTTCTCTCCCCCTAAAGATAAGAACCATGTTGTCAAAAAGAGTAGGATCATCAAAACCATAAACTTCTTCAAGTTATTCAACTCATCACTATCTCTCCTTATTTAATTATATACCTAATTCAAGAAAGGAGAGATGAGATAAGTATGCTTTCAAGATATAAAAGATTATTCATGCAATACTTGTCATATTTTGGTACTTCAACATTTAGCATATGATAGCAATAAGCTTAAGAAATTATGTCTAACATATAATATCTTGCATACCACATCATAAATAAGTACCACTTGATATCACTTGATAGGAGATACAAAATATTCATGTAAGATCATGGAATTAAGGTTTTCAAATAAAAGATCATACAACTTGTCACATATCAAGCATTTCTCAATGAAAAAATCAAAAGATATGAAGTTTAAGAATGTTTACCTTCTTTCATTGATATAGGAAAAGAGAATGAACGATGATCTTTGTTGACATGTTGATAGTATTAACAATAAAACACTTCATGTTAAGTAAGGATGTAAGCCAAAGGATATAAGCAACAATTTAAGTGTTAGGCTCCCCCTCAAAATATGCATATTATCAAGATATAAAACATAATATATGCATGCCAAAAAGAAATGAGCTCTACGTGCGTCAGAAACCTTTAAAAAAGAACTGTGTAATCGATTACATTGAGTGTGTAATCGATTACATGGATTGAGTGGATATGTAATCGATTACATGTAATCGATTACATGGTGGAATGTAATCGATTACATAGTTGACGTAATCGATTACCTGAGTTTCGAGTTGGTTGTAATCGATTACAAAAGGTGTGTGTAATCGATTACATGCGTGACGAACATGTGTAATCGATTACAAAGGCATTGTAATCGATTACAAGTACTCTTTAACTCAGATTTTGCGTTCCAAAAAAGCATATAATCAATTTTAATCCATCCAAATCAGTTTTAAAGCAACTTAAATCAATTCAAATCATCATTTAAACATATAATCAAATCATGTTATGATTGAATTCATATAATTGATTGAAATTACCATTTTTACCAAGAGTTTCACCATTTTTGTTGAGGATATTAATTGCTTGGGAGTCTTGGTCACGAGGGAGCACCTGCAAAACAACTTAGGGAAAATCTCCGACGCTCAAGTTAGTGTTGGATTCAAATATAACGAAAGAATTCAGAGATTATGCAGCAATTTGGCGTGATTATGCAGAAAAATACAAGATTATGCAGCAGAAGTTAATTTATGCATGAATGATCCAATATACCCAGTTCATTTCTTATGTAGAAAAATGCTTCTTTTGCTAGGGGTTTAGTGAAAATGTCAGCTAGTTGTTTAGTGGTTTCTACAAACTCAAGCATATAATCCCCTTTTTGAACATGATCTCTATAGAACATTTCAAAAGATTTATTTAGAAAACTTTCTTAAATACTCTCTCAAAATTTTAATAAACATTTCAAAGCAATAAAGAGAGTACTATATTTATAGCACAAATTGAATGATTTCTAAATTTTCAAGACAATTAGGAGATGATAATACTTTTTAAATCTTAAGACAAGTTCAAAAGATTCTCAAGGATATGGAACTTGAAAAGCTTCTTTTTAAAAGGAATATTAATCAAACTAGAAATTCTTTTCAAAACAAGAGCATGATTCTCATAAGTTTATACCACTAAGAACCATAGATCAAGAGAATCATATATATATCAAACATTGACCTTGATGAAATATGCTATAGAGATTAAAACATATATAGAACTAATATCATCCACCCTATATGCAATGACAAAACTAGCAATTTAATGTACAATTAGGCACTTTGTCAATGCTAAGCATACTTCTCATGTAAGGAAAGCATATAATCTTTTAAGATTAATTTATCAACAAGTATCATATAATTCATAGCATATAGAATACCACAATAGTTTAGGGATAGAGATACTTATTGGGTTAGATAGAAAGTGATGCTCCTTTAGAATGTTCTTCATTTATAGGTCCTTGTACTTTCTTCCATTGAATATTTCATTCCATTGCACTTGAAGAAAGTCTCCTCATGTTCCTCTTCCTTCAACATTTCTCATTTATCCACATATGCTTGACATTTCAATATTCGATGACTATATTTCAAAAGTTCTCAAAAAAAAGGTTAGCATCAAATATCATTTAAACTTATTTACAAACATAATTTAGGTTGATATAAAATGTAAAACATGTACCACATTATCAACCATGAATTGTTAGCTCTAAAGAGAACAAAAGAATGATATATGCACTTGAATCCAAAAGCATAGTTTGAGCATTTTCAAGGCAAGATTCAAGTTTATCAAGAAACACATGATCAACATCAAAACTTATATAAGCATTTTAGGGCAAACAATGATCATGTAAGGCATGCAATATTAAGTAAGGAATTTTAGTATGTACACATGCCAATCAACAACAAGAAATCTCTTATTGTAGTGAAAGAATTGAAAAACCATGGAACTATAACTTTTGAATATTTATGATTCATTTCAAGATATACTTCATTGTAAAAACCATTGAAGTTCAAATACAAGTTCAAGACACAAAATGAATCATTTACTTCTTGTTTTCAAGATATGAACATGTCAAGCAATTTCAAACAAAAGACATATGACATTTTATTTTCCAATCTCCAAATAAATATATAAGACAATTAAGCATCAAAGAGAAAGGATTAGAACTACTTATGAGCATGTGAAATTTTCATATTTGAATAAGGAGAAATGGTCACAAGCTCAAGAATAAAGATATTACCATAATATGTCATTCCAAGCAAGTTGTGTGCATATCTAGCATGTTAGCATATGTAAAGACACTTTTAAAACATAATGCTAGAAAAGCACAATTTAAGGCATGATAAGGCATAAAAACAAATATCTACTTATCCAAATATCACATGATATTCAAATTAAAGCATAAGTAAGGATAAAAGATTGATATCACCAAAAGTATATATATATATATTTTTTTTTTGTAGGTGACTTCAACTTCTATGCCTCAAGGCCCCTTGAGAATGTTGTGGTTCTCCATGTCTTTCTTTTTATATTTTTCATCACTTTTGGAGAACTTGGACCATTTTAAGTTTTCCCAACCTCAAGTAGCACGGTTGTTTTTCACTTCATTTGCATGCTTGAGCTAATGGTCACCCTACAACACAATTCAAAGAAATTTTTTTAGTATCCACCAATTTTGGATCCATAGGGGTTAGTCATTGATTATTAATCCATTATGCTCTCATAAATTTTTTTTTTATAGTATGTAAATTGAGTACAACAAATTAAACAATCAATTACCATTAAGCTCATAGCTAATAATATGCATACATTCATGATATACAGACAATCTTAAGTAAAAATGATCATTTTAGCATTGAAAACCATTTTTAAAGCCTGTGTAATCGATTACAATATATGTGTAATCGATTACACCTCTGGAATCCATGTAATTGATTACATGTTTGGTGTAATCGACACACGAGTTCTGAGACGTTGTAATCGATTACATAGTATGTGTAATCGATTACACGCTTCTCGACTTTGCTTGGAACGCTTAGCGAGCCTCTGTAATCGATTACAGAGGTCTTGTAATCGATTACAAGCTTGCTGAATTCAGTTTTTGCACTTCAAACAGTAAGGGTCCGAACTCAAAGCTTTCAAATTAATTCCAAAATAATTCCAAACATCATGTAAGCATAAAAACTGACCAGTTCTTGATCCAAAGCTCATGTTTATGCAAAAACTACAAATTATGCAAAAAAATGTAACTTTATGCAGCAAAAGTTATGATTTTTAGCAAGAGTTATGTTTTATCCAATATGTCAAGTTCTAAAATATTTTTATCAAATGTGTTACTTCAAACAAGAAGTGAACTTATCTAGCATATTATCACATGTAGAAATGTATAGAAAATTTAAAGCATAGAAAGCATCCATAATCATAGAATATCATATGATCAAGAAATATGCAAAATAGTGAGCAAAAGGTATAACAAGAATGAATGTAATCATGTGTTAAACATAATATTCAAATTTTACCAAGTGCACATGATTCTACCCTTTACCTAAGGCCTATAAGGAATATACCTCAAATTCATTGATTTTACAAGTGAATGTTCATGAGAGGTAAAAACTCTTGATACCTTGGCCTTATTAATCAAGGAAACTCTTTTCTTTACCAATTGCTTCTCTTTTGATGTTTTGAACTTTGCAAGTTCCACATTTTGTACTTGAGAAGCTTTGGTTGGAGTCATCTTCCTTCTTTGATCAAAACTTCTACCATTGGGTTTTGGAAGCATTCCCCTTGATGATTCCTTCTTTACTTAACCAATTTGTCCATCCTTTTGAGAAGTTTTCTGCATAATTGAAACACTAGGAGGACTTTTTGGTACCCACTTCATCTTGGGTCCTTGAATATTAGTACTAGAGCATTTAAGATCTTTAGGAACCCATTTCATATTATTTCTCATATAAGAATTTCTTTTATAATTGTATAAATGAAAAATATGTCCTAGATGACCACAAAAATTGCAAACAATTGAATTTAATGATGACTTGGTCCTTTGAAGATCATTTTTGGAAAACATAAGCCTTTTGTTGTTTTTATATTCTATGTCATTTTTGCCACAAGCCTTACTTGAATTTCCATGTGAAATAGCATCAATTGCATTCTTATTAACACACATGGATTGTAAGCAAATAGAATCATTAGCTTTGGCAAATTCACAATATAAGTTCTCAACTTGATTTTCTAAATTAATACATTTTTCACAAGAAGTTGAGGTTTCACATTTCAAAGGCATTTCCTCATCAAGAAAAGCATAATCATTTTTCAGAATCTCAATTTCAGTTTCGATGAAGAAAATGTTTTCCAAACAAGATAAATTTTTATTTTCTAAATTCAACAAATCATCATATAATTCATCATATGCACATTGTAACTCATCATAGCAAGGATTATAATCTAGTTTAGCATTATTTACCTCAAAGTCCTTTTTGGCCATATATGAAGTAGTCTCCATTCCTAGCATACTTGGCTTTTCAAAGGAATCATCATCTTCCTCATTGTTGTCTTTCAAGGATTCAAGAACATCTTCTTGAGGACATTTTTCAATATTGTCTTCCTTTAGAGGCTTTTGCTCTTCTTGCTCTCTATATACAACTTTTTGCAAGAAATCATTGTTAGCAAGATAAAAATTATCAAGAGCATCCCATATATCTTTAGCATTAGAGCAATTCTTAATTTTAGCATAAGCAACATCATTTAAACCACTTCTCAATATTTGCATTGCTCTAATGTTTAATGAAAAGCATTTCTTATCATAGTCATTCCAATGTTGTTTTGATTTGCAAGTAAATCCATCAAGCACAATATCCCACAAATCAATATCAATAGATTGCATATAAATTTCCATTCTAGCTTTCCAATAAACGAAATTCACACCATCAAAGAATGGTGGTTTATCAATTTCAAAACCATTCATTTTGAAAAGCTTTTAATGGTTGCCAAACAAACAAAGATCTTTAACTCCAAGCTGTTAAGAGAGCACGAAGCTCTGATACCACTTGTTAGCCATGGCAACCATTACCCAAGAGGGGGGTGAATTGGGTGATGACTAGTCTTAATGCAACTTTGACAAATTATGCATTTTAAATAATTCAATTAATAAATGCAGCGGAATAAGTCTAATAAATATACAACTATTGAAGATTACTTAAATATAACTTGAGATATATGATGAACTAAGTGAATAAGCGAGATATCAAGTTGTAACAATCAAAACATCAAGATATGCAATAGATAAACATATATCACTAAATACTGAATTTAAAGAGTGTAGGGAAGAGAGAATCAAACTCAAGAATTTATCCTGGTTCAGCCACCAACCACTTGTGGCCTACATCCAGTCCCCAAGCTTAACTTGAGATTTTCTTCACTATCTCCTAGACTTCACGGGTGCTAGGAAAACCTTTGTACATACAAGAGCACTCCTCACACCTTGGGATACCTCACCCTTGTGCTAGAGCCTCCAATTCTTCAAGCTTCACAGGTGCTTGATGACCTTTACAATGAAGAGCACTCACAACACCTTTGGGATACCTCACCCTTTGTGTTTGAGTCTCACTACAAGGATACCTCACCCTTTTCTCTTTTGAGGATACCTCACCCTCTTACAATGATTTCAAGGTGAATAGAAAGAATATAAACTCTCTTGAAGAGTAGATATACAACTTGAAGAACAAAGTATAGATGATAGAAAACTCTCTCAAGAGTGGATAATACAAGTTGAAGCTCAATGGGTATAAAGGATTTACACATTTAGCTCAAAACAAAGAATTTAGAGAAAAAGATGATGAATTTCGTTTTCAATGCTCAAGGGTAATTTTCAGAATGTTCTCCAACTTGTTTTTGATACCCAAACACTTTTATTTATAGCCCAATGAGTTTTAGAGCCGTTGGAGGTGTTTAGAAATGATTTTCTATGAAAACTAGCCGTTTATAGCCGTTAGAAATGTTCCTGGGCACTTTGTAATCGATTACAAGCTTCATGTAATCGATTACAAGCTTTCTGGGCACTTTGTAATCGATTACATACTTTGTGTAATCGATTACATGCTTTCTGGGCACTTTGTAATCGATTACATACTCTGTGTAATCGATTACACATTCTAATCGCGTTGTAATCGATTACATGACTTGTGTAATCGATTACACCATTTCTGGTTTTCAAAACCAACTTTAAAAGGTCATAACTTCTTCATTTCTTATCCAATTAAAGCAAATGACCATTCATTGGAAAGATATTTGAGTCTAATTTCATATGAAAGAAGTTTCAGAACAAAACTCAAAGTATTTTGAAAGATATGATCAAAATAGTAACCAAAGGTCAGATTTTCAAAACTCAAACTTTAATTGGTCATAACTTTTTCGTTTCTTATCCGTTTAAAGCAAATGACCAGTCATTGGAAAGATCTTTGAGTCTATTTTCAAATGAGATACGTTTCATAGTAAAACTCAAAGTACTTTAAAAGTTATGATCAAAAGAGTAACTATTTATCAGTTTTGCAAAACACAAACTTGGTTATTTTTTATAGATTTGAAATATTACCATAACTAGCTTTCCAAAATAGTTTGTTGGGCATTTAAACATTTTAAAAACACTTATAAATATGTTTAAAACTTGTTTGAGCTTAGTGTGATTCCTTTTTACCTTTACACAAGATCTAAGTCCTATAAGCTAAGCTTGAAGATGTTGGACTAGATCTTTTACCACCATCACTTCTTGATGTAATCCAAGCTTCCAAAGAAAATCTTCTCTTCAAAACTTGCAAATGCTTGGAACATCTTTTCATTTTCATTCTCCTTGAGTTGAGCATAGTTGTGATCTTTTACTTTCTTGTTGCAATGCTTACTCTTGGTACTTGGACTATCCTACAAAGTATTGCTCACTTAACCAAACATAGTTAGTCCAAATTCATAACTCAATATCTTCATATGCATGATTCATAAATGTATAACTCTAGTTAGTCTAACATGCATACAAGACTTTCATAGACATATCCAATATTAATTCATTTATAACTCATATAAAATATTATTGGATATATTATATGATGAATGTTACATATATCTCATTAAACACATTTATGTAACATGGTCAGCATTTTTTTGTGATGCATTTGTCATTTATTAAGCACAACTATAAAGCATAAGCATCATTCTTTTTGTCTTGTATTTGTCATCATCAAAACTTAATAGATTAAATCATTGGGGCAAACCTATTTCCACATTATGTATAGAGAAGAGTGAAAACTTAATCCCACAGCACTCTTAATACACCTATCCCAAGATGATACCTTAAGTTAATTATGTAAATCATTGATAACTCTTGAAAATATTTATTTTACTCTTTTTTATTAAAAGATGAACAAAATAGACAAATAAATTATGAAAATTTAATTTTTGGTTTGACAATTTATGGATTCCGCTCCTACGTATCCCCTGGTGCAGTGGATAACTCAAAGTCACGTAATTCTTTAGAAACTAAGTGTGAGTTAGTTGATTTTATTAAAAAATAATTTAATTTTTTATTGTGAAAATTCAAATTAACAAGTCGTCGTGACTTAGTTAATTCTGTTAAGGTTTGAATAGGTGAAACTCGACGTCACGCTCAAAATGTCACCCGTTAATTATCAAGTTTGCTGCAAAATTTTTATTTAAAAAAAAGAGCTTTGAGTCTTTATCGATTAGTGATTTATTTTATTTCAAAAAAAATTAAAGACAATACAAAAAAAAATTTGAATCATCAAGTTGTCATAACTCAAATGATTATAATAGTTACAAGATTAACAAGCTGTCACAACTTAGATAATCATATTTTATTCTTCTAAAAAATATTCAATTATTTTATGTTTTTATTTATCATTTATTTTAGTTTTTTTGTTCATATTTTTTTTTACTTTTTTAAAGCCTAATAAACTCATTAATCTAAATCATTTCTCTAAACAAAAACAACTAGTAACTTACGAAAGAAGCAGAACAAAAAAGGGGGTTCTTTTTATTTGTTTGGGATAAGTTGTAAGTGGATGGTTCGATGGTGCCGGTTAAGGGGAGCAGTTCACAGTGCGGGTTTGCCGGGTCTTGGGTCGACGAAGAATGGTATGTGGCGAGAATAGAGCGGCGCTACCGGTGAAGCTCGACGCAGCGTGGATCTGGTTCGTGGGTATCAGTTCGAGCGACGCTTGTAGATCCGGCGAGTTTGGCAAAGTAATGTGCTGGTGGATCTGCGCGATGGACGACGGTGGGCTGGATCACCGGTACTGGTTGAGTAGGGATATGCGATGGGACGCACGGTGACAGATTTGCTGGTTTGCCATGCGACTAGATCTGGTCGAGCAGTGCGGTTACGACTTGTGCGGCGAGATGCGATGGAGCGGCTTGGAGGACACGGATCACAGGTTAGGCTGCGATGGCTTGGAGGACATGGGTTCCGGGTTTGAAGATGAAGTGGTGGTGGATGAGATGGTGTTTATGGAAGAGGTTGATTATGTGGGTGATAAAGATGGTGGTGATTTAGGTGATGAAGAAGGGTTGTTGTTATGTGATGGTGGTTATGGAAGCTTGATGGTGAAGTGGTAGTTTTGATGGTGGAGTGGGCGATTTTGATGGAGATTGACGATAAGTTTGTGGTTGTTTAGAGGTTGAAGATTAAGGTGGTGAAAGTGAGATGGTGTTTATAGAAGAGGTTGGTTATATGGTTGACGAAAATGATGGTGATGTGAGTGAAGATTGAAGATAAAGGTGATGTAAGTAAAAAATATGGCTATGGGTTTGCTACAAGCATGAGTCTCTTTGAGGGTTAGGTTGTTAGCTTTAGGTTGTGTGTGTTTGTCCCAAAAGTGTGTGGATTGTAATACCCTTAGTAACATATTAGACTTGTATGTGATTACAAAAGGTTGCATATGACTTGCTTAACATGCCAATGAAGTTTTGTGACAAATTGAGTTCGTTTAGGCACTTAGTTACAACACAGATGTTGAAAAGTAGCTTAAAATGACTCAGATGAGGGCTTAGAAGGCTAAGTGAAGCGAAATAAACAAAGAGGGTTTGTTTCTAAGTCACAAATAAGTGAAGTAAGATGTAGTTAAAGTTTCAAGAGAATCTGAGTTAGTTTGGTATTTTTAGGCATACTAGTTGTGCTTTTATGCCATATTGGCTATCAGCAGATATGAAAAATCATGAAAATGGTGAAACAATAATTTAAATGAATCTCATGATTTATTCTAAAGTTGTTAGAGGCTAAAAAAACTTGAATTAGCATAATTCAGGTGTCCTTAGTAGATAAGTTCCAGCACAAGAACTTATGTTGTTTTCCTTCTTATTCCTTTCTCTCGGTAGAGAAGAGAAAAATGAAGGGAATAGAGAAAATGGGAGAAAGGAAGAGAAAGAAGGAGAATGAGGAGAGGAAGAGCAAGAGCAAGAGGATTCAAGCTTCAAGATCTTCATCTTCTTTAAGAGGTAAGGGGTTTCTATTCATCAATCTCTTCTTTGATTCTTATGAATGAGGTTTGGGGTTTTGAATGGAAATAGGGGTTTGAATAACCAAATCCATGTTCTTAGCTTAGTTCTTGATTCCAAGGATTAGGTTAAGTTAGTTTGAGCTTAGTGAGTGTAAGATAGTCACTTATGGCTCAAGATCAACCATTAGGATCCATAGATTTAAGAATTGGACAATGGTTGGAGTTTTGTGGTTTTGGACCTAAATCTATGTCTAAGAGAATCTATAGGTTGTAATTGAGTTGCTACAAGTTTAAGGGCATGAATGAGTATTATAAATCACCAAGAAACCAATTTTAGATGATTAGAAGTAAGAATTGGACCTTGGATTCCCAAAAAAAGGGGTTAGGTCATTATATGTGTGATTTTGATCCATAATCCAAATTAAGAGGTTTAAATTAGTGATTGATGATTTCTATGTGTTATTGAACAAACTGGGAACTAAGAATCACTTAGAAACTAAGTTGGAATGACCAAAATTTGAGAAAAGAACTAATGGATCAATACTACGGTTCTACAGAATTTTGCAGAATCTGGATTCTGCTGTGAACACTGCAGCGTGAGAGACGCCATGTTGTAGTGTGAGGATGAATGACTTGAATGTCGTGGCGTGAAGAACACCGTGCATGACATGAAGGAGATGCTACACCAGTAGTAAAACCCGTGGCTTGGGCGCTGCGACGTGCCTTGGTCATTGCCGCAGCGTAAGGCCTAGAATGGCTAAAAAATGTCATTTTTATGTTTTCAATTTCTTGGCTAGATTGAATCATTTGTATATGTTTCCTAAGATGTGTGAGGACATAAATAGGGATATTTCAAGAGAGAAACTATCACCTAGAATGAAAGAGAAAGCTTAGGCTTTAGGCATCCTAAAAGTGAAGGATTGCCCTAAACAAGAACATAGCACCTCAGGCAACCTAGTGTTGTATTAGATATCACTCAAGATGTGATGAGATGGTGCAATGAAGATGAGTATACTAGGATGAATTGTAGGGTTCACTCTAGTAAGGATAAGGAAAGTATGAGTCTTAGGATATCCAAGAGTAATGGATTACCTTTGGAAGGTACCTAGAACCTTAAGCAACATAGAGTTGTAAGTAAGAACCACTTTGTGTTAGATTCACTTGAGTGGAGATAAGGTTGTGTATTTAGTTCCGAAGATGGAATGTTATGTACTAAGTTTCTAGTTAAATAAGATCTTGTGTATTGTAGAATACACAATAGGATGAATGTTGACTTGTAAGTTGTCATATTCATTAAGTATGCAAAGATATAGTAAAATGCTCATTTGTTTCCTTAAACAAGGTTGAATGAGGCATTGTCGAAGTTAGACTCTTTCACTAGGATAAGTAAAGTCTATAAGAATGTTAAGATGGTGTTTATGTAAGAAGTAAACATAACACTACGCTTTTCACACACTAGTTAGTTAATCTAGTTTGTATATGAAAGTTATGAGAACTTTAGTGCAACCAAGAGTAATGGTTTGCCATAGGTGAGTATCTAACATTTCAACAACATAGTGTTGCATAAGATTCACTCAAAAGTTATGAATGATGAGGTGGTGTTTAGATATAAGAATATATGTATGCAGATGGAAAATGGTCTAGTAGTATTGATCTTAGTGAGTATCTTTTGACAGCATTCATGAAGGCCAATCCAGATTGAAGGGTGCCTGATAGATCCATTGAGGAAGGACATAACTCTGATATTTCGATAGTGCCAAGGCCAAATGAGATAAGTAGGGGTCCATAAGGTTCTTCAAAATTAGGATTTAGACCGAACATCTTAGCGTGCCAGGATACGTGTGATGTAAGGAGATACCTCATTCACTACGAGATAATATACTGAACCAGTTCCTAATGGCCTTCTTTGTTTACAACATAAAACTCTGCATGTATTCAAAACAAAACATTGTACAAGCATATCTTTAGGATCTTCTTAGGCATAATCATACTACATATCATACTCATTGCATTTACAGACAATTGTATGGGCATTGTTTGTTGCTATTGATATTTACAGTTGTATGGGCAGTTGTTTGTGTTTAACGATATGTAGGCTATCAGTTTAGATTGCACTACTTGGTGGTGTGCAGTTATGAGATTAGTGAAGGAAACTCCTATGTTAGTAGTTATAGCAATTATTATATTTGTTATACAATGTTATGACTAATTGGTATTAGAATTGCTTTTACCGAGAATTGTAATTCTCACCCCTGTTGTTCTTCCATGTAAATCCAAGTAAAGACCCTGTTAAGGGATTGAAGGTAAAACATCAAGACTAATATAGTTTTTATATGCTTTAGTAGACAAAGCTTATGTTTACATTTTACATTTGTTTTGTATATATTACAATATGTCCTTTTGTGGTAAGTGTTGTATATATATATATATATATATATATATATATATATATATATATATATATATATATATATATGTATGAGTTTATGTTTTCCATAATCTCTCAAGGTTTTCTATAATTACTCAATTTTGTGATTATGGATATATGTATTAGATAGTTATATAGAAGTGACATCTCTAGTACTGGTTATCTTTATATATCTCTATTTAACTAGGATATATCTAGATATCTATATTAGGATGTTACATGGGTGAAGGGTATTTATAGAAAAAAAAATAGAGTTTGGAGAGTGATGGTGATAAGTTTGTTTGAGATGAGTTTGTTTTAAGATGAGTTTGTTTAGGATGAGTTTGTTTTAGGATAAGTTTGTTTATGATGAGCTTAATGATGACTACTGATATTTGTTCAGGATAAGTTTAATGGCATGTGGGTTATGAGATGGATAATGGGTCAGGTTATGAGTTATGGGTGGTTAATGGGTCATGGGTTGGATAATGGGTCATGGGTTGAAAACTGAGTCCTTTTTCTTTATTTCCCTTTTTCTCTTTTTCTTTTAACAAAATGCTCTGGACAAAATTAGGTGTTCACAGTTACCCCTCTTTACTTGTTTCTTACTAGGTAAAAAGAATAGTTTTTTCATTTTATCATTGTAAAGAACGAGTAAAGACATGAACTCAAATTTTGTTCGGAAGTAACAGAAACAAAGCAATATGAGAATAAGAAATACGAAGAGTGATGCGCTCAAAAGAAAATGACAGAAATTTAAATGTCAAGAGCTGATGCGCTCAAAAGTAAATGACAGAAATTTAAATAACAGGAGCCGATGCACTAAAAAATAAATGACAGGGAGTCGATGCACTCAAAAGTAAATGATAGGAAGCTGATGCGTTCAAAATAAGTGACAAAATTTAAAGAAACATGGAGTTAATGTTGTCAAAAGAATTTAAAATGTAGGGAGACAATGCGCTCAAAATAAGTGACAAAATTTTCAAGAAGCATGGAACCGATGCTCTCAAAAGAATTTAAAATGCATTGAGCTGATGCGCTCAAAAGATTTTGGAATGCAGGGAGTCAATGTGCTCAAAAGAATTTATGGCATGGAGCTGATGCGCTCAATGATGCATGGAGCCGATGCGCTCAAAATGCATGAATACGATGCACTCAATGATGCATGGAGCCAATGCACTTAATGATATCTGGAGCCAATGCGCTCAAAATGCATAGGGCTGATGCATTAAAAAATGCATGGAGCCGATGCACTCAAAAATATTTAAAAATGCATAGGATGACTGTGTGCTTTTGTGTCCTGAAATTTAAAAGACATCAGGCTTCTGTGTCCCGAAAGACATTGGGCTTCTATGTCCCAAAAATTTAAAAAATAGTGGGTTTCTATGTCCCAAAATTTAAAAGACATTGGACTTTTGTATCCCGAAATTTAATAGATAGTAGACTTCTGTGTCCCGAAATTTAAAAGACATTGGGCTTTTGTGTCCCAAAAATTTAAAAAATAGTACATTTAAAAAATAGTGGACTTTTTGTATCCTGAAATTTAAAAGACATTGGGATTTTGTGCCCCAAAAATTTAAAAAATAATGGGCTTCTGTGTCCCAAAATTTAAAAGACAAGAATTTTAAAAGGCAATGGGCATCTTGGCCTAAAAAGATTCTTTCTTCTTCTTCTTTTTATTTTTCTTCATTTTTTTCTCTTCTTTTTATTTATTTATTAAAAGTCAGTTGGTTTGACGACAACTCTGAAAAGCTTTGACCAATCAAACCCTTGCTCATGTGCTTTTCTTCATCAGACCTTTTAGTTGACTTAGAATTTTCTTGACTTTTTTTTTCTTCATTTCTTCTTATTTTTTCTTATCTCTCCTTTTGAGAAGTGAGATGATCATCCCTTGTTGTGAACCCTTGCTTGGAGCTACTAAGTCTTTGGGAGAAATTTTTTTTACTCCAGTATTTAACTTTGTCCCTCATCCAATCGATTCCCTACAACTGCTTGATAACTTAATCGTTGTCTCTGTTACTACTTCCTTCAACATATCTTCTCCTTAGTCCTTCAGAAATTTTGCCCCAGTGTAGCCAATTGAATGCAAACAAAGTTACCACTGTATAGCCAATCGAATGCAAATAAAATTACCCTAGTTTGGTGAACCCTTCAAGGAGTTGCAACCCATCTTTCTTTGAAATTTTTCCTATTTATTTGCTTAAAATTTTGCTTAGACCACCCTTTCAGGTTTTCATCCTAACAGGCACTTTTCCTTTTTTTTTCTCGGGTACTCCTTGTTTCTGGATTATCCCTTGGGATATCACTTTCCCCTTTAATTGGAACTTCTAAGTTCTTTTCAATCTGAATTGTTCATTAGGGGATTACCATTAGATGGTCAAATGATAATGTTGTACTCATGTACACCTTTGCTTGAAGCATTACGTAACAGATAGACATGGATTCGAAAGTACACTAGAAAAGAAATTTACTAAGTGAACGACTTGCAGATTGGTCTTGGAAGTTTGACTACATAAAAAGGTATATATGGAACAAGATACAAACGATGGTATAGGATTCAAAGAAGTGTTTCCCTAATATAGATTTGTTTGATCCTCATAAAAATGATCTTTAGTTACCCACTAGACATTATGGCCAATGATTTTCTTCTGCTGAACATCTACATCAAACCAAATTGAACCAAAGAGAAATTTACCCCAGTCAAAGACTAAATAGAATAGGGCAACAACTCACCCTAATGACCAAAAGATTTGCCCTAGTTTAGGTCAAATTAAATCAGAGAAAAGAAAAATTACCCCAATTTAGAGTCGAATCGAACAGGGTAGAAACCTATCCTAGTGTAAGGCTAAATTAAACTAAAGAGAAATTTGTCCCAGTCTATGATTGAATTGAAATGGGCAGGAACTCACCTTAGCGACCAAAAGATTTGCCCTAGTATAGGTTAAATTGAACTAGGGAAAAGAATGCTCCAGTGTAGGACCAGCTCGAACAAGTAGAAATTTACCCTGGTGTAAGTCTTTTTTTTCTCTTTTCCTTTTCTTTTTTTTAAAGGAGCAATAAACTAGATACTTAGATGAGCGTAACCTTTGTCTCAAAATTAAAGTTAACGAAAATGACAACAACCTTTCATTAATCAGAATGGATTTTTTGAGGCTTATAACGTGGCTAAAGCTAAGGGTTATGAAAGGAAAGATATAATGCTCAAACAAGTATTTAAGGGTTGAATGGAACTAAGGATCCTTATCAAAATTAAACTTTGTCAACTGCTTTTACATTTTCAAGCACACTTTTCTCTTATTGTTCTTCATTTCTTCCTCATTTCATTTCATTTTCTTTTATTCCCCTTATCATGACCCATTTCATTTCATTTTCTTTCTTCTTTCTTTCCCTTCTTTTTTTTTTGTTTTTTTAGTTTTTAATCATTTTTTTTATTTTTACTTCTTGCCATTTTCACCTTTTCTTCCTTTTCCATTATACTTCAAAATAGGCACCATGACAATTAACATTTGTTTTGTGCTATCCCCTACTGTAGGGGTGATCCTTATCCAGGGTTTATTGAAAAAATTTTCAAGCTCAATAAAAGTAACAAAGGATAAAGATGATGAAATTTTGTAAAAGATAGAAAAAAATGGTCAATTTTTATTTTCAAATCATGATTGTTTATTTTTAAAACTTTAATTTTGAGACAAAAAGGATAGTGTACATCATGTGATTACTTCTTTGCTCCTTTATTTTCTTTTTGATTCATTTTTTTCCTTTTTTTTTCAAAAGGCACTTGCACATGCAGACTTTATTGACATCTACTAAACTGAGAATTACCAAAAATTGGAGTCCAATGGGGTCCAAATACAAGGAAGACATTTTGAAGAAATGAAAGAATAAATGTCAAGAAAGACAATATGATGAAAATGAAAGGAAACAATGTACCCATGCAAATTCATTACATTAGTGCTTCAAGAAAGTTAACATAAGTTCAACATCACCGATTATTTTATGGTAATCACTTCAATTAATGCCTCAGATCTCCAATTATTCAGAAGTTTCGAGCTGTTAGAGGGTGAATGACTTTTTCAGATATGATTATCTCGACTGGTGTTAGGAATATTTCCCTCAGATGAGGAATGTGCTACATTATTTTCTTTTCCCAGAGTTACGCTCCTCATCATTTCCTCCAAAATTACATTGACCTTTTCAGATGAAGTTACCTATTGTCTAGCTTGTATTACCCTTGAAGCAGCAATTCTTGGATCCGAACCTTAAAGTCCTCGATAGTTCTCGATATCATGTCTCATCCCCCCACAATGATAGGCACAAGTTGAGTCTTCATCCTGCTTTGGCTCTTTTTTCATCATTGCAGCCAGTGCAATGATTCTATAACTTGCTTTCTTTAACCCCTTGAATATTTCAGCCATTGGCGTACACAAGGTCATGACCTTTCTTATGGGTGATCCTTCCATATCCAAAGCATTTACCTCATTCCTTCCATGATGATCAGGAATTGGGTTGTTGACAATACTAGATCCAGCCATTTCTTGAATGTCAAGCTTCCCATAAGCAATTAGTTTCCTTACTGTAGTCTTGAAAGATTCACAATCTTTAATTGAGTGTCCTGGGATGTTCCTATGGTATTTACAAGTTAAATTCGGGTTATACCATGTTGGGAATGGTGGTTTAAGGGGATGTATAGGATTTCCAAAAATAAGATGAGCATCAAACAACCTTTGGAATAAATCTGTGTTTGAAATGGATAATCTTGGGAAATGGGGTAGGTTTTGGGGACCGAAGTGACCTTGATTTTGGAAGTTTGGCTAAGGTCATGGGTGGTTTGGGTAATCTTGCGGAGGTGCAGGTGGATATTGGTCATAGGTTGGGAGAGTTGATACATATAATTGTGGTGTGGGAACAATGTTGATTTGGAATTATGGAATCGGGGTGATGTTTGTGGTTGGCACAATTTGGTGGGGTGGGGAATAAGGAGGTGTAGGTGTTTGGTATATTAAGTGAAGGTTAGGGTTATATAGTGGTTGATGACTTGGATGAATACCAAGGTCTGAAGGTCTGTTGGTGTTGGATATAATTCACTTTAGATTTTTTTTTCGGCTGTAATCCTTTCTTAAGAGCGGTATCCTCTATATTATTCACTGACAACTTTCCAGCTTTGGCTAAAATCTTGATCCTTTCTCCCATAGTGATCAAGTCAGCAAAATCTTTATAGGCTGCTCAGGTCATTGTCCCGATAAAAGGATTTTCCAAGGTTCCCAAGAAATATGAACACATCTCAGACAGTGTCAATGAGGGTTGAACTTGAGCCACCAAGGCTCTCCACCTTTGTGCATATTGTTTGAAAGATTCCTCATTTCTTTTCTGCATCAAACTCAATTGTTCCCGAGTTGGGACTGTTTCCAGGTTGAATCGATATTGTCCCATAAATAGGTTTGCCTAGGCATCCCAAGAAGAGATTTTAGAGAGGTCTTATTGGATACATCATTCCAAAGCAGGCCTAGTCAAGCTTTCATGAAAGAAACTGACAAGGAATTTCCAATTCTTTGACCAAATTGACATTTTGGTAATGTATGTTTTTAGGTGGAAAATGGGTTGGTGCTCCTATCATATTTGTCGAATTCTGAAACCTTAAAGTCTTTTAGGATAATAATGTTAGCAGTAGGGCATAACTCTTCTATCCCAATGGGACCATAGGTGTTAGGACCTTTGATTTCTTTAATTTGTTCTTCCATCTTTTCCATCCATTCTTCCTTCATCTTATCATTTTGAATGGCTGCATAACCAGTCCCACCTGTTGACACTGGGATGGACGCATGTGATTGTTCCCATGTGAACTCAGTGTTGCCAAGAACCTTATTTCGAGTACCTTCGGATGAATGATACCCTTCTCCAATAGAAATCACTAATAGTGTAGTATTCGAGGTTCCTTCCACGAAAGGCATCTCAGTGGTGGCCTCAGGGTTTGTCCCTATGGAAGTGATAGTTAGCAAGTGTGAATGCGCCCCAATCACTCCTATACTTCCAGTTGCCCTAATTAAGGTGAGGGTCTCCCTCATGGCTGGCAACATTTTCTCCATTCTTCTCTGAGACTCAGCCATTTCATTCATCCTCCTTTTTATCTCATCTATTTCTATACTTAGATTTCTTCCTTTGTTCCCAGCTGCTATCGCTGTAAGCTTTGTTCAAGCCCTTGTGTTATGAACTTGGGTTTAATTAGTGTCTTCTATCCTAGATTGCGCAATGGTTCCTTCTATTTGATTTATCAAAATAGAATAACATCAAACAAAGAATGAGATGAAATGAATGAGATGCATAATGTAACACCCTCCTTAGGGCATCACATTTTCGACTCCCGACTCATAATTTGAAAAGAAGTTCGCACAAAGTTTGAGTTATAAAAGATGGGTTTCAAAATTTCTTCTTTACTGAAACGTAAATTTACTAAAAATATTAGGTAATATTGAAAATCATATTTCAACTATTCATTATGCAATATTGACACCAATTAATATCACAATTTAAAGAGAAATATAAAATTAACAGACTTATTTTTTTTAACAGTAGCAAACCCCATGACGGGTCCTACTTAATAGCACGATACAACACTAACGAGAAACTTTAACATACTTATTCCTTTTTCTGTCCATCTTGATGCATCAGACTTTACTCCTTGTCTACCCGGCACATCTTCGAACTTGAGACAGCCACTTTTCAATGTTTCCATCAATCTCTGAGTATCTACCACCCGTTATGTCTAAGACAACTCATTCCTTCTACTGTATAATTTTAACAATACAGACAAAGTAAAACAATATAACAAGGAGGTGAAATCACCTACACCAATACCAACATGGCAGTACAGAGATAACACAAACAACAATATCATACAGATAGATCATACCATAATTATACTATCAGCATTAATCAACTATCATCATCTAATCATTTATCAGTTCAATCATCATCTAAGTACTCAAAACAATTGTCATAGCCAACATTCCTCAATTAATATATTATACAGATATAAATGCTCAGATTTATGCATATGCACAAAGACTCAGTTTATCAAAAACAACTCCATAGAAGTTTTCACAATTTCGAGAAGAATGCTCTGGTTAATTGTCAGCCTTAGCCCAAAGACAATCTCCCAGTCGTTGAAAAGAATCGTGTTCTTGTCGGGTATCGTCAATGCGTGGCAACAGACTGCATCACCAAGTGGCACAGGGTACTCGCCAACTGTCCACTGGTCGACCGCAGCGCCTTGACGCCCCCAAGATCCATCATAAACCTCACTATCAATTTTCATTTCCTCTTCAACCACAAGGGCCATAATAGCTATTCGCTATATTTTATACAATGCACGAATATATCAGTGCAAGTCCAACCCCAGAGGGCCAAATCTTTTCAATTTCATTTGTTCAATGTAATCATATGCTTCAATGCATATTTTTTCAATGCACATATAATGCACTAAATCCAATTACAGACATATCTTTCCAATGCATGTATAATGCACCAAATGCCAATCATAGGCAAAACATGTCATTTTCTCACACAACATCCATATACTGGTTCTATGGTATTTATACTATATTTTTAATAGGAAAATCATATTATCACATTTTCATAATTATAAAACACTTTCATCGTGTTTTCACAAAATTGTGCAACATTTCCATTTCATTTTCACAATTCCAAAATATTTCTGTTACGTTTTCACAATTCCAAAACATATCTATTTTATTTTCACAATACCATAACACTTCTTTTACATTTTTACAATACCGTAATACTTTTGTTACATTTTTAAAATTTTATAACATTTCTGTTATGTTTTCAAAATACTACAACACTTCTGTTGCACTTTTAAATCACGTATTTAATTTTTTAACATTTTTTCTCAATCACATAAAAATATACATTTCTCAAATTGCGTAACGATTTTCCACCATTTTCAAAATCGCGTAACTTAAAAATCATTCTTTTAAGTTGCGTAAATCATTTTCCATCATTCTCAAAATATTTAAAACACTTTCCAAATCACATAAGATTTTCTGTCATTTTCACAATTACATAAAAATATTCTATCACTTTTAAATCACATAGTGATTTTTTAACAATAGTTCAAATCACGTAAAAATGTTCTCTCATTATTTAGTCACGTAGTGATTTTTCAATAATATTTTCACTAGTGTAAAATATTTGAACGCTTTTCAAATTGTGTAGAAATATTTTAACATTTTTCAAATCGCGTGAAAATATTTTACTGTATTTTCAAACACTTAATAATATTTTACTGTATTTCAAATCACGTACTTTAAAAATTACATTTTTAAGATACGTAAATAATTTTTTCACCACAATTCCATTACAGAAAATATTTCTCATTCTTCAAAAATTTTATTTCCACTTTTCTCAAACTAATATGACTTTATACTTTATTTAACACATTTTCTTTACTCAAGAAAATCTTTTTCCACATTTCTTTACTCAAGAAATCCTTTTCCAAAATATAATTTACAAAATTACTTTTTCATTGATGTAAATCAACGTTTCAAAACTTAACATTTTCTAATGCACTTCAAAACTAAAAAATAAGTTATATGTTAGTAAATTTTCAAAATACCATTATATTCTCCATTTTTCCCAAATCATTTTCAAATCAACTTTTCTCAAAATAATATAATTTTTTACTTCATTTAATATATCTTCTTACTCAAGAAAATTCTTTTTCACAGTATATTCCACAAATTCACAATTCCATTAAATTAAATCAATGTTTCTAACTTTAAAAATTACTAACGCTTTCCAAAATCCAACGGATGAGTTACACGTTAGAAAATACCAAATCACTGTTGTATCTTTTATTTTTTTTCTTAAATTAATTTTTAACAAAAATAAATTCTTTTTAAAACAAATTGAGGCTCACTTGCAACCTCTCTTTTTCATTTACATAAAAATTCATTTCTCAAGTGCTAAAATATTCTTATTCCCATTTCAAATTCTTTGTATTAAATTAATTATATTTTTACTTGAAAAATCACTTTATTTTATCAAAATCAATGCATTACAAGCCTTCGAAAATGTGGACATGACTATTGAAAATTATCAAAACATTTTTTCTTCTAAATTGATATGGTTTTACACAAACAAAACCATTAAAATTTTATTTTCAAAATCGAAATACCGATGGTTATAAAAACCAAACCCATTTGTTCAAATCCTTTTTCACTTTCTTTACAAATCCTTTTTCACTTTCTTTGCAAATCCTTGTTCACTTTCTTTGCAAATCCTTAAAATCAATGTTTGTCCGTTTCATTCAAAACTCATATTTAGAAAAACACTTAGGATCTTTTTACACAAAATAAATCAATAAAAATTCCTCAAAGACCGTATTCTTATTTTCTTGAAAAACAAACCCTTTGTTTATTTTTCATACTCTTCAAATCATTCATTTTTATTTTTCATGAAAATATTAATTTTTGAACACCTATTTTGAAGTGTCTTAGCTAAAATTCTCATTGTCCTAAGGACCCAAAAATCAATTCCTTTGTTCTTGAAAATTTTCAACATGAACCCTAATCAAGGGCATCAAAAACCGAACCCTCTCCTTTGGCTATTGGAGCCAAAAATTGAATTCCTTTTCATCACCACATCATGATACACACACACACACACACACACACACACATATATATATATATTTCCTCATAAATACTATAAGCATGCCATATACTTATCATGCATAATATAAGCATATCATCAAAGCCATAAAATCATACAAAGCATATCAAGCATAAGCAAATAAATCAAAGCTCATAAACATACATAAATTATTTCATGACCATGGATTGGAATCCTCGCATGGATTCACCATCCATCAAATATAAGATCATCTCTCACCACCATACTTGGTTGGTGAGATGGATCTCCCTCTTACCTCTTGAAGACAAGCTTTTCAAGCTCTCCTCCTTCTCCTTAATTTTCATGTGGCTCACAACAATTCCTAACAATTCTAAAATAATTAGTAAAATCACAAACAAAGTTTAATAATGACAAACCATGGAACAAACATGGTTTAGAAAATCACAAACTAAATTTTAAACTATAAAAACCAAAGTTTACCTTTAGGGAAGTAAACCAAACTTGGATTTTGAAGCACTTAGGGTATGATTTTGATGAAACTTCCTAAATGAAAAGTGTTTAGGAGGTAGTTTAGCTTTAGGAAATGATGAGAACAAAATTTATAGGAGATGGATAGTGGTTCAAGAGGTGTGGGCCGAATTCTAGAGAGAAAAAGGGAAGGAAAATGTTCTATGTGTTCTTGGGAAATTTGAGAGGAAATAGTGTAAACTTTTTGGTGAGAGAAAAGAAATGAATATTGATAGTAAATTGAATGGTGCAGCCGTGTAGTAGTTTGTAGGTAATATTAGGAGATAAGTTTGAACCCAAAATATCACCAATTATGTTCACATTGAAAACACATGGCTTATGTCATCTTTGAATTATTAAATTGCCATGCTAGATAATTCAAGAACCTTGGAGAAGCTCTCCAAGTTGCATGACCGTGAGTTTCAAGGGCATTTAGGGACTTTAATTTGTTTTAATTCAAGTATAATTACTTGCTAATAAAATAGCTAATTAATTATGTTTAATTTCTTAACCAATCTTAATTAATTATCCAACTATATAACTAATTAATTAAACATATTATTACATATATTATAACCTCTAATTAAAATTAGGATATCTAATTAAGAATTAAATTATAACAATTTAATATTTAATTTAGTTTACTTAGCTTGTTAATTAGGCCATTAGATTAACCAAATTAGGATTAATTAGTTACTAATCAAATTCAAGTTACTATTGTTGACTTCATCTTTTCTTTTGGCTACTTAAAAAGCCTATTCAAAGTTGTCTCCCTCTCCTTGCATTTCCAAATCGTCCCCCCTTCCATGCTTCATAAAATGTGACAAATTTCATAGCCATCATCCTAAGTCATCCTAACCCTTGATTAAAAGAATGGTTTGGATTAAAATAGCTATTAGATTTAGGTTATAGATGGAAAACTTTATTTGAGCCATTGGATCATTTTTGGCTTGCAATCCTAACCATTGAATGTGTTTCCAAAATGAAGGGTCAAGATTACACCTTCAAACTTTACATCCAAGGGTCCAAAATGGTTGTAGTCATTTTTTATGACCAATTCTCCACCATTGATCTAAATCTAAATCCAATGGTTATTAATGATTCATCTCCACCATTGATTAAATCTACATCCAAGGGTTGATAATGGTCATAGCCATTTATAAGACTAAATCTCTACCATTGATTTAATTTCCATCCAACGGTTATAATTGATCCTATTCACTTTTAAGATCAAATCTCCACCGTTGATTAAATCAAGATTAAATCTCCAACGGTGATTAAATCGATGGTGGATATCCAAACCACCAATGTTGACTTAACAGTATAGAATTTTATTTTTATCTGTTATAACCCCACGAAAGAATATATTTACTATATTTTTATCGTCTGATAATTAAATACAGTACAAAATACAGTAAAGAAAATTTTCTAAAACTATTTCCGGATTCAGGTTTAGTAAGATCCCTTGTCTTTATCTAAACAGTATAAATTTTTCTATGCGTAGAAAATTTTTTTACTTTGCGGGACCCACCTGGGCCCACGTATGGCCACCTGAGCCCACATAGGACCACCTGGGCCCACATACAGTAAAAATTTTCATAATCACACATAAAATCATAAAAATTAGAAAACTCACAAATATCAATTTAGATTACGTAAAATAATTAAGACTTAACAGTAAAAATTAAATTACGTAAAGTTTTTCCCGACCCAAAAATTTTTATTTTCCTGACACGGAGTAAATCACTCAAAACGATCAAATATGCTAACGAAATAATCAAAATAATTTTATAGTATCCAGAAATTACTAAATAGTAAAATTTTATTAACTGTCAAAATTACTGTTTAAGAGAGAAAATTTTGGGGTGTTACACATAAGATGAAATGAATGAACTTTATGATGAAAACATTTTTTCTTCTTTCTTTTTATTTCAAAAAAAAAATGCTAGGAATGCCATGAAAATGCAAGATCATGTATCTCTCTCTTTTTTTTTTTTGAATGGTAGGAATGCCATGAAAATGCAAGATGATATTTTTTTCTTGTTTTTGAAAAATGCTAGGAATGCCATGAAAATGCAAGATGATGTATTTTTTTTTCTTTTTTGAAGCCTTTTTTTAAATGTAAGAATGAATTGCATGAGGAATAGATAGATAAAAAAGAAGTACACTCTATTTGTGTCCTAATAGGTTTGCCTTAAATTTGGATATTTCTATCCTAAGGATTTATGGGTCCTTTTGATTTGTGAGAGCTTTCATTGGGTGGTCTTCTATTCTAAAGGCCTCTAGAGCTAAGTCTCATTTTAGAGTGTTGACCACAAACAGTGGGTAAACCACTAGATGTGAGACTTTCATGAAAAAGGTACACTCTAAATGAGGTTTTTGAGATAACCAAACAAGATGTACATCCAAAATGAGTACCACTATGCAACATCTACCTAACTTAGGCTTCACTTATACCCGAGTATAGGGTCCCACTCAGATGTGTGCGATAAACATACATGTGTGGTGGGTGTAGGGAGCATACAAACCCTCATACCCTCAAGACTACTCATATCCTGCAAAATAAAGCAAACACAGAACAAACTCTAAAAGTTTTCTACCCTAAGGTTAACAAATAAAATAAAGAAACAAATAAAATATATATATATATATATGTATGTATATAAAAGGGTAAAACAAATATATAGAGATCACAATATTTGCATAACTAACTTTTATAGGCTTGACTCTCAAGTATCTCCAGCGGAATCGCCATCTGTCATGACCGTGATCGCGGCGAGATAGCAATTTAAATTAAAAAAAATTAGGAATCACCACCAATTTTATTTTTTATTAAAAAAAATTAGAAAACCCAAGGAAAATAATCTTTGAAACCAGATTGAATTCGGGATTCGATTATGTATAGGGAAGGGTAGAAACTTAATCCCATAACACCCTTAATATACTCATTCTGAGACGGTACCTTAAGTTAATTGTGCAAAACCTTGATAACTCTTGAAAATATTTGTTTTACTTTTTTTATTAAAAGATGAACAAAATAGACAAATAAATTATGAAAATTTAAATTTTGGCTTGACGGAATATGGATTCTGCTCCTACGTATCCCTTGGTACAGTGGAGAACTCAAAGTCACGTAATTTTTGAGAAAATAAGAGTGAGTTAGTTGATTTTAATAAAAATAATTTAATTTTTTATTACAAAAATTTTAATTAACAAGTCATCGCGACTTAATTAATCCTATTATGGTTTGAATAGGTGAAGTTCGGTGTCACGCTAGAAACATCACCTGCTGATTATCAAGTTTGTTGCGAAATTTTTATTTTAAAAAAAGAGTTTTGAGTCTTTATGGATTAGTAATTTATTTTATTTCAAAAAAAATTGAAGACAATACCAAAACAAAATTGAATCATCAAGTTATCACAACTCAAATTATTAGAATAGTTAAAAGATTAACAAAATGTCACAACTCGATAATCCTATTTTATTCTTCTAAAAAATATTCAATTATTTTATATTTTTATTTATCATTTATTTTAATTTTTTTGTTTATATTTTTTAACAAAATTTCAATTATTTTGTTTAAATTTTTTAACAAAATTTTAATCATTTATATTTTAATTTTAACAAAATTGAATCATCAAGTTATCACAACTCAAATGATTATAATAGTTACAAGATTAACAAGCTGTTACAACTTAGATAATCCTATTTTATTCTTCTAAAAAATATTCAATTATTTTATATTTTTATTTATCATTTATTGTAATTCTTTTGTTTATATTTTTTTAACTTTTTGTTAAGCCCAATAAACCCATTAATCTAAACCATTTATCTAAAAACAAAAAAACTAGTAGCTTACGAAAGAAGTGGAACAAAAAAGGGGGGTTCTCTTTATTTGTTTGGGATAAGTTACAAGTGGATGGTTCGATGGTGTCGATTAAGGGGAACAGTTCACGGTGGTGGTTTGCCGGGTCGCGGGTCGACGAAGACTGGTACGCGGTGAGAATAGAGCTGTGCTGCTGTTGAAGCTCGACACAATGCGGATTTGGTTCGTGGGTATTAGTTTGAGTGTGGCTTGCGGATTTGGCAGCTTTGATAGAGTAATGCACTGGTGGATCTACGTGACAGATAATGGTGGGCTGGATCACCGATTTTGGTTGAGTAGGGCGGGTGCGATGGGACACATGGTGACAGATTTGTCGGTTTATGGCACGGTGTGAATGGATCTGGTCGAGCAGCGCGATCACGGCTCGTGCTGTGGGATACGACAAAGCGTATTGGAGGACGCGGATTGCAGGTTGGGCGGTGACGACTTGGAGGACACAGGTTCCGGGTTTGAATATGAAGTGGTGGTGGATGAAATGGTGTTTATGGAAGAGGTTGATTATGTGGGTGATAAAGATAGTGGTGACGTGGGTGATGAAGAGGAGTCACTATTATATGATGGTGGTTATGCAATCTTGATGGTGAAGTGGTAGTTTTGATGGTGGAGTGGGCAGTTTTGATGAAGGTTAATGATGAGTTTGTGGTTGTTTAGAGGTTGAAGATGAAGGTGGTGTAAGTTAAAAATATGTCTATGGGTTTGTTGCAAGCATGAGTCTCTTTAAGGGTTAGGTTGTTAGCTTTAGGCTGTGTGTGTTGTCCCAAAAGTGTGTGAGTGATGGGTATTTATAGAAAAAAATTAAAATTTGGAGAGTGATGGTGATAATTTTGTTCGGGATGAGTTTGTTTTAGGATGAGTTTGTTTTAGGATAAGTTTGTTTAGGATGAGTTTGTTTTAGGATAAGTTTGTTTAGGATGAGTTTGTTTAAAATGAGTTTAATGATGACTGCTGATCTTTGTTCAGGATAAGTTTAATGGCATATGAGTTATGAGACGAATAATGAGTTAATGGGTCCGATTATGAGTTATGGGTGGTTAGTGGGTCATAGGTTGGATAATGCGTCATGAGTTGAAAATTGAGTCCTTTTTCTTTATTTCCCTTTTTCTTTTTTTTCTTTTTCTTTTTTTAACAAAATGCTCTAGACAAAATTAGGTGTTCACAAACAAAATTGGTAGTAATTAATCCTTAGATGTTAGATAGTTACAAAATGAATTTTAATGAATTTTTTTATACCCTTTAACCTACTCATTTTGAAGAGGGAAATTTTAAAAGTCCCAAAATTGAAATTTTTTAACTAAAACCCAAGTTTTGGCTTTTGCTTCTTAAGAATTTTAAATTTTTTGATATTTTATTTGAATCCAAATTTACATTTATGTTTTAAAGTAATCCTCAATTATTTTACTCTCCATTAACTTAAAATAAAGAAATATAAATAAGTAGTATGCAAAGTAAGCCAAGAAACCACCATACTCTAGAACCTTCGTCCAGCCCATTACATTTTCGGCCAACCCTTCTCCATCTTCTCCTTTGTTTCACCTTCCAAGCTTCCCTCCCCTTTCTCCATGGAAACTCATTCCTTCCTTTAGAGTTTTTGCTTGATTTATTCGCATTTGAGTACCTAGTTGCATTTCTCTATTCTTCTTGCTTATTGGAGGTTATGTTTGGAGCTGGGTGCTATAGTTTGGTTGAGACCCAAAGCTACACACTCCTTCGTCTTGGTTGTTTGGTTTCTAAAAGTAGTCCTAAGACTTATAAATTCTTCTATTTCACATATTTAGTTAGATTTTACAGTGGGTATTTAGATTTAAGGTTGCTATTGTTATGTATTAGGGTTTGAATTGAGGATTTTGAAATAAAATTTGTTTTGAGTTAATTCTTGGTTCTAAATGTTGATTACACTCTTGATTATGATGTTTATGATCTTAGATTTGCCGAATAATCGCTTCGTTGGTTTTGTAGCACCATAGCCTTGGGACCTAAGTTGTTTGGCTTCTTGAGTGAGTTGATAACTTAAACTATAACATATTTTCATGAACTCGCATATTTCTTATGTATTTATTTTTTCATATACAACTTTGTATTTCTCAATTAAGGTACTTTATGAACCTATTTTGCCTCTTGATATTATTGAAACTTGCATTTTGGGACAAACCATTTTGAAATGTTTAGTTTACTAAAAGGATTATGTTTACTACACTCTAAAGAAATAAATAATGAAATTTGAGCTTAATGATAAAATTGAGAAGTTGCAAAGATATTTAGACTTTGGATTTACTTATGTACACTTTGGAATTTATCAATCTAGAATGTTGCTATTGATGACCTTGATATATTAGGACTTTTGGAATAATACATGGTTATGTATATTTAGACACAAGCAAAGTTTGATTTTTTTTTTGTGAGGAAACTTTGATAGAATAATGTAACTAACAATAGTAGACATTAGCCTTAGTGCACCTTAGTTTGAACCCTAGCTAATAGGGGAGTTACTAGCTCGACATGTTTGGCCCACACAGTCGACTTAGTTTTAGCCCCAATAGATGGGCATTTTTCGACCCTTTAAGTGGTATGCTTGTTGGTAAGATGATTATATATTTGATTGTAGATTAGGGACCTCCCAGTTTGAGTTTTCTATATGACTGTTTTTATAAATTGAAACCTCACATTTGATTTGCACTATGTATTATGTCTTATGATTATTTTCAATTGAAATTTATATCACATGTTATTTATTATATATATTATTAAAATGAGGGCATGTTGGACTTGAAAAGCTCATACTTATACTTGTCCCAATTCTGTTATGGTTTATGTTATCTCCCACTAGGTCAAGTGACTCACT
Source organism: Ormosia semicastrata (assembly GCA_029884595.1). Lineage (NCBI taxonomy): Eukaryota > Viridiplantae > Streptophyta > Magnoliopsida > Fabales > Fabaceae > Ormosia > Ormosia semicastrata. The sequence continues at coordinate 64,336,419 of JAQQTO010000062.1, forward strand.
CCATTATTTCTATGTTTTTCAGATTCCAGTGTTGAGAAGGGTCCTGGCTGCTCCGCTTGATAGGAGTTATTGTCTAATTTGGTGAGCCCAACACTTGTTCATGTGGGCAACTTCTTTTACTGCCTGTCTTTTGTTATTTTGGTACACTTTGATTAATATATAAATCTTTAGACATGCTCTATTAGCTAAAGGTAGGATCTAGCTTTCGTTATGTTTGTTTAATTAGGAATTTATGTATGGATATAGACAATGCTTCTACTATGCATCGTGTAAATGCTATGGTTGTTGGAAATATTAATATAATGGATTGTAGGATATTGTATATTCTAGAAATGTTCCTTTTTAGGGGAAATTCTATTAAATTCCCCATATATTTGGTATATCTTGTTTATTAATGTTGGTTGATTATCTTAGGCTTGCTAGGTTGGTATTCCACCCTCTGCGTTGGTCATGACCCTGATTTTAGGTTGTGACAAGTACAAACAATAGTTTGTGTGTAGTAATCCTAGTTTCTACCCATCATAGGTCCTAGGTTACCTAGCTTTACACTATAATTTAGTACACTTACCAATTGGGCTCAAACCTAATAAACAAATATATGTGTGATAACTCTAAGGAATAAAGTTATTTAACTTGAATTGGAATGTTTATGTACATGATATTCTTAAGTTGTTAAAATCTAAAGGTTCAATTCATGCATGAATTTGATGATTAAAGATTCCTGTCTCAAATGATTAAGAATTGAATATTTAATGATTTTATTTAAGAAATTTGGATGGATCATAGTTTGAAGAACTTTAGCATTATTCTAATGCAGGAATTTAAGATGAGAATATATTGGAAAAGATGAAGAAAGTGATGAGAAGCTTAAATTTGGAAGAAAGTGTAAAGGGAGGAAAACTTGACAACTCACGCCGAGGCATGAAAAACACATGCTTAGGCATGACACTCTCAGGTTTTCAGGCAAATCAGATAGAGAAACCCACGCCTAGGCGTGGAAAAGTGGCGCCTAGGCGTGGTCATCCCACACCTAGGCGTGGTCATCCCACACCTAGGCGTGGTGATAATCACATATTTTATACATTAATAAACCCTCATTTTTAGTCATTTACACTCTCTATGTACTTAATTGATTGAGCTTGGTTATGTTTTGTAAGTTTGGACTTAAATTGGACTTAATTAATTTTTTTAGCATGATTTACATCTTACACTATTTTTGTATTTTGACTATATCTTGAGTTCTAAATGTCTAATAATTATGTATATTACCTTGTAGGAAAGATAAAAGAGAGCTCTACAAATTTCATGAGAACTCTATGTCAAAGTCAGACATCTAGTGGAACTAATTGGGCTTGGAAGTCAGAACACAGGTTTTGTGATTGGAACCTGAACATTGTGCAATAATCAGAGCATAATTCGGGCTATAAGAACTGAATTAGGCTTAAATTTTGAAATCTACAAGTTAAGACCTATATTTACAACTTTCATGAAGAACACAAGAGGAAATTCGGATGGCTTGGAGGTCATATTGGGCTTGCAAGTCATAACAGAGAAGCTGTAGCTGGGCCTAAGCAGTGTGCAGTGATTAGATCATATCCTAAGTTGTAGGAATGCTTTTAGGCTAAAAATGGCATTTGAAATCTAAGACAAAATCCTACAACTTTCATGATGACCACTTGGTAATAAAATGATGAATGCAATGAGTTCAGCACTGAATGATTTCGGAGACAAAGAATCTCAATAATTTTTCACTCATCAAAAGTCATTTGACATTTTTCACTCATTTTCCACTCATCCACTCACTCATGAATCGCCCCCTTGTCATTGTGTATCCCTAATCCTCTATAAAAGGCACCATTAGCAGGTCATTTAGGAATCTTGGTGTTAGTCATCAAGATCATGCTATTGTGTTATTTGTTTATATTGTTGTAGTTTTCTTTTGTTCTAAATTGAAGTTATGTTCTTCTTCTTCTTCTCTCTTTCTTTCTTCTTGTCTATGAGTAACTAATTTTCATTTTACTTGAGTGAAAAGTGAAGTTCTTGGTAATAAGTTAATGTTAGATTAATTTCTTTCTTATGCTTAAATGATATATTTGCAAGTGGTCATTATACGTGTTGTATTTTGTTTCCAATCAATTTAGAAACCCTTCTTGTAAAGTGGAGATTTTGATTCATTGTAGACAATAGGTTAGCACAATGAATTCTTGAGCCCATTTATAAGTGGTAGTGTTAATTTATAATTAAAGGAACCATAATATAATTATATAATCTTAAATGAACTTTGAATGCTGTATTTTTTGATTGGAATCTCCATTATGTGTGGATTCTAATTAAGTTATAAAAAGAATTAATATTATCTTTAATTTATTTACCAAGAGTGGATCTCCTAACCTAAGTAAATCTTTTTTTTATTTGTGACTAAGTTTTATTACTTTTATTATTGTGACAAAATATTTACCTTACGTCAAAGAATTTTTCTTCATCAATTTCCTGTGGATCGACCTCAGACTCCCGAAAATTTATTATTTGAAACAACCTGCACTTGGGTTTGTAACTTTTAATTCGTATCAAGTTTTTGACGCCGTTACTGGTGACTTGATTTGAAGAATAAATTTATTGTGTAAATATTTTGTGTGTGTGTGTATGTGTGTGTGTGTGTATATATATATATATTTCTACTCTTTTAATTTTTTTTCTTTGTACAAACTAACGTACTAATTTACTGAGAGAAACTCTCCATTCTCCTGTAATCTTTAATTATTAATTAAATAATTTTTCTTCTTCTTTTCTATTTCATAAAAAAAATCAGCTTGCACGTTCTCTGGTTTTTACTTTGTGTTATAATAATATCTCAATCTTGACTATTCTCTTCTTCCTCCTTCGCCGGCTCTGGTGGGGCTCTGCCTCTATCCGATTTTCATATTTTGAATTTACTTTTTGTACTTTATTTTCTGTATTTTGCACTATGTACTTTATTTTCTGTACTTTATTTCTAACTTACTAACCTACTAACTTTTTATTTTCTTACTTACTAACTTACTAACTATCTAACTTTCTAACTTTTTAATTTACCTGCTTATAACTTTTTACTTTGTCTGCTTCTAACATTTTAATTTACTTGCTTTTTACTTTTAAGTTATCTGCGTACTAATTTTTTAATTCATCAGCTTATTAATATTTATTTAGTAGTTGGTTTATACCACTCCATTGTTAATATTTATTTGATGGTTAGTTTATACCACACCCTTATTAATATTTTTTTAACTACGTGTTATATATATATATATATATATGATGGCTGGTTTATATCACACTTTTATTAATATATTTAATGGCATATTTATACCGCCTACTTGTATATATATTTTTTAAGTTATTTGTTTATGTTTAATTAGTATCGTGATTTAATTTTTTGTCGTTTGGTTAAAATTAATTCTGGTACTTTATATATTGATTTATTTGAATCACAATCACACACATTAAACACAATAGTTGAAAATAAAAGTGTGCATGATGAACATGAAAATCAACTTTTGTGAACCATGCGTGAGTATTTGCAACCATCTCGAAATTCTAGTCCATCATGTTTTATCTTTCTACTCAATGCTAACAATTTTAGATTTAAATCGGGTATGATTTCATTACTGCCTAATTTCTATGGTTTAGAATATGAAAGCCCATATTTACATCTAAAAGAATTTGAAGAAGTATGTACTATTTTTAATGATCAAACTTGTACTGAAGAGATTGTTAAGCTTAAATTGTTTCCTTTTTCTTTGAAAGATAAAGCAAAAACTTGGCTTAACACTTTGAAACCAAGATCAATTGGCACATGGTAAGAAATGTAAGTGAGTTTTTAAAGAAATTTTTTCCAACACATAAAACTAATGTTTTGAAAAGACAAATCCAAATTTTTTTCCAAAATTCAAATGAAGCATATTTTTAAAGTTGGGAATGTTTTAAAGATTTGTTGAATTCTTGCCTACATCATGGTTTTGAAAAATGACGCACTATAAGTTTCTTTTATGAAGGGTTAACACCTGAAACTAAAAAATTTGTGGAAACAATGTGCAATGGTGAGTTTCTTGATAAATAACCTGAAGAAACTTTAGACTATTTAGACCATTTAGTTGAAAATTCTCAATCTTGGCATGATACTAATCATTCTAAAAATTTAATTAGATATAACCTTGCAAACTCTAGTAAAGGAAAATATCATCTTAGTCAAGAAGAAGATCTAAATGCTAGGTTTGCTAGTTTGGCTAGAAAGGTTGAAGCCATAGAATCAGGGAAAGTAAAAGAAATCAAATCTGTGCAAAATGAAGAAATTTGTAGCATTTGTGATAAATTAAGACACTCAAGAAATGAATGTCCAAAAATTTTTATTTTTAAAGAAGTTGTGCATAAGCAAGTAAATGCAATAAACAATTTTAAAAAGTCATTTACTTCTTCTTTTTCAGATACATACAATCTGGGATGGAGAAATCATCTGAACTTCAGTTGGAGGACTAACAATCAGGTATAATTTATGCAACCACCACCTCCTCAAGCACAACAGTATTCATAAAATTCTCAATGATATGCACCTTATGTTCCACCATATAGGAAAAATCTTAAAGGAACATTATATGCATTCATAGAAAAGCAAGAGGCCATTAATAACCAAAACACTCAAGCCATGATTGATATAAAAGACACTTTTGCTAAACTTTATTCTGCACTTACCATTCAAAAGAAAGGAAAGTTTCCCTCTCAACCTCAACCAAATCCCAAGGGTCAGTACAGCCTAAATGAGGGTAGTTCAGAAAGCCAACAAATTGATCAAGCTAAGTCAGTGATAACTCTTAGGAGTAGAAAGGTTGTTAAAAAACAAATTCCTGAACCTTGTGAGAAAGATGATGAATCAAGTCCCAAAGATGAGGAAGGAGTTGATAAGCCACCTGGCCAAAAGGAGACCAAACCCTCGCCTTCATTCCTATATCCTCAAGCATTAAACAATTCAAGTAAAGTCAGCTATAATAGTGACATTTTTGAAATTTTTAAATAAGTGAATGTCAATATTCTTCTGTTAGATGCTATCAAACAGATTCTCTATTATGCCAAATTTTTTAAGGACTTATGCACTGTTAAAAGGAAACATAATGTGAAAAAGAATGCCTTTTTGACTGAATAGGTAAGTTCCATTCTTTAGAACAATAGTGCGTTGAAATATAAAGACTCTGGTTGTCCTACAGTTTCATGCATTATTGGAGAACATAAAATTGAATGAGCTTTACTTGATCTTGGTGCTATTGTTAATTTGCTTCCATATTCAATTTCAACTACTCAACCTAGGCGAGTTAAAACTAACTTATGTAACTTTTCTACTTACCGATAGATCAATTAAAATTCCAAAAGGAATAGTGGAAGATGTGTTGGTATAAGTTGATAAATTCATATATCCTGTGAATTTTATTGTCTTGGAAACTGAACCTATGAAAAATAGTAGCAAGTCAATTCCTGTTATTTTAAGTCGCCCATTTTTAGCAACATCTAATACTTTGATAAATTATAGAAATGGAGTGGGTGAAGCTAACATTCGGAAATATGACACTAGACCTTAATGTTTTCAACATATGCAAGCAACCACATGAAGTCTATGATGAAAAGGAAGTTGAAGGGATTGAGGCCATTATAGATGATCATCTTCAAACCAAGAGTTCTTCTGACCTATTAGAAATTTGTTTAATTAATTCATTTGATTCAACTACACAATTAGATGATGATATTTCTGAAATGTGCTCTTTGCTTGATTGTACACAGGTAATGGAATACAAAAGATAAAAGTCAAGATTCGAAGAGTTAAAACCTATGAATGATGATATCCATGAAGAACTACCTACACTGAAACTAAACTCATTACCTGCTAGGTTGAAGTACACATTTTTGAGAGAAGAACAAAGCTTTTCAGTGGTAATTTCCTCATCCCTAACCAAAGAACAAGAAAGTATGTTGATAGAAGTACTTAAAAGGCATAAAAGTACAATTAGATGGACATTAAAGGACATAAAAGGTATTAATCCATTAATTTGTACACGTAGAATATATTTAGAAGATAATGTTAAAACATCTCAATAACCTCAAAGAAGATTAAATTCACATATGAAAGAGGTAGTTAGAGCTGAAGTTCTTAAATTACTTGATGTTGGAATTATCTATCCTATCTTTGATAGCTAATGGGTAAGCCCTACACAAGTTGTGCCTAAGAAATCTGGAATAACAGTGGTTGAAAATGAAAAAAGTGAATTAATACCTACCCGAGTCTCATCTAGTTGGCATATCTGTATTGATTTTAGAAAATTGAATGCAGCCACTAGGAAATATCATTTTCCCTTGCCATTTCTTAATTAGATTCTGGAAAGAGTAGTAGGACATTCCTACTATTGTTTTCTTGATTGTTAATCAGGGTATAATCAAATACCAATTGCATTAAAGGATCAAGAAAATACTACTTTTACTTGCCCCTTTGGCACTTTTGCATATAGAAGAATATCTTTTGATCTTTATAATGCTCTGATAACTTTTCAAAGATGCATGTTAAGTATTTTCAGTGACCTGATTGAGCATTATTTAGAGGTTTTCATGGATAACTTGACAGTTTTTAGAAATTCTTTTAAAAATTGTCTTAATAATTTAGAAAAAGTTCTTAAAAGATGCGAAGAAAAAGGATTTGTGTTAAATTGAGAAAATTGTCATTACTTGGTTACCTCAGGAATAGTGTTAGGCCATGTGATATCTTCTAAGTGAATTGAAGTTGATAAAGCTATGTGATATCTTCTAAGTGAATTGAAGTTGATAAAGCTAAAATTGAATTAATTGCTCATTTGCCTTCCCCAAAAACAGTCAGAGAAGTTTCGTTTCTTTTTTAGGACATGCGGGATTTTGCAGAAAATTCGTTAAGGACTTCAGCGCCATATCTAGACCATTATGTAATCTTCTAACAAAAGATGCACCATTTGATTGGACCCAAGATTGTCAGAAATCTTTTAAAAAATTAATCGGTCTTTTGACATCTGCTCCTATCATGCAATCCCCTAACTGGTCTTTGCCTTTTGAGTTAATGTATGATGCTAGTGATTTTGCTGTTGGTGCTGTTTTAGGATAGAGAAAGGAAGGTAAGTCTCATGTAATTTATTACACAAGTCAAACTTTGAATAGTGCACAAATGAATTACACCACTATTGAAAAAGAACTACTTGTTATAAATTTTGCATTGGACAAATTTTGAGCTTATTTAATTAGTTCTTCTACTATTATTTTCATTTATCATGCTGTTGTTAGATATTTAATGTCTAAGCAGGATGCTAAACCTAGGTTGATACGGTGGATTTTATTACTTCAAGAATTCAACATCACAATAAAAGATAAGAAAGAAGCCAAAAATGTTGTTGCAGATCATAAGTTCATACTTATAATAGGCTCACATTTTGATTTCACACCTATCAACGATTCTTTTCCAAATGAATTTTTATTTTCTATCAATTTGAAGTCTTGGTTTGCTAATATAATCAATTTTCTTGCAACATGAAAGATCTTGCCTCAATTATCCTGATCAAATCATTCGGAGATGTGTGCCCAACAGTGAGGTAGGTAATATCATTAAATTTTGTCACTCAGAAGCATGTGATGGTTACTTTTCTTCAAAGAAAATAACTGCGAAAATCTTGTAGTGTGAATTTTATTGGCTCACTTTATTTAAAGACAACTATACATTTTGAAAAATTTGTGAAAACTGTCAAAAATAGGATTCTATTTCTAAGCGAAACAGGATGCCTCTAAACCCTAGCATTGTCATTGAAATTTTTGATTGTTGAGGAATTAAGAAATGATGCTTATGAAAACACAAGGATTTATAAAGTTAGAGTAAAAGTTTTTCATGACAAAATAATTTTGAGAAAAACTTTTGAAATTGGTCAAAAGGTTCTGCTTTATAATTCTCGTCTTCGCCTATTCCTTAGAAAATTGAGATCTAGGTGGCGTGGCCATTTTATTGTCAAACATGTGTATGCTTATGATGCCATAGACATTGAGAACCTTAGGAATGATAGTGTATTTAAGGTCAATGGACAAAGACTCAAACCATTTCTGGAAAAACCAAGTTCTTAAGTTCTTTATGCCCCCGGTTAAGTGGTGGATAACGGTACTCTGTGACTCTCAAGTCGGTCTATTTTTCAGTTTCACTGATTCCTTCTCCTTTAAAATGGATGTCATTCTCTCAAATCTAAGAAAATATTTTCCTTCTCTTCCTAAAATGCTCTAACAAAAATCTACAAAGTCAGGCGTGAAAAACTGAGACTGTTAATGTACATGGACATCCTATAAGATATACGCTGGATAATCGAAGCAAAGGTTCGTTTAGCTGGTGAATATTCAGATTCATTTATCCCATATATGCCGAGTCTCAGTAAAAGTTCTTTTTCTAAAAAAAGAAGAGCGAAAATAATGAAAGTTTGTTACAAGTGTACACGATGGAATTGTAACACGTGATGTCGTTCTTTGGGAATGATTTTCGTAAATAGAGAAGATAAAATATTTTTCATTAAGAATGGACTGAGTAAGGAGTCATTAGATAATATCTTATTGACTCTTGAGACGCATTCTTATGGACATGTGCAACGTGAACTTTTTAATTTATGAAATCTTTTCAAGGATGAGCAAGAGCGTTGCAGTCTTGAGAATCTGACTCAAAAAGACTCTTTTTTCCAATTTATAAGAAAATTGGATGGGAAGCTTATCCTCGACTCATAGAAGGTGTTCAAGTCGTTACTGGACGTAAAACCACAGGAAGATGTGAGCTACAATTACAACAACATGTATATATTATCTTGTACATCTTCAAAATAAAAAAAGAAAAGAATAAGAAAAGAAAAAAGAACAAAAAGAACAAAAAAGAAAAAAAAGAGAAAAAAAGGTGAAACTTCGGTTGTGCTTGATTTTTAATTAAATTATGAGCCCTGGGTAGATGCCCATCCCGTCATTGACTCGGGTGGACCTTCGCACGCTGGTCCATAAATAAGGTTTGTGTGTTATGCTCTGTAGAGAGTCGCGCAAGCATTCCCAGGTTTTAACCATAAGCGGGAGGGAGAAGAATTCCAAGATTGGCTGAGCCGTCTTGGTATTACTACACTCATGACGCACAGTATAAATATACGCCATGAAACCTGTACATAAAGGTAAGTCATCATTTGTTATTATAATTTTATCTTTATAGGATTTTGTTATATTTTAGTTTTCGACAGACGATCCTTTGGGCGGGGTACTTCATGAGTTTTTAGACTTCTTTACTATGATGGTTTTCTTAAAGTCTAAAAAAAATAAAAATCAAAAAATCAAAAAAAATCAAAATAAAAAAATAAAAAAAAAGTTTTTTAAATTCAAACTTTTCTAACAACAACTAACCTACTCATACAGGAGCTATTATTACTTTTTCTATTCTCTTCCCTATTTAAACACTCTATTTTTTTTCACTTTCCTGCAACTCATAATCATTCAAAGAGAGTGTGAGTATAGAAATGGATGGAGCTTCTTCTTCGATTTGTAGATTTACCAGTATCTATGTATTTTGTGGGACAAGTTATGAGAAAAGTTTAGAGTTTGTAAACGCAGCAAGCACTGTTGGTAGAACACTTGCTGCGAGGAACATTCGTGTAGTATATGGGGGAGGTAACATTGGGTTAATGGGGGCTGTATCACTTTTTGCACATCTAAGAGGTGGTCAAGTTTTAGGTATCATTCCTGAACCTTTCACTTGAAGGAACATCATTGGAAAGACAATTGGGCCGGAACTTCAAGTATCATCTATGCATGGACGAATGAGGACAATACTTGAAAACTCTGATGCATTTGTTGCCTTACCGGGTGGTTTTGGTACTTTGTAAGAACTTTTTCAAATTATCTCTTGGGCCAAACTGAACATCCATCATAAACCCATAAGTTTGTTGAATGTTAATACTTTCTTTAATAATTTATTATCTTTTGTTGACCATGCTATGAAATAGAACTTTATCACACCTTCGGCAAGATGACTCCTTATCTCTGCTTCTACTGTTAATTGATAAATTATAAACTTTTGTTTATGAACCTGAACCAGTTATAGCTTAGATAGATTAGTCAAAAGGCAGTAACAAGGGAGGCAGCAAGGAACAAGAGTGTGATATGACACTTCATCTATAACTTTCCCTTACATTTGGTTTTATTTATCGTACTTTATTTTTGTTTAAATTTGTGTAAAGTTTCTCTTTTTCGTAATTGCAGCAATAGGTAATATCTTCTATCCTTTACCTATCTATGTTTTAACATTGAGGACAATGTTGTGATTTGGTTGGGGGAAGGATGGTTGTGAAAAAAAATTTAAAAAAACCCAAAAAAAAAAATTAGGAAGTGTGTTTATTAATATGTTTGTTGTGTTTATTTTGTTAACAAGTGGCCTCAATTACTCAAGAGGGGGGTGAATTGAGTATATAAGATAAGTTCGTAAAATTTTCACAAAATACTTGAATTCTTATTTTCGTTGAAGTTATTTGATTAATAGAGATAAATGGATAGATGAGATAAACACTTTCACTTACAAATACAACAATCAAGCAAGAGAGTAATCAAGCAAACTTAATAAAATAGTGCACAATATTAAAGAGTTGAGTTTAGAAGAACAAACACCAAACTTTATCCTGGTTCAACCACAAATCCACTTGTGGCTTACGTCTAGTCCTCAAGCAATCACTCGATATTTTTCCACTAAATTTCAAGCTTGAATTAGGTGCTTGTAACCTTTATAAATTGGAGCACTCAACACCACCTTCAGATACCTCACCCTTTGTAGCTTGAGCCTCTTCAAACAAGGTATACCTCACCCTCTCTATACAGATTATACAAAGATGTAGATGATAGAAACTCTCTCTAAGAGTAGATGATAAAAATTGAAGGTTATGGGTATTGAAGATTCACACTTTCTAAGCTCAAAAATAGAGTATGATGAGTATGATTATGGAAATACAAATTTTATGCTCAATATTGATTCTCAGATAATTAGTCTCAGTTTTTCTAACCCTTCATTGATGCCCAACATTCAGATTTATAGTTAAGGGCAAATGATAGTCGTTAGGGGTAAATGAGAGCATTAAATGCTCTTTAATATAGCCGTTGAACGTGCTTCTTCTCTTTTCCAGATAATAGGCTTTAATCGATTGCCCAAGCTTCCTAATCGGTTAGGGGCTCTTTTAAGCTCAAAACATATGTTTCTGTTTTATTGAATAATCGATTAGAGAAAATCTATAACCGGTTAGCCTTATTTTTGAGATGAATACGAATGCCTCTGTTAAAGCATATAACCGATTAGGTTAAGCACATAATTGGTTAGGCATGTAAATCATAAAGAGGCAATGCCTCTGTCTAATTAATCTAACCATTTAGAAGTTGTCTCTAATCGATTAGGGATCATAGAAATTTACTTCTGTAAAAGGTAGTAATCGGTTAGGACCTTATGGTAATCGGTTAGGAATTAAATGAGTTTGCTTCTATTTAAGCAAATAACCGATTAGACCAAGTTTCTAATTGGTTAGGACTTAACGAATTTTGCTTCTGAGAAAGCAAATAACCGATTAGGGCTATAACCTAATCGGTTAGGCCCTATTTTAAAACAAAAGGAGATGCCTCTATTTAATCAAATAATTGATTAATCAAACCACCTAATTGGTTAGGCATTAAAAAGATAGAGAGCCAATGTTCTGATTTATCAATCTAACTTATTTGGATCTACTCCTAACCGATTAAGGGCCTTAGAATTTGGCATCTAACAAGACAATTAACAGGTTACTCTTTTCACCTAATTGGTTGGTTCTTTTAAAATACAAAATGACACGTTTCTGTTTTGGCTCTTAATTTGTTATTGACTTGAAAAAGGAGAAAAGATTTCCACGAGGTTTTTCAGAAAAAAGTTTTTCATACTTACTAAAAATCATTTATTTAAACTACGATTTTTATAAAGAAAAGAATGATTTTGCAAAGCCATTTTAAGAAAGCCAATTGATGAGCTTAGAGTGAATCCTAAAATACCTTTACACAAGATCTAAGACCTACATGCTAATCTTGAAATCCTTGTGACTTGATTGTTGTATTTCCATTGCTTTCTTGTTTGTCGACATCAAAACCATTTGCATTTACTCAATGTCAATCACATATATGTTTGTCAGCAATTTATTAACAACAAAATTAATTAAGGATGACAGAGTAAGGAATAAATTATTTACTCTTGAGACGCATCAAAATTGGTGGCAGAGTAATGAGTAATTGGGTAGACAACTAGTTTGTGTGGAAGTATCAATTCAAATTCAGGGAAATTTACATGATTAAGTAAATTTTCTTTTTTTTAAAAAAAATCACATGCTTAGTTATGGATATTGAATAGGTGGACTGAGAATGATAGAATTATGCCTTGTGAGATTTTGAGCCTATTGACGAATGGATTAAACATTTGTACCATTCTCTTCTTTTTTGTGTGATTTTCACTCATGGAATTATTACTCTAGAACTTGCTTTGATTCTTTTTTAGACTACATTTTCATATGTATACATAAATATGATTGAGATATTTTTCTTGAAATAGCTACTTTAACTAAATAGTCAATAATGATTGGCGCACAAATAGGCAGCCTTGCTCAGCAGCATATTGTCTTAATACGATATCAAACACTCTTATGGCTTCTTGGAAATTCTCTAATTTATGCCAACATAAGCATTGAAAATGACCTATTTCCCCTTGCTTAACCCATTTGAGCTTATTTGAACATTCTTTGTTTTGAACATATTATATGCCTTGAATGAAAAATTATGTTCTTACCTGACCTTAGGGAATAAGAGAACATTAACTTTATCATTGGATGAGTTCTTGAACAAATGTAGGTGTGTGTGTGCATAATGGTTAAAAAAATGTTTACTTAAAAAAATGTATATATTATGTTCTTTAAAAAAATAAAAAAAAATTGTGTAAATAAAGGTCAACAAGGCAATAAAGAAAAGGAAAAAATATATATAAAGGAAATTTGTATTAGGTGGAGTTGGGATAAACTTTCATGCTTGTTAATTGAACTCAGCTCTCACGCTCTTTTATTCTCTTTGATATTTAACTTATCATATCCATATTACCTTCTCCTTTACTTTGACCCAATTACAACCTTAAATAAAGTCCTCATAATTTGTGTGTGCATGTGTTTTGAGTATTGAAGAAGTAAAAGATAAGCAAGCTTATGGTAGTACAATTTTCATGGATTGAATTAAGTGAAATACCTACTTTTTAAACACTTGAGGGATTGAGAGTGAATTTTGTAAGAATCTATCATTCTTAACTCATGCTTTTCAATTGAAGTTTCCTTACTTATTAGTTTAAGATATGAAGAAACGTTACCTCATAAATGTTTTGATCTCTTGAATGTTTGGTTGCTCTTCATTCTTAAATATTATTAGAAATTGAGTCTTTTAGAATTTCTAACTTTTGAGTTTGTGTTATTTTTCCTTGTTCCTTAGGTTTGGTCTTATGCGTTTTGCCCAAAAGTGTAAAAATGTTAAGTGTGGAGAAATTTGATAATCACATATTTTATACATTAATAAACCCTCATTTTTAATCATTTACACTCTCCATGTACTTAATTAATTGAGCTTGGTTAAGTTTTGTTAGTTTGGACTCAAATTGGACTTAATTGATTTTTTCAGTATAATTTACGTCTTACACTATTTCTGTATTTTGGTCATATCTTGAGTTCTAAATGTCTAATAATTATGTATCTTACATTATAGGAAAGATAAGAGAGAGCTTTACAACTTTCATAAGAGTTCTATGTCAAAGTCGGACATCTAGTGAAACTAATTGGGCTTGGAAGTCAGAACACTAGTTTTGTGATCGGAACCTGAATAGTGTGCAGTAATCAGATCATAACTCGGGCTGTAAGAACTGAATTGGACTCAAATTTTGGCATCTATATGTTAAGACCCATATCTACAACTTTTATGAAGAACACAAGAGGAGATTTGAATGGCTTGGATGTCATATTGGGCTTGCAAGTCAAAACAAAGGAGTTGTAGCTGGGCTTGAGCAGTGTGCAGTGATTGGACCATATCTTGAGTTGTAGGAATACTTTTAGGCTGAAAATGGCATTTGAAATCTAAAACAAAAGCCTATAATTTTCATGAAGACCACTTGGTGAGAAAATGACGAATACAATGAGTTCAGCACTCAATGATTTTAGAGATAAAGAATCTCAATAATTTTTCACTCATCAAAAGTCATTTGTCATTTCCCATTCATTTTTCACTCATCCACTTACTCATGAATCAGCCTATTTATCATTTTGTATCCCTAATCCTCTATTAAAGGCATCATTAGCAGATCATTTAGGAATCTTGGTGTTAGTTATCAAGATCATGCTATTGTGTTGTTTGTTTATCTTGTTGTAGTTTTCTTTTGTTTTAAATTGAAGTTATGTTCTTCTTCTTCTTCTTCTCTCTTTCTTTCTTCTTGTCTATGAGTAACTAATTTTCATTTTACTTGGGTGAAAAGGATGAAGCTCTTGGTAATAAGTTAAGGTTAGATTAATTTCTTTCTTATACTTAAATGATATATTTTTAAGTAGTCATTATACATGTTGTATTTTGTTTCTAATCAATTTAGAAATCCTCCTTGTAAAGTGGAGATCTTGATTTATTGTAAACAAGAGATTGGCACAATGAATGCTTGAGCCCATTTATAAGTGGTAGTGTTAATTTATAATTAAAGGAACCATAATATAATTACGTATCTAATCTTAAATGAACTTTGAATGTTGTATTTTCTGATTGAAACCTCCATTATGTGTGGATTCTAATTGAGTTATAAAAAGAATTAATTTTATCTTTAATTTGCTTACTAAAAGTGGATCTCCTAACCCAAGTAAATCTTTTTTTATTTGTGACCAAGTTTTATCACTTTTATTATTGTGACAAAATATTTACCTTACGTCAAAGAATTTTTCTTCATCAATTCCTTGTGGATCGACCTCGGACTCCCAAGAATTTATTACTTGAAACAACCTGCACTTGAGTCTGTAACTTTTAATTCGCATCACATGGGTAGCACACTGACAGTACGTGTTTTACTACCATGCCTAGGTGTGGAAAAACTGCGCCTAGGCGTGAGAAAAGCTCAGATCTGAGAAATTAGCCTTTTTTATGATTTTGGAGAGCAATGGGGGGACTTTTTGTTTTTCTAAAAACAGAGTTCGAAAGAGAAAGTGAAAAGAGGAGATTTTAGCTTGGAAATGAGGAGAATCAAGTGAAGAATCAAGATCAAGGGAGGAAGATCAAACTTGGATTCTCTCCAATTTGTTCACTCTTTCCCTTTTCTCTCTTGTTTTATAATTTGATGGATTCCATTATTGTATTTGGTTTTCCTTCTCTTATGATGTGTAACTAAACTCTAGTCTAGGGGCTCTCTAGGATGTTACTATGAATGTGAATATTTTGTAATTTCTTTGGGTTTTTATCAATGAATTTGGTTTTGTTATTCCATACTTATGCTTAATGCTTGTTCTTGATTGGCTATCAATTGCATGATTATAGTATTCTCAATTGAACTAGACATAGGGAATTGGGAATATGGACATGGTGTGGTCGATATATGTTCAATTACATTCAAGTTATTTGTGTGTGTTGATTAGCTAATAGAATGGACATATACCTTTTGGCCATGCATAGCAAGTTTTTGAAACTTGGTCTTAATAAGTGATTCTTATGCTATTTCACATGGACACATAGTAGTTTGGGTAAGTTTCATATGGGTAATTGACTCAGACATAGGCTTTTATCTATAATCAGTTTCTGCTAGCAAAATCAATTCTTTGGTAGTTGTTCTTGAGTTGCAAATATTCATAGAAGTAGAAAGTGAATAGAGACCACTAGACTTTATTCATACTCATCTTTCTCTTGCAAACTTAGTTTTTGGTGCATCTAGTTTTGTCTTTTTAAGTAGTTATTTTTTTATTATTAAAAATTCACTCTCATATTTCAATTGCGTGAATAAGAATTTGTGGAAAAGTGATTAAGTTTTAGCACCTTCCTAGTTATCAATCCCTTGGAACACGATACTTAACTCTCATTATATTACGTGATGACTCTTAAACACAGAATAACTCACAAAATTATATGGGCTTTCAAAGAACATATCAGGCTATCCATTCAACACATTTTATAAAACCAAATACACCAATCAATAGAAGTCCAAACTTAGAAAATCTTAACATTATGAGGGAGGGGACCATGCATTTTATTCTATCTTAACACATTTTATAAAACCAAATACATCAATCAATAATAAACGTATACATTTATTCATCTTGAGGGACCATGCATTTTAATGTAATAAACATGTTATTAAATCACAATTTCATTCATTAAAATTCTAAGCAAAATTAAAGGCAAACAAGGGCATACAGTCCTAAACAACAAGCATTTATTTTTAATCCACAAATTTTGTCCCAAAATAGAAATAAAATTATTTTCACGAGTATAACAGATAATCCCATCTCTTCTGAGAACAAGAAAACTAAAGAATGCAATATAAGTCTAAGCTTATATTAATAGTATAATCTATTGCCCTAAGGTAATTTATCCAAAAATATTTCTTATCAAAAGGTTTAAATAGGGCATAGATCAATGAGTGATTAATAATTCTAGAAGCATATATTTATAACAAATAAATAAATTATGCTCCCACATTTGCTTAGGAAAAGAAGAACAATGTGTCTCGTATCACTCTTAATTTCCCATTAAGAGAAAAACTCATAATATTCTTGAAATAATACTTTTATAAGGCACACTGATAAGAAAACATTAATAACATCAAATGTAAGGTCTTTAGATAGTACCAGAAACTGAAAAAGAACAATATATTTGCTGATGCGGAAAAACTACGTTAGCTTCTGCCAATGAGCTAAAAGCAAACTTCACACTTTAACCATTGTGCCAATGTTGTATAAGCTTCGCCTTAGGAAACTCCCAAAGGGGAAACTATGCCCTTTAGTGTGGGTTATTAAGGTAACTAAAGAAAACCCTCAAATAAAAATTCAAGACAAATTACATTTGCAAATGTAAAGGAAACTAAAACTACATTCAATAATGCTAAGTACATGAACTTGAGTCCAAAGTACAAGAAGTAAACTTGAGTCCCGAAATACAAAGCAAAGTAAACTGCATGAAATAAACTTAAAAGCTGTAAAGAAATCCTGTAAAGTGACTGGAAATGTAAATGAAAGCAATAAATTAACTGAAATGTAAAGGAAAAGCTATAAATGGTTGAAAGACTAAAAATAAAATGACTGAAACTTAGATGATGATTTTTGCTGTTCTAATCAGGGATCATTTCTTCAGTGCCTTTAAGGCCTATTTATAGAGTTAAAGTTGGAAAAATGAAGCTCCACACTTCAAAGTCCATTTTCCATCTTTTTAGGAACATAATCCCTTTTCATGCTGGTGCTTTATGGCCATTACTAGACTATGGGGCCTTCTTGGATGGATTTCCTGCATGTTTCACTTTCAGAGATTGCACGAAAATGACCATTTTCCCATTTCTTTGAGATTTGAACGTGGAAGACAACCACCAACAACATTTATCCCTATTTTTTAGGGATTTCCTTTATCTTTCTTAACAACCCAAGTCTTGAACTTAATCAAACTTAGTCTAAGTTTAGTTTCCTTTCTTAAAATTCAACGTTTTGGGCTTTAACCAATTCAGGTCACTCTCCTGAGCGCACTGTACCAGCCCATCATATAAACTTGTCAGCTTATAGGTCATTGGCCCAAGCCACTAAAATTGGGGTGGCAACAATGCTACAACATTAGCTGTTGGCTAAATTCAAATCTAGCCCATGGTTGATGACTTCATGAAAAACAACCGACAACTAATTTGAAATAAAAGCCTGCCATGCCATCAAATCTCAACTATTGCAATCATTATTAATTTTGAAATTATCAAGTAATTAGGAGCTTAAATGATCAACGTCTATAAATTTCAAACTGTAGAGGCTTTGCTCCTCACTATTTCAAGTTTTCTTCCTCTTTTGAACCCTAGCCTCATTCTGAAAAACATTCACCTTTCCTACCGATTCCATTTCCGCCACCATGTCCAGCTACTCAGATTCCCAAAACCAGTCTTAGGACTATCCAAGCTATGGTTCTTCGTCTTCATCCCCATAATTTCACCCCTGCATAAAAGTCTCACCTTGCCTTCATGTCCATCTTAGCCACAAGTTTAGGTAGCAAAGGAAATGGTGGCTGATGTCACAACTAACATTGGTGGCTCATTTGCAGCTACTTGGAGCAAGTACATTAAATATTTGTACTTATTCCCAACCTCTAATAAGCCTCTTGCTTGTCAAGCAGGTCCATTCAGCCTCATTTCCAGTAACAATGACCCTTATATCACGAAATTCTTGAAACCAACTTTCCTTCAGCTCCTTTTAGAGAAACCAAGTTCTGTTGTTGTTGCATGGATGGCTATTTTGTGCCCCTGGCCTCGTGAAGTTTCCAATGAATACAAGCTCTAATACAAGCGGATGATGGATGTCAAGGAAACACTATAATGTGAAATAGGTATAGCTCACACTATTCATCTTTCTACCAAGCCCATTCGAGCCGATATGGCTTTGCTCTAGGCCATTTCTATGTTTTGGTCCTCTTTAACCAATACCTTCAATTTCCCTTTTGGGATGAAGACCCCCACTCTTCTAGATGTAGTGGCAATCACAGGATTGATGCTAACGGGTAAAGATTTTCCAGTTTACTTCAAATCAAAGCTTGGAGCTAGATTCAAAATTGTGTTTGACTGAAAAACAACTACTTACAACAAGTTCATCCTAGTTGTTTGCAAGTCTAGACCAGTCATTGACTTGGAGCTCACAACTTTTATAGCTTGTTGGCTCTATAAGCATGATATTTATGAAGGTGGCAACAACATGACAAGGGGGACTGAATCGTGCTTCCAACTTTCTCAACTTTTCTTCCAAGTTAGAATCTTCTAAAGTGTTTTCACTTAGATAAAGAAATGTTAGGTACAAGTTGTTAGAAGTTGAGATGTGATTGCAAGAAATAAATTAACAAAAAGATATTGTAATTTAGAGGTTATTTCATAAGACTTTAACAATTCATATATTTGATCATTAGATTAATTTATGAATAGAAAAAATATATGAGATAAACTAAGAAGAGTTCATAAGACAACACACAAACAATTTATACTTGTTCGGACAAATCCACTTGCTTACATCGAGTCTCCATTCAACAACTAAGATCTTATATTTCCAAGAGTATTCTTTCTTCAACACTAGCTTCTCCAAGTTAGATTACAAGTAGTCTTTATTTAACACTAGCCTCTTCAAGCTAGAAACTCTTCACAATCACTACTAGATCAGGTTACAATAATTTGATGAGATTTTTGGTGTCTCTTACAACACTCAAGGAGTGTATATACTCAACTAAGTATAGAGAATGTGTTTGAATACTTTCTACCACTCAAAGAGTGGATTTGAGCAATTACACAATAGAGAATGTAGTTTCTCACTTAGAGTATATATTAGAAGCTAATTACAAATGAGAAATTGAGTTCAGAAGCGAGAGTATGAGTTTAGAAGAGTGATAAGAAGAAAGGCAATATAATAGTGTGTCACTTCTTCCTGGCTTGAGACTTCATCTATTTAGAGATTTTTAGGAGCTAGCCATTGCATCTTCTAACAGTAACCTGCCAAAAGGACTGCTATTGTTGTTTTGTCCATTTGTGGTCAAACAACTTTATTTCAAAAGTTTTTCCCTTTTCTAGTGATAGTTAGAAGCGATGTGTTTTCTTATGCATTCTCTCTTTGTAGCTTCTGATTGACGACTCTTCTTCTCTTTTGAGTTCCGATACTTCTAAACTAGACCTTCTTTCTAAGTTCACTTCTAAATTTGAATCTCTTTCTTAAGAAACTTTATGCTTCTGAGTTGCTTAACTTAAATTTGATGTTTCAACAATTCCCACAAAGATATTTCTTCCAAAAACTTAGTAAGCCTTTTCACATATAAGAGTATACTATGTATCAAGCAATGCTCTTAGCTAAAGATCTCACTATGATAGGAAGTATTCTCAAATATGCAACAAGTTTTAGGAGTGTTCTTTTTGTACTTTGATATTCGCAAGTAGAGCATTAGTAACACTTAAATCTAAGTACATGTTTGTTGATCATCAAAACTGAAAAAGTTATAAAGAACTTCAGCAAATTCTTGTAACTTCTAAAGGCTTTGGAGCTTACAATTTGTACCAGTTTCCTCCAAATTTTGAAGGAATCGCTACCCCTGGTAGCCGCCATAACTAAGGGAAAGCCAATAGCCCTTGGTAGCTTTTTACTCGGCGGCTAGTATAGGGGTCTTTTTAATTTGGTTTATGCTGTCAGAGCTCATGGCTCCCTCGACTCTAATTCTAGTCCCTTTTGGTTCCTCTAATCACTTCCAGAGACTTCTGCTGCTAATCCACAAAATTGTCGTGCTCATGGAGACCTGCTTTGGAAGTTCCCCATTACCGGAACTACTGCCATGGGACTATTCAAGTTCTTTTATGGCCAAAAGGAAAGGCCTTATTCTGCTCTCTACTAGTACAACCCTTACACTTTTGGCTTTTCAAAGATGAAGACCATTCTTGAATGTATCATCAATCATGTAATTGCTCCAGAGACTTCATCTTTTTGGGATGCTATTGTGGTGAGCTGCGAACTGTTAGTGAACTACAATTCGTGCGACTGCTACAACCCTCTCGGAGCTTAAGTTTATTTGCCAAACTATGTGGCAAATCAGTTTGGTCAGGGGCAACAAGTTCCTATTTCCAATGGTCATTCAGTTAAAGAAGGAACAGCCGAGATGATCAATTTGGACACCCCCACTAAGATTGCACTCGTTGTAGCTGCTAGAGAAGAATCCATGAAGAAGTTTTAGTTCTAGGCCTTTGTTCTAGGTCTATCCCGATCCATCGGATTTTGCCATTATTGGAAATTCTCATAAGCTTCATGGTTTCAATCCCCCGTATTTGACAGGCTTGTAGAAATTTTAAACCTTGTTCTGGCACAGCCCATGAAAAAGGAGGTCACCACCAAAAGCATGACCAAAGAAAAAGAAAAAGAAAAAGAGAAAACCCAAGGTTAGCTCTTCACTCAACTTCTTTAATTTTAGCTGCCTAAATTCCTTCTTTTAATTCTTTGCTTTTGATGTGGAATTTATTTTGCTTCTAGCAAATCAATGTTGACCCTGTACTTGTTAATTCTGATGATTCTTTACCTAACTTACCACCAACCAAGAAATCTTATCTCCATGTGTCTGTCCGGCTGCAATATGGGGTCTTGGCTCGAAAGGTGGCTTCTTATACTTTTGATTATGTTTATCTAGCCTTTTGCTTCTAGCCATAGCGTCATATTAACATTTTCATTTGTTTCTGTAGACTATTGAACCTAGCTAAGACCCTAAGAGCACGGCCGAGAAAGACACCAAGATTGCCACCACGAGGAAACTGGTGATTCCTCTTTCTATATTTGCCCCAGAATGCCACAAAGCATGCGTTCAAGGATGAAGGTTGCAGAGTGCACAAGAAGAGGGTTAAATTGTGCCTTAATGAAAACTTTTTTGGAGCACTTTTTGAAACTAAAACCATCTTTTTCAAGTATATAACTTGGATGATCAGAGCAGATAGTTAGTAAACACTAATAAAAAAGGTAGTAGAGTTCATAAATTAGTTTGAGAATGTTTATGAAGACTTCTCTTAGAGTTTGAAATTTTTTTACTGATGTAACCTTTAGATCAAAAATCAAATTTCATAAACTTTTTTCTTTAACAAAAAGAACTTAAGAAAGTTCAAAATACTTGTTAAGTACTGAGTTTAGAAAATTAGTTTAGCATTAAACTCATAAAGTAAAGAAGAGAAAAAGTAGAGAAGCAGTACACATAGGATTTATATTGATTTGGTCAACTACTTGCCTATTTCCAGTCCTAGGAGAACACCAAAATTTTCACTATTAGAGTATTTTTTTAGAACACAACCTCTCTAGATGAAATACAATTGAGTATTCTTTTCAAAATTTTGTGGAGAATCTTTGTGTTTTTCCACAACAATGAAATCCTAATTTTGCTACTCTCTTCAAGAGCATTTTATAAGGAGAAAATCTGTCCTTGAAAAGGTAATAAACAATTATAAACTCTTTTTTTTCACATGTGCCATTATTTATTATTCAAAATTCTTTTAATTCTTTCCAATTTATAAGATAGTTTCTGCGATCATAAACAAATTTTATTAAGAGGATTTGTATCTTTACTGGCCTTGCCTCTTTAATTCTTTCAGTTAGTTTTCTTATATAATTTTTCCAAAAACGTTTGGCGTCTAACTAAACATCTATAACTTTTGTCTATCGTATTTTTGTGTAAGAAGAATATCAAATCAAATTGTATATAATTGTAACATTCTTGCGGGATACAATATGAGTTTGTGAACGAGGTGAAAAAATATTAGCATATTTTTTGTGGACAAATAACGAGACTGTAATTTTTTAGTCATTATTGGTTGATTTTGTAGGAACCCCTCTTAACTTCGCATTTTCGTGAATCAGATAGCTCAATTCCAATGTCTCATGTTTATTGCCATTCTTTGCTGTCACTTTAGTAATCCCAATGTCAACGATGGTGTTCTGAATGGGCTTAAGATACCTAAATAAGTTTGTCATAAAAGATTTAAGACCTCTAAACGTAATATACACTATTATAAGATCTTTATAAGGCCACCTGTTGCTTTGCACAGCATGATAGCATCACTGTTCTTCTAGACACTCATAGAAGGGTCATAACTCATAACTGAATTAATTCTTGTATGCTAATCCATAATTAATTTATTCCTCTAGACACTCATAGAAAGGTTTTCCATCTTCATGTCAAGGATAAGCAGTCCAATCTAACTCAATTAGCCATACTTCATCTTTCTATGACAAAAGTAACATCCCAAACAACATTCTGCAGGAATTTTCATATTCATAACTCTGGAAATTCGCATGACCAAGACAAACAAACACTAAACAGGAGGATGAATTATCTAGCAGGGGACCTGTTTCACAGTGTCACTCATAAAGAACCACAAATATTTGAAAAGGAAATTACTAAACTGCTCCAAAATGAGTTCTTTAGTCTTGATTCTGGAATGAAAAAGTTTCCCAACATTTTTTTTCTTCTTTCAGCCACTTTCCCAAGTAAACATCAACAGCAAACAAATAAAAAATCGAAACAGATTTTTCAACACTTACTTGGGCAAAGAGTATGCAAACACTACTATTAACTACCAAATAAACGATAATGTGCTGAACACAAGCTTCCAACTGAAATGAGAACATTAACAGTTCAAAGCCAACACACTCTCTAACCGTAACTGACGAAACCAAAATGAAACAGATTCTGTTTCTTTCATCGTTACAGAAACTAAAAACATTCCCTGATTTGAAAGAACTTGAGAGGATTCAAGACTATCAGAAAAAACAAATTTGACAACTACCACCATGACAAAAGAAAGTAAAACCCACAAAGTATCTTTCATGGCAGTGAAGAAGAATACAAAAGACAATGCCATTACCATAAAATTTTGGTTTGAATGCAATCAACTGGTGTAGTCGTGTGAATTCTTCGCTCTTTTTTTTTATGGGTACGGGCCCTTCGTCAGTTCTATTTTAATGGCAGAGCAGAGAGTGGGTTTTTTTTATACATAGCAGAGAGTGGCTTCTTTCTGCCTTTCTGCCTATGCTATTGGGGTTTATTTATATTACATTATCATTAAAAAAATGAAAAGAAAACATAGTATAATAATTTCATAAGAATAATTTTAATGTGTAAGTGTAAAATTTATATTATTAATCAATCATATATTATTATATATGTGACTTTTAAAATAATTATTGTAAGAATTAAATATTTTTAATCACATGACAATAAATGACTAAATGTGACAATGTAAAAAATTTACACTAATGAAAGCATGATAGATAAGAATTATGTCTAAATATATATTAATAGATAATAAATGCGGTTAATAAGGATAAGAATCAATTAGGATAATTATCATTTTTAACCATATACCTTATTAATAAGGGATTCTTAGAGAGATTTATTCTTCATTATTAAACGTAGTTATCAATCCAATAGTGCACAATGATAACTGTGATATGCTTTGGATGAATCTGGTTGCTTTTGATCTGGCTAACTCGGAACCCAATCCAAAACACTTGTCCTTAACTTAGAGCTCAAATGTGACATATAAGTGTCAAGACATCTAAGATTGTTAGAAGCAATCGGCACTTGTCGG
The DNA here is from genome assembly GCA_029884595.1 of Ormosia semicastrata. Lineage (NCBI taxonomy): Eukaryota > Viridiplantae > Streptophyta > Magnoliopsida > Fabales > Fabaceae > Ormosia > Ormosia semicastrata. Next base: position 64,360,828 of record JAQQTO010000062.1, read on the forward strand.
ACAAAGGGATTCAAGTCACGACATAGATATCAGATCTCGCAATGTCACATCTGAAATGTCGAGGCCTATGATGCAAGACAAATGTCTATGGTAGGGTTGCCCCCTATGTTAATAGGATTTTCCTGAGATCCGTTATGGATCACTTCGCTTTAATATTATATCACCATATCTAGGATTCACCTTGCGTTGCCCCTATGTCAATTTTGACTACGAGTTCTAAACATTAAATTTTTCATTTTTAAGGACTATTATCTGTACACTGGGTTAAATTAGGATTTTATTTGACTATTAAATTAGGATTTAAGTTTGTTGAATAATTTTTAAGGACTGTTATTCGTACACCTAGCCTTTCCAGGCTTAACTAAGTATTCTTTTCTCACCTAGTCTCTCCAGACTCAACACTCATACCTCTAATTGGTCAGATTACAAAGAGATAATGTTTAAGTTTGTGTTTGAGTTCATTAACACTCCAATAGTGGATATTACAACTTGTAATCAAAGCAAAACAAAATGTTTGGGCTGATTAACACTCCAAAAGTGGATATTACAAAATAATCAGAGCAAACAACTTCTCTTCTACTAAGAATATTCAAAGAATGTGAGTAGAAGAACTTTCTGTAGATCATAAAAGTATTTCAAAGTTGAGAAAATGTTCAGAAAATAGTAGCAACACTTTTTTGAGCAATAAATTTTCTTCAACAACCAAGTATTTCAGCCTTAAATGCTTCAAATGAGCTTTAGTTTATAGCATTAGATGACTTCTAGCTGTTAAGAACACATTTAATGTGGCTGGTAGCTTTTTTGGTGTATCAAGAAACTAACAGTTATTTTGTCTTCTTCTAATGAACTTTTTAGCAACTTTCCAACGTTCTCATTGTGACTTGGAGGATTGTTTGGTAACAGGACTAAATGTAAGACAAAAGGGATGTCTTTGACATTTGTCCTTGAAGTACTTTTCTGATCACAGTTTTCTAATGGCTTTTTGATCTACTTTCTAATGGGTTTTCTGATAAAGTTTTCTCATGTCTTTCTGAGCAATTTTCCCTTGAACTTTTTGAAGAGCCACGTGTTTGAAGTCAGTGTTTCTCATATCTGAATTGAGTTCCAAATTCTAACAGACTTCAATACACACATTAGTAAAGTTTAAAAGATAAACAAGTTTTTTGACTATGAGTGATAAAAAATCTAAGAGTGTAGTGAGTTTTCTAATAGTTACTCAAGATATACTTAGCAAAGTATTAGTTTGTTAGTCATCAAAACTTAATCTCAAGTAAAACTTAAGCATACAAATGGGTTCTTAAGATTTTGGAGCTAACAAAGGATTCAAACAGGGGCGGGAGAAAAGGAAACTGCCAGTGGGCTATAAATGGAGCATTTTGGGACTTGTACAAGGGCTTGACACACGACACTCCTCACACACATATAGCAGGAATAGAGCTCCTCAACCGCATTTATGTTTCCAACACTTTTCTTTTTCATTTCATTTCATTTTGCTTTCATCTTTGTAATTCTATAGGTTGTACTCTTACTCTCCTATTAAATTCAATATAATATTTGTTTATCGCATGCTACTAGTTTGCATGTTGCATCTTGTACTTCAACACTTGCACTTGCACCTATAAGCATTGTGTGAAAATAAAGGGTCAATAAGAGGAAGTGATTCCCTTCCCTGAATTGAAGTTTTAGAATCAAATCGTCGATTAAGTTTAGCAAAATTTGATGGAAATACCAAAATGCACACTTCGTCTAGTTCAAAATCGAGGATATTGAGGTCTTTAACCAGTAATAATCATGCAAATTTAATCCCTCTATTACAAAGTACAAAACACACAATCCTTTGAAAACCGAATTAGATTCGATCAAGAATTGGTATTTTACAAAAAATGTATTCCCCATGTTTCAACCAATTCGAGAAATTTCTTAAAAAATAATGTTATAGGTTCTAAATCTGGTATAACCCGCTTTGATACCACATGTAAGAATTAAATCATGTATAAAGTATTTCAATACTAGAATTTTGAACTCCATGGAAATAATAAATATTGCATACCTCTTGAAATCATAATAAATACACAGGTGGAAAGCCACAAGTGTGTACTCCAAGAACAGGATACTACGACTATCAAAAGGGATTTTTAGGCTTGCCACGTGATGGTAATGTTATGGGTTCTAAATCTGGTATAACCCGCTTTGATACCACATGTAAGAATTAAATCATATATAAAGTATGTCAATACTAGAATTTTGAACTCCATGGAAATAATAAATATTGCGTACCTCTTGAAATCATAATAAATACACAGGTGGGAAGCCACAAGTGTGTATTCCAAGAATAGGATACTACGGCTATCTAAAGGGCTTTTTAGACCTGCCACCACGTGATGGTGGTTGCTCACGCCATCACGTGACGACCACCATCCACCACTGACATTGTTGAATTTGTCCACTGCCACCATAACTCGCTCACTTTGTCATGCGATGACCACCGTCCACCATGATGCATTTACTCTATTGCTCACCCAAACACACTTGCTACTATTATTACTCGCTCACGCCATCATGTGACGACCACCATCCACCACTAACAATGTTGAATTTGTCCACTGCCACCATAACTCGCTCACTTTTTTATGTGATGACCACCGTCCACCATGATGCATTTGCTCTGTTGCTCACCCAAACACACTTGCTACTATTACTACTCACTCACGCCATCACATGACGACCACCATCCACCATTAACAATGTTGAATTTGTCCACTGCCACCATAACTCGCTCACTTTGTCATGCGATGACCACCATCCACCATGATGCATTTGCTTTGTTGCTCACCCAAACACACTTGCTACTATTATTACTCGCTCATGCCATCATGTGACGACCACCATCCACCACTGACAAAGTTGAATTTGTCCACTGCCACCGTAACTCGCTCACTCTGTCATGCGACGACCACTGTCCACCATGATGCATTTGCTCTATTGCTCACCAAACACACTTGCTAAACTTCGATGACCATCGTCCATGACAACATTCCACCACGAGGTCCATAAACCACTATTCATAACATCTCCCATTTGATTATGTATATTGTTATTTAAATGGTTTGATTATTATTATTAGTCCATCTTATTATTCTTTTATGATGAAAATATATGGATTGATTAAAGAACTGATGGTGAAATCTTGGATGTTGTGTACTTTGTTATTTTTAATTGTTTAAATGCTTACATTCTATTTAATGAAAGAACCAAGTCATAGAGTTTATTTAAAGTATATGGATCATTATAATCTCTTTATTGTGGTTATATATACCAGTAATCCTACTTTCTGCCCATCGTTAGCCCTAGGTTACCTAGTCTTATACCATAATTCACTACACTCACTAATTGAACTCAAATTCAATAAACAAATATACATAGTGACTCTAAAACTCATAATAGATTACATAATTATATGAGCTTTCGAGAAACGTATCAAACTATCTATTAGACTCATTTTATAAAACCAAATACACCAATAAATAGAAATCCAAACTCAAGAAATTTTAACATATAGAGGTTCTTAGCTTTTAAAATTATCTTTTATTATAAATATTAAGATAAAAACAATTTAATAAATTCCAGCCGTTAGATTTCTACTCAAAAAAAAAAAAAAAATCCAACCGTTAAATTATGAAATGCACCACTTGCGATTCTTTTTTAGACTATAGGGATCTAGTTCCACTTACCTTAACTATGATACCCATAAAAATGTAATTACTAAAATAATGCTCAATTGCTCATAAAAATAACAATTTTTTTACAATTTCCTGTTTTGAGTTTAGGTTTATTTTTACATTACATATTACAGGTATTAAATTATTAATAATAAATGTGTTATTTAGCCAATATCAGGAGTCTAGAAAGGTAATTACTTTGATTAAAATCATATTGAAATCAAATACATATAACATGAAATTGAAAACATTGTGTAATTTATCTATGGAGATTATTATTTTCGTAGGCTTTATCCTCATTCTTTACAAATCCCTTATACTTTAAAGTGGACTCGTTTAGATCATTGAAAAAGTTACAGTATATGAATTATTATTCAATTACTTATATGAAAATATGTGAAGAATTTGTGAGAATTAAAATCCGTGCAAATATCATTACTGGTAATCAAGATACTGCATTCAATAACCAACATTGTCCCAATTAATTTTCTAATAAAGTTTAATGATTATATGATAATAAAAGAATGATTAATGTCTATTTCTTCTTTAGTAGGAGACCGAGTGAGTTCAAGGATAAGTAAGAACATAGATCATTTTGGCTGTGCAAAATGTCTTATTTTTATTGAGGGAAACGATATTTTTGCACTTTGTCCAAATGTGAAAGATCTGTAAAAAAAAAATAATAAATTAATTCGATTGAATTTAATATGACCATGTAAATCAGCATAAAAGTTAAAAGGTGGTTCGAACCACTATCATATATTTGTTGATTTTCATTAATTTAGTCTTGGGTATTTTAGTCTAACCAACATAGGATAAAACTAAATGTATTGTTGCAAGTTAAACATTGAAATACCTAATTTTGTTCAATTTACCTAGTTGCTCGAACTCGGTATACGGGTTAAGATAAGCAAACTAGATCGTTTAACTTGTGACTTGTGTGAGTTAAGACTAGTTATATTACAAGTAATATATTATAAGTTAAATAAAAAAGACTAATTATATTACAAGTCCATTTAAATGTAAGTCTAGAAGCTAGGTTCGTTTAATCAGTGAAGTAAGTGAGTTAGACTTCATTAACTCGTAGACTGGCCTACAAGTCGTATACCTTTATTTTTTGAAAAACCAAAGCCACTCTTTAAACTTTAAGCCCATTTTAATTTTCCAACTTTTTATTTTCTTAAATCTTTGAATCCAAGGCCCAATTTTACGATAGACCCATATGCCATAACTACCCAACCCAACACACTATTTTTATTTATTTATTTATTTAGAAAGACAGAAAGACCCAACACGCTTATCCCATTATGGATCTCTCTTCTCTTTTCTGGACAAAAGTTACAAAACACACCAATCCCTAACTCTCTGGACAAAAGTCACGCTTCATTCGAAAGGGAGATGGCAATGCCGACTTCACGGGGTCATTGTTAGAAAAGCAGATGAAGATCTAGATCTGGTTGCCCTTTCTGCCTTGGCTTCATGGTTGAAGCCAATGTTGAAGTTTGTGAGCTTTTAACAGTTCATGACCCAGTCGGGGTCGCACCACCTACAATCGTCAATGGGGTTGCCAGTGAGGCATGAAACTTGGTCCCTTTTAGTGGACGGAAGAATTGACTCCTTGTAAGTGATTTGTTGATTTCCTTGCAAGAGGAAAAATTGAAGAAGAAAAAAACGTAAATTAGTAACTTAATCCTTGAAATTATTTTTTATTTGTAATTTAGTCCCTGAGTTTAATTATGTGGATGAGGTACTCTCTAAATTCACAAAAACTCATTTCAACCAAGTCTTTCTAGTCTTTCTTAGAAACTAAAGTGAGAAACTAAAAGGACTGAATTGATACAAATTTTGTAAGTTCAAGGACCAACTCGAAGAACGAACTCGAACGCATAATTTAATTCGGGGACTAAATTACAAGTGAAAAATAATTCTAAGGAAAAAGTTGTTAATTTACTAAAAATAAAATAAAATCGGTAACTTAGTTTCTGAAATTATTCTATTTGGATGTTGAGAAAATTGAAAAAAAATGGAGACAAAAAAGGTCAAGATTTTGTTGGTTTTGAGAAAAATGCTGGACCGAGCCAAACCAGTCTAAATTGAATCGTTTACTGGTAGAAGTAGCTTAACTATACTGCATTTTAGGTATTGTTGTATCCAGTGTTTTCAAAACTGGATCAAATTGGCCGGTCAAATCGATTCGGCTGTGAATCAGACCATTGGAATCAGGCTATATAACTGTTGAACCGGTTGAGAACTATTGAAGTTTATTTGATGAACGGTTCAATTTATTTTTAAAAATGCTTGAGTGAAGATAGAACTCAAGGGCCTTGTTCCGAAGGGCAGCGTTCCACCATCAAGCCACATGTGCTCCTTAGTTATTATTTGTACATCAAATATTATATAATTGTTTATGGTAAACTTTTATCTAAGAATAAATTTGATTCTAAATCTCAATTCGAAAAAAGAAATTGTTTCCTATTGAGATTCTCTAATTCTCAAACTGATTTTAAGCAAGAATGACAAAGGTTAATTTCGAATGAAATAAAAAATTATGTAAATCAAAATTAAAGTATCAATGCGTAAGAATTAACTTGGTAAAATTATGACAAGTAATTGGAGCAAAGAGAAAATGATTGAAAGAACTTGTTTTGAAAAAGTAAAGTTTGCTTTTAAAACTTAAGAAAATAGTTAAAAGAAAGCAAATGAACAAATGACAAAGAAATAAAGTGTACTGAAGTAAACTTGATAGGTAATATAAAATGTAGAAGTTTAGAAAACATGAATTAAAATAAAGCAATATAAAAGAACTATGAAAAATAAACTTGCAAGTATGCAAAGTGAGGAAAGTATATTTGCAGGAAAGTAAATAAATCAATTAAAAAAATCAAATGATCTTGAAAAGATAACTCGATCAGGAGTATAAGAAAATTTGCAAAAAAGTAAATGATTGAAAATGTAAATGAATCTGTAATCAAACTTGCATTAAAATTGTAAATGATACAAAAAAGAAATTGAATGGAAACATATTGGACTAAACTTGTATTTGCTTGAGATGTCAAGGACGTGAGAGCATGTTTACAAGTGTTTGTAAGTATAGAATTTTCAACCCTTAAGTGTTTCCATCCTTTTGGTATTTATAGACATTCTAAGTAATTGTTCTTCCTATATGATCTTGACATGTGTCTAAAACAAAGATAAATGCCCAATGATTATTAGTGATCCTTGTCAAGCAACCACCAAATTTTTGTCAGCAATCCTCGTGCTACAAGTAACTGCTCAATCTCTATCAGCAATTGTTGTATTGTATTGGTCGTGTACTTACAACTGCTGCTAACTTTTATTTCAAATTCAAATCATTTCTTTTGAATTCAAACTTGAATCTTCAAACATTTGCTGGCTTTTGGTTGAGACCCCTTGTTCTTTTCTTCAAAAATTTGTTAAGTGTAGCTATTCTCGAAGTCTCATATTTCAAGACTAACTCGAAATTATCACTCTTGATATGAAATCAAAATGACCTTTTCATAATTTCAAATTGAAATTGTCATTTTGATAATTTCAAGTCTACTGCAACTTCGACTCTAATAAAACTAAAGTCAAAGGTCCCATATTTCGAGACCTACTCGAAGTCACCACCTTCCATATGAAGTCGAAATGGTCTTCCCTGATTTCAAATCGAAATTAATACCTTGATAGTTTCATGTATTACAATTTCAAAGTTATTAAGTTTTGATACCAAATTAAAACCACCACTTTGGTAACTTTCAAATCGAAGTCATTATTTTGACAAGCTTACTACAACTTAGATTCTAATAGAATCGTATAAGTTCCTCGAAGTAAGTCTTTGACTATGCCTTGAAATTGTCTAAATCGAAAAATGTTATTTTTATACTAACAAATGCCCCTAATATTTATTCTCGAAGTATGAGAGATAAATATTATTGTTTCGAGCATTCACTTTTCGATTAAAACTTAACTTAGAGCTTTATTTGCTCTATATCAGTTCTACTTACAACAAGTAAGTGAAAGGTCAGAGGATAAATATGGAATTACACTTCCACTTATCTCTCCTGCCACTACGTGGCCACTCTCCCTCTAACCAATCGTCACACGTTTTGGGGAACTACAAAGCCAATGATGGCTTTAAATGTCAAAACGACTATGGCCATCTATTAGCTTTAATAATGTTTCTGCATCTTTTCCCATTTTTTTTTCTATTTCTCCCTCCTGTTTTGAAAGTCCCTTTAAGGATTTGGAAAAGGTTTTACCTTTCTCATTTTCTTTACATCAGCAAGCTTCTTTTTCTCTAAACTTTCTTGCGTTTTCTATCATTGTAGCATTCTGAAGCTTTCTGCCCTTTTCGTCTTAAAACCTTGAGACTTGTTATCTGACCAAAAACCTTTTTTTGTCTCATACTTTCTTGAAGCTTTTCAAACAACAATGGTTTCCTCCTCATCCAAAGCTACTTTTGCTCAGCCATCTCACTCCTCGTTCGAGATAGAGGAAATGGTGATTTTGCCAAACGTTGCTGTGGTGGCTGCCCCCTAGATAAACATGGAATCTTTTACACTCCAGACCCCTCTACTAATAACTCAGAGCTCTGGAAAACCCAAGTAATGATTCCTTTCACCATTGCTAATGAGAGGTTTGCATTCTTGGGTCCAACTCTTCCTTTAGACGAGTATGAGTCCATTCAATCCTTTTTTCCATGCTTGGAGGGTGAGTCTATCTTAGCCTTCAGTCCTACCCTAAACACTGACTTTTTTGATTTTTTGCCAAGAGTCTTTAGAAGTTCACCCCCTTCTAGTCATCAAATCAAATCTTTATACCTTAAGATAGGGTCAAAGATGCCAAACAGACAGCTTGGAAGTTAGTTGGCATCATTCATTTTATTCAGCTAAGTAGAGAACTCATGGATTATAATGCTCTTATGCTGACAAGTTCCTTCTTTTTCTGGAACAAGACTACCAACTCTTTCATGTCCCTTATAGGATGCTAACTCCTACCCTTTTTAATCTGGCTGCCATTACTGGCCTTAAGCCTATTGGAAGGGTAATTGCCAGTACCATGAAACCTAAGGCAACCATAGAACCAAATAGGTCAAAATTGACCTATACTGCTTTCATCGAGAATAACTATCTCGATTCTGACTTTGTCTCTAATGAAGAGCATGTTGCTTTTCTTAATTTGTGGTTTAGTGCCTTTATTTTTTGCACTAAATCCCTTCAAGTTCCCAAATATCTTTTTTATTTGGCCATCCTTCTTCATGAAGGCTTTTCTCTTTGTTTGGGCAAATTGATTCTTGCCTAATTCTACTCCTCGATGACTGAAATAGTCAATTTGCTTTGATCAGAAGATAAAACCCCTAACTAACCTTGGGGGGCCCTTCTGGTTATTGCAACTTTGGCTCAACGCCATCTTGGAACCTCATCTTCAAGGTTCTGTTCCGTCAAACACTTCTACTTCAATCGAAGGTCCTCGGTTGTCTCAACTTTACTACTCATCAAAACCAGAGAAAAAAGTTCAGGACTTTAAATTATTCTTTTCTCTTTTCATGACAATGTAACTTCAATATGACAACTTCAACTTCTCTCTTTTTGCCCTTCAAGACTATGGTCCAGAATGGTTTCGACAACTATTTTTCTGTGATACTGCTAGGGCCCACTCTAAAAATCTAAGCATCTGGAGCAAAATTTTTATCATTCAAATTTTGTCACCCGGATTCCCAAAATCAAAAGACTACAGTCTGTAATTGTATCTCCCTTTTTGTGCTTTGAGGCAACTTGGGTTTTCTCAATGTATCCCTTCCTCTATCTCCTTTCGAGATGAAGGCCAAATCTGCGAGTCCAAGATTAGGGATTTTAGCCAATACAAATGCTTCTTAAAATAAAATAGTGACAGGAGAGAGGGGTTCAACCATTTCGAGTGTAAACCATCCTTCTACTCAACCATGGGGTTCTCAAACTAGTGGGAGAAATACTATTCAGCATAGAATCCTTTGATTGAAGCTTGTTTCCAAAGATTTTCTAATTCAGATTCATTTGTGCAAAGTGGAGAAGCACACAAGAAAACCAAAGGTATACATTTTAAAGAAATTTTTAATTTTGAGAAATTCTTTAAAGTTAAGTACGGTCATTGAAACTTAAGACTGGTGGTTCAAGAGGTTGAACAAGTCTTGAAGCAAAAGAAAGTATAACATCATCAAAATTGCTATGCTCGTTTCATTGGTGTGTTGGTTTTGAATTCTTTTGCCTCGTTCAAAAAGTTTGAAACCTCATAAACTTTCCCCCACTTCCTAATGCTCCTTTTGGCATGGCTGACTGGTATCCAGACCCCAAAAGTGAAGCGTTGGGTGTGTGTAAAGAATCAAAGAAATGAGAGGTGACTTTTGCTTACTGCTATCTAGACACCTACCAAGTTCTAATTTATGGATACACTCGAGTAATAAAATATTCACCACATAGTAAAATCTTAAAGTGTTTTACATTTATTTTCTTTTCGATTTGACGACTAATCACATTCATTAATGTAGTCTCAAAGAGCACCATAGTGATGGAGGACTTGGGAGAAGAAGGGAACTGGGAGGATGAACCACTAAGGCCTAAGAAGGTCCAAAAGGCCAAATCGAAGGCCCTAGTGAAGATAACCACGTCCTCTAACCCCCAACAGAAACTTGCTGCTCCAACTCCCTCTAAGTTCAAACCCATTGAAAATAAGAAAAAGGTGATTGAAGACCTTGTACCAACTATTCCTCAACACCCTAAGGTAAAATTCTTTTAATCTTCAATCTTTTTTCTTTTATCAACTTCATCTCTAACTTTAATTCCTCTTCTAACTTTCAGGAGAAAACTACAGAAACAAACCCAATGAAGACAGGCTGAGTCAAACTATGGCCTCGAAGCAAAAAGAAGTTTTAACCCTTGACAGCTCTAATGAATCCTAATGTGAGGATGAAGAGTTAGCTTCTTCGAGAGCTACCAGGTCTACTTCAGCTAGTCAAAGGGTTGATCCTTATGTGGTAAGATATTTTACTATATTAATTTTTATATTTGAAATCTTTTAATCATATATTGACTACTTTTGATTTTGAAAAAGAATCTCCCCAGGCTACTCTAAGAAAACCATCTTACAACTTTGAAGGGGTTCAGGACTCCATCTCCAATCCCATCTTTTCCAAGGGATTCGATCCCTACCCCAGGTGTGCTTACACTTGGGCCTGAAGCAATTTCTGCTTTAAGTGCTTGTTTCGATGAGTTGTTTGACATGGAAGCCCAAATTGAAAAAGAAATGAACATTGGACCTCCACAAAACAATCCTATCGAAGCCACTGTCCAAGTTTGATATTTTCCTTATTAATTCAATCTTACTTTGAATTATTCTAACTTCATTCCCTTCGATTGTTACAGGAAAACATTCGTGAACCTGAACCAGAGGTTCCTGTCATTGAAGCTAATGTTCAAGTTTGGCACTTGTCCTTGAGTCATCAAATTTTATTGATATGCATTTTATAAAAGTTAATCTAACCCACATTTTTCGATGATATAGGAAAACACCAACCTCTAGGATGAAATAAATATCTATGTTGTTGGAGTTAAAGCATCAACACTAATCAAAGTTACTCATCATATTGAGACTGCCCCATCAATTATAAACAAAGCTTCTACCCAACCTTAACAATCAGTCCACACTAAAACTACCCTCGAAGAGGAGGCATAAGCCATGAGTGTAGATGATGATAATGATGATGACAATGATCCCCCGAAATGCCTTGAAGACATCCTCTCTGAGAGATCCTTGTCCTCAAAATGTCATCCTTCAATAGCCCATTCTAAGGTCAAAGTGCAGAGCATCTCCACCTCTCAACTACTATAAGAGCTGGTTGACCTATTGAACCTTGGAGTGGATCCAGTACTGGCCACCAAGGACAAGAAGTAGAAACTACTAGGCCTCCTTGAACAATTGAATCCAAACAAATACCTTTTCAACTTAAATGCCCAAGAAGCTATTTAGGAGCTTAAAGACCTAGTATAGGAGTTATCACCAAAGCTTCCTGGTTTCGATCAGACCATCGCTAACCATTAGCGGTTACTTGAGAAAAAGGGTCAATTGATGAAGGAACTACCAAGGCCAAAAAATGACGCTCGATACTCACTATTGCTGTTTCAACTACCCAACAAAACATACATTAGAACAAAAAGGAAATTGCTGAGCTCAAAGAGCAATTACAAAAGCTCAAACAACAACAAAGTGAGCTTCAAGCATTCGCTGGTGATTGTGCAAACAAAGAGCTAACACTTAAACAAGATTGCCGAAAATGAGTTGTTGATGGTACTTATGTGATGCAAGCAATTCAAACCTCAACTTCGGCTTTCGAATCAGCTTTAGCAAAAAAGAAAAAAAGTAGTAGAGGCTTGGGAGTCCATTCAATCGAAGCTACAACAATGACCCATTTTTTATATATATTGTAAATGACAATTCATTTTGAATGTATATTGATTCGAAATTGTTATGACAATTTATTCACAATGGAATTTTCACTTTATAAATTGTTGGTCTTTATTTTTTCAAGTATTTACCATTTATTGAAGTAACTCTCTCAGTAGAACTAACATTCGTAATCGAATAAACATTACTAGAAAAAATATTGTCGATTTGATATAGTCATTCATTCTCAATTTGGAGACCATTTACCAACTAACTTTGATTTTTTTTCTATAGGTAAAATAACCTTCCAAACTAAATCACCCAAGTTAAACTTTTTTCTCGACTCGAAGATCATAGAATTTCGTAATTCTTTCTTTTTGTCGAATCAGATTTTCAAGAGCAATTAACCTCTTTTCGTCCAAGTGATTTAATTCATCAAACATCGAATCTCAGTAATCTTGAGTATGGATTTCATCTTGACGTTGTAATCTAATTGATTGAAGATTAATTTCAATTGACAATACTGCATCATGACCATATACCAAATGATATGGCGTAGTACCAATTGCTTCCTCAAGAGAATTTCGATAAGCCCACAGAACTTAGCTCAAAGTTTTATGCTAACTTCTTGGTTTTCGACCATTATGTCTCTTAATTAAACTAATTAAGATCTTATTAGGTTCCTTAACTTGGCCATTGGCCTGAGCATAATAAGGATTCAAAGTAAGTAACTTAATATTCCTTGATTTAACAAACTAAGTAATATAATGATCAGTAAACACATTTCCTTGATCAGTAGTTAGAATTTGAGGAATACCAAATCTATGTATGATGTTTTCCTCAATAAAATTAATAATATCATGTTGAGTAACATTCTTTAAAGGTATTGCCTCGATCCACTTTGTAAAATAATTGATGGCAACTAGTATGTACTTGTGCCCTTTAGAAGATAGTGGATGGATCTGTCATATTAGATCAAGTGTCCATCCTCGAAATGGCCAAGGTTTAATAATTGAATGTAAGTCACTTGTAGGAACATGTTGAATGTTCTCATGCCTTGGACACTCTTCACAAGACTTAGCATATGAATGACAATCCTTAGCTATTGTAGGCCAATATGCCCTCTGCCTATGCAGAACCCATTTCATTTTTTCACCAGCTTGATGAGCACCACAAATGCCTTCGTACACTTCTGTTAAGGTTGTGTATACTTCTTTTTCATTTAGACATGTCAATAAATTCCATCTACTGACTTTTTGTAAAGTGAATCACCCATTATAACATAGCTAGTGTAGGGCTCTATATTTTATTTTTCTTTCGACTGAGGAACTTGGGTTTTGTAAATAATTAACAATTGACTGTCTCTAGTCAGAGTCATCTATACCTTCGATTGAACATACTTCTAAGTTCTCAAATGGATACAATTTTTCTTTGATTTCAATTAACTTTGATAAAATCTCGCTTACAATCTTGTAACCTGAAGCTATTTGAGCAAGTTCATTAGCTTCATAGTTTTTTTCTCTTGGAATATGTTGCATTATAACTTAATCGAATTCACATTACAGTCTTGCTGCAAAAGTAAAGTATTTGAACAAATTCTTATTAATGCACTTATATTCTCCAATCAATGGTCCTATTCTGACTTCAATTTGACCATCACATCGTCAATGTACACCTTCATGAATTTACCAATGATATCACAAAAGATGGTATTCATGACTCTTTGATATGTCGCTCCAGCATTCTTCAATCCAAATGGCATGACTACCCATTCATAAGTGCCAATTGCTCTAGGACATCGAAAGGCTATCTTTGATGCATCATCTTCTGCAATGTAAATTTGATTATATCCAGAATAGTCATCCATAAAACTTAGGATTTCATGGCCTCATGGTGAGTCAATTAACATGTCAGCAATCGACATAGGATATTCATCTTTAAGAGTAGCAGAATTTAAATCTCGAAAATCAATGTATACTCTTAACTTACCATTCTTTTTCATAACAGTAAAAACATTAGAAATCCAATAAACATACTTGGTAGTTTGAATGAACTTAACCTTTAGTAACCTTTTGATTTCCTCTTTGATCTTTAAGACCACTTCAGGGGCAAACCTCCTTAGAGCTGGCTTTATTAGTCTTTGTTCTGCTCGAATTAGTAGTTTGTGTTCTACCAAATCTTGACTGAGTCTAAACATTTCTTCATACTTCCATGCAAAATAGTCTTTATATTCTTCGAGAAAATGAACAAACTTATATTTGAAATTAGTATTTATTAATCTACTAATAAAGGTGGGTTTATATATTACATCATCACCTAAATTAACCTCTTCCAAAGGATCTTGTACCTCTATTCTTTTAACATCAAAAGATAGAGGGGCCTGTTCGAAGCTTAAGGAAGAGTCGTCATAAATACAATCCAAGAAAGCACCAAATTTTTCTGCCATGTAGGCTGAAATTCAAGTCAATTGACTCGAGATTGCACTTTCAGTGCAATTATCAACCATATAGGCTGCTACACGAGTCATGTGGCTCTTAAGTATCATAATTATTACAACTTAGAGCTGAGTCAACTCGGCCAAAATCAATAAACAAACGCCTATAGGCCCTTGCGTTATTATTACAGACTTGAAGCTGAATTGAATTAGCTTTAGGAATTAAAGTAAAACCTGTAGGGGTGAGGGCCACCATTTCGACTCCCTTTCTATCCAGAGCTTCTATGTCATATATGCAGAAAGGTCTGATACCAGGTACGTAGATTTGTAAATTTGCATGATTTTGGTGGACTTTACACAAAGTGTCATCAACTTCTATCATTTTGAGCTCTCTTGATTGGCTCCATAAGAGTAACTTTTGATTTAGGGTCGAAGGTACTGTGCCCATAACATGTATCCACTCTCTTCCCAACAAGAGATTATAGCTGGCCTTGGAGGGAACCACAATGAACAAGGTTGACCTTGTCACTAAGGCTACCTTGATGTCGAGAGTTATCACTCCCTCTAATGTTGAGGACCTGCCATTAAAGTATATCACCACCATATTATGAAGTAACAGATCAAATTCTGACTTGCCAAATTTCTTTAGCAAATTTTTAGGCATCAAATTAATGGCTGCTTCTCGGTCGACCAGTATTTTTCCCACCAATTTTCCATTTACTGTAGCGTTAATGAAAAGTGAGCGCAAATGGTTTTTCATCTCAAGGGTGGGAGTGTTGAAAACTGCTGAGTTTTCCATGACCTCCACAATGTCTTCCTCGACCAAGTACAAGACAGACTCTTCCGAGTCATCCTCAAAATCCTCTTCAGGGTCTACTTCTTCAATCCCTGAAATAGAAAAATTATATGGAAGGAGGGATAGGACATTTACTCCAAAAATGGTGTCTAGATCATCCTTAAAATAAGACTCGAATGAATCCGTGATAATGTCCTCGTCCATTGGACTCGGAGATTCTGGCTCCATTTCTGCCTTCAAAGATGGTCCTTGTACTACCTGGGCATATGACCTCTGCTACAATTGCAGCTGGGCCAATGCCTGTTGCTGTTGTTGTTGTTTGAGCCTCTAAGCCTTACTCCATTAGGTCTTCAACATGTAAAAACTTAAACCTTGGTTCAAAGTCTGTCCTACACCTCGAATCCAGGTGTTGGGCTTCCCACCAATGGAGTATTACATTCCTAACTCAAACTTGTGCCAATTTGGCTTGGTTTGAGAACTCTTCAATAGTTGAGGAGTGTTCCTAAACCACTGGTTAGGGGCCACTGGCCACATTAGAAGGAGGCACCCTCATCTTGCCCTTCCTAGTCTTGTCAGCATCTCCCACCACCAGATAGTTATGGTTTGTGGGTTGATTATTGATGTGAATTGAATTTCCCATGGGGATCTTCATCTTCTGCTTCTGCTTAATGGTAGCCTGGTATGACTCGACTGTAAGCTTATAAAAAATTACTCTGCATCAGGGGCAAATAGACACTTCTCTCTCATCTTCCTTCTTCCCGAGAAGGAATTAGACCATAGTATCTCCTACTTTGGAGATTCCCCTACTTCAATCATATTGACTTTAGAAAAAAGTCAATAGGCTCAATGTAGCGAGCATTTACCTCAAAGGGATCAATATCGATTTTCATATTTTTCTTCTTACTTTCAAACTTGAGTCTTCCCAACTGAATGCTCTTCTGTATTAAATCCCTGAAACAAATACACTTATTAGTCAAATGACAATATCTATTATGATATTTATAGTACTTTTGACCTTTTATTTCTTCGACTAAAGGGATTTTATGTCTATCAGGAAGTCTGATTTGTTTATCTTTTAATAGCACATCAAAGATTGAATATGCCTTCGATATTTCGAAAGCATATGTTGGCCTATTAGAGGATTTCATGTTATCCTCAGTTCGATTAGGCATTAAACAATATCATGTATAGGGAAGACCAAATTTTAATTCTACTATGTTAACCTGGCTCTCCTCATCATCCTCAACCTCATCGACTTCGATATAGGCTACTTTGATATCTTTCAATTATGCATAGTACTTATCTTGTACATCAAGAGTTTCGACATAAGCAATATTTTCTTTTCTAAGGTGTTTTTTAAACCTCTCCCTTTTTAGTTTTAGTTGCTCAATTTGTCTTACTTTATCTGCAAGCTAAGACATGTCTAGGAGTTATTAATTTATTAATTTCTTTCGAATAGAATAATCTAAGCCACCAGTAGCCATCTTGATTACTTCAGATTTCGGGATGACTGTAAAGCATCTAGCCTTCATTTTCCTGAATCTTTCTAAGTAACCATAGATGGATTCTCCATCATCTCTCTTGATATTAAACTAATCCACAAGACTTACCTTAATCTCTCCTTTAAAGAATTGGTCATGAACATTTCTTTCAAGCTGGTTCCAAGAGTGGATCGAATTTGGTGGAAGAGTCACTACAAAAAAGCGCTAAATTGCGGTGATTTTTTTGCAGAGGTTATCAAACGCCACAAATAAATATATTTTGCTGGGGGTTTTTGTGCCTTTCAGTGAAGGGTTTTAACCCCGGCAAATTAAAAAGTGCTTATGGTGATATTTTTTTACTTCCAGATTTCGTTTCCCCCTCACTCCCTCTCACTCTCACTTTGCTTGAGGAAACTAAGGAATCTAGGATAGGTTGTTTTGGTTGAACCCCTTCCCCAACTTCATTCAGATCTACATTCATCAATTTTTTTTTTTTATAATTCCAAATCTTCCATGCACGTCTCTATTACAATAGAGCGCTATGAGTTAGGATAGATCAAGAAACTGAAAAAGAAGTACGAGGAGGGCGTGGACTGTGAGATTCAAGAAGCCGTGAAGAGCTTGCCTTACCTTAAACAAGATCCACTATGATGGGTTCTCCTTAGTAAAGGGCGTCACATAAGGCTTCTTGGTCATGGTGAGCCTATGTTACAAACCGTGCTGGAGAAACACTTTGACATAGCCTTCAAATGGATGATAATGGGGGAGAAGACAGCAGAATGGACATGCTTATTCAGGTGGTGGCAACTTGTAGGTTAACTTCGCCAGAGCAGAGGCCCACTATGTGGCAGGTCTTGAAGATGTTGCAGGAAATCAAAGAGATTGTACTATTGGAGGATAGTGAATGGAACCTACGAACTACTGCCATGCCTTAATTTTTTTTTTTTTGGTTTAATTACGTTATAAATGTTGGATAGAAAGATAAGAGAGTAGTATTAGCTTGACTTCGCCAGAGCAGAGGCCCACTATGTGGCAGGTCTTGAAGATGTTGTAGGAAATCAAAGAGATTGTACTATTGGAGGATAGTGAATTGAACCTACGCACTACTGTCATGCCTTAATTTTTTTTTTGGGTTTAATTACGTTATAAATGTTGGATAGAAAGACAAGAGAGTAGTATTAATTGGGAAAGAAATTTAAGAAAGAAATAAAAAAATTATACTGTGTTGTATTCCCTAAACTTAACTGTCTTGGTATTAATTAGACTCTTGGTAGCATGTGGGGTGCGCATAACTTCCTCTTTTTGGGCTTGTATATTGCTGCTTAGGTCGTGTGAAAGTGAAATGTGTATATAGTTATATAAGGTTTTTTTCTAAAGGTATTTGTTAAGTTGGAGTCCAAATTAGATGTTAAGGGTTGTTTAGAGGAAAGATTTCTGATTTTGTCATAAATGAGCTTGTGTTGTTTAACGCTGATCTAGTATAAGTTTCAAGCCTGATTCCATTTAAAAAGCTATCAGTTAAGGTACTGTTTGTGTTTTAGTATAGTGACTCACTGCTTGCCAATTTCGTCAAAATCCGTCTAATAATCCAGAACACTAACAGAGTAAATTCCTAAAATAATTAATAACTATACTTCAGATGTGCTAGCAACCATAACATGCCCAAATCCCACATGTAAGCGTGTGATGGAGGTGACATCTATTAATTACAGATGCTGCCATCATGATGATCCAAACTGTTGCAATATCTAATTTCTGTGGACCAAGAATTAAGTATCTACCAAAGTTTGCTTTGGTAGAGCATGAAGTTTCAATTCGACTTTGTTTTGTTTACACTGTATGTATGTGTGTCCGGACGAATCCGTTAATTACAAGTCTTTTTTTTATAATTTTTTTTTTTTTTGCTAAGAAGCCACAACACTATGTTGCTGGTTCTAATGGGTGATTTCAATAACTAAATAATTAACTAATGCAAAATTTATTTTAATTAAGTTGTTTCTCCAAGTGTTGTCTGTCTGTTGTATATTTCAAATGTTGTGTATTTTTAGATCCAGTGATATCTAGTTGTGGAAAGCCTCCCAAAATGGGGTGGAGACCATAATATTACTAGAAATGCAATAATAATCATTGTTTCTTTTCCACTTATTTTTATTTTATTTTAGAATGTTTTTATGTTTTATGGCATCATTTGGAAGTTTGGAAAGTTGGGAAAGGTATGTACTTCATGATTAGTTGAGGAGCATTAGACAGATTCTTTACGTGAAAGGGTATTGAAGTAACATATTTAAAATATTTTTAAAATTAGTTTAAAATCAATATAATTGGAGTTATTAAATTTTCCCAATAATTAATTTTCTACATTATGATTAACTAAATTATTGGGAAATGGATTTAAGGTATGACGAGCTGGCCAAGAATTACAATGTGAAGTATAATCTTGGAGGTATTAAGGTAAGCATGTAGTTCAATTATTGTGAATGCATGGTAAGGTTCATTGCTTGGAAAATTATTATTATTTTTTTAATTTCATCCTTTTATTGGAACATTTTCTTTTGGGTAAATTAAGATAGGTATTTTTTTCTTTTTTTCTTTTTTTAAAGATAGTTATTCACTTATCAGATCCTTCTTGCTCATAGATTTCATCCTTTTATATTATTCTATTAAACAATTGGGTTATATGCAATTTCATTTGAATTTTTGCATCTCTGTTCAATCAAAATTTTGTAATGATTTTCTTTTATTTATTTTTTCAAGAAAACTTACCTTTTGTTAGAGATGATCAGTCATTACTTGTAAAACTAGTTCAACCAGAAGAGGGTGTCATGTGCAATTTGAGTAAACATTAGAGAATACGAGTAATATTTGTCCTATATATTTTTCATATAGTTGAAGGCAAATGTAAACAGTTATTAATTAATATTTAACTAAAGATGTAATTTCAGTCCAATTACTTCATTACATTAGTTTTTGAGATAATTATTAGTTATATTTTTTTACGAAATAGTTAGGTGTTTATGATGTGACTTAATCTCTAATTTTGTTACATTTAATATATTTATCGTTCTTATGTTTGAAAAAACTTCGAATCCTAATTATTATTTTTTTGGGTCACATCTTAGTTAATACTAAAATAGTATTATTTTTATTTATATTTATTTTGGTTGTTTCAGATTCACAAGTGGATGTGCAATATCAACCAATTGATCTATCTTCCATTGCTTGCTTTGAAGTGAGTTATCTTTCATCACTCCTTCACTCTATTGTTTTTTCAAGTTACTTACAATTTTCACTTTTAAGTTCGCTCTATACTTGTTTGCTTTGTAAATATAATTTTAGATGAAGTGAGGAATATACTTTGTGAATGTAATGTTATGGCATTGGAATAATTATCCCCTGACTTTATTTTGTCTATAATTTTTTTTAAAGTTTCCCTATATTTGAACTTCTTTCTTTTTGGCAGCATATTTGTTGAGATTTTTCTTGTTCAACCATCGTTTTCTTGATTTTCTGAAGTTATGCATGAAGATAATACTTGCCAATGGATAAATCTTGGATTGCAAAGCGAAGGAACACAATTGAATACTCAATTAGTTTAAGTAACTTCCTCAATTTTGCATTTGAGAATAGGGCTATTGGGTATACAATACGATGTCCGTGTCCAAAGTTTGGGTTTGGGAAATGGCAAACTAGAGATGTAGTCCAAGATCACTTGCTTTGGAAACTATTCCCCGAAAATTATGTTATATGGAATCTTCATGGTGAGAAACAAGTATTAGAGTATTCTAAAAATGTAGATGTTATGCAAGAGACATCACACTCTGAAAATCCAATAGAGACGATGATTAATAATGCATTTGGGCATTATAGGCACCAAGCCACAGATGCAGGCATGTCACAACCACTGGATGCAGATGAAATATTAAATGAGGGGCCTATGGAAGATAATGATTTTGATGAATTTCTCAAAGATGGAAATCAAGCATTGTATGAAGGGAGCAAGTACACAAAACTAGAATTTGTAATAAAATTGTATCATATAAAGGTCTTATGTGGATTAAGTGACAAGGCAATGACTATGATACTAGATTTGTTGAGAGATGCATTTGAAGTAGCAAAGTTGCCTCCTTCTTTTTATGAGGCCAAGAAAACCATTAGCAAACTTGGTCTTGACTACATCAAGATAGATGCATGTCCAAATAATTGTGTGTTATACTTGGATGATGATCCAAAAAATAAGCAACAAACATGCACGCATTGTGGTACATCTAGATGGAACCCTAAAAAGAAGAAGAAGAAGCAAGCTGCAAAGGTTTTGCGTTACTTTCCATTGAAACCAAGATTACAAAGATTGTTTATGTGTCGTAAGACTGCTGAGCATATGAAATGGCATGTTTTAGATCAGAGTAACAAAGATGGGTTGATAAGGCATCCAAGAGATGGTGAGGCATGGAAGACATTTGATCTAACACACTCTGAATTTGCTTTAGATCCTCGAAATGTTTGCTTGGGCCTTGTTAGTGATAGTTTCAATCCTTTTGGAACCATGAGTTCTACCTATAGCATTTGGCCAGTGTTCTTGATTCCATATAATCTTCCTCCTTGGATGTGTATGAAGCATACTTCCTTCATCATATCAATGATCATTCCAGGCAAGCAGATACCCAGAAATAATATAGATGTGTACTTACAACCCCTTATGAAGGAGTTACGTGATCTATGGAATGATGAAGTGGAAACCTTTGATTCGTTATCGAATGAAACATTTCGAATGCGTGCAGCTCTTATGTGGACAATTAGTGACTTTCCTGGGCTAGGAATCCTATCTGGTTGGAACACACATACTGGCTTGGCTTGCCCAACTTGCAACTTTGACATGGAACCTTGTCGTCTTCCTCATAGTAAAAAGTGGTGTTTTATGGGTCATCGGCATTTTCTGGGAAGAAATCATAGATTTAGATTGAATCGAATTCGCTTTGATGGAAGCACAGAGGAGCGAAATACACCATTAAAATTATCAGGATCTGGCATTTTGAGGCTAGTGGAAAATCCTAATGTTACATTTGGGAGAGGATCAGAGTTGGATGGTAGAAGGAAAAGACCTAGACAAGCAACTAAGCAATGGAACAAGAGAAGTATATTCTTTGACCTTCCATATTGGGAATCTAACTTGTTGCGTCATAATCTAGATTTTATGCACATTGAAAAAAATGTATGTGACAATATCATATATACTTTGCTCCATGATAAACCTAAATCAAAAGACAATCTTAATGCTCGAAAGGATCTAAGAGAAATGGGCATAAGGCGTGATCTTTGATTGAATGATAATGGAACATATGGCCTTGCTTTGTTTTCACTAACAAGTGATACCAAAAAGTTGTTTCTCGCAACTTTGAAGAATGTTATAGTACCAGATGGCTACTCAAGTAACATTTCCAGATGTGTTGATGAGGTACAAAAAAAGATTTTTGGGTTGAAAAGTCATGATTGTCATATTATTATGGAGCAACTGCTACCATTAGCAATTCGTAATGTATTGCCAAACCATGTGACTGCAGTCTTGGTGGACTTTTGCTCATTTTTTAGAGTCCTTTGTGGTAAAAGCTTGAATCCTTCAGAACTTGATAAGCTGCAAGATCGCATTGTGGTTACACTTTGCCACCTGGAGATGTTATTCCCTCCATCATTCTTTACAGTCATGGTTCATTTAACTGTGCATCTAATAGAGGAAGCAAAGCTCGGAGGTCTAGTGCATTATCAGTATATGTATCCTGTGGAGAGGTAAAAGATTGCTACTTTAAATTTAAGGTCATTTGTGTTTAAGTCGCTTAAAATAGTTCTTTACACTAATTATCCATCATTTTTGTAGGGAATTGGGTCATTTAAAGTCACATGTAAGGAATAAGGCATAACCTGAAGGTTCTATAGTTGAAGGTTACTTAGCTGAAGAGTCTCTTACTTTTTGTTCTCGGTACATAGAGGATATAGAAACAAGGTTCAACAGACCTACATGTGTTCGTGATGACCCAAATGACAATGAGCCTTCTAAAATGTCCTCTATCTTCCCCCGATTAGGTAAACCAGTAGGAGCTTCCTCAATGTTTACTTTAACTCAGATGCAGAAACTACAAGCTCACTGATATGTGATTCTAAATTGTGCAATAGTCACGCCATTTGTGGAGTGAGTAAACGAGATAAATTTTATATGGTTTATAGTTATACAATTGAAATAGACTAGTCATGTGCATTGATTGCAATGTAATTGTTTCATGTAGTGAATTTAGGCAAAACATAAAGAGGACTTCAAGGGGAATAAGATCTTTAACTACAGAGATAGAGAAGAGAGTTAATAGAGAGTTTGCTGATTGGTTTCAAAGACGGGTAAGAAATCAATCATTAGCTATGTTTCCTTTTGTCATATTTGCTTTGAGTTTAGAAACTTGACTAAGATAATTCTTTTATTTAGATTATGAATCCAGACATAATAGACACAATGGCTACTGATCTAAAGTTTCTAGCACGAGGTCCATTGGATAATGCAAGAAGATTATAGCTTATAACATCAATGGGTTCAAATTTTGAACTTTGGCTCGAGAAGAAGGATTGAAAACACAAAATAGTGGAGTTTTCTTAACCTCCAACTAGGGATGACAATTTTACCCTCCCCCGTGAGTACCCGCGAGTAATACCCGTGACGGGGGCGGGTAATACCCGTCAAATTTTCCCGTGAATATAAATATCCATTTAGTGTTATCCCCGTTTAATAAACGGGCAAGGGGAGGGTGGTTCCCCCGTATCATGTAGTACCCGCATAAAATATTTATATAAATATTTTATATAAAATTACTAAAAAACTTAATTATATAAATTAAAATATTGTAAAGTTATATAAATCAAAAATATTTTAAGTGTTTGACATTATTTTTAGATTAAGTTGTGTTTGACAAATTTTAAAAAATTATAGTATTATATATTTTTTTCATTTTTCATTTTTTATTTTATTTTTTTTAATTTTTTTAATTTTTTTTACAATTTATTGGATACTTGCGGATATCCGCGGATACCGTTACCCGCAGGAGAAAGATAAACGGGTACCCGCACGGATATGGAGGCGGGGGCGGGGGCAGATATTATTCGTGGGGGTGGGGGACGGGGGGCTACTACCCGTCCCTGCCCCGCCCCGTTGCCATCCCTACCTCCAACACATCTTGTGTTGCGAGTAGTGTTGATAGGAACTTAAGGCAAGCAGACTTGCCATATTATGAAAAGTTGGAAGATATCATTGAAATTAACTATTATGGTCTATTCACGGTTACTCTTTTCAAATGTAAATAGGCTGACACTACTCGAGATAGAGGGTATAAAAAGGATCCTTGGAATTTTAATTGTGTTAATTTTGATAGATTGATTCATACTGGTGAACATGAAGACCACAAACCTTACATCGAAGCATCTCAAGCACATATGGTGTACTATGTAGATGATGTGGTTAATAAAGGATGGAGTGTTGTTGTACATTTGAATCCAAGAGATTTGTATGAAATGGGAGAAGAAGTAGAAGAAGTATATGAGAATGAGCCATACCAAGAGTAAGAACTTGAGCAATTTTTTGGCCCTGATGATGAGTATATGCAATTGGCTACAAACCATCTCAATGATGATGTAGTTGATGCAAATGTTCCTACTAACTTCGCAACAGATGCACACATGTTTGATTAAAAATGTGATCATATAATGTTAGTAATTTAGTCATACGGTGCTTTATCTCAAGGTAATGGTTTTACACAATTAACGCTATGATTATTTCATTTATTTGTCTTTTAATGCATATTTAGAAATATGATTGTAAACATCTAATTTATATTTCATCTCTAATGTCTTTATTTTCTCATGAATATGCAGTCATGACAAAGAGTAAATGTTTTCAGAATCCACTAAAGTCAGCACCTCAATCACAACGCCATGCCTATCCTCCAACACGGGCTCCAGTACATTCTTCACCATCAATTCACGCTCAGCCAGAAACTCCTATAGAGACCCCCATCAGCTCATGCCCCACCATATGATGGTTTAGTAAATCCTTTACCGATAATTCAAGCCACCCCCCCCACATGCTCCAGTAAATTCTACACCAACAGTTGAAATCCCAGAACAAGCAAACAATCAGCCTTTTAATTCAACAACATCTTCATGTTGTGCTAGACGTGAGTCTACACAGTATTGGACTGTGGAGGTGATAGGTATATGCATTATATGTTTATGGTTAAATAACTTTAAGTTCAGATAACATTGGTAACTTTGTGAAGTTTTTATTTTTTTATTTTTTTTAATTTTTTTCATTGACTTGTTTTCTTGTTAAAGACTCAGAAGGAGCTATCAAGAGAATTAAGCTCAAGGTTAAGGAAGTCAACAACTTATGTAGTGGGGAACACATTATTGTGAACTTTGATGAGTACGATGCAGCATATGGTGAAGCACAAGGCCTACTTGCTGGATATTGTGGAACATTGGCAACAGATTGCAAGTTGTTTCCAATTCACTTTGAGAGGTGGTCAGCAACATTTCCTATACCTACACCTAAAGATTACTTTAACGATTGTTTTGAAACAATCATAAAGGTATAAACATAATTACACAAAACTTTTTGTTGCTATTAGATTTCATGGTTGTATATAAATGCATAACTAACCTTACTTTGTATTTTATTTGAAGCCTCGATTCCTTTTTAAGACTACTGAAGGCATTGCAAAACGATATTGCAATGCTAGAATCGGGGATAAGTGGGCTGCACATAGACAAAAATTGTGGAATGATTTCTATGACATATCCATGACAAGAGATGAAATCATAAGTAATGTGCCAAGAGGTATAGAGAGAGATCAATGGGTTGCTTTTGTTCACTACCGTCTAAAGCCATCAACACAAGTAAGATGTTGTACTTTGATTGGTTTATTGTTGTTATAATTCAATGTTTCATTTCTATATGAATATTTAATTGCTTTGTTTATAGGAGCTTTGTAGAAGAAATAAAGAAATTCGAAGCAAGCAAACAATTCCACATATTGGTGGTTCTAAACCTAATTCAAGAAGGAGGAATGAGATGGTAGTTACACAAACATGATCATTTTTACTATTTTGCAATGTTAGTGTCTATTTTGATTTTTTTAAACTTCTTTCTATGTTAGTTGCTAGAAACTGGACAGAAAGTTAGTCGAGGAAAAATGTATAAAATAACTCACACAAAAAAGGATGGATCATTTGTAAATACAGAGACAATGGATAAAGTGGTAAGTTTAGTCTAGTGTCTTTATAATATTAAGCTAATTATCTTGTTTTCTAGCCTTCTACATTTAAATCTTGATAATTTTGTAATTGATAATATTGCATGCTTGTAGGAAGCAATTGACCGAATTATGACTCAAAGCACTAATGATGAATCTGAAATTTCCCCTAATGATGCTATTGGTAAAGTGTTTGGGGAAGAGCACTCTGGGAGAGTACGAACCATGGGTATGGGAGCAGCTCCTACTAATACATTTAGGAATACTAAACTTCGACTAAGTAATCTGAGCCATTCTTCAGCTGAGACTGCTACATCATCATCATTTTCCTAATGGCAAGAGAGGTACCTTCGATTGGAGAATGCACTTAAGGCGTACATGATAATGAAGGAAGGAAGCATCCCTCAAGAATTGGCTGGCTTCTTTGCTCCTCAACCAGAGGTAAAGTATTTTAATGTTTACTTTAATATTTAGGTGTCAACATAGAAAACCAAGAAAACCATTTAAACAAGAAAAGAAGCCTGATTTGTGTTTCATTTTTTGGGTGTTTAGTTGATACTTGAGCAATAGAATCATTCATGATCATGATACTGACACCCACACACACTAGATTCGACCTATTTTGATAATACTTCTCTTCTCTTGAGTATGCAATCAAGGACGTGTTAATGTGTTGTTCTGCAACTACAATGCCATTTTTTGTTCTCTTATGGCCATGTCTTCAGTTTTATCCAAAACAGTTTTAAAAGTTTCATTCTTTTGTGCAATTGATCCGAATAGGGGAATGTATTTATAGAAAATGCAAATTAGAGAAAGAGATTCCTAGTCAGATCCTGTGCGTTGATGAAATTCATTTGCAACATTGAAATTTGAAAGAGATATGTAATTAAGCTTGCCTGATTTCTTGCATGATATTTCTGAAGAGATGGTGCATGATATGTGCTTATAGTTGGAATGCCTTAGATGTGGGATGTCTTTCTATGAAAACATTTTCTCAAATTAGTTCGTCTTGAACTCAATAAATTTATAAACCGCTAGAATGGATGAAATCAAATTTGGATAAGGCTACAATTTGGATATGGATTTCTAGATTTTAATTTGGAGAGGGACATGTTCCAATCACTAGTAATAAAAAAAGATATAGACTTTTGCTAGTGAATACTAAAGGGAAAGTTTCAAATAATTGCTTTTCTGCAAGACAACCAAAAAGAAAGTCACTAAAAATTAATATATTGTTCACTTTATCATTTGCTAGATCCTGTTAGCAGTAGCACCGTTGGAAAAGAGGTGTACATGATTGCAAGCATAAGCTTTGGGATTTGCCTTTAATAATGAAATTGTCAATCAATTATTCTCAGCCCACTTTTTCGTCAAGAGTAAGATTTGTTGTTTAGATTAGAATGCCTATTATGGTTGTCATGGAGTCACATGCTGTCCTCCTTTTCTCTTTTTTACAAGAAACTTTCTTTCTAGCAATCACACTTAAAAATGATTATCTTTCATGTATCTCATCAAAGTAAGTAATTCAAATTACCGCTATTTGGCACAAAAGGTTTATCGCCATTCGCCACCAAATACCACTGGATTGAAATCAAAATCCTAAACACTATCTATTATTTGTATTAATTGTGAATAAGAACTTACATAGAAGTATAGAACTAGAAACAGAAAATGTATTTATTAAAGTGATGAGTTAGGAAAGAACAACTAAACAAGGATTTTTATATGGCTTCTTTTCTTGTATAAAACTTTAGTAAAGTGGTGAGTTGGGAAAATCTCTGTTTGCTTATGCTAAAATCACTATACTAAAGTTGTATGTCGATGTTTAAGTGACAACAGGAGAATGGAAGAAGCATGCATTAAAATCAACAGAGAATACAAAATTTATAAGTGATGCCCCCAAAGTAACAAGTCTTGATGAGTGGAAGCTCGGTAATCTTACATGTTTGTCTAAGAGGAAAAGTAATAAGAATTTAAATAGAAAAATTAGACTGGTTTTAGCTTCTGAATATGTTTGATCTATGGCACAAAAAGTTGATTTTGAATATGTAATGTGTCTCATCCATAATTTGCGGATGACATTATTCTTCTTTTTGTCTCATGATAGTCTAATTTATATACTTGATTTTAAAATTTCTTGATTGGATACAATCATCATCAATCTATTTAGTATTTTTTTTACAATGAAATTATTGATATTGTCCATTGTTTATTTACACTCTTTATTAATCTATCATAATTTTTTTATTAAATTATGAATGATTAATAAAAAATATAAATAGACAATTGGGATAGCCAATGTCCTCACATATTTTTGGTTAGCTTTGACCTTTGAGTTATTTGGATGTCTCATTAGATAGCAACCCTTGTAGTAGGGCTTTTTTATGGTCTGGTGGTTCAAAAAGTCTTGAAGTGTTTAGAAGGCCACCCCATCTACTCAATGATATCTTCCAATCTCTCTCTCTCTCTCTCATCTGCTAAGCAAAGGAAAGAGGAGATATTTTTATGTGATATATAAAATCTTCATTTACAGGCTGATGGTGGACATGGGGAGATACTGGGTCAACTTCTCTAGGATGCCAAACAAAACGAAACACAACATGCAAATAGCATATTTAGTTTTTACTAAATATAAAAATACAAACATGCATGTAAATTTTCATTAGCCATATTGTTAAAATTATAGAGTCAAATAGCACTATATATATTTATTTCTTTGTAATTTCCTAGCAAATATCTTTGATTATTTCAACCAGGTGATGCTTCAAGTGAACCTACTACGCCATTGGATGCAAGAAGATCATCTGGCGGTAGCAACACAAATCACTAATAGCATATTTAGTGTTAATTTTTTATGTGCATTTATTATGACACTACTTTAGGTTATTAAGAATTTTAAGTTGTAAGCTTAAGTTAGAAGGAATGAATTTATTTAGTTTATTCGAGCTTGTGATGTTGTATGTTACTATGAATATTTTTAATGCAATTTGATTCACATTCATATCAACAGTTTTATATTTTGTAAATCTTTTAAAAAAAAGAGAGAAATATGTTAAATAACAGCGGTTTTAAACCTCTACAACTTTTTGATAAATAGAATTAGGCAACTAGATAGTGGAGGTTAAAAACCTCTGTAAATTAGATAAAAACCGCCACAAATTGTAGGGGTTTTAAATCGCCACAATTTATTCACTGTTGTGGGGTTTGGTTAAAAATCGCTGCAATATATTGCGGCCAACGTAAATGCAGTGATTTTTAAAACTGCCGTAATTTAATTAGTGGGGGTTAAAAACCGCCACAAATTGGAAAAAAAACCCCCGCAATTTAACACATTTTTTGTAGTGAGTTGTAAATCAAGTAAAGGCATTCTTAGATAAAGAATTAGGAAAGTATTACATTTTTAAGTATTCATTTGTGGCTACATCCCCTGCTTCGATAGTATATCGAGCAATATGCTCTACAGCAGACTCTCCACTCTCCCCAGCAAATTTTCTAGAGATTTTAGGTGCTTTGTATCCTCTAGGCAATTCTGCTTGTTGGATGAACTCAAGGAAGACTGACACAAAATAGGTTCGATTTGTGTATCCGACATTGAAGCCATACTTGTTGAGCACCTGTTCAACTGTTTGGTTAATGTTTTAATGCCCCCAAGATTATTTAGCCTAATCCTTTTTAGGAGGTTATCAGCATCTTGATTTCAATTAACTACTCGAAATCCTACATTTGGGCCAAGTGGATTTTCTCTTAGTTAATTATCCTTAATTAGATTATTAGCATTGAGATTATTTACCAATTGGATATTATTACCTTGGCCACTAACACTTGCCATTTGGTTTTTTGGTGAAACATTGGGTATTGAACTTATGTATGTAGCTTAGGTAGTGCCTATGTTTTGTGTGATATTTTGGGGTGTAAAACCAGGTGGCAACCTATATAAGGGTGCAGTCCTATTCATCCCAAGAGCTCTGTTTTCCAAATTGGAAACAAGGACCTCTATGATTTCACAAATCACATGCTCTGAAGGTTGTGGTAGAGTTGCAGAGACTATGGTGTCTCTAATGCCATTGGCTCCATTGTTCCCTAGTTGAGGGTTTTGAGCACTCATTGACGCATTTTCATACATTCTCAACACTATTTTACCACTTCGTAATTACATAAACAAATGGAGTTCTTCAAAATACCAATCTTTTGACTAGCCGGTGTGCCAATTTGTTTATAGTAAACTTTTGTCTAAGGAAAAATTTGATTTTGGATCTCAATTCGAGGAAGAGAATCACTTTCTTTTGGGATTCTCTAGTTCCCAGACTAATTTTAAGCAAGAACGTTAAAAGTTATTTTTGAATGAAACACTGAGTTGTGTAAATCAAAATCGAAGTATCAATACAGAAGAAGTAACTTGGTAAAATTATGACAAGTAATTGGAGCAAAGAGAAAATGATTGAAAGAACTTGCTTTGAAAAAGTAAAGTCTACTTTTAAAACTTAAGAAAACAATTAAAAGAAAGCAAATAAACAAATGACAAAGAAATAAAGTGCAATAAAGTAAACTTGATAAGTAATATAAAATGCAGAAGTTTAAAGAACATGAATTGAAATAACGCAATGTAAAAGAACCATGAAAAATAAACTTGCAAGTATGTAAAGTGCAAGAAAGTAAAGAAAGTAATTAAAAGAAATCAAATGATCTCGAAAAAATACTCAATCAAGAGTAGAAGAGAATTTGCAAAAAAGTAAATGAATGAAAATGTAAATAAAACTGTAATCAAACTTGCAT
This sequence comes from Ormosia semicastrata, assembly GCA_029884595.1. Classification (NCBI taxonomy): domain Eukaryota; kingdom Viridiplantae; phylum Streptophyta; class Magnoliopsida; order Fabales; family Fabaceae; genus Ormosia; species Ormosia semicastrata. The sequence goes on from JAQQTO010000062.1 coordinate 64,391,730, forward strand.
TGAAATTGTAAATGATATAGAAAGGAAATTGGATGGAAACATATTGGATTAGACTTGTGTTTGCTCGAATTGTCAAGGATGTGAGAGCGTGTTTACAACTGTTTGTGAATATAGAATTTCCAACCCCTAAGTGTTTCCATGCTTTTGGTATTTATAAACATTCTAAGTAACTACCCTTCTTACAAAATCAGGACATGTGTCTAAGACAAAGATAACTTCCTAATGATTATTAGTGATCATTGTCAAGCAACCACCAGATCTTTGTCAGTAATCCTCGTACTATAAGTAATTGTTCAATCTCTGTCAACAATCATTGTATTGTCTTGGTCTTGTACTTACAACTGCTATTAACTTCTATTTCAAATTCAAATCATTTCTTTTGAATTCAAACTTGAATCTTCAAATATTTGTTGGCTTTTGGTCGAGACCCTTTGTTCCTTTCTTCAGAAATTTCCTAAGTGTAGCTACTCTCGAAGTCTCATATTTCGAGAGTAACTCGAAATTATCACCCCTGCTATGAAATTGAAATGACATTTCATAATTTCAAATTGAAATTGTCATTTCGATAATTTCGAGTCTACTGCAACTTCAACTCTAATAAAACTAAGGTCAAAGGTATTATATTTCGAGACCTACTTGAAGTCACCACCTTCCATATGAAGTCGAAATGATCTTTCTTGATTTCAAATCGAAACTAGTACCTTTATAGTTTCATGTATTACAATTTCAAAGTTATTAGGTTTAGATACCAAATCAAAACCACCACTTTGCTAATTTTCAAATCGAAAACATTATTTCGACAAGCTTACTACAACTTAAATTCTAATAAAATCGTGTAAGTTCCTCGAAATAAGTCTTCGATTATGCCTCGAAATTGTCTAAATTAAAAAGTATTATTTTTATACTAACAATAACATTGATTTTCAATTATATAATATAAAAGTCTTCCAAATTGTATAAGGGCAATGAACTCAAGTCTTGAGTTTTGAATGGCAAGCCTCTACCAATAGTCCACACATGTTACTTGAAAATAAAAAAATGCATATGAATTATATATTATATTACATATAAATTTCAGTTATATAATATAAAACATATAGTAGGTTTTATAAAGAATATTACATATATATAAGATTATGTTCTTGTTCGACTATGATTGGACAATTAAATTATGAATCAGTTCTTTCACTATTTTAATGATCAATCTAATTTTCAAAACTTTAATTGTAAAAATTGGAAGACTGTACCTTCTTTTTACTATTTCTCAAGATACGTTATTTTCGAGTTCCGTTAATTGTCTCTTTCTCCCACTACCTCATTATTCTTGACACTCATGTAAAATCATTATCCTTTATTTTCATATATTTTTCCTCTATCTTGCAAATCGATATCTCATTATTATTTTTTTATTTTTAATGAGAGTTTGTGAAAAATGTTCTAAATAAAAAACATTTCCCTATACCCTGTTATAAAAGTAATGATGAATAACACAAGTGATAGAGAATAAATAGAGAGAATAATTTATTAATCAATATCAAAGGCGTATATTACATAGAGCACCCAAAGGAGTATTTATAGTCCAAGGGTGAAGTATACAAAGCCAAATCAAATCTGAATTAGATACAAGTTTCCCTATAACCAAATCACATACAAATACAAGTTTCCATATAATCCTATTCTAGGAAATTAATATAAGATAATAATAATTTCTTGTAAGGTCTTTTAGGCATCCACTTTCAAATAATATTTATAACACTTTCTCTTGGATGTACATTAGGAATATACCTCATTAAAACTTTAATAGAAAAATAAAAAACAAGTGGAAAAAATCATAGTGAAAGAAAATGATCGAGTACAATAACCTCCGTATGGGAACTGCCTTATTAAAAACATCATTAAGGAAAACCTTGTAGGACAACCTTGATCAAGGGGAAAAAAGAGAGTATAGTATTTCACCGCCTCTTGAAAAGCATCACTTAAGGTCTCTGAATTAACACATTTTCCCCTCTTGGAAGCATCATTGTCTTTACCAATAAAAACATTCATGACTTACTTCATGAATTGTTACTATTTTTGTTTGTGACCTGGCTTTATGTCGATTAGATAACTAACCTTTATTTGCATAAACAATTAATTGAGACATAAGTTCATAAAAAATCATCACATATTCTTTGTTGCTCAGAGATATCAAAATGTAATTGTATTCATCACTAGAGAATAAACTTCTCCATAGTTAATATCAAGTCATGGTTCATATTTCATGACTTCTCATAAGCATCCATTTGTCTCTTATAGATTTGACATTTTCATTGGTTTAGACTTTAGGTCCATCAAAATCACTTTTGGGTTCTGACTACATGTTCAAAATTTACACATTTTACAAGTGAGTTCAATTTTGCCTATAAGCCATTTTTCTATTTTGGACAATCATTTCAATGTCGACATTCTTTGACATTTCTAATTTCAAAATCCTCATTGCAATAATATTGTGCGCTACATTACATTCAAATATGGTCGACAACTATTTTCTTTCATTTCATCATTTCTCTCATAGAGATATATTTTATTGAGATATGATCATTTTCACTATTTTTCGGTATATGAACTTTTTCATACGTTTGTACTACCACAAGAGTTCTAATTATGCCTCTAACTTCAAGAGTATCCTCTTTAAGATCATTTGCCACCTCAATAATGTTATTTGCTCTTTTTCTTTTTCTTTTTTTTTAGATTTTTGTCTTTGAAATTGATTAGTCTACAACGCTTCTAGCATACATTTGACTCATTTAATATAACATTAAATGGTTGTCCTACAGGGACATCAATTCTAACTATTTTTAGCTACTATATAAGATTTAGTTATCTTTTTTGTATTCGAAAATGCATCTAGCAATTCATTTGTTATTCTTTACAAATGTATTATCCTTTGAGTTCACATTACCTTGTTTGAAGATTGACATAGTATAATGATGATGCATTCTAAATAATTTATTTTTCTAATTGTTTATTCTCTCCCCTACTGATGGAAACAATCATATCCAACATATAATCTTAACCTTCTTTGGAGACTTATAATGGTGGGATATGGTGGAACAATCATAACTATATCACATATATAAAAATGAATATGGAAAATATTTGACTTTTGGTCATAATCTAATTGTAGAAGGGAAAGTTTATGATAAATTGTTGGTCTTATTCCAATAAATATTGCATTATTTAAAATAGAATGCTTTCAAGTAGAATTGAAAGTTTTGTTAACATAAAATGTTATTTAACTATCAATTGTAGCACATGAACACAAGCAACATAGTGTTTAATATTTATATTAATGGACATAAAATAATCAATAAAAGCTTGAGAAGTATACCCACCAACATTATGAAGATGAATTGTCTTAATTACATTATCTGAAAATTATGCTTTTAGTTGAAAACTTGTGCAATTAATCTCACAAACGATATATTATAAGTGATAACAAGCACACATTTGACAATCTTATAGATGTATCTATCAAAATTGTAAAGGGTTCACTCCACATGATAGATAAATTGGTCACAAATATCAAAATGTGTATAGGATTTAGTTATTCTTTTTGTATTCCAAAATACATTTGACAATTCATTTGCTATTCTTTGTAAATGTATTATCTTTTGAGTTCACATTACCTTGTTTGAGGATCTAAATAGTATAATGATAATGCATTCCAAATAATTTTTTTTCCAACTGCTTATTCTCTCCTCCTAATATTAGAAACATTCATATCCAACCTATAATCTTAACTTTCTTTGGGGACCTATAACTATATCACACATATAAAAATGAATATGGGAAATATTTGACTTTTGGTCATCATCTAACAGTAGAGGGGAAGGTTTTATGATAAATTGTTGGTCTTATAACAATAAATGTTGCATCATTTAAAATAGAATGCTTTCAAGTAGAATTGAAAGTTTTGCTACCATAAAATGTTATTTAACTATCAATTATAGGCATATGAACATAAGCAACATGGTGTTTAATATTTATATTAATGGTTATACAATAATCACTAAAAGCTTGAGAAGCATACCCACCAACATTATGAAAATGAATTATCTTAATTACATTATTTGGGAATTATGTTTTTAGTTGAAAACTTGTGCAAGTAATCTCACAAAAGATATATTATAAGTGATAATAAGCACACATGTGACAATCTTACAAATGTATTTATCAAAATCGTAAAGGGTTCACTCCACATGGTAGATAAATTGGTCACAAATATCATTTTAAATGTGTTACAAAAACCTAGGAGATTCAACTCTGATTTTAGTTGATGATGATCTTATAATTAATTTATGTTGAGAACATGCAACACATCCAAACTCATTAGATTAAAGAATCAGAACTTCAATAGATATTCATATGAAATTTCAACAAATTTTAATATCATTTTGATACATGATGTTACTAATTGATCATACCAAATAACAAAATTATTTGGATAAGTAAACATCTAATTTATAAGAGCATAATAAATTTCTGATTTATAATAACATGTGTTTCAATTACACTCAAAGTGTAATATAGATCGGAATTAAAAGCAGATAATCTTTATGATACAATTCTCTTATATGAAATAATAATTATAGAGCTACTCAATGTTTCCCTTATTTATAATTTCAATATGATATCTATCTCACCCCACTTTTAATGAGATACTATCTAGTGTCACATCTTTGACTATGCTACCACTCACAATTATTAAATATCCTTACATTAACTTTTAAAGGAATGGGACAGAACTAGTTAAACAATATTCGTGAATAAATGTGCAACATGCACGTTTCCAATGTCCTTTCATGCTAAAACTCTAGTATGTATTATTTTTCTATTTCTTGTGAGATATATTCTTATCGGAAGATATGAACCAATGGCGAAATTTGAACAAATATATTACAAGGACGAAAATATTGACGCACCAAAACTCTAAAGCCGAAAATTATTAAATAATACTAGTCACCATTTCTATTATTGAATTTTTCCTCGCTATAGGGCTCAGCAGAACATAATACCTCTAGAAAGAAAAAGCTATTTCTATTTTTAAATTATGGGAGTGATATCAAAATGGAATTTGAATCAATCGACAACAGAGACAGTTAGCTAACGCTAAAACTAATTGCTCGTCACGTGGAACAATCACTATCTTTATAAAAGATAATTAAAGGGATATGTAATCCGAAGTGAATAAGACAGCCATTCTATTTGCTTGCAAATAACAGCTGCCTCCTACCAATATAATTGCATCTACCTATACAATTGCAACTTTGTGATAAGGATTCCCGTGACATGAAGTCCATCCTAAAGAGGGAGCAAATATTTGGGGGGCAGCTGTGCTCATATGATCTTCTACCACTATATGAACTACCATAAACAGAGTTATTTTTTCAACAACATGCTCAAAATTATAAATTAAATTGTTACATTCACTATTCACTTTAGGGAATGCAATAAAACTAATTGAATAAGTTTCATGATTTTTCATAAAAAATTCATGATATTGTTCAACCATAAAAATGCATGAAATTAATTTACAATATTTCTTAAAACATTTTTCTCAATATCATTCTTTCAAATTATTCATAGATAGATAAGATCTTTTGGATTTCAATCTTAGTCTAAAGATCTAATTTTTCAGAAATTTCATCACAATTTTTATATAAATAATCTCTAAGGAAAACTATTGATTTCGTGCAATCCTACAATCTTAAAATCAATGAACAACAATAGCACAAGATATTACTATTTTAATAGAACCTCTAAGTTGATCAAGTTATTGCTGATAACTTTTTTTTTTGAATAAAGTAGCATGCTAAAGCATCACAATGGAGATGATCATCCCAACTAGGTTGGCACCACCCACTCCACCAATCAGCTATAGTACACTACGAAAATTTATAGATAAAAAAAAAAAGACACATAGGGGGACATAAAACCAAACCCAGGAGAAGCAAATTAACAAAACCTATAGTTAGGCAAACCAAGCCTATTATGGCAAAAGTCATACATAGTGAAATTAGGGAGATTATCCCACCAAGTAAATCCAGAACTTTGAATCCCAAAGGAAGCTAATTTATCCACACAACAGTTGTCTTCCTTATAGATATGAGATACTGCGAAGTTCATTTTCTTAGAAAGAGCAATACAATTTTTCCAGCGGTTGTGTAAATGCCAAGGACCATCTCAATGGATTTAAAAGCGAGGACTATCAACATTGAGTCACATTCAAGCCAAAGATTTCTCCATCCCTTTTTGAAAGCAATTTCTATGGCATACATAGCACCATTTAGATCAACAACTAATGAAGAGTTAATGCCAATGTTTACAGCAAAAGAACCGATAAAAGCAACAGATTTGTTTCTGAAAATTCCCCCACAAGCTGCCTGACCAGGAGAGCCATGAGCTGCTCCATCCGAATTGCATTTAACCCAATTACATAATGGAGGGTTCCAACAAACCTCTTTAATCCTTGGAGCTTTCCTTAAATGACCAGAGATAGAGAAAGTTTTTAGGATATTAAAATCATCAATGGTATTGCTCATACAACCCTTAGACAAGTTTCTTGATAAAGACACAGCAACAATTATTTTGCTACAGACTGAGGCAAATGGGACCTTAGAATTATTGAAACGACTCTGATTGCGAGAATGCCATATAAACCAGCAAACATGAATAATAGCAGCTAGCATAACATCCGTAATTTGAGAGCTGCAAGGCTGTTTAATAGCGTCGAGCACAGTGTAAATTGAGGAAGTATCAAAGTTGCAATTAAAGATTGAACTCAACCAACTCCAAAGCCTAAAGGCAAAGGGGCAATGCAGAAATAAGTGAACCGAGTCCTCCTCGGCACAACCACAAAGATCACAGATGGAAACCACAACACAGCCAATCTTCCTTAAATTTTCATCAGTAGAAAGTTTATGATGAAGTAATCTCCAAACTAGCAGAGACTGGGAAGGAGGGACACAGACATTCCAAATAAATTTGCCCCAAGGAAAGGATTTTTGAACAAGATTAAGAGTTAAAAAAGCTTCTTTAAAGGTTAAAATACCAGAATCTGAATTTGTCCATATCAACTTATCAGGACAAGGGGTAACAGGAATGCATACTTGCATAATTAAATCTTGAATCTCAGCAGATCTTGAACAGAGAAGAGATAGAGTTTTCCAACAGTTATTGGTAATGAAGTCAGCAACTGAAGCATGTAAAGAATTATGAAGACCAAGAGGAATTTGTAAGATCTCCACGATTGGCTTATCCAGCCATCGATCAGTCCGGAAATTAATAGACTTACCATCTCTCAACCGCCAAGAAGAATTCAACATTACTCTATTAAGATGCGACTTAAGAGCAGGCTAAATGGAGGATTTTACATAGTGTGAAATAGGAGAGTGGTTCCTTAGAAATCTAGCTCTAAGAAAGCATGCCCATTGACAATTGGAGGAAAGAAACTCCCAACTGAGTTTAAGCAATGAAGCCTCATTCATAGCTCTTAGAGACTTAAGGCCGAGGCCATCATCCACAAGAGGAGAGCATACCTTATGCCAAGCAACAGTGATTATTGCTGATAACATATTATAAAAGTAATGATGATAAATAGCACAAGTGATAGAAAAGAAATAAAGAAAATAATATTATTGCTCAATATCAAAGGTGTATATTACAAAGAGCACCAAAAGGAGTATTTATAGTCCAAGGGTGATGTATCAAAAACCAAATCAAATCATAATTAGATACAAATTTTCTTATAACCAAATCACATCCACATACAAGTTTCCTTATAATCAAATCCTGAAAAATCAAGATCAAATAATAATAATTTCATATAATATCTTTTGTACATCCACTTTCCAATCATATTCATAACATGACTTCTTCTTTTTTCACATTTTCCATTTTTACATATGAATTGCAGTTCATGGCCCCTAAGACTAAAAGCCATACATAACTTATGAGATGTTCTTTGTTGATCAAGTTGTGGGGAGGGCAGGATATTGCTTCACATCAACACGTATTACAAAGGGATATATAATGGAGCCACAATATAAATGATTCCCAATTTTAATCCCACCTGAAACTAGTGAAATTTCGGGATCATAATAGTGTGCGGTTGGTTTTCCTTCCAAATCCACAGCTAGAACTCCTGCATTCTTCTCCCAATGAATTCTCCCTACATACTTTGTAACAATAGCAGCAACCTTCCTAATGAAAGGGTATCTAAGTGCTAAATCCCATTGATGGGAAAAGGACTGCCAGTGATGCACAAAAGTATTTATGAGTAAACAAGACAGAAAGATCCGGCACTTACATTTTGCTTCTTTTGGAGAATTGATTAGTTTCATTTCATGAACTTTATTCCACTTTTGGTTCTATATGTACATTTTTAAAACTGCATTTTGCATAATCATTACTATTCGCAATAGAATAACCACAACGGCAAAAGATGTCATCATTCTATTGTAAGGTGTGATCGATTATTCATCAGAAATCTTAACAAAATTACCACTCTTCAGAAAAACATGCTCTTATTAAGGCTATAATGTTGTGAATGTGTTTATTTCAAGGGAAAATTTTTATTAATCTCAAATCATACACGAGACCGGAATACAATGCCTAACTAATTGATATCTAGATAAGATTTTCTATTTTCACTCCTTCTGGGAACAAAACTGAATACTAAACTACTAATTGATTTTAAGGTAAATTATGAAGTTGAGGGCTACATTACCTTAGCTATTGCAATCCAATACTGCCCTTGTCCATCATAATGAATGTTATCAGGCATGGCAGGTAGGTCATCACAAAATTTTTCTATGCTTCCTTTCTTAGGGCCTTTTATGTAATATTTTCTGCACCTCCTCCTGCAGAATCAGTGTATTCTGACATTAGTCAAATAACTTTCAAAACTCGATGGTACTTTCAGCCAGAAATTAACTTAATTACAAGATAGTTTCACAGAAGACCACGAAGTGTTGATCTGGTGAGACTGCAACTCCATTGGGAAAGTAGAGGTTGTGGACAAGCAGGGTTGTCTTCTTTGTTGCTGGATTATAGCTCATGAATCTACCATGAGGATTGCCTTCCAACATGTCAAAGAAGGACTCCTTAATGGAGTATTTGTATGAAGTGTCTGTGAAATAAATGGTACCATCATGTGCTATATCCACACCATTTGTTAATTTGAATTTCAAGCCCTCAACCTCATCAGCCAGCAGCTCAACTTGCTCTTCGCTTGTCACTCTCAGTAGTCCCTGTATCATCAATTAAATACCTTGCTCATAAATCAAAATTTTGGTAATATTGTTGTACCAAAATAATCAAATAAACTGCAGTAAAAAGAAAAAAAAAAAAAAACCTGTAATGTCACAAGATTACTAAAAAGAGTGTCGTTATGTTTGGAAAAGAAACACTGTCATTCACCCAAACAAATTCCTCACATATTAAAATTGAACTTCACTTAAATAAAACTGAATCTCACAAACATTTTTCGAACCACTCTGCTTCTACACAATCTCTTTACATGGTAGTCTGACAATCATTTTCCTATCATAAATATCTTTGCATAGGGAGCAGTAAAAACTATTGCAAGCTTCTCGTTTTTTAATAATAGATTACTTTTGCTTTTTGAACTATCTGGTTTACTAATTGAAGCAATTTAACGTGTGTTTGAATTAGTTTATTTTGTATTTAAAATAGTTTATAATTAAAAGTTTTTTCTAGGAACTTTTAAAAAATAATGATTATTTTTTCAAAAATAAACTGAACCAAACATGCCTTTAATCCTTATATTATCAATTGGAGTGATGTTGTCCATCATGTTTATTCATCTAAGCAATTTAGGTCCTCTGATTTTCAATAGAATAGTGTTGTCCTTTTAATTATTTAATTAAAGCAAACAACACAAGGGTTAAGGACAATAGCTAACACTCATATGTAATAACAAACAAAAGATAATGACTAAAGCAATTAATGAAAATGTTGAACTTTTGATGAGCGAACATTATTATTGACAAAAGAATTTTATGATTAGAACTTTAGAGCAAGTGTTCAATTTGACCGATCAAAGATGTTGTTCACGATTAAGTACTCAAAGCAACAAAGGTAAATGCATGGTAATAAAATTCATTAATTTTTAATCCATTTAATCTATTTATATTAAAATCAATCCAAATCATTCAATTAAAATGATATATCTTATTAGATTGGATCTAATAAATTAAATTTAATTATGGATGGTTAGTAATCCAACTAAAACATATATTGGATATCTAATGAATATCCAATTAGTAACTAATTCAATGGATATTAAATATATTTTATATTTTTTAAAGAGAGAAACATATTTTAGAGAGAGAATAAATTTTTTTAGAGAAAAACATATTGAAATGAATTAATAGATGGATTGAATATCCATCAATTAAATTAAATCATAGATAAATTGAATAATATTAAACATCTTGTAATAAATCTTACATGAATTAATAATTTATTTTAAATTCATATCCGATTCAAAATCAAACTAATCCATTCATTTGTCATCTCCTTCTTTTACTTCATTTGATTCAATATTTATCTAAATTTGAATTTTCTTTTTATAGAAAAAAAGAGAATATCAAAATTTTAAAAAATAAATAAATAAATTTTTCAGTTGTAACTAAAAACCTTATTGGCATCAGCGACTATGAGTTCACCGTTCTGCCCCAAAGCTAGTCCAAGTGGTCTACCACCGGTGTTGACCCAATTTTGGACCACCGAGTCAGCCACCGATTCGTTCACCGTGACTCGCTTGATCCACCCATCCGCACAGCCAGTGTAAATGACACGTGTCGTCGCGTCGTAAGCCAAGTCTTCAGGTCCCTCCACAAGTCCCTCTCCCAAAAGTTCAGATCCTCGTCGCATGTGCTCGTTACGTGCCGGAGCCGTCAAGGCTCGCCGGCTTAACTCGTGGGCCGGAAGGTGAACCGGTTCGAAAGGGTCGAGCCGGTAGACAAGCGCAGCCACCGCGACCGGGAAAACGATGGCAAACAACACCGTGAAAAGCCATGACCTTGTTTCTAATCTCTGAAAATCAGAGTGGTGTGCGGGTAGCGAAGCTGAGTGAGCGTGTCTTGATTCAGACATTCGGTATATCTTGGTGGTAAAGACGGAGTTGAATTTTTTTTTTTTGGTAAGAACAAACAGTTCAATAATAATTATGTACAAGTACGGAGTGAGCTTTAATAAACAATAAATAAATCTATGTGTCTGTGTGACTTGAAAATTAAAGATTAAATGTCCTATAGTTTCAATCAATTTTTAAATAAATTTTTATAGTTTAAAAATATTCAATAAATTTTTTATACTTTAAAAAAATTTAAATAAAATCCTAATAGTTTTAAGAATTTACGAATTTAATTTGAAAGCTTATTTAAAATATAAAAATCTATTTAAAAATTTAAAAAAATATGTGAAGTTAATTAATAAATTTTAAACTGTAAGAATTTTTTAAAAAATTAATGAAAATATAAAGATTAAACAAATAATTTAACCAAAATTATAAGAAAAAACAAAAAGTTTAAGACAGATATTACATATACATGATGGAACCGCGAAAGGAGACATAGAAAGGAAGGGGAGGGGAGGGGGGGGGGGGAGGAAGTAAAAGGGAAAACGGTTTACGTCCAACGAAATACGTCAACGTATATCCACCGTATGTATATTTCTTTGAGTCATCCAGTATGCCTCCAACTATTTTTCATTTCATTTCCCGCTTCTCATTTGGTTTTTTCTTTTCCATTTCACTCTCAATTCCTCTCAATCTGGTCTCTCCTCTCAATCTCGTCTCCTCCTCTCCCTTGTCTCCCCTCCGAATCTCGTCCCCCTCGTCTCCCCTTCTCAATCTCGGCTCCCCGTCTCCCTCGTCTCCCTCTCATCTCATTTCTTTATTTCTTTATCGATTTTAAAGACTACAAAATATCTAGGTTCCAACCTCACTAACTGGAAGTAAGACTCTTCATTTCTTCATCAACCTTATTCTACTTTCTCACTCTAGTCAACCACGCCTTCTCAAGGTAAGAGGAGATAAAAGCCCTCTCATTTTCTTCTTATTTCATCTCTTATAACTCATGACTATGGTTTACTTCATCTTTTTATTCTTAAAAATATTTTCTTTTGAAAAATTAATGATGGATACTGAACCGAGTTTGAAAAATATTTTCTTTTATGTTTTTGAGTTTTTGTTTCTCAAAATGTTGTACAAATCGAGTTTAGATCATCATCAGATGATTTTCTTTTTCGTATGTGATCTTGAAATTTTTTGTTAAACCGACAAATGGATGGAGTTTTGTTCTCGACATTTTGAACTTAGGATTTGAAGGAGGCTGTAAGGAGAAGCCTCCATTGCATTTTATTCTTTTTTTATTTTTTTATTTTTAGAAGAACCTGAAATGTGGGTTTAAAGGGGTGAAGCTGAGACTACCTAAATGTGTTGTATTGTGGACTATGGATTGTTCTTCTAATCCTTTTTGTTTCGGTGGAGTCCGTAGCTTAAAGCTCTGACTTTTATTGTGATTAGTTATCAAACTTATTCACTAGGGCACTTGCATGATTTATACTTCCTTTCATTTTTTGGTTTACACAAGGCAAAACCTTGAAAGCTGAGATTGATGCATCTTGGAAATTGTGTAGGGATGGGAGTTTGGTTGAGATATGTGAATGAACTTTTTTCTTTCATTCTGGAAATGCATATTAAAGGACTACCTTTCAATTTGATTTTAAGGGCATGACTGAAAACTATGCTTTGAGATTGTTTTAAAATATAATTAATGGTTGAGTTGTGAGAAAGTTATACAATAAAAATGCAGATGCTTTGACTGTTTTGTTCAAATTTCATTGTATAGAACCTCATAAAGGATGCTTTCCTTTCTTCAGGGACCTTTCATATAATAATTTCACGGAGATCTACCAAGGTCATTTGGTTTGTTAGAAAAGTGTGCTAGATTGTAAGTTTCTTCTTTCATATGCTTTTTTTTCTACATAAACTTGATTTATGTTTTATGATATACTCAATGGCGAACTTTTCTTTTCCTACCATACGATCCATATTATGATCTTCCAAGATACTCATATGATACCCATTTGATTATATTTTCTAATTGCTATAACCCTTTGGTATTGATATTATAAAGTAGTGTTGATTGATTTAATAAGTGCGGTTGTTAATTTGATTTAGTCTTTGGTTAATTTGAGTATGACTTCCTCAATGATACTTTTGAATTTGGAATTCTTGGTACTACCGAATCTTGAGTTAATTTCTAGCCTCGGACAACATGATTATGAATGTTCGAATATGGGCTCGAGTTTAGTTTGTTCTTCTCTTGAGGTTTAATAACAAGATGCATGAGATTTATTGTTATTCCACGATTTATGTATCGTTATATTTGCCGTTATGTTTTATATATTGTTTTGATCAACTTGATAACCCATAAATTATGAAGCACATGCCTTTACTTTGTTATTTTGAGTTTGAAGGTTTCCAACATGTTTTGGTATGTTTGCATATCTTCTGCATTATATATATATTTTTTATCTTTTGAATGGCTAATACACATTATTTTTGTGGGTGTTTGATTGCAAATGATAGAGGTTGAGTGCAATCTGAATGAATCTAAATCTTTGATGTTTTGTGTTTAAGTTCTGCTATGTCTCCATTTTTTTATTTTAAATATGAGGCACAATAATTTTGGTTCAAGATCCATGACAATATGATTTGCTTCTAAATGAATTTGATGGTCTTGTTTGTACTAGAATTGGAACAATTTGCTTGACAAAATGTCTGGGTTGAGTTTCATTGTCTTGCCACTCTTGGTTCTTGTATGCTCCTCTTCGTTAAGTGAACTAAATTTTTGAACTTGATTACAAATTGTCTTGTTTCTTGTTCGTAATATGAAAATGTATAAGTTGTGGTATGTTCTTTACAAGGGTCATTGGTGGTTTGTAAGTTGAGTCTAGATTATGTGCTTTTGAAGTAAGTGATGTCATTGATCAATATGCCTGCATAATTGTATTTTCTTTTAGTAATGACTGTGAAGTTGATGGTATTTGTAGATGATGGTATTTTAGTAATGATTGTGAAGTTGATGTATAAGTTTTAGTAATATTTGTGAAGTTGATGGTATTTTCTTTTCAAGTATGCAGATTTAAAAATGTGTTTCTAATGTATTGTTTGGCATAACCTTTAGCGGTATTTTTTATATATTAATGTTGTGACCTTTTTTATTTCATGGGTTAGAATTTGATGTGTGATTAATGGTAGATAGTATGCTTATTAGCTTTGAAATTGACAATAAATGGATGAGGAGTTGGGGAATTTTTTTGGTTTGTGATTAATTGTCATAAAGGAATGTTGGGGGATTTATTTGTTTGATTATTATTATTGATTAACTAAGAATGTTTGAGAAATAATCTTGTCCATAAGTGGTTAATACACTACAAATAAGGGGTTAATATGAACATGTTTTGGTTAATCCAAAAAAAGTTTCAAAGAGTGGAGGGAATCTAGTTACAAACCAATTAATAGTGGAGTGGACGTGTGAAATATTGTTTTTACTAAGTAGGAGTAGATTGAGAAAACTATGAAAAAGGGGTGAATCTCATGGATTTGGTGAGTTCAAAATTAAGTGGTTAATACACTATGAATAAGCTGGTTAATATGAACAAGTTTAAGTTAATCCCAAAAAAATTTCAAATAGTGGGGGAAACTAGTTAGAAAAGAATCAATAGTGAAGTGGACATTTGGAACATTGTTTTTACTAAGTTGGGAGTAGATTGGTAGAAAATCATGGAAAAAGTGGTGAATCTCATGAATTTGGTGAGTTCAAAATTAAGTGTTTAATACACTATGAATAACTGGTTAATATGAACAAGTTTCGGTTAATCTAAAAAATTCCAAATGGTAGGAGAAAACTAGTTAGAAACGAATCACTTTGTAATGTTGTTTTTAACAATATGTGAGCAGATTAGTAGAAAACCATACAAAAAGTGGTGTATCTCATGGATTTGTTGAGTTCAAAATTAGGTGGTTAATATATTATGAATAAGTGGTTAATATGAACAAGTTTCTGGTTAATCCAAAAAAATTTCTAAAGGGTGGGCGGAAACTGTTAGAACTCGATCAATTAGACTAGAAACTACTAAAGAATTCTGATATTATTATAGAAATCTAGCTTGGTGTTAGTTTGTAATAACCACTGTTGTTCTTAAATTTGAGACTTGTGAAATACAAATAAGTGTGTGTGCTTATAATCGATTTAAGAAAATGCCTATTTGAATGGAGTGAATTAAACATAGAGATAATGATGTATGTGGTTTTTTTTGTTAGACTCGGTGTTGATATACTATGGTAGTAGTGTGTATTTGGTTGAATGAAAAAGAGATATGATCCACAATATAACTGATAACCTCTTTCAGTGTAACTTTCCTTTTTTCCTTGAAGTTCCATAGCTCATTAATAGTATACCCACCGCTTGAATTGTATTCATTTAATTCTTTCAAGGCTGTAACAACAGGTAAATGTATGACATCTCCCCATTCCTGCTTGAGACTTTGTAACTTCTCATCTTCCTCATCTATAATTTCCTATATCGATGCAAATAGTGTGTTCGCATTTAAATGATTTATATAAGTTTTTAATTTGTTGTTCCTTAGGCTTAAGGAATTTTAAATGACACAATTGGTTCAAAATGATGAAGTTGGTGCATGTCTATGAGTTGTGACCAATACGATTGATTATTCATTTGTGCTTTTAATCGTCTTTGAATCTGGTGAAAATTCATTCTTTGTCTTGTATATGCAGAATACTTACATGGACAGACTCACGGGCAACACGGAGGCGTGATTTGTCCAAGATCAATCGGTAACCAACTTGGTTAAATCTGTTATACGTGTTTGGCTATGTGCATATGTTGACTAATATGTTCTCATAATGCAGAAGGTGCGAGTGAGGCATGTTTGCACACCACGGTTGTTGCTTGACGCGAATAGCACTTTGACGGATGTGCAGAAGTCCCGTGTCGAGTCTACCCCATTCAAATCACTACTATGTATGCCTAAAAATTTAGAAATCAATTGTGTCTTGTTGTGGGAGTTAGCGTCTAGATGGATTGAAAGAGGGGGATTTCGAGTCGGAGGTAGGGTTATCCCTTTCGGTCAGTTAGACGTGTGCTTGACACTTGGATTGTGGATTCTTTGGGGAAAGAACAACCCCACGTGACGATGGAGTGGGCGAACTTTGTCCTTATTTAAGAGGGCGATATAACCATTGGCACAATTTGGACCGAGTTGTATCACCATGTAGGGGTCAATGAAGTCGATAATTTTTGTCGACTTTACATCGCTTGCTTTCGCGGAGTTCTACTTTCCGTTACGGTGTCAACGTGCATTCCGTCTTCGCACACTTTGTTAGATGATTTGGACTCCTCGATAAGTATAGTGGGGTTGGCAATGTGTACGATTTTTTGGTGGATGACTTGACACGAGTAGCATGTGCAAAGTGCATGAGGGTAAAAATATCTCGCCAAGTCCATTTAACGGGATGTGTTGCACTTCTTGGTACATGTTTTATTATTTCTGGTTGTTATAATTGTTTCATGCAATGTGGTAGTTTTTTTTTTGTTATTTTCCTGTTGCATCATTCTGATACCGTACATCTGATTTTCTTCAAGGTTTGGGCTTTTGAACACCTATCGTTATGCCCCACATCAACTGTGATAAGTGCTCAATGCTTCCCACGTTTCTTGAACTGGCGCGTGTTTAGGGCAAGGGAGGAGAAAGTGCGAACAACGTTCGAAAAAAACAAGGTAGCCTGCAACTTTTAAACAATGTTTGTATTGCTGCGACATTTGTATCAAAATGATTTTGTATTTCAAAAATTTATGTTATTTAACCATAGTAGTCCATTTTCACCATACTACTTAACTACGTATCTGGTGGTTACTGACATGTAGGTAACTGAAGATTTGGTTGCATCGAGCGAAGAGAACCAGATTGACATAGTTAGGGAAGCAATAGCACCTGTGCAGTTGTTAAGTATTGGGCATCGGCGGCCGAGGCTATTTGATAGGGAGGACGTTTCTCGGTGGTTGCTGATAATGTGCGGTGAAGAAACGGATTTACGTTGCGGAAACGGAAATGAGCACGGTCAAACAACTATTGTTACATCAATCGGTGCCTCCACCTTCACGTTGTCTTATAGGCAGTCAGGAGTAAACGACCAAGGTACTCAATCATTGGATGTAGCGAGCACTCCTTTCTACGGATTCAGTGAAGGTGGTAAGCCGAGTGATCGACATCCGCCTGCACATGCCATCCCTCCAGGAGCACCTGTTGGCTACCCTGGTACACACATGAACCCAATCAAAAAGAACCCCGACTCCAACATTTGCACTCGGGTTAAGGCTCAGCCCAGGAACCGTGTGCTTGGGAAAAGCACCCGAACTCCTTACACTAAACTGCAGAAGAATAAGCAGAAGAAAACGAATCTGCGTACCCAACTTTTTACTTATTGCACCAGAGTGCTTAAAAAAGAGGACCACAATTCCACGTAAATTTTTGAATTACCATCATGACATGCTTGATACGTTTAAGACTGATTTTACTTGGTCTAACATTTGTCATTTGCATCTTATGTAATTTTAGCATCAGGCAATTTGTTTTGTGATTGTATTTAAACATTTTGTTTTGGGTTGTGGTGTAGGGCGGTGGTCAAACTATACGATCAGTTCCTTACCATTGCAGACGCCTCTTGCATGAAACCAAGGGGGTGGGTCAGCAATATGGTAAGATCGAATGACATTCAACTCATAATTAAGATTATATATATCACACGTACTTAATTGTGTCGGTTCACATATAAGGACCTTTCTTAATTCACTCTTTCAGGTTATTATGTTGGCTACAAGGGTTTTTGTGGGAGATGAAATTGATCGATCACGAACAGTGACTCGTCACATGTTTTGTCCCACGTTCATGGTAACAACAACATGCTCAATTAACTTAGCACTATATGCATATTGACAATGTCAACCTTAACTTATTGTTGGTTATTTAAAAAAATTTAGGATTTGGTGAAAAGTGGACTGGAGCGTTTCAAATCAGTTCGCCACAGGCCCTGGCGAAGTATCAACGACTTCATGCCTCACTGAAGTGGGATATGACATCACTCAGTGCAACTTGGTAACTTTTAATCATTATGTGTCAAAAATTACATGTGTTTGGCTGCATACACTTTATTGGGCAACATCTGGGGTTAAACCCATCATTTATCTAGTATCATTGTGTCTAGTGATTTATTTTCTTAATACCACGTAAGACTTTATGTTCCAACTATAATGCACATCACTATCATATGTCTACATTATCAAATAACTATGTAACATAAAAAGCCATTTGAGGAATAGAAATACTTTATGTAAGCATATTATGTAATACCCTAGAAAATCATGTTAGGGTTGTATATGGTTCTTAATTTCAAGGACTAAGTTAGTATGTTTTTAGCTTATTGAGAATAAAATAGATGGATTTATCCATAGATTGGAGCTAGTTGGTTCTTGAGTTTGAACCTAGGTCATGAACAACTAAGAGAGTGATTTTTGGGTTTGATTCAAATCAAGAGGTTTAAGTTAGTGATTAATGTTTCCTAAGTGTTAATGAACTAGTTAGGAACTTAAAATCACATAGAAAATGATCTTGAATGATTGAAATTGAGAATTGTTTCAAAGGAACCATTTTCGGATTCTGCAGAATTCTGCAGAATCCAGTGAGCAGTCAGTGATGTTTGCTGCATAACTCGAGCTACCAATATCGGAATGACCTGATTCTAGAGCCATTTGAAAGCTAAGACATAAGGCTTCATGTGGTAAAAATTTCAGAATTTTGGAGCAAGCCAATCAATACCAGTTTCTGTTTGAATCCACGGAAGATTCTGCAGAAAAATGTATTCTGGCAGTCAGTAAACCAGATTGCATAATTTCTTGCTCCGATGTCGTATGGACATGAAACCAGTGCCATTTGAAAACTAAGACATGAGGCTTCATGTGGTAAAAATTTCAGAATTTTCCCACATGTAATTTGTTCCCAGATTTAATTTAAAGTTAGGTCAGAAATGAGTAAAACAGAGAATGCTCTGTTTTGGCCTCTGCATGTTGCATAACTTTGGCTACATTTATCCAAATGAGGCAAGGTTTGTGGAATTGGAAAGATATGAGAAAGATCTATGTACTCATAAAATTTCAGAGTTTTATCAGTTAAAATGGATTTCCATTACTTTGTTCAAGTTTCATGCATTCATGACATATTACAAGGAACACATTTAATGAACTTGTACGCATTTTTTTCATGTAGATATTCGCTCCAATCGTGTTTGACGGCCATTGGTGGTGTTATGTGTTGCATCTGAAATTTAAAAAGTTGTATGTGTTGGATTCAATGGGCAGTCATATTGTTTGAAAAAGCTAAAATTTGGACGTTCGACGGTATCACACTCCTCTAATGTCATTGTATTGATAGTGTATTAGTTGTCGTATGATTTGACTTTGAATTGTACTTTGAATTTGTAGAAGCGCCGGTTTGAAGAATTGTTGCAGATACTTAGTCCAACCTGGACGAATGATAATCATTTAGACCTAGTGGAGGTTGACTTGCCCGACAATGCAACTCGTGAGTACGGTTGCATTTCTCAACAAATATTAATTGTTATGTTGAGGCATATATGTTTAATTTATTCCCTTGTGCTTGTATGTCATTGAAATAGGGATGATTGTGGCATTTACGTTATCAAGTACATGGAGCTGTGGGATGGACACAAGATGTTTGGGGACAAGACTATGCCCGAATGGGAAGTGGTGAGCAAATTAATTATTTTGTTTTTTGATTCAACAATTACATTATGTTAGAATTTTTATTTATTCGTACTATACTGGTGTAGGGAGAAGTCACACAAATGCGACGTGACTTATTATGTGGTGGGTCTTGCATCCAAAGAATGAGTCTCAGAGAAGAAGTTTTGAGAGCTGCAAATGCCATGGAGTTGTTGTCTTGATTTGTAAATTTTATTCTACACTATTTAGCTTGGCCCTATGTACAGTTATCCACTGATTTGGAATTGTATCTTATATAAGCCACTTTTTGTATAGATAGCAGTTTTGATGATAATTGGATAGATGCCTTTGAGATTTGTGCTTTGTCCATGGTTTTTTGATAATATACACCCAATGTGTTCAAAACAACATTACAAGTGTAAACTTCTGCTAGTACTTCATTCCTAAATAGTCTGCCCCCATTATTGGGAACTAATCCAATGATTAACCAGAAACTCGTTCATATTAACCACTTATTCATATTGTATTAACCACTTATTTTTTAACTCACCAAATACATGAGATTCACCCTTTTTTTCAATGGTTTTCTGCAAATCTAACTCCAACATGGCAAAAACAACATTACACTAGTCCACTGCACTAGTGATTCGTGTCTAACAGTTTCCCACCTTCAGTTGGACATTTGTTCATATTAACTAGATACTTGTTCTTATTAACCACTTATTCATAGTGTATTAACCACTTATTTTTGAACTCACCAAATACATGAGTTTCACCCATTTTTCAATGGTTTTTCTGAGATCTACCTCCAACATGGCAAAAATAACATTACACTAGTCCACTCCACCAGTGATTCGTGTCTAACCGTTTCCCACCTTCAGTTGGAAATTTGTTCATATTAACCAGATACTTGTTCTTATTAACCACTTATTCATAGTGTATTAACCACTTATATTTGAACTCACCAAATACATGAATTTCACCCATTTTTCAATGGTTTTTCGCAAATCTACCTCCAACATGGCAAAAACAACATTACACTAGTCCACTCCACCAGTGATTCGTGTCTAACCAGTTTTCCACCTTCAGTTGGAAATTTGTTCATATTAACCACTTATGCGTAGTTTATTAACCACTTATATTTGAACTCGCCAAATACATGAGTTTCACCCATTTTTCCATGGTTTTCTGCAAATCTACCCGCAACATGGTAAAAACAACATTACATATGTCCAAAAATTCCCCCTCCCCCTCTACGTGTAATTACATGTATTCTATACACATTACATGTGAATCATAAATAACTATAGCACAGAAACAATCCACTTAAAAGAATAAAAAAACTATCTAAGTGGGTTCCTGATGATCCACTAAGATCTATTTTCATGATTGCCACAAAAATTACTTTGTAGGCAAAATCATATATGCATCACGAGTGTGAGCATGAGATTCACCAATTTGCTCCTAGGTATTTGTCGTCAAACACACTTTGACCATGTAAATTATCCTATATACCAAAAAAAAAAGGAAATCAACCGCAAAATAACAAGTAGATGAGATTAGTGCTAATTTGAAGCATATACATGAAGTTACGATATAATTTATACAAATCTAGACTTGTACTATGTCACCGATTCCCAACTGAGTACCTTCAAATTGGCCTGCATTACCACTAACCAAAAAATTGGTGTATGACATTTGACAATGACAACCCTGGAAAAAAACATATAAAAATGTCAATTTCAATAATTACAATGAACTTGTTCAGCATATGTTGGACATGCTTGTGGCCTTTGACTGACATCATGATCAATTCCTTCTAATAATGATAAAAAACCAGCCGATGAGTTGTGTGATAGTTGCGAAACCTAATAGCTACCGTCACACATATGACAATTAAGCAACAATATACCAAACATCCTTTCATTAAAACAGATGACAATTCAAATGTAAGTAGCTTAAAACTTAACAAACATTTCAACAATGATTACACATGACAAACAATTTTGGTGTATAGACACACCACAGTACAATCATCACGGCATTCTCCACAACTGTTCACTTCTATAGATGACTCTATGCGCAGCTTATTTCCATCCATCTGACTTGAGCTTCCAACATTGCACTCCTACATGTTCATAATAAAATAACTTAATGCACAAATAAAAGGGGACGCTAATCAGTCTAAATAAAACATATACACAATCAAAACATCCCATACAATTATAATTAGTAAAATCATATATGCATACATCAATTGTCAAAGTTTGACGACGCTGGTGCTTCCTTTTTCTCAAATTAGAAAATACTTGATCAACTTTCGACATTTTTCTATTGCTTGGTGGCCGTCCTTTACGAGGTACATGTAATGGACTACGAATGCCGATGTTAGCGTTTCAATGCCCCAGATTAACTTCCTTTGACGGTCATCACCATTGCATGTTGTTCTAATAGATGCGACCATCAATTGCATCTTGCTTTTATATTCACATAATCCCTGGTGGAGATCTTCTCGTGAGATCCTCAAACTCTGCAAAGCAACTTCACCACCTCATAGAAATGCTTGCATAATTTATCAAACCTTTGCATTTGTGGCTTCAACAAGGTCACATCGTAATGCGCTCTTTATGTATGCATGTCTCCATCTAATGTTTTTGCTCCATCTACGTAGAATATACTTTGACGACACTTCTTGAACCATCTCATTACCAAGAACACAAAGTGAATGTCTACACATAATTCCCTAAACTCAAATAACAAGCAATTGCAACTAACATCGTGATTGTCACGATAAAATACCACCTCAAAAATAGCATTCTTTGCTATCCCTCCAACTACCATATCCGCCCTCACATGGTAAGTACAAACCATTCCCTCCACACACTTAATGGACGCAAAACAGTCCATTCTTCCTCTGAATTCAGCTTGGACCTCAACGAACTTTGCATGGGTATACTCGAATTGAAATTGTCTTTCAATAGGTGAGTTTGACCCACATTGAATGGTGGAGTCCATTGACTTGAAATCGCCTCAAATTCCTTTTCTCGCCTTGCTTCTTAGAGCATTATCATCTTTGCTTCACAAATTGTTGGAGGCTTGTTTTTGAGTTGATATATCCGTCAAAGAAAGCATGTATGCTCACCTTGCATTGTGTTGTTGACATCCCCGCCCAAAAATACTTCTTCAAGAAAATTGGCACCCATCTATGCCTCTCCATGTACAAATCACTCAACCAATTGTTATCTTCTAGCTCAAATTCTTTGATGAATGGAGACCATTTTTCTTCAAAATCTTCCACTTTGTTAGGGTATCGTAAATGACTACTTTAATTGCATTCTTTATATTGTTATATTCAATGCAACCTTTCAACTTCTCAGAATTTTTTTCATTATATGCCATAGACACCACCTATGTCGAGTAGTTGGAAAGACTATCTCAATAGCATTTTGCATGGCCCCTGCACTGGTCCGTGACAATACCATCAGGTGCCTTACCTGACATGCAACGAAGCCATGATTTAAATAGCCACACAAATGACTCCGTGTCTTCAGTTGAAATTAAACCACATCCAAGCAAAACTGATTGGCCGTGATGATTCACACCGACAAAAGCAGCAAATGGCATATCATATTTATTTGTCAAATATGTTGTGTCAAAAGTCACAACATCTCCAAATGACTCATAGGTGGCTCTACTTCTAGCATCAGCCCAAAATACATTTTGTACATGAAAATCATCATCAACGTCTATATCGTAGAAAAAACTACTATTCTCCTCTTGCATTCTTGTAAAATAATTCTTCAAAGCCTTCCCATCACCTTCCTTGCCAATTGCATGTCTTTCCTTGTTGACATAATTTCTAGCATCTTGCTCATTAAATGATAAGTTCTCGTAACCTCCCACCTCATAAGCAAGAGACCGAACTGTCTTATGTATTCTCACCCCTACATCATCATTCACTTGGATTGTTCTCTTCACGTGCATGCTAAGATTCTTGTTAACTCTCAACATTCTCGCCTTTGTTGGGCTAAGTTCATGAGAGTGTTCAAGTATAGCTGTCTTGATAAACCATCGTCCATCTCCCATCTTCTTGTTGTAATTTTTGCTTCACAATTTGTCCGTCTAGTTGGAAGTGTCTTCAAAGTATTTGGTATTGTTGACACATGTTTTCCCTGTCTTGAACAAGCTAGCATAATGTAATTTACCTTACCATCATCTCCTTTTTTTGAAGTTCTATTTACAATACCAAACCCCTTTTGGTAAGCATATTTCCTATAAAATTCCTTAACATCATCTTCTGATGCAAACAACATCCCTCGTTTTGGTTCATAACTTTCAAACTCGCCATCCAACGCATCACTCATAATGAAGTCATTTTCACATGCTTCTTCTACATTATCAACAGCCTCGGCTATATTGAGATTATTTGAACCCTCCATCAACTTCAGTTTTGGGTTGCTACACACACCTGTAAGTTATCAAGTATCTACTGTCATGTTACAAGCATATTTTGTATTTCACCAACATCTAGATTTTATTATGAAAGTTAAGAAATGGCAGTGAAAAATAAACATACAAATGACAATAGATAATGAGGATAGAGACCCATTCGAATGGGTCTCTTCTATAAAGGCCACACTTAACCTTTTATGAGATGAAATAAAGCTTAAAAAGATAGCCTGAAATCATCTAGTTAACAAAATCGCGTACAATGGTAGTCATGTTAATCTTCTTTCACGTCTGCTCAAATAAGTCTCAAATGGCTAAGTGGCAATTTTAAAGTGTATAAAAACAGCATTCAAAACATGCCATTACTCTTTCTCTTCTAAAACAGGATATGTTTTACCTCTATAGCAACGCTTAGGTAAGAAATTAAGGATGCTCAATGGACCAACTATTTATGCTATATGAACCAGTCCATAACCCATCCCAACTCCACTCTACTAGTAGTTCATTTGTAAGTAATTACCCCCCACTGTTAGAAAGTCATTGTTGGACTCACCAGAAATGTGTGAAGATTAACCACTTATTCTAAACATATTAACCAGTTAATTTTAGATTCACCACAAACCACAAACCATGTCAATGGACTAACTATTTCTGCTATATGAACCAAACCATAACCCATCCCAACTCCACTCCACTAGTAGTTCATTTGTAAGTAATTACCCCCACTGTTGGAAAGTCATTGTTGGATTCACCAGAAACGTGTGAAGATTAACTACTTATTCCAAGCATATTAACCAGTTAATTTTAGATTCACCACAAACCACAAACCATGTCAATGGACCAACTATTTCTGCTATATGAACCATTTTAAATCCTCCTAACAGAAACAAAATATACCAAATAAACCAACGAATGAACCAACAAGCATTCTCCTATTTACCTATCTAATCAACACACAACCAACAAAAATAGATTTCATGGATTTGTACCCAACAAAAAATACAACTCACCAAACAGAGAGCATAATACGCAACATTTCACAGAAATTGCAAGTGTCCATCTCAGAAAACACGAAATATTATGGGGAGAAAAGTAGAGGATACTTACCGAAATTGTAGAAAATCCACAAAACTCGAACCCACGTGTGCGTGTGAAAGTCAGAGTGACGGAAGAGAGTGAGTGATGCCTGAAAATGAGGGAAAGAGAATGAGGACACGAGAACAATAATTAAAATACTGTGGGTGGGTGCCCTAGTGAGTGAGACAATATCACAGGAGAGGGAGATGTAACAGAGATGAAAGAAAGAAAGAAATGAGAAATAGAGGGAAGAAAGGAGGGAAAACAAAATACAGATAAGCCGAAAATGAAAAGAGACAAATATACGTACGGAAGATACGGTGGATAAAAGTTGGATGTATATTTGGTGGACATATAGCGCGACCGAAATAAAAGGAAGGGCTGATGGAACCGCAAATGGAAAGAAAGAAAAGAGAAGAAAGAAAGGAGACATAGAAAGAGGGGGAAAAATGTAAAAGGAAGGCTGATGGAACCGCAAATGAAAAGAAATAAAGGAGATAGAAAATAGTGTCCATACTCCAACATGCAAAGTATGGGATAGGTGATAGATTTGAAAAGTATTGATTCATGCAAATTCAATCTATTTAAGTAGGTTTTGTTTTTGGTCAAAGTCATTTATAAGATAGTGATAATTTATGTTATTTTTTTATGATATTTTTATATAGTCAATTAAGTTTAGGTGTAAATATTGTAATTACATTAAGAAAATGACTAAAAAAATAGTGATTAGAAATTCATAAAGCATTTGATAAACTAATGTGATAAAAATCTAACTGATCGTTTAAATGATAAAGAATATTATGAGAAAATTAAAAATGAAGTAAATGATTATGTCAATCCATATCATATATGTGATGACATTGATTTTAATTAGTTAATGTGATTTGTTATTTATAACTTTTAGAACATGTTAGCTTACTTTAGTTTAGTTTAGATTTATGTTAACTTAGTAAGACTTATTAAGTTTATTTATAACATTGACTCATGTTTTTTAGAACAAACTCTCTGAAAGCATTAAAAGAACACAATAAACATAGAATCATAATTGTGAATTGCATTTATGTTTATAAACTAATTAAAGTGAATAAATGACTCAAACAAAATAATATGCTTGTTTTATTAACATTTCATAATTGGATTAAGGATCTTATAAGAGGTTATCTACTTATTAGGAAAATTTACATGGTAAAACCTATAATGCATTTCAAAAAAGCTAGAGAACAGAAGCATTGTAGATGAAGTTTTCTTACAAATATTTGAGTTATAAATAGTTTTGTTTAGTTTATTCCAGACTTAATAAGATTTTTTAATTGTTAATTTGTTATGCACTTATTGACTTATGGTGTTTAGTTTATTTGACATTGAGACCTATTATGTTTGAGTAAGGTCAGTTGAGACTTATGGTGTTAATTTGGTATATTAAGACTCATTATGTTTGAGATTGAGACTTATAGTGTTAATTTGTTATATTGAGACTTATTATGTTTGAAATTGAGACTTATGGTGCTAATTTGTTAGATTTTATATTTTGACTTCTTCTTTTTTGAGAAATTAAAAAAAAAAAACATGTCGGATTCATGGGTTCGACCCAACCCAACCTAACCTATTCTTGAGCAGGTCAGGTTGAGTCCAGTTGAACGAAAAAATCTCCTTGACCTAACCCAACTCAACCTAACTTACTGCTCTAGTGACCGATTTAGATCCAAAAACGTTGTTGAACCTACTCAATCTGCCCAGTAAACACCCCTAGGTAGAATGAGGGGGCAAAAAAGTAAAAGGAGGGGTGATGATTAGACTTAATAGAGGTGCTCATATCTTAATCTAGTCTCTCTTATGTTAATTGAGTTTGGTTGTATTTTTTAAAATAGGTTGGATGTATTTTTTTTTCGGTCAAGTTTGGATCATATTCGAATTGATATATTTTTTTAAATTAATAATAAATTATAAGATTTCTTGATTTTATTTACATAATATAATAATATTTTATATTGACATATTTTGTTACTATATATATATATATATATATTGTAAAACATTCTTTAATTTTGGTTTCTAACTTTTAAAATTTTATGACTTAGTTAAGTATAATATTCAAATTTGTATTTTTATCTAAATATCGGATCAGTCCAGTCCCGATATGATCATTAATCAGGCCAAGTTTAGGTTTGAAAAATTAACCCAATGAAAATATCAGACTGAGATCGGGCTAGGTTAAACCTGACGCATAAGCACTCCTAAGACTTAGTTATGTTGCATACTTTTTTGCAATTATGATTACTTAATAGAGGTATTTAAGACTTATAATGGTTTGATAATCTGTCTAGACCCAAAGTTAATTATTTTAGGTTTAGGATTTAAAAATTAGACTTAATGTATTTTTAGATCAGGTTCGGGTCACATTTCTAGATGGCTTGCCTCGGCTTGATGCCACATAATACTTTAAAATTTATAACTTTTTTTTTTGAAAATTAGTGATAAATTGTAATACTTTTAGACTTGAGTTAATAGATTTTGAATAAATGATAATATTTTTGTATTTATTATAATTTGTTTTAAAATATATATTGTATAACATTTCTTACTTTTAGTTTACAACTTCTAAAATTTTGATTTAGTTATACATAATGTTCAACTTTGTACGTTTTGTTTAAATATCAAGTCGACTTGATCTTATCCCAATCATTAGTTGGCCAATGATTGGGTCAGGTCTAGATCCAAAGAAATGGCCTGATCAAAATTATCGAATCAGGTTCATAATAAGCTAAAACCTGCCTCAAGTCTTAACATGTTCCATGAATACCCCTACTACTTAAGTTAAAAATAAATAGCTTTCTTATTCTTGCACCTAAATTGATTTAAATAATATTTTAATAAGTGCTCTTTAATTAAAATACTATTAGTATAAAAATAACATTTTTTTATTTAGACAATTTCGAGTGTGTATTGTAAAGCTTAATACGATAAAATTTACTAAGTCATGAACATGCACATATTCTAACTTTATTAGAGTCGAAATTGTAGTGAAAACTTGAAGTTATCGAAATGTTAATTTCGATTTGATAGTTATCAGAAATAGTAATTTCGAGTTAGTCTCGAAAACCAAGACTCAATGAGTAACTACAATTGAAAATTTCTGAAGATAGAAGCAAGTGTCTTGACCAAAAGCCAGTAACTATTTGAAGATTCAAATTTAAATTCATTCAAAAGGATTTGAATTTGAAACAGAAGTTAGTAGCAGTTGTAGAAATAAGATCCAGACAATACAAAGATTGCTAACAAAGATTGAGTAGTTAATTGTAGCATGGGGATTGTTGACAAAGATTTGGCAATTACTTCACAAGGATCACTGATAATCAATAGACAATTTATTTATTTATTTTAGACACATATTAAGATCTTGTAAAAATGGTAGTTACTTACAATTTCTATAAATACTGAAAGGATGGAAACATTTAGGGGTTAGAAATCCAATACTTATACACTTGTAAACATGCTCTCATGTCACTCTGACAATCTCAAGCACAAACACAAGTTAGTCAAGTACGTTTCCATCCTATTTCTTTTCTGTACAATTTACACTTTCAATGCAAAGTTAATTCAACTCCATTTAAGATTTCAGTTATTTACTTTCTTACAATATCTCTTCTACTCCCGATTAAGTGATTCTATTAAGATTATTTAAGTTCTTTTAATTGCTTTTATTTACTTATTTTCATTACCTTTTTTTTTGCAAATTTACATTTCTATTCGTTTTACTTATCTGCATATTTACTTCCCTTACTTTTACATTGATTTCTTTAAGTTATTGTCATTTATCATTTTGCACTTTTCATTACTTGTTAAGTTTATTTTGTTGCACTTTACTGTTTTGTTTTTTACATTTGATGTCATTTGATTGTTTTCTTTTAACTGTTTTCCTTTATCTTAAAGCAATATTTAACTTTCAAAACAAGTTTTTTTCATTACACTTTCGTTGCTTTACTTGTTTTCTGTCTTTTACTAAGTTTATTATCACACTACTACTTTATTTCAATTTCTATACATCTCTGTATTATAGTCGAAATTATTCTTGGCATTCTTGATTAAAATTAGTCAAAGTACTAGAGAATCTCTTGAGGAAGTGATTCCCTTCCTCGAATCGAGATCTGGAATCGAATTGTCTTTTGACAAAAGTTTACACTAAACAAATTGGCACTCGCAGTGGGACCTAGTCAAAAGATTAGTATTTAGAAGAGCCCTATAGTCGTGTATGTGATTAAGAAATGGAAAAATTGTGCTAAGGATGTCTGATAATACATCACTCAATGCTCAAAGCCCTCAAGTAGGGAACAGTAGAGCAAATGGCAATATAGACACTATATTGTTTGCAAATTTGCCACAAACCATAGATCTTGTGGTAGTGAAATCACTTCAACTACAGGGATCCCTATTTCCAACTTAGAAAATAGGAGTCCTGGGGCTAATAGGATTGCACCCCTCTACAGGTTGCCTTTTGGCTTCACACCCCAAAACATTACACAAAGTGTAGGTACTTCCCAAGTTACTTATACAAACAGTACTAAGCGTTTCACGAAGAAATTAAATGGTAAGTGCAAATGGCCAAGGGACAAGAAAAATTTTAATTTGAAATGATAAGTTGAATGTGGGAACCCCCGTTTTCCCTAATTTTCCTAGGGATATGTCTTAAGTCCCTTCTGGAAATACGAACACATCCCTAAAAATATCAGAAAACAAATTGATGAGAGTAAACATGAAATGATTCATATGCTAACTCAGCAAATGACCACGGTCATAACCCTACTTATAAAGTCAACTAATAATTCGTACACAATGTTGGCCAGAAAAATGAGTAGGATTGTAGATGTGCTTGGAAATCTAGATGAATTCACTGGCAATCAAGGGGGAAGTTCTCACTCAGTTTATCAAGATAATAATCAGTTGGTAAATAACTCAGGTGTTAATAACCAAGTTGATAATAATCAGCTGAGAAATAATCAACTTGGTCCAAATATAGGTATTCGATTAGTCAATCGAAACTAGAATGCTGATAACCTCCTAGAAAGGATTAGATAAAATAATCTTGGGGGACATCAAAATATCAACTAAGCAGTTGAGCAAGTGCTAAATAGGTATGGTTTCAATGTAGGGTATGCAAACTAACCTTACTTTGTATCAATCTTCCCTAAATTCATCCAACAAGCAGAATTGCCTAGAGGATGGAAAGCGCCAAAATCTCAACCAAGTTTGTTGGTGAGAGTGGAGAATCCACAGTAGAACATATTGCTCGATACACAATCAAAGTAAGGGATATAGCTACTGTAACATCCTCCCTAACATATTAGTCTTAGTTTATGATTATAAATTTATATTAATACTAGTATGAATTAATTTGACATTTTTATATAACACAAAGGACTAAAATGTCTTTAAGAGGTACAAACTTTCCAAAGAATTACCCAAAGTCAATTGATATTATCTCTCCAACCTTTCTTTCCACCATCTTTGACTGTGCATATATATATCTCTCACTTTCTCTCATTTCACACAACTGTTAGCATTAGAAAATAGAAGAAAAGATAGAAATAAGAAAAGAAAATAGAAAATAGAATGTGAGAAAGAAAGAAAAGCAAGAAGTAAGAACCAAAAGAAGATCAAGAAAAAGAATCGAACACGATCCATAGGGAGCTGAGGTAGGGAGTTGATGTGTTTCTTTTCTATGTTGTATCATTCTTTGCTTTTCAAGAATTGGCAAGGAATGGATAGAACTGAGTTTTCCATGAAACTCGAGAAAATCATGGTTATGTGTATTGATTTATCAGTTTAATAAGACATGAGCATACATATGTATGAACATGTATATGCATGAATACAACTACAAGAACTTGTTGTTGATAATTTTTTCACTGTTTTACTACATGAATTATGGGATAAATTGGTGTTTATAGTAAAAGGGTTGGTTTGAAAATGAAATGAAATAGGAAAAGTGTTGTTTTGATGAACCAAAATTTCTTTCTGCTTTGTTCTGTTTGAATAAACATGAGACTATTCTAATAAAACATCATAGAATGTTCAAGTTTTGATATGTCAGCTATTTGAATTACATGATTTCGAAGTTAAATTTAGTATACGAAGTGATTAATTTGAATGACATAACTTTCGAGGATAATCAAATAGACTAGGAGAGTTATTCAATCAGCATAATTCAGAAGGGCATACTGTTAGTGTAACGCCCCTTTTTGAGGAGGGAACGTCACACCATAACTACGAAATGAAAATAAAATGTATAAACTAAGACCTGGTTTATTATGTTATATACATGCCTGTTTATTTGTAATCATATAAATAATTTAGCAAAAAATTTTTTTGTAATAGAATTAAAATGAGCTGATACATGGTCACAGCAGAAAGTAACATGAGAAGTAAACCATACATTCATACATCATACATATATATATACTTACATCATACTTGTTTAGATACATCATCAGATATACAAAAAGTAGAAGATTTACATGCCCCAAAATGATTATACATATACAGCACACCAAAAAGACAAAACACCAGGCCCCAAAAAGATTTACAGATAGCCATCAGCGGCTACCAACAGCATCAGCCCCTAAAGCGAATGAGAAGGAACCGTAGATGAATCCTTCTCAGGGTCATCGGAGCAACCGAGTTACGAGCGAGGGCTCGTGTAAAGGATAAGAAAGAATCCTCTTGTGGGGAGTAATAACGCTCACCCCACATATCACGTATGGGCAAGTAAAATTCTAAATGCAAGCGAGCATTAAAAGTAAAGATAGGAGGATCATAATGTCCCCAAGCAAGAGACACAATCACGTCTCCGAGGTAGACACAATGATCCGTAATGAGGTTGATGTGTCAGCAGTCTGGACTTCCATGAAAATTCAATCTCGTATAACCCAAGAAGCCTCACAGATGGCACGCCATGTCCAAATAGGAAACTAATCAAAATCAGGCCAGAAGCCAGGGAACTCGTGCACTTCTCCTTCTTCACTGACGTCTTCAGAGAAATACATAAATAAATAGAATAGCATAAATACATAAAAAAGGTCAGACATCCTACATTCATTACCAATTATGGCAGTAAAAAAATAAAACGGTGCAAAACGCCCACATAACATATCAAAAATAATAATCAGCATCAAGAAGCAGATAGTAAATAACTTAACAATCTGCAGCAGTTATAATATCAATAAGACAATAGTTCCAAATATCATATAAATGAATGCCAAATAGTATGTTGACTCACTATGCATGTACACATGATATCAAAATCTTACTGCATGGAGCTAGACACAAACATCAGAGAGAATGATCAGAAGACATATTTATAACTCGGCTGCCGAGGCTAACAAGTGTTATAATTTCTCAATTTATTAACGTGCACATCATGGCATTGTACAAGACATTCTACACTAGATCGTGATATAGGACAGTGTCTCGGTCCGGATCGTCGGTGCATTTGCATCGGTCTATCCCACGGCCCTGAAGAGCTACCAACTGACCATTGTGAGACACCCGTACCTCGACACCCCCAAGGTCAACATTATGACCTACACTAGTCTATTCGCACCCGCATTTAGGTGTGATTCAATCTCCTAGGGGACATGGCCTTAACAATAGTCCATCGGATTTTCACGATGCATGATGACTCAATGCATATTTATGTATATTTAACAATGATATACTTTTTCCATAGCATGCCACAATTTGGCCAAGTTAATCATCAACAAAATTTTGGTCCCACTCATGGACCCATAATAACATATTATCAAACTCTCAAATGAGACAATACACTTTTTAAGGTTTATTATGAATTTTTACTTTAATTTAACATTTTTTATGAAATCTTTTTCTAGAGGAATTCTCTTGTAATTCTCATTAAATCTTTATTTCTCTTAATTAGTTAAGTTCTTTACTTAAATTAAATCATATTCACTTAGAAAATTATTCCAAGGTTTTCAAGTCTCACACTCACTCTTGTTCTTCCCTTAAGTTCAAAAATCACTCTAGGTCATCAAATAAATTTCTTTCCATCACATTGTTAATTACTTAACACTTAATTACTTAATTTTCAAGGTTACCCAAAAATTACATACTTGGACCCAAAAAGGCCCTAGAGGCCCTGAGCATCCCAAAGGGGTAAGAACCCAAAATTTTCATTGCTTCATTAATTTTTATTCACTTGATTAGTTATCTCTCTAACTTGTTACAAAATTTTAATCATGAACACCCTATTGAAGGGGTATGGCCATGAGCCTCATTAAGGAAAACCCTTGCTTCCATTTCATATTTCCAATCCATCAAAATCAATTCAAGATCATCAACATACATAAATACAACCAATAAAACCACATAGAGGAAATTAATACAAAGATCATTAGAAAAACACATAACCAAGAGAGTAACCCTAACATGGGTTTCTCATAACCAATACACAAATAAGCTTCCCACTACCAATAGAGGTTGAAGTGGATAATCTTCCTCTTACCAAGAGAGAAAATAAGCGAAGAACTTCCTTGAAGCTCCTTGTAGATTTCGGCCTCCACCACCACCAAAATCCTAGGACATCAAACTTTCACAATAAATAAATTAAATCATAAAAAAGGAGTTCTTGGTCACAAAGGTGACCAAGAAGCATGAAAATGAGAAGAGAAAATGGAAAAGTCATAAACTTTACCTCAAAGTTTCAAACTTTTAGAGCTTGTGGACGAAGATGAAAATGATGGATTCAAGAGATGGTCACAAAAGAGAAAGTGTTCTAGATGATGAGAAGATGTAAGAAACAAGGTTGGTTGAGCAAGAAAATGTGAGTGGCCAAAAATTGTGTTTTGGCCGTGGAAGAGAAGAGAAAATAGAAAGAATGAGTGAGCTTTTTGAAGATGATTTCAACAAGAAAGAAAGTCTTCAATCAAGGTGTAGATTCAAGCAAGATGGTTGCTTGAAGTCAAGCAACAATGGAGGGTGGAAGGATGTGGTATTGCCATGGGAAGAAGAGGAGAGAAGGAGGAGAAAAGCTTGAGAGAAAATGAGAGAAGAGAAGTGTAAAGAGAGAAAGTGATAGTAAAGTGATTTCAAAATTAGAATGAAAAGTGATAAAGTAAAAAGCTAATTTTTGGCTCCAAAAATAGGCCTTATAGTTGTGGAGTGTGGGAGAGAGGGGAGGGAAAATGTTCTAGAAGCTTAAGGAAAGCTTACTTAAGAAGCTTTGGTTAGTTTTGTGTAAAAATCAACTTGATTGGACATAAAGTAGTTTTCCAGATAAGGTGATAAGAATTTTTACTACAAACTATTACCTAATGGACAATTGCTATAGTTTACTAAGTCAGTATGTATTGTCTAACGGATAATAGAATGTGCTACAAAATTTTTATCTAACAGAACATACCATAATTTTATTTATCAGATAAAATCTCAAAAAATATAAATCTCGTAAACTGTGCCCAACCTCGGGTTTAGTAAGATCCTCCGTCGACGTTTTCACAGTTTAAGGTTTACCAACCTAGGGAAAAATATTTTATTTTCTCGGCTCTGCTCAGTGCGCACGCAAATTGAGAAATATATTAAAATAATCAATAATTCTGAAAAAATCCAAAAAAATTCACAAAAAGCACAAATATTATAAAAATGCTATTTATCATGAAACAAATAATTTTTAGAGTGTTACAGTTAGTATTAATTAAGTAGACTAAGTGTGCCATTCGATTGGTAAGATCTTGATGCTAATCAAAATATTATGATAGTTATTTGAACAATAGTCCAGAATAACATATTTTTGATGATAATTGAATAGGCTAAGAGCTATTCGAGAAGGCCATTCCAAAATGGTGTTCTTGAGGCAAATCGAATAGACTATCAGATCTATTCAAAGGGCATGTATTTGAGGTTAATCGAATAAGCAATGAAAGTTATTCAAAATAGTATATTTTCAAGGTTAAATGAATATTGAGAGCATTTGAATGCCGTGTTTCAATTCTAATCGAAAAGGCAATTGGCTAAAGAGTGAGAAAGCACTCAGCCAAGTCAAAGTTATGGATAGATACTTTGTCGAAGGACATAACATTTCATAAGCATCAACATATTACTTTCCATAAGCATGAACATAATACATTTCATAAGCATCAACATATTACATTTCATAAGCATTAGCATTGGTTATTTCATGAGCTTCAATACATAACTGCATATAAGATTTTATTTATATGTATTTTTCATGGAATTGTATTATGATTATCATTAGTTGTGTTATGCTACTGAGAATTTTTGAATTCTCACTCCTTTGTTTGTTTCATGATAATTTACAAATCGAAATCGAAATCCTTCCGAGAAGAGGAAGTGAAGTTGGTAGCTTCGAGTATAATAGTAATTTTCAACTTATGTATTTTGTATTTATGCCATGGAGACTTATTTTGAACTTTACAGTTATGAATGTGTTAGTTGTTTATACTTAAAATTTCGATAGAGGATCAAAATTCTTAAATGTATAATTATCTTATATAGTTTGACCTTTTTCCCTTCGAGACTCTAATTTTTGACTCTATAATTTCAATGTGTAAAGTTATTACAAAGCTTTTATGATGTTTAAAAGTTAGGAGTAATGTGCCTAACATATCTTGAATATATTGTAGTAAATCGAACTAGGACGTTATATTATGACATCAAAATAGTTCATCCTATTAAGTCAAAGGTATGGACTGATAATGCTTTTGGCATGTTTAGCTGTCTCTATTTTATGTTATGCATTATAGTTTTCTTATCTCTGATGGAGAGATGTATAATTAGTTTAGATATGCATATCTGCCTTAGGTGTGATTGTTAGAGGTTACTATCACACTATTTACATGATATTGAGAATAATTAACTCAATATATATTATTTTGTGTGCTAAAAGCCAATAGCATCCACCAGGCGTACTTCTGCCAATAATGAAATGGCAATACTCATGGGAACTCTTAGGGAAGTGGCTAAAATTCATAGGCATGAAGGAGTAATATGGACTTGTTAAATTTGCTTAAACATGTATAGGATAAGTGCTACCGTATTATAATGGATTATGAAAGTAATAGGATAAGTACTACTGTATTATAATGGATTATGAAAGTATGGTCCTAGGTCATGGTGGGTTCTTACACCAAGAGATTGATGTTATGAAGTTATCTTGTTGTTGATGATTAACATAAAGAAATTGAGTTAGTATGATGATCAATTGGATGAATGGTTTGGGATGAAAGTTTTGAGTTCATAGGAGAATTATAGTAAAATGTGAATGAGTTTTGCTTTTAAGGTTTCTTTCTGTGTGTATCAATAGTTGGGAACTCATTAGGATATTCTTAAGGGATTGTTATAAGTTAAGTTGTTAGATAGTTTTCATATTCAGTAAGTTACTCTTACAAATTGAGAACCCCTAAGTTCTGTTAGATAAAAATTGGAAATGATAAATTAGATACAATCAAGAAAGGTGAAATTTCTTCGAGTATGATGTCTAACAAAGGTTCCAAAACTTTTAATATCGGGAAGCTAAATTTTGAGGACAAAATTTTAAAAAGGATGGGAGAATGTAACATCTTCCCTAACATATTAGTCTTAGTTTATGGTTATAGATTTATATTAATACTAGTATGAGTTAGTTTGACATTTTTATATAACACAGATGACTAAAATGTCTTTAAGAGGTACAAACTTTGCAAAGAATTACTCAAATTCAATTGATAGTATCTCTCCAATCTTTCTTTCTACTATATTTGACTTGGTGCATGTAAATCTCTCATTTTCTCTCATTTCACATGGCTATTAGCAGTAGAAAAGAGAAGAAAAGATAAAAATAAGAAAAGAAAAGAGACAACAGAACATGAGAAAGAAAGAAGAGGAAGAAGCAAGAACTAAAAGGAAGATCAAGAAAAAGAATTGAACACTATCCATGGATAGTTATGGTAGGGGGTTGATGTGCTTCTTTTCAATGTTGTATCATTCTTTACTTTTCAAGAATTGGCAAGGAATGGACAGAACTGAGTTTTCCATGAAGTGGTCAAAATAACTGCTATTAGTTTAGATTACTCCATTTGAAAGAAACTAATAAACCAACAACTTTTAGATATATCTCAACTTGCTGATAAGGTAAGACATATTAAGCAATTAAAACTTGAAAAAGAGAGAGTCAAGAAACATCTCAGAATAGAGAAAATTGCTTATGTTGAAACCCCTAATAGGCAAGAGAAGTATTATACATAGTTGAAAGATGACAAAGTGGCCTATGTCGAAATTGATGAGGCTAAAGATGATGAGGAAAATGAGGTTAATATTGTAGAATTAAAATCTAGTCCTCCTTATACTTGTTCATTTTTAATGCCTAATCAAACTAAAGATAAAATGAAGTCTCTGAATTGGCAATCATATGCGTTTGACATAACTAAGGCTGACCAAATCTTTGATGTGTTATTAAAAGATAAACAAATTAAGGGATGAAGGTTGATGTGGATCCATTTGAAGTGAATGCCAACTATATTGAGCTAATGAGCTTTGCACCAGTGAACATGGTCAAAGTAACTGAGGAAAATGCTCCTGTTATCAGTACTAAAATTGACCTCGATGCCTATGAGGCTACCGTGGAAGAAATCTACCCGAAGGCTAGGGATACTTTGGTGGAATTTCTTCTAAGAAAGAAATAAGGAAAGGAGGAAGTGTCCTTGTGTCCTAGATATAGTGTTGTCTTTGATAAGTTGGTTGCCAAGTCTTACCAAGCTGCCAAGAAACAGAGGTAGAAATAGAAAGATCTAATAGGAAGCTCTATTTAGATCCATAATTAACCCACCAGCCATAATTCTGTGGTAATGGGGGAATCTGCTGAGAGAAACAGAAAAGGGAAGATGAGGCTACCACTAGTCAACATGACTCTTAACTAATGGTTCAAGAACAACCTTTAAGCCCAAAAAATTCCTCAAACTAAGCCAAATTAGCATATGTTTGATCATGATGCAATATTCCATTGATGGAAATGTGAAGCCCAATACTTGGGTTTGAAGCATAGGAGAGGCTTTGACTCAAGGTTTAAGCTCATACATGTTGAAGACCTTGAAAGGCTTAGAGGATCAGATAACAACAGCAACAAGCAATAGCACAGTTGCAGATGCAGTAGAGGCTATACTCTAAGGTGGTGAATGGACCACCAATAAACACGGTCAGAAAAACAAAACCACTTAGTCCTATGGATGAGGACATAGTCACATATTCTTTCAATCTAGCTTCAAAGATGACTTGGATACTATCTTTGGAGTAAATGCGGTATCCTTACTCCTAAATAACTTTGCTGCTACAAGAAATGAAAGTATGGACTCTGAAGAAGATTTTGAGGGTGACTATGAGGAGTCAGGTTGGTATGTGGTCGAGGAAGATACTGTCAAAGTCAAGGAAAATTCAGCAATCTTTAATGTGCCCATTGTAGAAATGAAAAACCACTTGCACCCTCTCTTCATTGGGGCAGTGGTGAATGGGAAGCTAGTAGAGAAGGTGCTGGTTGATGAGGGTGCAACTATAAAACCTCATGCCAAAGAGTCTACTCAAGAAATTTAGTAAGACAGACTCAAATTTGTTGCCACATAATATAGTGGTCATAGATTTTAATGGCAAATTTTTGACCTCTAAGGGAGCAGTAGCTCTGGACATCAAGGTGGCCTCAGTTACAAGGTCCACTTTGTTCATTATAGTGCCCTCGAAAGCCACCTACAATTTACTACTTGGAAGGGAGTGGATTCATGCAGTAGGTGTTGTACCTTCGATTATCCACCAAAAGATGTTCTTGTGGAATCAACTAGGAGAGCTAGAGATGATCGAAGCAGATGACACTTTGTGTCATGCCCAACAAAACCACGTAGACCTACAGATTTATGTCTTAGAAGTCAAGCCCATTTGCATTTGGGATTCTACAGCTCTTGACTCCTACCGGCTTTTACCTAATCCCAAAGGTCGATTCAATTCAGTTCCAAGTTTGTAATACTGATGCAAGAGCCTATAAGCACCTTTTTAGTGTTCAAGGCCAATTAAATTTGGCCTTAAGTTATAATTTAAATGACAATTGAGAGCCAATTGGCTCGATTGTTAGCCTACATGGTTGATAGAAGCACCACTGAAGGTGCTATTTCGAGTCAAATAACTTGAATCTTAGACTACATGGCTAAAATATTTGGCACCATAGAAGGTGCCAACTTGAACTGTATTTATGATGACTCTTTCTTAGGGTTCAAATAGGCCCCTCTATCTGATGAAATTAAAAAGATAGACGTACAAGGGCCCTTGGAAGAGATCAATCTAGGAACCGATATAACAAATAGACTTACTTTCATTAGTAAATTATTGAATAAAGATTTCAAATTGAAGTTAAATCAATTCCTCGAAGAACTTAAACTATTTTGCATGGGAATATGAATAAATGCTTGGTCTCAGTCGAGATTTAGAAGAACATAGACTGCCAATTTGAGTAGGTCAAAGACTGTTGAGGGTCAAACGTGTTGCCCTTTTTGCTATCCGCAAGTGCACGGATCGCACAAGTAATACAGTTACAGAGTAAGAGATCGATCCCACGAGGAAAACGTATTTCAATGTAAAGTTAAGTATTAACCAATAGTCTAATTAATGCTATCCAAATAAAATTCATAAATGAATATTTAAAGAAATGTAAAAACTGAAAAGCAATAATTCTAAGATAAATAAATAAATAGAGAAATAAGATTTACTTTTCATCTCCTATGTCAACTAATAAATTGCATTCCTTACAAGTAACATCAAAGATTGGTTTAGTTAACTTGAGAATCTGATTTAATCAACAGCCTATGTCTAGGTCAATTAACCCTGATTTCATTTACCCAGTTCACTAAGTTTCCTTGAGAACCAGTGCAAATTCCACTCATTAATGATCTATTCTCAATCACACACTATACATGGTCAATAGGTATATTAAACCTTATTAACGAAACAGCTCATAGCTGAACATGTATCAATCACACCATATCCATATCAACGAATCCCTATGTCTAGTTCATTTGCCAATATTAAGATCATGCAATTAGTGATCAGCCAACCACAAGCATTAAACACAGATTGTGATTGAACTTAACTAAACTTCAATATATACTCAAAAGATCACAAATTTATCAGTATTTATAAGAAACTACAAAGTAAAACTTATATACAGCCTAACTAGCCATGAATCATGAAAGTACAAACAAATAAATCATGATCATGCATCAGTAAAGAGAGAAAAGAAGAAAGGAAAGGAAGGAAGCTCAATAGATTGTATCCTTTAAGCTTGATTCACCCTCCATAGGAAGGATGGCCTCCAACCTTAGCCTTTTCTGCTTCCTCTAGGTTTAAAAACCAAAAACCAGCAGCTGCTCTCCAAAAATGATGAAAAACTCTCGTAGAAATTTGGTGCAAATCTATTTATAAGCTGAATAAAACAGGGTCACGCCGCGGCGTCCAACATGTCACGCCGCGGCGCACGTGTAATTAGGTCACAGGCGCCTGAGGCGCCCACTCTTCAACGTTGCGGCGCTCCAGCCTCGGATTGTATCTACTGATGCAGGGGAACGCCACGGCGCAACCATATCCACGTCGCGGCGTTGAGTGCTGATCTCTATTTTTAAGCTTCTCTTAGGCTTCCTGGTCCAAAGCTGCTTCAAATTCTTCATTTCCATGCTTCTTTTGAGACCTGCCTATATAAGAAAAATTATCAATTATTTGAATCATGCAAATGTACTCAATTTGATCATAATCTTGAAAGTATTTACTCAGGATCACAATGGAAGTCATCAGAATGAAATTAGATTTAAATGATGCTAAAACCTTCCATTAATGCTTACAAACAAGGACTAAACATGCCATGACGCACAGATATAGGGTACTAATAACTACACTCTATACAGTTATCAAAGACCAGTAAAATAGGCTCCAAGAAGGTTTACTTCTAAGGTAATTCTTAAGATCAAAGAAGAAATCGAAAGGTTGCTAAAAATTAAATTCATTCGATCTGTCAGGTATGTAAACTAGATTTCTAATATTGTTCATGTTATGAAAAAGAATGGTAAGTTAAGAGTATGCATAAATTTTTGAGATTTAAATTCATCTACTCCTAAATATGAATATCCTGTGTCAATTGCTGATATGTTAGTTGACTCAATATCAGGCCATGAAATCTTAAGCTCTATATATGACTATTCTGGGAACAACCAAATTTATATTGCAAAGGAGGATGTATCAAAGATTGCTTTTCGATGTCTAGGAGCAATTGACACCTATGAATGGGTAGTCATGCCATTCGGTTAAAAAAATATTGGAGCCACATATTAAAGGGCCATGAATACTATCTTTCATGATATTATTGGCAAATTCATGGAGGTTTATATTGATGATGTGGTGGTTAAATCAAAGTCAGAACAGGAACATTTGGTAAACTTGAGACAATCATTCGAAAGAATGAGAAAGCATGGATTAAAAATGAGTCATATTAAATGTCCTTTTGGTGTTTCTACAGAAAACTTTCTTGGATTCTTGGTCCAAAAGAAAGGAGTAGAGGTGGATCAGAACAAGGCTAAGGCTATATTTGAAGCATCACCTTCTTCAAATAAGAAGCACATCTAATCTTTGTTAGGAAAGATAAACTTCCTAAGAAGATTCAACTTAAATTTATTTAGAAAGATCAAAGTCTTCTCCTTACTTTTGAAGCTCAAAGCTAAAGAGGAGTTTTGATGCGAGAAAGAGTACAAAGAGTCCTTTGACCAAATCAAGCCTTGTTTGGCTAATCCTCAAATGATGATGCCTCTAATGCTAGGATGTCATTTGAAGTTATACATTTCAACATCAAATGAAACCATTGGATGTATGTTGGCCTAGGAAGATGAAAATAGGATCAAAAGAGCCATTTACTATCTTAGTGGGGTTTTGATAGATGTTGAGACTAGATATAGTGCAATAGAGAAGCTATGTTTGACCTTGTATTTCTGTTGCACTAAGTTAAAGTATTATGTAAAACCACATGATGTACTTATGATTTCAAAGGCATATATAATAAAGTACATGTTATCCAAGCATTTCTTGCATGGTAGAGCAGGAAAATAGACCTTTGCTTTAACTGAATTTTCTTTGAAATACATGCCATTAAAGGCTATAAAAGGGCAAGTATTGGTAGATTTTTTGATTGACCACCCTTGTGTTGACATCAAAGAAAATGATATTAACTACGTGGGATTAAAACCATAGAAGTTATATTTTGATGGTTCGAAACACAATGGAGGTGTTGGTATTGAGGTTTTAATCATTTCACCTATTGGAATCCCAACTAAGTTTCTATTCGAATTAAAACATGAATGTTCGAATAGTGAAGCTGAATATGAAGCTTTAATAACTGGCTTATAGATATTAATTTCGCTTAAAGCAAAAAATATCAAAGTATTGGGTGACTCTTGGTTAGTCATTAAACAATTGATTCAAGAATATAAGTGCATTAACCAAAATTTGTTAAGATATTTTGCTTTTGCAACAAGATTATTATGTGAATTTAATGAAGTCATAGTGCAACATATTCCAAGAAAAGAGAATTATGAGGCTAATGAGCTTGCTCAAACAGCTTCACACTATAAGGTTTCTAGTGAAACATCAGCAAAGTTAATCAAAATCAAAGAGAAATTGTATCCATTCGAGAATTTGGAAATATGTTCAATCAAATATATGAATAATTCTGATTGGAGAAATTCAATTGTTGATTATTTAAAGAACTCAAGTTCATCAATCGAAAGGAAAAGTAAAATACAGAGCCCTACACTATGTTGTAATGGATGATTCACTTTACAAAAAGTTAGTAGATGAAAATTTATTGATGTGTTTAAGTGAAAAGGAAGCATACACTATCTTAGCAGAAGTGTATGAAGGCATTTGTGGTGCTCGTCAAGCTGAGGAGAAACTGAAAGGCGTTCTCCACAGGCATAGAGTATATTGGCCTTCAATGACTAAGGATTGTAATTCATGTGCTAAGTCTTGTAAAGAATGTCAAACGCATGGGATCATTCAGCATGTTCTAGCTAGTGATTTACATTCAATTATTAAGCCTTGACCATTTCGAGGATAGGCACTTAATCTGATAGGACAAATTCATCCCCCTACTTCTAAAGGTCATAACTATATATTAATTGCTATTGATTATTTTACAAA
The DNA here is from genome assembly GCA_029884595.1 of Ormosia semicastrata. Taxonomy (NCBI): domain Eukaryota; kingdom Viridiplantae; phylum Streptophyta; class Magnoliopsida; order Fabales; family Fabaceae; genus Ormosia; species Ormosia semicastrata. The sequence continues at coordinate 64,435,370 of JAQQTO010000062.1, forward strand.
ATGGGTTGAAGCAATCCTATTGAAAGATGTTACTCAACAGGATATAATAAATTTCATCGAAGAAAATATTATATACATATTTGGTATTCCTCAAACCTTAACAACTAATCAAGGGTCTGTTTTTACTAATCGATATATAACTGAGTTTGTTAAATTGAGGGATATTAAATTAATTACTTCGATGCCATATTATACTTAAGCTAACAGGTAAGTTGAGGTAACTAATAAAATCCTAATTGGATTAATAAAAAGGCATGTTGGTCAAAATCCAAGAAATTAGTATGAAACGTTTAGCTAAGTTTTGTGGGTTTATCGAAATTCTCTTAAAGAGATAATTGGTACTACATTATATCATTTGGTATATGGTCATGAAATAGTTTTGCCAATGGAAATTAACCTTCAATGAGTTAGATTGCAATGTCAGGATGAAATCCTAACACAAGATTATTAGGATTTGATATTTGATGAATTAAACCACTTAGATGAAGAAAAGTTAATTGCTCTTGAAAATTTTATTCGACAAAAAGAAAGAATTGCAAAATTCTATGATCTTTAAGTCAAGACAAAATGAGTTTTAAGTTAGGTGATTTAGTATGAAAGGTTATATTACCCATGGAGAAAAGATCAAAATTGTATGGTAAATGGTTCACAAATTGGGAATGACCATATCGAATCGAAAAAGTATTTTCTGGAAACACTTATTTGATTACAAATATTTGTTCTAGCGAAAGAATTACTTCAATAAATAGTAAATATTTAAAACATTATAGACTAACGATTCATGAAATAAACATTTCATATTAAATAAATTGTCATTATAGTTTCGAATGAAATATGTACATTTGAAACAAAAAAAATTCAAAAACAGTGGGAGTATAGTTGTAGAGATCCCTAAGTCTGTGCTGCCCTCTTCTTCTCTATTGAAGTTGTTTCGAAAGCAGGAGTTGATGTCTTGATTGCTAGCATTACGTTTTTACTTTCGATAGCCCATTTTTTATAATCCTTTTTCAATTCTTTTCCTAAGCTGTGAAGTCACCAATAGCAACTCAAAGCTCTTCCTGTAGCCATTTTAGTTATTGTAATTGGCATTTAAGCTCAACAATCTTCTCTTTGTTCTGATTTATATGTTGCTGCATAGTCGAAATAGCAGTAGAAAGCTTCAAGCTACGTTTTTTGGCCTTAGATACTTCTTTCATCAGTTGGGCTTTCTTATCTTGAAGTTGATGGTGATCAGCAATGGCCTTTTTGAAACTAGGGAGCTTGGTTAATAAGTCCTCTGATAGCCTCTAGAGTTCCTGAACAGCTTGTTGGGTGTTTGAATCCAGAAGTTGCTTGTTTTGATCAAGTTGCTCAAGGAGGCTGACCATATTCTATTTGGTATCTTCATTGCCCATTACTTGATCCTACCCAATGCTTAGTAAAGTAACGAGCTTTTTCAATAGCTGGGAAGAAGAGATGCTTTAGACTTCTACCTTAAAGCGGGCAGCTGAATGATAAGACTTCAAAGACAATGAAGTTTTCCCAGACATAATATCTTCAATTCATTTAAGAGGATTGTCTTCATCGTCTTCTTTATCTATACTAATGGTATATGCTTCCTCATCAATATTCACTTCAGCTATTTCGACAAGTTGAAGGACTTGACCAGGAGTTTTAGTTTCAGTCTGTTAGTTAGTTTTGACTTTTGGTTAGGGGTCAGCTTCGACAGCAGATGCACTTGGTTTAGGTTGAGGAAAGATGTTTTCCAATAACAATCAAAAGAATAAAGTTAGAACAAGTTGTGAAAATCAAGTTCAAATGAATAACTTGAGAAATATGTAAAACCTGAACAGTGGCTTCAACAAGAGTTTCTCCAGTAGCTCCAGTGCTCGCCTCTCTCTTAGATTGGATCTCAGCATCAAAAAGTCCATCGAAGCGAGCACTTTGGGCAGGGGATGCTTCAGGGCCAAGTGTTAGCATACCTAGGGAAGGGATTGAATCCCTTGAAGGAGGAAGAGGAGGAGTTGGAGTCTTAGACCTCCTCGAAGTTATAGGAGAAGGATCCCTTGGAGGCTGGTGGATGGGTTCATATTTGAAATCTAAGAGATTAATATTTAAAAAAAATTGATTTTGAATATTAGAAGTTAATGAAAAAAAGGAAAGATCTTACTACAATAGGTTCAGCCATCTAGCTAGCTGAAGTTGACCAAGTAGCTCTCGAAAAGGTTAATTTTTCATCCTCTTAGTGGGATTTGTCAGAGCTATGAAGATTGTGGATCTCCTTTTGCTTCGAGGCTACGCGCTTTATTCGACTAGTCTTTGTTGGGCTTATTCCTATGGTTTTTTCCTAAAGAATGAAAGTTAATCAAAGTTAGATATGAAACTAATAGAAATAAGATCGAAGGCTAAGTTATTTTTACCTTAGACTTTAGGGTAATTGCCTCATTAGGATCTTCAAGAGTCTTCTTCTTGATCAACTTAGGCTTAGAAGAAGCTGAGACAATATATTTTTTTGGGATGGAGGAAGAGGTAGTCTTCACATAGGTCTTTGACTTGGTTTTTGAAACTTTCTTGGGTCTATGGAATTCATCCTCCTAGTCTTCCTCTACTCCCAAGTCTTCCATTACCCTCTTCCTTTTTGAGACTGCATAGAGAAAGTAAAAATAATTAGTAGTCAAAATTGAAAAGTAGAAGGGGTAAGAATGAATCAATGAACTTTACCATAAGGTGGATATTTTATTACTCGAGTATATCCATAGATTGGAACTCGACAATTATCTAAATAGCAGTTGACAAAAGTTATTGCATGCTTCTTCGATTCCTTACCTACACCCAACACTCCGCTTTTGGGATATGGATACTAGTTAGCCATACCAAAAGGAGCATTGGGAAGTAGGGGAAACTTAAGTAGGGTTTCAAAATCCTTAAATGAATCAAAAGGATTCGAAATCAGAGCCCTTATAAAACCAGCATAAGATTTCTGGTGATGTTCTGCTTACTTTTGCTTCAGGATTTGTTTAGCCTCTCAAACCACTAATCTTAAGTTTCGAAGATCGTATTTAACTTTAAAGAAGTTCTCGAATTTGGAGATTTCTTTGAGATGCGGTACCTTTCGACTTCTTTTGAGTGTCTCCAGTCTACATAGATGATCTCAGGTTAGTGAATCTGCGAAAGCAATCTTCAATTGAAAGCTTTTGAGGTAAATAATACTTGTCCCACCAGTTAGAAAAACCTAAAGTTGTGAAGAAGGAAGGTTTGCACTCAAAGGGATTAAATCCCCCTCTTCTCTCACCATTCTTCTTGAGAAAGTGTTTATACTGCCTAAAGTCCTTGGTTCTAAACTCATATATTTGGCATTCTTCTTGAAAATAAATAGGAGAAGGAATGAAATGAGAAAAACCAAATTGTCTAGAGATACAGGAAGGAAGGTATAAAATAAGACTAAAAGTCTTTTGACTTTAGGAAACCTGGTGACAAAATTTGGGTAGTGAACATATGACTCCATAAATCAAGGTTTTCAAATTGTGCCCCTGGAGTGTCGAAAAAGAAAGGTTGTTGAAACCACTCAAGACCATAATCTCTAGAAGCAAAAAGAGAGAAATTATAGTTGTTAGAGTGTAGTTTCATGTTCATGAATAAGGAAAAGAAAAACTTAAAGTCCTCGACCTTATTTCCAGATTTGGAAGAAAAATGAAAGTGAGACAAGCGAGGACCTTCGATAGGTTTGGAGGCATTTAAGGGAAAAGACCTCTGAAAGTGTGGCTCGAAGATAGCATTGAGCTAGAGTTAGAGTAACTAGAAGGGTCCTCCAAGGTTGGTTAAAGGTTTATCTTCTAATCGAAGAAGATTAACTACTTAAGACATCGAGGAGTAAAATTGAGCAATGATTAACTTGCTCAAACATAAAGAAGAACCTTCATGAAGAAGGATAGCTAAGTGGTGAAGAGATTTTGGAACTTGGAGTGACTTAGTACAGAAAACAAAAGCACTAAGCCACAAGGTAAGGAAAGCAACATGTTCTTGGTCAAAAACAATATCAGTATCGAGGTGATTGTTTTCGATAAAGGTAGTATAAGTGAGTTTCAAGCAAATAGGTTCTATGATTTCTTTAGGCTCTAAAGTACTTGTGATTGTTTGCCTCATGGGTTTAAGACCCATGATGGCAGCTAAGTCGAAGAGAGTAGAGGCTAGCATGCCATAAGGGACATGAAAAGAATTGGTAGGTTTATTCCAAAAGAAAAAGGAACTGGATAATATGGGAGCATTATACTCAATGCGTTCCCTACTGAGTTGAATAAAATAAAAAATGTCAGCAACTTTCCATTGATCCTGCTTAACATTTTCGACTTTGTTTAACCATTACAAATACAAAGACTTAGTTTGTGGACCAGATGGAGGAGAGCTTCGAAATATTTTGGGAAGGTAATCAAAGAAATCAGTTTTTAGGGAATTATCGAAGGTAGAAATGGACCCACCTTCTAGAATTTGGAAAAAGTGGGAGAGAGACTCATAGTCATTCAAAGGAAGGGTTGGTCTTAAGAAAGCGTACTTTTCTTGGGCAATGGAGAAGGGAATCATTACCTGGGATTTCCATAAATTTGAGTTATCAGTGGATGGATCTGGGGCGTAGAGCACCTATCTCTTTTCCAGTGGAGTAGCTATGGTGGTAGTATTAGGCAGAACCACCATTTCCTCAGTCTCAAAGGAGGAGTGAGACTGTTGAGCAGAAGCGGCCTTGGATGAAGAGGATGCCATGGATGCTCACAAAGATTCAGGAAAGAAAAGGAAACGTTGCAAAAATTGATTTTGGTTGAGGGTTAAGACTTTTCGCTTGAAGAAGAACGTAAAGGATTGAGAAGATTATAGAAAAGCTTTAGAGCTTAAGAATGATGCACAAGAAGCTTAGAGAGAAAGAGAAAGTTTAGAGGGAGAAAAAATGCAAAGAGATAAGGAGTTTACTAAAGAAGATGAAAGTAAAGTAGTAAAAATCCCTTTGTCAAGCTTTAAGAAGTGTTTAAAAAAATTGGTAAAAAAGGAAAAGGCACGCATTACCTTTATTAAATGTTAACGTCGTGATGAGACAGCTGAAGCCATTTTATCAATAAAAGCCATCATTGGAATTAAGGTTCCCTAAAAGATAAGACAATTGGTTAATAGGGGAGTGGCCATGTAGTGGTTAAAAATAATGTAAATTTTAAAATTTAAATTTAAATATTTTACCTTTTGACAATTCCTTATCTGCTTATGATAAAATTGGTACAGAGTGACTGAAGCTCTAAGTCTAGTTTTTATCGAAAAGTAATGCTCGAAATAATAATATTTATCTCTTATACTTCGAGAATAAATATCGAGGGGGCATTTGTTGGTATAAAAACAATACTTTTCGATTTAGACAATTTTGATTGTGTATTGTAAAGCTTAATATGAATAAAATTCACTAAGTCATGAACATGCACATATTCTAACTTTATTAGAGTTGAAATTGTAGTGAAGACTTGAAGTTATCAAAATGTTAATTTCAATTTGATAGTTATCAGAAATGGTAATTTCGAGTTGGTCTCGAAAATTATGACTCAAGGAGTAACTATACTTGGAAATTTTTGAAGATAGAAGCAAAGGTCTTGACCAAAAGCCAGTAATTGTTTGAAGATTCAAATTTAAATTCATTCAAAAGAATTTGAATTTGAAACAGAAGTTAACAGTTGTTCTAGAAGTAAGATCCAGATAATATAATGATTGTTGACAAAGATTGGACAGTTACTTATAGCACGGTGATTGCTGACAAAGATTTGACAATTACTTTACAAGGATCATTGATAATTATTAGACAATTTTTTTTTTGTTTTAAACACATGCCAAGATCTTATAAAAATTATAGTTACTTAGATTTTCTATAAATACTGAAATGATAGAAATGTCTAGGGATTGGAAATTCAATACTTATACACTTGTAAACACGCTCTCACGTCACTCTGATAATCTCAAGTACAAACACAGTTAGTTAAGTACGTTTCAATCCTGTTTCTTTTCTATACAATTTACACTTTCAATGAAAAGTTAATTCAATTCCATTTAAGATTCTAATTATTTACTTTCTTGCAATATCTCTTCTACTCCTGATAAGATGATTCTATTAAGATTATTTGAGTTCTTTTAATTGCTTTTATTTACTTATTTTCATTTTTTTTTTTTTTTTGTAAATTTACATTTCTATTCGTTTTACTTATCTGCATATTTACTTCCCTTACTTTTACATTGATTTCTTTAAGTTATTATCATTTATCATTCTGCACTTTTCATTACTTGTTAAGTTTACTTTGCTGCACTTCATTGTTTTGTTCTTTACATTTGATGTCATTTGATCATTTTCTTTTAATTGTTTTCCTTTATCTTAAGTAATCTTTAACTTTCAATTCAAGTTCTTTTCATTACATTTTCATTGCTTTACTTGTTTTTTTGTATTTTACCAAGTTTATTATCACAATACTGTTTTATTTCAATTTCAATCTATACATCTTTGTATTATACTCGCAATTATTCTTGGCATTTTTTATTAAAATCAGTCAAAGTACTATAGAATTTCTTGAGGAAGTAATTTCTTTTTCCGAATCAAGATCTAGAATCGAATTTGTCTTTTCACAAAATTTTACACTAAACACAAATATTGTTAATGTAAAAGAGTTTTACCTTAATATTCACTAATGTTTTGATAAATCAATATTTATTGTTATATCTTTTTCTTAGTAATGAAAATAAAAGCAAAAGTGTCAAAAAATTAATAGATATTAATGTAAAATTTTTTACTCTCATGTTATACGCCCGTTTTTCTATTTTAATATCTATAGTTTCAACCTATTTTAGTTTTTAGTTCTTATAATTTATTTTATTAATCACTATATTTGTACTCATTTGAGTTTTGGTCATTTAAAAATTAATACTTTAATAAGTAGAAGTTATAAGGACTAATTATTCATAAAAAATAAAGATCAATACTTTAATGAGTAAAACTTATACACACCAAAACTTAAATTAGTAAAAAAAATTAGAAATTAATACCTTAACAAATCAAAATTTAAATTAATAAAATTATAAGAATCAATATTTAATAAAAATAAACTATAAAGATCAAAAAATTAGTGAAAATTATAACTACCAAAAAATCAATTCAAGTTAATTCTAACTTTAATAATTCCCAACACGATCCTTTTTCTTATGAGAAATAATTATTTTATATAATTTTTTAACATCATTTTTATATTTAATTAATAATGTATAAATTTATAATTAATTATATATATTAATTAGTTAATGAATAAATTCATAATTTTAGATTAAAATTTAAATTTATTTATTAATTAATTAATATATATAATTAATCATAAATTTATATATCATTAATTAAATATAAAAAGTGTTATTGAAAAGTAATCTAGGAATATATGGATTATTTTCTTATACTCGATCTTCAGGATCCGAATTCGGATTGATATCATCCCTGGCTCGATCGGATGTGTCATCTTTTGGGCCAAAGCGGGAGTGCCATGTCTAACACGAAAGGTGTAGCCTTAGCAGCCCCCCGCTTTGACTTTTGACCATTTCTGGCTTGACGTGTCAAAAGATATAGTACTGTACTATGAAGCACTTCCGTGTGGTAAAGAGAGACGTTTACGCGTACGCTAAGTGGCTTTACACCCTATAACTAGTTATCCAGTTTCTTTTTACTTTTTTTAAATTATTATAATTATTTTTTAAACTTAAAATTTTTTCCTCTAAATTTAAGTATTAGTAAATATTATTAATTAAAATTTATAATTTTTTATATATATTGTTACTTATTTGTAGTTAAAAAAATTTATGTAAATATTATTAATTAAAATTTATAATTTTTTTGTATATATAATTATTTATAATAAAAAATAGTTCAAATTTTCTGTGTAAAATTTGTAAAATTTACAATATGTATAATTATTTATGACAATAAATAAATAAAATATAATTTATGCTACTTCAAATTATATATCATCAATATCAAACATTAATTTAATTTTATGCCAATTCTTTAATTTTTAAAGTTTGGTGGATGGTGGGGTGTATGTTAAAAGTTTTGGTGAAAAGGGAACAATAAAGAGGATCATTTTACATTTATGATATTTTTATGTGTATATATATTTTTATATTTTTTAATATTATTTATATATATATTTTTTATCATTTTTTCATACTAAATATGATATTTAAAAAAGTATCAACAATATTTACACTAATCTTTAAAATGAGTGTACAATAATCTTTTCCGCTCCTGAAAACTCAAGCAGAATGGATTGGCCAGAGAAATGACGTAATATTATAAGTTTTGTGACTTTTATATTTTAACTCTTTATCTTTTATTTATTTGGTAAGAATGTTAAAGAACACATTTTTTATTATATTTTTTAACATATTTTTTATTAGATCATATTATACATTAAAATATATATTTAAATTTAATTAATATAGAATTAATTCAATTAATATATAATTAATTTAATTAATATATAATTAAATTTAAGTATATATTTTAATATGTAACATAATTTAATAAAAAAATATTTTAAAAAATATAATAAAAAATATAATAAAAAATATAGTCCTAACAGTCTTCTTATTTCATTTGTCTTCTACCTAATTTTAGGTTAATTTATCTTTTCAACCTTTAACTTATGTTATTTGCAGTTTAATCTATTAGTTCAATTCACTCTCTACTTTCTCTCTCTAGTTTGTGTGCACCATAAACAAATTTGGAAGTGCCCTTTGTCACCACTCAACCACAGTGCATTTTCGGTGTCACAGAAATTCTTCCCAATTATTTGCTTCCATTATTTGTTACATGTCAAAGAACCATGTAAAAAATTTGTTGCTATTTTTCTTTTTTTGCCTTGTGATAACGAAATCAAATAAGCAATTACTAATTCACTCACATTTTTCGACGGAAATTGGTTAAATGTATCCATCTCAATTTTTCAAAAAGAAAGAAACAAAAAGGCAATTTAATTAGAGTCTGGAACAATAGTTGTGAACTTGTGATGAGAAGTGATCAGAATCAAATTCTGAAGCCATGGATGAAGAATCCCTCACATGCCCCTTTGAAAACACGGCAAGCCTCATTGACTGAATCGGGAACAAAGTAATGAGATGACACGGCAATTTCCACTGGGTTTCTGCTCCTTGTGATATTGATAAAGGTGTTTTTGGTGCTGCTGGTCCCTTGCGTTGGGTTTCTGCTACTGTTGGATCTTGATGAAGCCGTTTTTGGTCCCTTTGAGACAGAGATTGTTTGAATCTGAAACGAATGGTGTTGACTCAATGTGAAATCAAATGGCAAGTTCCATCTGGGGTGCGATTAATGTGGTGCGGTCTTCTAGGTTCTTGATGATGGGTGCTCTTGGTTAATGATGGATTGGGTAGCTGCTGTTTGAGGTTCAAGGTGGCGTGAGCGGTGAGCAGTGGAGAGGCTTTAGATCTGTCGCCAACGATGGAGACTTGGGTGTGACAAGCGAAGGCAGAGGCTTTTTGGTCTTTGCCCTTATGGAGGCTTGGGTACAAGGAACAAAAAATCTTTCATTTTCAGGCACCATTTTGTAAATTAGATCTTTATAAAAGTTTCTTATGGATATTACTCAGGTGAGATGAGTGTTTATTGTGAAAAGTAAGAAGAGTGAATCTTGACCATTAAATCTTTCATAAATAGTCAAGATTAGAATATAAATGCACGTGACTTTTTTAAGTAGTTATATGACCTCCAAGTAACTTTTAATCTTGACCATCTATATATAATTGTATGGTCGAAATTTACTCTTCTCATCCTCTCACAATAAAAACTCCTCTCACTAGATATGCTTCTGTTTCTTATTAACCAAGTTTAAGGTAAAAGATGTCAATCATTAATGTATTTTTCTATATCATCTACGATTAGAAACATGTGGAGCATATGGAGAATCGGATCATGATTTTTTTAAATGATCAATTATAGAATAGAAAAAGATATAAGATTATAAGTTTTTTTTACAAATTTTAATTGAATTTTATTAATAATTTTTTTTGTATATTTTTTTCATTTACAATTGATCATTTAAAAAAAAATTTAAAAAGATCTTGATCCGGGAAGCATGGATACTCCTTAATTAACAGTAAGCATATTAAACATTTCCCAACAAATATTTTCAGCTTGAAGTGCTGGAGAGGACTAAAGGCCAAATGTGTAGCTTCTATTTGAACTCATGTTCTCATTGATTTAAATTTTCATGTGGTTGGCTTGAATACTTAAATTATAGGAGTATTTACTTTTGCACCAAATGGTTTTAGATTTGCCTATTGCAACGTCGATTAATGGATTAGGAAGAAAAAGAACGATTAAGTACCAAATGGCTTGAAAAGGGATAAACTTAACTTCCAATATAACTGTGGAGCTGGAAGAAAACTCAGAAGCTAGCTAGTTTCTACCCGCAAAACCCGGTGATTGGGAGGAAAGCAAAATCAGTATTTAAAAAATTATTTATACGATATTTTAAGTATGAGATATACAAAGATAATTTAAGGATTTAATGTTGGTTTTGCCTTTTGACGCATCAAATATCAAGATTTTATATTATTTGATATTCAACTGTCAATATAAATAAAAATTTAGGCACTTGAAAAATAAAAATTACCAAATACCAAATTTAAAAAAAATAAAAAACCTGTTACATTTATCTATCAATACGCGGAAGGGAAAGGAAATTCAAACAAGCTCACTAATTTCTACCCGCAAAACAAGGCAAGATTTGCTCAACTTTAATTTCTTTTTTATTTTATAGAAGTAATGTTTGAATTAACTTGTGCATAATTCATTTTTGTACACAACTCAAGCATATTTCAATTAATTTCTTATCTTACGGGAAATAAATGTTTATTGAAAGTAAATAAATGTACTTTCTCCAGCAACAGTATCAAATTAATAATACACTAGAAAGTCACAAACTAAGATAATACACATGAAGCAGCCAATTTTGAAAACAAAATTGCTAGAACCTAAGTAAAAATAAAAAATAAAAGAAGCTACATCCTAACATTCACTAGCAAGATGTTTTCGCAGTACAACACACCGAAACATAAAAAATGGTAATATAAACTTGCATTTTTATCTTTGTTCTCTTTCTTAATTTCAGTTAGTTACAGATTTGAGTGGCTAGAGGGGTGTCCACAGGATTTGTAAATCTTTCACAAAAGTGTTTGTGAGATATAGCACCTCACTTTTGAAAATAAATGAATAAATAAACAATATAATTTATTTATAATTAATAAATAAATAATATTTAGTACCACTGACCGGTCTGATCTGGTTACTCAAACTGAAAATTTAAGAATCGGTCATAAACCTAACTACTCAACCAGATCAAGTTTTTTATAAAAAATATCCAAGTTTCCAATACCAAAATTCAAAGTCTTACACCAATGAACAATTCAAGGCATATTCTACCGCTATGTCACTGGTGCTGTTGTATTTAAGGGAAACGGATCCTCTCGGCTAACAGCAAAGATATCACTATTTGTAAAGATTAAAATTTATATATACCACATACAATATATTATTAAAATAAAATTATACATATTATATGTGATATATAATTTTAAGTATGTATTTTTAGTTAATAAAATTCTCTTCTATTTTTAATGAATAGGAGAAGATTTTGATTCGTATTTAAGTCATCACATTATATTATATAACTTATCTTTTAAATATTTAATATAAAAAATATTTAATTTTTATAATATAAAACATATATATCATAAAAAAATATAATATTTATATATATAAAATTATATTTTGACCGTAAATCAATTATTTCATCAATTCAATGACGCGTCTAGTTTTCAAAGGGACATCTATAAATATCTTCATCATCGTAACGAAACGTATCATTCATATCATACATCCCAAAATGGGAAACATGAAATTGGCTTCTTTGATGCTATGCTTATTAGCTTTCTTGCTTGGGGCCGCAGCAGAGCAATGTGGTAGGCAGGCTGGTGGAGCTGTGTGCCCAAATGGGTTATGTTGCAGCGAACATGGGTGGTGTGGTACCACAGATCCCTACTGTGGAACAGGTTGCCAGAGCCAATGTAAATCTGGCGGTTCAACTCCCACACCTACACCCACCACCCCAACTCCAACACCTAGTGGAGGTGGTGGAGATGTTGGCAGCCTCGTTAGCTCCTCTCTCTTCGATCAAATGCTTAAATATCGAAATGATGCACGGTGCGCGGCGCATGGATTCTACACCTATGATGCTTTCATTGCTGCTGCTCGCTCTTTCAATGGCTTTGGCACAACCGGTGATGACACCACCCGCAAGAGGGAGCTTGCTGCTTTCTTGGCTCAAACTTCTCATGAAACCACAGGTTTGATAATTTTCTATTAATATTAGTATTACTCTTTGAAATATTTTTTTTAATATTTTTTTATTAATTTAAAAGTAAGTAGTGTTAGTTTTTTTTAATAATTTTTTAAATATATAAGTAATTTAATAATAAAATAAATATTTAAAAATATAAAAATATATATTATTAACATTTCACTTGTTTATTAGATATTATTTGTCACACATTCCTTAGAAGTCACAATCTTGTTACACACTTGTCTAGCAAAACCAGTATATGAATTAATTGATCACATTAATTATCTGTCAATGTTTTGAGTAGGAGGGTGGGCAAGTGCACCGGATGGTCCATACGCGTGGGGATATTGCTTGGTCAACGAAGTGAATAGCCAGGGAGATTATTGTACGTCCAAAGATTGGCCATGTGCTCCTGGTAAAAAATATTATGGCCGAGGACCAATCCAACTCACTCAGTAAGTCACCCTCCCTTTCGTTTCAACCCCGCACCTTTAATTTTCTCTGATTAATGAAACTTAGATTAAACCCATTTCATCATTATTGTAAATGTAAAAATTTATACAAATATCATTATTATGTTTTTTTGGGTGCTTGTAAGTATCATTGTTCGAGTATACTTCAGGAATCACGGAGTCTTTGTGACAGTTTATACTGTAAGTGTAGTGTAGCATTTTGGTGGACTGGTGTGATTTTTATTGGTACATATTAATAGTAATGTTGACCTATTTTTGCAGTAACTACAATTATGGGCAAGCGGGTAAAGCTATTGGTGAAGATCTGATAAACAATCCCGATCTAGTATCCACAAACCCGACTGTGTCGTTTAAGACAGCCATATGGTTTTGGATGACCCCACAGGCAAACAAGCCATCAAGCCATGATGTGATTATTGGAAAATGGACGCCATCTGATGCTGACAGGTCAGCAGGGCGTGTCCCCGGATATGGTGTCATCACCAACATAATCAACGGTGGGCTTGAATGCGGGCATGGGCAGGATGCACGGGTCGATGATCGGGTCGGGTTCTACAAGAGGTACTGCCAAATATTGGGAGTGAGCCCCGGGGAGAACTTGGATTGCAACAACCAAAGGCCATTTGCTTAAGCAAATAGACCATGTTCCCAAACACTTATATATTGTAATAAAGGGATTACAATGATCCTACATGTAATAAAGGGATTACGATGATCCTACATATAAGAGGAACCTTCTTCCTGATGAAGAAAGCTTCCAGTTGATTAGTTTTAATAAAGCAATTTAATACTTTTCCATCTTTTATGACTAAAAGAGTTGTTGATTAATATATCTGTTAATTAAGGTTTTTGGGAACATCACTATTTAAATAATGAAGATTTAGATAATTCATACGTATCATAAGTTGAAATTGTGGTAATTAACTGCAATTTTTTTTAAAAAAAAAACAAAGGTGTAGATATTCTACATTAGTCATGATCATGCTTCCTAATGATACTTGCGAGAAAGAACAATCTTAATATATCGAGCGTAAATTAATCTCACACTCAAAAGGTATGGACAAATATAGTCAGACCTACAAAAGAATGGCCCACTTAGAATTTCACATGGTATTGACTGGCTTTTAGAGGGCTCTCTTAAATTAGTTCAATAATCAATAGAAGTAGCTGGACTGAAAAAGAATGTTGACAGTTGACAGTATCATCAACTTTCTTAAAAGTAGTAATACTCGAGGCTACATGAAAAATGATACAGGTAATTAAGTTAAATAAAAAACCATATCGAAATGAGAGACTTTGATGTATTATGATAACATTTAAGTATCATTAACCTACTGTCTGATGAGTAAACACTCGAAAGTAATTGTCAAACAAGACATTATTTATACTATTATTTATAGCAATCTTTTGGATTAAATTTGTACAAGATTTGAACAACTAGCTGCTCCTTAAGTTTTAAAATGATTGCTTTGTAGATATTCTGAAAAGTAATTATTCTGAAGTAAATTCAGAAGGTACCTGAGAAAGGCACGTGTATAGTGATTTTCTCTTTGAGCAGTAATTTAGCGTGTTGAGACAGAGGGGTGAATACCTGCAAAAGGACTTTAACACTCTAGTCAGATAGTACTCAAGTAAAGAGGAGTATATTGAGTAGTTTACTGATACCTGATTAGGGTTACTTAGCCTTGTATTTATAGAGTGTGTACAAAGTTCTTATGTAATCTGTATTGAATGTAAGTATTTAGGATTAGTATCCTAGAAATGATTACTTTTCTTCTATTATTGGGATAAATCCCTATAAGTTAGGAACTCTCAATATAAGTGCTACTTATCAATCTGAGATAGTTATGGATCTTATAATATCGTAAGTAGATGATTGACAGTTACGGATATTTAGAGATATATCCTTACACATATCTAGCGATTTTGATATTATGACCCAATGTCACTCAATGTTGTATAGCTATGAGGTCCTGATTACCTTCAAGGCCTTCCAGGAAGAAGTCCATGTACTCGTGTACCGGGTTGATCCATCCAGACGGGATCTCGAATCACGGTTCAGAACAGTTACTCCCAACTTGGCACTTGGAAGGATAGCCAAGTGTCAAGTTTTAACATGATCATCAAGGCACACGATTATCACAAAAGTCAAAAAAATTAACACTGGACCTCAGATGTTTTACGTGTAATGCCGGTGTCCATAATATGTCGTTACTTCCCACAGATTCTCTGCCCCCAAACATTAATTCTTAGGATTTGCTTTGATAGTTTTCACGCAAACTTTGAGTATAATCTCTGAAATTGCAGGTAGTAATAGTCTACTATTCTTTCTGAAGTTATTGCTTTGAATTTATTGGGAATTAAATATCCTTTAAAGAGGATTTCAGTTTCGTACTGTTTCCCAATTGCCTGATACTCTGTAACAAATCAGAAATATTAAATGTGGTTACCATCATGCGATCAGATTGCCTTTTATGGGGCCAATCAGAGCGCCTCATTCTCTCTATAAATAGAAAATGTTTACAGTAAAGTGGGCATCCTTTTCTTTTCGCTTTGTAACTCTGTGTGAGAATGCTCATTTCTGAAAGAGTAGTTTTCCCTTCATCCTTTGCACTTAGATGAAGGGTTTTGCCCCCTATAAGGATTATTCTCTTAACCCTTTTGAAATTCTTGAAGGTGATTGATCCTCTGCAAGCAGCTTCTTTTCTTCAAAGGAGCTTTTCTTTCTTAGCATAAAGTGAAGTAGCCATGCATTTAGGGAGACGAGAGCCTTTCTATCCTGGAGTATATGGGGACGTTTAACCCAACATGTTGTTAGGATGGAATGATGCTTCCATCAACCAATGCAAGGGGATACTGAGGAGCACACTGTTCCTTCCTCCACCTTTTTCCTGGGTAACTTGGAGGCACCTGACCGGTCTTCTTCGTAGTATAGCTGGATATGCAGGAATACCAACTCGAAGGAAAAGAAAACCCTCTGGGAGTAACTTGGGGTGATCTGCTTTCTTTGACTTGTTTTGCAAAGAGGTGACCAGTGTTGGCCTTTATTTTCACTGTGAAGGAGGCAGGGAAGAAGAAATGGAATGACTTCAGTCTGTTCCGGTGAAAAGAGTGGAGGAACTGTGGATGTATCTGTGAATGTGACAGCGTAGCAAGATGCCTCGGTCATGACATCTCGTCCTTAAGCTCTCTTACGGACACTATTTTTATTTTCTTTTTATTATATTTTCTTTTTCTCCTTTCGTGGAGGTTGACGATGTATGGAATGAGATTATCAATAAAATTTTATCGATGTTCTCTTTTGTCTTCTGATTTTTCCTTTACTCTTCTGCTTTCCATCTTATGTTGTCCGGGGTAGGTCCAATGCTTACCCCGTAGTCGTGTTGCCCCCAACTCAGATTTAGTTGTTGATACGACAAAATGGCGAGTTATAGCTCTGACTTTTTCTATACTTCTTGACTATATTGGCCTTTCTTGGGAGACTGCTGCCTCAACTTTATTGAAAATTAACAAATCCATTAATAGAGTAATAAATTCGTGTTGTTTCCCAAGTGCCCATTTACTTCTCCACCAATTAGAAACAAGGAGCATTAAGAATGCAGTTAATCTCGTACGATCCATTTACCTTTCGAGGGACCAATCAGAATGCTTCATTGTGCCTATAAATTAGGGAATGTTTGCGTTTAAGCTAGCATTCCTTTTGCTTCATTCCTCTCTTCTTCCATTATATTATGGAATACAACCCTTTATGGTTTTCTTCTCATTATATTCAAAGAAGGTTTTGCTCTCTGTGAAGATCATTTTCTTGCTTTTTCTAAAATCTGTGAAGAGGTTTTTCCTTTCATTAGCTAATAACTTTTCCAATGGGGACTTTTCTTTCTCAGTGTAGCAGTGACAGACACTTTTATTTCCCAACGTATGAGGGAGTATTTGAAACATGTTCTACTGCTGGAAAAATTAGTGACTACTGTCACGTCGGATGGTCCTCCTCTAAGAAACAGAGTCTACACTTTTTCTTCTTTCTAGTAACTTAGCAGGTGATTCGGTTTAAACCTTGCTGGTTCTTCAGATAAGTAGGGGAGATTATTGTAGCAGCTCCGTAATTTGAGGTAACTTGGTGTAGTCATGAAGCTGGTGGAATGAACTTCTACATGAGAAACTGCACCCCGTCTGACAAAGTAAAGGAAAGGTTGATGCTCTTTCCTTATACATTCTATGTCTCAATATTTTCTTTTCCCTCTTTTCCAAATGTCAGATGATGTATGGAATGAGAACAAATTAACAAAAAATTATATATTACGAACTTTACACGATGTCATTTCCTTCCTTTAACTTTTAGTCGTTATTCACAACCTTTCCTTTTTGCTAGGGTAAGCCCAATGCTTATTCTGGCATCACACCACTGTTTTACCAGGATAAGTTCAACGCTTATTCCAGCATCACATCACCTTGCCCCCGGCTTGGTGCTCATTTTGAATAAATAACAAGTTTCAAGTCTCTAATTCGTGATTCAAATAATTTACCACTTGTAAAACGTAGGTTGAGGTCACACTTCATTGCGACTGTAATCCAAAGTGATAACTCTTCATCAAATAAGTATCTCAGCTAAAGATGGGGTTCATGAAAATAGTTTGAATTTAAACTTCAGAACTTGTGTGACGTTCAAGTTGCTATACTACTGTCTTTTCGACTGCCTTAATAACTGTACGGGCCACGTGACATATTTTCATTGGAGAGACGTACATAGTGCTTCGCGGACCATGATGAACATTATTTTGAAAACTGGATTGTAAAGACGACAACGCCCCCTAACCACTTAGCCTTTATAAATAGGGGTGTAGAGATTCACAATTTCCATTTTACTGTTACCAAACGCCTTCCAGAGAACTATGTGCAACAACGAAGTAGGAGCCCTAGAGAATCTTTGATCATTTTCATCTTCAACGACTCGGAGATTTTCTCATACATTAATCTCCCTTCTTTTTCCTCATTGTTGTGATTAAATAACCAAAACGTTATGCACTCCTTGTTGAAGTATGTTTCTGTTCTTCAATTCCACTAAGTAGATTTAGGATTTTCAATCCTCTTCACGTGGTCTTATCTTCTTGAAACGCCTTTCTGCCATTTTAAACATGGTAGAGGTGTCTCTCCTGAAGTTTCAAACTTTGGAGGGAGAAGAGGTCAGCGTGTGGGTGTGGACCATTCCGTTCACCCTTCACCGAGTCTGAATCTCTAATTTAATTAATTCTAACCATTACTCACTAACCTCTTTGGGTGTTCTCAGGATCTTTACGGCCAGAGGCAGAAGGGGAAGCAGAGCTCAAGCACCTGTTGCTGAAGCTCGTGAACTAAACGAGGAGGAGCAAATCCGAATCTGGTGTGGTCCAGGATTAGTGTACTTGTGGGTAGGGGATGATGTCTGGGAAGGTAAATCTGAACTTTCTTCTGAAGGCGAGCTTAGACAATTTGTACAGTATCTGGAGCTGACCGAGGGGAGAAACCGTAATAGTGAATTCCAGGTTCTATGCCTGGAATGGAACAAGTGAGTTTGCTCATCTCGGGAAGCGGGTTCACATTTTATGTTCCTGTACGATTTCCTTTTCATCAAATTGGGGCTTCAGTTGCCTTTTACTGAATTCCAAATTGCCGTGCTCCAGACTCTGCGAGCAGCCCCTACCCAGATTCATCCTAATGGCTAGGGTTACATCATTGCTTTCGAAAGATTTTGCTAGATCATGGGGCTGCAGTATTCAACCAACACCTTTTTTTTTTTTATTTTTACACTCAGATAAACCCCCAAGGATCAGCAAAATAGAAAGGCTAGCTCACAATCCGGTCAAGATCCGACCGCAAATCCTTTGATGTTTTTCAAGATAGTTTCAAAGGATTTAAGACTAGGTTCTTCAAACTGATGGTAGTAGAGGGGTTTCACCCCTTTTTCCTGAAAGACGAAAGGGAGCCCAAGTTCCCTTTATATTGGACCGAGGATGCCTAGTGTTTCCCTGCTATGCTGCTTAAAAAAGAAGAGAAGGACCTTACTCCAGACGAGGTCAACTGCGTGAGATTTATAACCCAGTATTCCGATCAGCACTGATTTATAAAAATCAACGACGTTCTTCATACCCATGGTGATGATCTTCTCTTTGTTTTATTAGGTAGGAATTAGGATATTATAACCCGTAGTTTATTTTGTACTCTTTGCACTTTGAATATCACTACTTCACAATTTTGCTTATCTGACTTTTATCTGTTATCTCATTTCAGTAAGTAATATGGCGTCAGGACCTTCTCTCATAGCTCTGCAAGCCTCGAGGTTGAGCAGGAAAGGAGCGCGGCCTTCTAGTACCCCAACTGCCACCATTCCTGGGCCCGAAAACCAGGGTGTTGTTATTGAGGAGGCCCCGGAGGAACCGAACTCCTTATCACATAGCCGGGGTGGGGAAAGAGCTTTGGATAGCTTCGATCAAGAGAAGGCGGACCCCTTGCCCATCATCTAAGGGTAGTCTGATCCCAGGCCGCTCATAGATGGACGGTTGCTGAATGATGAGGTGATGAGATATATTTCGGAACGGAATATGGCCCAAACCCTGGCCAAGCTTCAAACAACTGCACTTCAAACCGCTGTCGAGGTATGCTATCTAGAAAAGTCCATTAGGCGACCATTAGGGGGATGACAAAGGAAAACAAAAAAGAAAAAGAAGAGGCCTCTTGGAAGTTGACTGCGGCTCTTAAGCTGATGAGGAGGCCCAATCCCGAATTACTGAGCTGGAGGTGACCTTGGCTTCCTCCGACCTGGCCAGGAAGGCGCTTGAAGCTAAGGGTCTTCGTGTCGATGATACCATTAGCACATTCCAGGCTAGGATAACTTAACTAGAGAAGGATGTGGAAGAGCTTGACACCATTTCAGGGAACATCTGCGGGGAACAGTTTCAGAATGCCGTCGCCTAGATTTAGCATTTCAATCCCAACGTTACCCTTGCCTTGGAGGAGCTCAACTCAGAAAAAGTCTTCTATGATGGCTAACTTGTTTGGGCAAGGGAGCTTGCCCAAGTTGATTCTATCGCCAACTCGAATGCAAATCTGGATCTAGAAGGAGGAGAAGTTGACACTTAGGTCTTTTTCCTTTTTCCTCTTCTTTACCCTTTAAGTGGGGTTCTTTTGTTTTTTTGTAAGGATAGTTACCCCGTATCCGGGTTTTTTTTTCTTAACCCTTTACTTTCTGTTACATGCTTTCACTTGTTAACTTGATTTATTTCCTCAGTCCATTTTGGGTCCAACGCCCAAAATAGAATGTAACAATTCCCTTATGCGGACTTAGGAGGTAGTTTTCTTATATCAGGATGACCATGGTCTAGGATCCCACACCCATATAACGAGTGTACGACATTCCACTTGACTTAGGTTAAAAGTACGCCTTAGTCTATAGTCTAGCGTTTATCATAATCAAGCGTTTTGAAATTTAAGACTTAGGCAAATATAACACCTTAATGCCTAAACCAAAGTTCATAATAAGGAACGTCTGGCATGTTAAGATTTAAAAAAATATAACACATTGCCAGGGGTGTTTAGAATCCCTTTTGGCTTAGGTATAATTTAAAACCTTAATCCGAGATCCAGTGTTCATCTTATTGAACATATGGCATTCTGGTCTTAGGTATAATATAAAACCTTAGTCCGAGGCCTTATGCTCATTTCATTGAACATATGGCGTTATGATCTTAGGTATAATTTAAAACCTTGGTTCGAAGCCTTATGCTCATCTCATCGAACATATGGCATTCCGGTCCTAGGCATAATTTAAAACCTTACCCGGGGTCCCATTAGGATCCCATCTGGCTTAGGTATCATTGAGGACCATGGATATTAATTTCGTGATATTTTTTTGATTGTGTGACAGCTTGATAGTCACTACCAAGTGTCGAGGATGGGTATTAACTTTTCCCCATGACTTAGGCTTTTTGACATGTCTCATAATAAATAAAATCCGTATAACTCTATTTTTATTGATGATTCTTGGGAGACAAAAGTCCGTACAGAGTGTAGGATTCAAAATGAAGGATAAAATAAACTTTAGCTTTACTAACAGACTAGGCCGTCAAGGGCGTCTACCTATAGTATCTTCTGAGTTTATCTCCATTCCAATATTCTTGATTGGGGTGCTCATCAGAGTTTCCAATGTGTAGGCTTTTTTGCTAGTGCTGACAATAATACGGTAGGGATCTTCCCAGTTAGGGACTAACTTTCCTTGAGAAGCATTTTTTCCTCTGACATCTGCTCTTCTAAGCACTAAATCACCTAATTAGAACCATCTAGGGATTACTTTCTGGTTGTATCTGGCCGTTGTTCTTTGTTTGAGGGCAACATCACGTATGTGGACAACGCGTCTTCTTTCTTCGATCAAATCTACGTTTTCCCTGATCAGGCCAAGATTGTTGTCCTCTGAGAATTATTGATTGCGCAGATATGACTCGCCTATCACTACCAGGATCATGGCCTCACACCCATAGGTAAGTTTAAAGGGAGTCTTACCTGTAGTGGAATAAGGTGTGGTTCGGTAAGCCCAGAGAACATGGTCAAACTGCTCAGCCTAATTTCCCTTGGCATTATCCAGTCACCTTTTAATTCCACGCACAATAATTCTGTTGGCTGCCTCGGCTTGTCCATTAGTTCTGGGGTTTTGGATAGAACTAAAATGTTCCAGAATTCCAAACCTGGTGATAATATGGCACCAAGTAAACTTCTAGATCCGTGATGAAGTGATCGTTGCTAAGGGTTCTACCTTAATCCACTTCGTAAAATAATCCACTACAACCACCAAGTACTTTAATTGACCTGAGGCCTGATGAAAAGGGCCTAGGATGTCCATGCCCCATCTATAGAAAGGCCAAGGTACCAACATTGTAGATAGTTCTTCAGAGGGAGCCTGGTAATGGTTCGAGTGGCGTTGACACTTATCACAAATCCAGACATGCGTATGGTAATCAACTTCCATCATTGGCCAATAACATCCTGCCTTAAGCACTTTTAAGGCCAAGGTCGTGCCTCCCAAATGATGTCTACAACTTCCTTCATGAATCTCAGTAAGGACATATTCGACTTTTTTTAGAGTGAGGCATTTAAGGAGGGGTGAAGAGAAACCACGATGGTATAACCATCCACCATAGACGGTGTACCTTACAATTGTCTTAACTAACCTAGAGGCTTCTGTAGGATCAGAAGGCATAATCTCGGACTGCAAGTACTCCATGATTGGGGTGATTCAGGACGGATTCTCCTCCTGTACTTGAAACATGACATGATCCGCAATGGAAGGTTGGGAGAGGGTTTCTTGAATTACTGATCTGTTATTTTCGAGGCCTTTAGTACTAGCTAGCTTGGACAGAAGGTTTACCCTAGAATTCTATTCTCTCGAAATGTGCTCAAACTTTGTCTCTTCAAAGTTCTTAAGGAGCTCTTTCAATTTGGCCGAGTATTTCTGCAGAAGAGGTTCCTTAGCTTGATATTCACCCCAAATCTAGGAGGTTACAAGTTGAGAATCACTATAGAGTATGATCTTGGTTGCCCTCATATCTTTTACCATTATCATCCCAACAATACATGCCTCATATTCAGTCTGGTTGTTTGAGGTTGGAAATTTGAACTTTAGGGAATGCTCCAATGTTAGTTCCTTTGAGTTTTCCAGGATTACCCCGCTCCACTCCCTTTAGGATTGGAGGATCCGTCCATAAAGATAGTCCAAGAGATCCTTGCTGGGCTGTCGGGGTCCGATGTGAGTTCCGCTACAAAATCAAACAACACTTGGGCTTTTATTGCTAACCGTGGTTGATAGATGATCCCAAACTCAGAGAGCTCAATTGACCAAGTGATCATCCTTCTGGCTAAATCTGGCTTGTGTAGTACCTGTCGGATGAGTTAATATGTTCTTACCACCACCAGTGGCACTGAAAGTATTGCTGCAGTCTTCTAGCTGTGATGACCAGTGCAAAAGCAACCTTCTCAACTTTCTGATAACGGAGTTCAGGTCCTTACAGAACCTTACTCACAAAGTAAATCGGTTTCTGCCCTTTATTTGTTTCCCAGATTAAAATAGAGCTCACTGCTTCCTTATGAATCGAGAGGTATAAGTATAGCGTCTCACTGGGTTCCGGTCTTGTCAGAATAGGAAAGGAGGAAAGTAATTTCTTTAAAGAAAAAAAGGTGTCCTCACATTTCTGGGTCCATTCAAAATATTTCCCTTTCTTTAGTAACTTAAAAAGGGGAAGAAATTTGCAGGCTGCTTTAGCAAGGAATCTCGTGAGGACTGCTATATAGCCTGTAAGTTGTTGAACTTCCTTAATGCTTTGAGGACTTCTCATGTCAAGGACCGCCTAGCATTTGTCAGGATTAGCATCAATCTTGCGGTGGGTTAACATAAAACCCAGGAATTTCCTGGCTTGGACCTCGAAGGCACATTTCTCGGGATTTAGTCTCATGTTATACTTTCTGACCTAGGCAAATACTTCTTCAAGGTCTGTCACATGTGATCCACCATGTGAGATTTTCACTATCATGTCGTCTATATACACTTCTAGCATCTTCTTCACTTGGTCTTCAAAAACCATGTTCATAATCTTCTGATAAGTGGCTCCTGTGTTTTTCAGACCGAAGGGCATGACTCTATAGCAGTAGCTCGCCCTGTTAGTAATGAAGGCCGTTTTATCCTCATCTCTAGGGTACATTGGTATTTGGTTGTACCCGGAATAGGTATCCATAAACGACAACTGTTTGAATCCTGAGGAACTATCTACCAACTTGTCCACATTAGGGAGTGGGTATGGGTCTTTGGGATAGGCCTTGTTCAGATTTGTATAGTCTACATACAGTCTCCACTTCTCGTTGAATTTCTTGACTAGGACCACGTTGGACAGCTATGTGGTATAGGAGATTTCCCAAATGAAATTGCCACTTAGTAATTCCTTAACCTGCTCCTCAATGACCTGTTGCCTTTTTGGTCTGACTTTTTTTTTTTCTTCTGAGCAACTGGCTTCACACCTTCTTTGATGGACAAGCGGTGATAGATGAAACTTGGGTCAAGCCCTGGCTTGTCAGAGGATGTCCAAGCAAAAAGGCCTTTGTTCTTCAGTAGGAGTTCTATCAATTGTTGTTTTCTTTATCTTCCAAACGTGCTCCAATCTTAGTGACCTGATTCAGCCTGGCCCCAAGTTGGAGAGGTTGCAAGTCACTTTCTGGCTGAGGCCTGGTACCGCAGATTTCTTCTCTAACATCTAGTTCGGTCATAAGTATATTGACCTAATCCAGGACTTGGTGAGGGGTTTTCTACTTTTGGTAACTCTACAAATCTTCATGATCTCATTGTAACATTTTCTGGCGGCTATTTGATCTCCTTTAACAGTAACGACCTCGCTGTACTTGTTTAGGAATTTTATAATAAGGTGAGTTATGGAGACCACGACTCCAAGAGCATTTAGAGAGGCACGGCCTCAGATAATGTTGTCAGTCGAAGGGTAGTCTACGACCAGAAACTTTACTTTGACCGTCTTGAAGAGTTTGGAGGATCCCACTTTCAAGTGGGTTTCGTAATAGCCTATCGGGGTGATCTTCTCACCCGTAAAACCTGTCAACTCCCCATCGTGAGGAGTCAAATCCGATGGTGGTAGTTCTAATTTCTGATAGAGATCTAGGAACATGATATCTGTCGAGCTTCCCTGATTTACAAAAATTTGGTGAACCTCAGCATTTGATATTATTCCCGAGATGACGAGTGGATCATTATGCTTCGGCATAATTCCACCGTAGTCTTCTTATGAAAAAAGTGATAAGGGACGCTTTTGTGTTAGCAGCCTGCATTTTGGGTTGGGAATGGGACATACTGATCACCGTCATTCGCAAGGCTTTCTTTTGGGCTCCATTTGATGATCCTCCACTAATGAAGGCACCAACAATAGTATTAATCGTTCTATTTGGCTCAGAGCGTCTGTCGCCATTATCATCGACGGGGACGTCCCTGTTCTTATCTTGTCGGTCGTTGTTATCTCGGCATGGTGGAGTCCGGGATCTTTTCCTGGGACTACGAGTCCTTCTTTTGCGACGGGGGGATGGACTTCTTCGCAGGCTACATTTATCATCTTTGCGCTTGCCGCAATGTTCTTCATTTTGGACCCTGAGGATATACTGTTATAATCGTCCTGCCTTGATTAGAAATTCGATGGCATCACGGAGTTGATAGCAGTCTTCAGTATCATGACCATAACCCTTATACTATGTGTAGTGGTTAGAATGGTTCTTCTGTTTGTCTTTCCTGATGGGAGGTGGTCTCCGTATATTCTGAAACTCAGTGTACATTATTTCCCTCAATATTGTTTCTCATGAGGTATTCAATGGAGTATATATGGAGTATCTAGCCCGAGGTGGACTATCTTTAGAAGATCGGGGCTATGAGGAATTACAGTTAGGCTTCTGGTGAGAGGATTCACTTTTATCCCAACTCCTCTAGTCCACGGTAGCTTCCTCTAAGTCCACATACTTCTGGGATCGCCTCTGGAACTCGCTCAGGCTCTCTGATTTATTTTTGACTAGAGAAGCAAAGAACTCAAAATCAACCCGAAGACCGCTTCTGGTATAGTGGAGGGCTATTCTGTCGTCAAAGTTTTCCACGTTAGTGCAAGCCGTCATGAAGCGCCTTACATAATCATGGAGTGGCTCATCCTTCCCTTGGTAGAGTTTTGCTAGAGATTCGATAGACCTAGGTTGTTCTTTACTGGTGGTGTATTAGAGCAGGAAACGTTGTTTGAGATCTGGCCAGTTGACCACAGACCTCCATGGCAGGCTCAAGAACCATTTAAGGGCTCTCTTCTTCGGAGAGAGGGAAAGTATGACATAGCAACTCCATGGATTGTCCATGAAAATAGAGAGATTGCTCATAAGCATTGATATGCTCCTGGGGATCCATGGTTCCATCATAAATCTCCAAGTTTGCTGGGAATTTAAAGTTCCTAGGAACACGATATTCCATGAGTTGATCAAAAAAATGGTGCTCCTCGAATCCACGGTTCAGATTATCATTTTGGATATTAGCCACGAAAGCGTCAGGATGTGCCCTCCTCTGATTATTTCCCATACTAATACTACCATTAACACGGTGAGTTCTGGGTCTATTTTCATGCATGGCTCGTTGCATGTCTTCCAACCTCTGATATTGCTCATTCAGCATAATCATATGCTGTTGAAGCATGTCTTGAAACTGGCATTGAGATGCCATGGACCGATTCATGCATTGAGAATGGGATGCATGATCACCTGTTTCATTATTAGGCATTCCCAAGCACTAAAGAATTGGGATTCTGCGCTGTTGGGCATCAGGGTTGCCCCCGGGTGCTGGGATTCTGAGTCTTTCTCTCACAGGAATCCTACGCGGTGGGTTTGGGCTTTCATCAGAAACTGAGGTGGTATACCCATCGCATTGGTTCTCTGCATTGAGTGTTTGATTTCTCGCAGCAAATGCCTCAGCAGCAGGAGGAGGGGTAGGAAGAAGAAGGAGCTGAGCGGCTTGATCCCGTCTTTGGTTGATGGAGGCCTGCCCAACATCTCTCCTAGAATTCTACCTCGTATTTACCATGATTAGAGTGGGATTATAAGTTTATCTTCCCCACAGTCAGCGCCAATGTTCTGAAGTAAATTCAGAGGGTACCTGAGAAAGATACGTGTATGGTGGTTTCTTCTTTGAGCAATAATCGAGCATGTTAAGACAAGGCGGTGGGTACCTATAAAGGGACTCCAACGCTCAAGTCAGGCAGTGCTCAAGTAAATAGGAGTATATTGAGTAGTTTACTGATAGTTGATTAGTGTTACTTAGTCTTGTATTTATAGAGCGTGTACAGAATCCTTATGTAATCTGTATTGAATGCAGGTATTTAGGATTAGTATCCTAGCAAGGATTACTTTCCTTCTATTATTGGGATAAATCCCTATAAGTTAGGAACTCTCAATATAAGTGCTACTTATCAATTTGAGACAGTTATAGATCTTATAATATCGTAAGTAGATGATTGACAGTTACAGATATTTATGAATATATCCTTACACATATCTAACGATTTTGATATTATGACCCAATGTCGCTCAATGTTGTATAGCTATGAGGTCCTGATTACCATCAAGGCCTGCCAGGGAGAAGTCCACGTACTCGTGCATCGGGTTGATCCATCCAGGCAGGATTCCGGATCACAATCTAGAACAGCAATCATTCTATTTCATTATTTGGTGAAAAAGAGACGAAAAAGTAAAAGTAAAAAAATTAGTGCATTGTAGAAAAGGAAACAGCAGTCCTACCCCTATTTAGCACGAATTATTTTCCAGCAAAAGTAAGTGGAAACATAGTAGATCTCCTCTGTTCCTCGTCTTCCAAGCATTTCCTCGACTTCAGGTAATTGGACACTGGAAAGACTTTTCCGCTAACAGTCAAGTCAATTGGCTCAGTCATAACCAGACATATAAATGTGGGGGACGAAGAAAATAATTAGCTAGAGTATTCCAAAGGTATGCATTTCGTTTGAAAGCCGTCGGTTAATAATGGTCAGGAAGTTCCATAAGCACCATCATAGATCAAACTCTATTTTCCTCATTTTTCAACTTTCAACCATTCCATCCACTTCACGTTATTGAATATTGGTCACTGGAAAGGGGTTGCCGCAGACAGAGGCTAGTTTATGAAGTTATAAACTGTGAAGTACAGACAAATTAAAAAGAAGTCGCGTGCTCAATATAACAATCAATGTAAATCAAAATTATTTTTGCCTTGAATAATGCACACACATTACATTTATGCTTATGTACAATTTAATAATGAATCGGTCATATTTTATTTTTTGTTTAGCTATATTTTTGTTCTGCCACCTGCATCTTAATATGAGAAATGTGAAATGCGAGTGTTATAAACCAAGCATTTTCCTTTTGCCTCAGTGAATTATATTTTATAATATGAGTAGTTTACAAAAATCACGTTTAAATTGAAAATAGAGTAAAAAAATCAATTTAGTCATTTGCACTTGCAATTTAGTCTCTTCTATGTATAAGTTGCTAAAATTTTACAAGTTATAACAAGTTTGTTCTTCTTATATATATTTTTCATTAAACTAATTAAACAATAATTTCTGATATAACGTGTTAAGTACTTACATCATCCTATTTGGCAAGGGATGTTATATTGGCAAGTGCTAAATGTTAAACTCTAAACTTACATGTACTACTAAATGCTACATTTGCAAGTGCTCCATATGCACAGCCCATTCAATAATTGTTGCAATCTGGCTACATCATCCCATTCGGCAAGGAATGTTGAAGTAAAAGTCTGCTTAACGCTGTGGTATTATAAGAGAAGAAAAATGCCTCTGACACATTAATTTACAATTCACATCACTCACATCTACTTACATGATAGAATTAGAGTATTAGTGTACAAAAAATAAGATGAGTAAGTTATGATCAAATAGTAAAAATTATGTAAATATGATATGATGTATGTATAAATATGTGTGAATAATATTGTGACAATGTGACAATACTTATAAAGAAAAAGAGCTAAGTAATGTGACAATGTGACATTTAATGATACACATAGACACTTAATATGCTACATGAGCCATTCCCATTTAATTTGTAAAAGATAGATAATAAAAGGATTAACTCGCTATAAGTTTTAAAATCATATAATATATAAAGAGAAGATACATGTCTTCATATTTTGACATGTGTTATTGTAACATCCCTAAATAATAATAATAATAACTATTCAAATAGAAGCCTCTTATTCGAATAACCAAAAGGATATTCGAATAAAGCTCCTGATGGGGAACAATATAGGAGGAATCATGACACTTTATACACATAAAGATATTGCTATTCGAATAAATGGGCTGTTGTGTGCATATATACGTTATGAGCAGAATGAGTTATTCAAATAAGCATATTGTTATTCGAATAAATAGTTGAAAAAAAATTGTGTTAGCACAAGACTTATTTGAATAAAGGTATGATTATTCGAATAAAGTGACTAATATTAGTGATGATCACATATTTGATACATTAATAAGTCTTCATTTTTAGTCATTTACACTCTCCATGTACTTAATTGATTGATTTTGATTATGTTTTGTAAGTTTGGACTCAAATTGGACTTAATTGAATTTTTTAGCATAATTTACGTCTTATGTTATTTCTGTATTTGGGCTATATTTTGGAATGTAGGTAGTCTTTGGAGGTGATTCTAGTGGCATTTGAAAGATAAGAGAGAGCTCTATAACTTTCATGAAGACCTTAAAGGCTCAATCACACGAGTAGATAACTCAAATTGGGGTTGAAACAAGAACCAGAGTGCATTTCCTAACAGCTTAACCTACATGTACTGTTCATCACAGATTTTGGGCTAGAGGTTGTCAAATGGGCTGAAATTTGGATTCTGAATAGATAAGACCCATATCTACAACTTTCATGTTGAATACTTTTCCGGAATCGGACTCCTTGAAGGTGATATTGGGCTTGAAAGTCAGAACAGAGGAGCTGTGACTGGGCCTGGGCAGTGTGTAGTAATTTGAACGTATCTGGAGTTATAGAAATGATATTGAATTCAAACTAAAGCCATTTGAAAGCTACGATCTAGGCCTACAACTTTCATGAAGACCACTTGGTTCAAAAATGACAAATGCAATGACTTCAGAGCTACATGATTTCAGAGATAAGGAATCTCCATAATTTTCCACTCACCAAAAGTCATTTGGCATTTTCCACTCATTTTCCACTCATCCACCCACTAATGACTCAGCCCACTTATCATTTTGTATCTCTAATCCTCTATAAAAGGGGTCCTTGGTAGATCATTGAGGGTGTTAGGTGTTAGTTACTAAAATGATGCCATTTTGTTACTAAGTTTTCTTGTAGTAATTTTCCTTTGTTCTAAATTAAAGTCATGTTCTTCTTCTTCTTCTTCTCTCTTTCTTTCTTCTTATCTATGAGTAACTAAGTTTCATTTTACTTAGGTGAAAGGGTGAAGCTCTTGGTAATAAAGTAAGGTTAGATTTATTCTTCTCTTGTGCTTAAATAATTTATATTTTCTAGTAACTATTATACATATTATAATTTGTTTCTTATAATTTAGAAACCATCTTTGTAAAGAGGAGTTCTTGATTTGTTGTAGACAAAATATTGGCACAATGAATGCTTTAACCCATTTATAAGTGGTAGTAATATTTTTAGGAAACATAATATAATTACGTATATTATTTTAATTAGACTTTTAATGTTGTATTTTCCGATTGGAACCTCCATGTTGCGAGGATTCTAATTGAGTTATAAAAGGAATTAATCTTACCTTTATTTTATTTACCAAGAGTGAATCTTTTTACCTAAGTAAATAATTTTAATCGTAGTAACAAAATATTCACTTTACCTTAATTAATCTTCGACAATTCTCTGTGGATCGACCTCGGACTCCCGAGAAATTTATTACTTGAGACAACCTGCACTTGGGTTTGCAAATGCGACAATTGAAAATTGTGCATCAAGTTTTTGGAGCCGTTGCCTGGGAACTTGATTTGAAGACTAAATTTCTTGTGTAAAATTTTTTTGTATATATACTAACATACTAAACTAGTGGGGGAACCTCTCCCTTTTTAATTTATGTGCATACTAACTTGTGGGGGAACCTCTCCCTAATTTCTCTATAATCTTTAATCATTAATGAAATAATCTTTCTTCTTCTCTCCTCTCTCGCTGAAGCAAAAAATCGGCTTGCCGATTCTCCAGTTTTTATATTTTAAATTTACTTTCTGCACTTTATTTTCTACATTTTAATTTCTGTACAGTGGGGGTAATTCTCCATTTTATTTTCTTGTACATATTAACTTAGTGGGGTAACTCTCCTTTTTTTTTTTTTCTCGTACTTTATTTCCTGTATTTATTTTCTCGCCATTTTTTTGTTATTTATTTTCTGTTATTTTTTTTTTGTTTACTAACTCTCTTACTAACAATCTAACTTTTTACTTTATCAGCTATCTAACTTTTCACTTTTTATGCTTATTAACTTATTTGGTGGTTGGTTTATACCACACCTTTATTAATATTTAATGGAAGATTTATACTGTTAGCTTGTACATTTTATTTTATACTGTAAGTTACTTGTTTATGCTTAATTAGTATCGTGATTTAAATTCTGGTCGTTTGGTTAGAGTTAATCCAGGTACTTTACATATTGATTTGTTTGAATCACAATCACACACATTAAGCACAATGGCTGAAAACGAAAGTGTGCATGATGAACATGAAAATCAACCGTTGCGAACCATGCATGAGTATTTGCAACCATCTCGAAATTCTAGTCCATCATGTTTTATCTTTCCACTCAATGCCAACAATTTTATATTCAAGCTAGGTATGATTTCTTTACTTCCTAATTTTCATGGTTTAGAATCTGAAAGTCCATATTTACATTTAAAAGAATTTGAGAAAGTATGTACTGCTTTTCATGATCAAACTTGCACTGAAGATGTTGTTAAACTTAAATTATTTCCTTTTTCTTTGAAAGATAAATCAAAAACTTGGCTTAACACTTTGAAACCAAGATCAATTGGCACATGGCAAGAAATGCAATGTGAGTTTTTGAAGAAATTTTTTCCAACACATAAAACCAATGTTTTGAAAAGACAAATCCAAAATTTTTCCCAAAATTCAAATGAAGCATATTTTCAAAGTTGGGAACGTTTTAAAGATTTGTTGAATTCTTGCCCACATCATGGTTTTGAAAAATGGCACTATAGCTTCTTTTATGAAGGGTTAACACCCGAAACCAAACAATTTGTGGAAACAATGTGCAATGGTGAATTTCTTGATAAAGAACCTGATGAAGCTTTAGACTATTTAGACCATTTGCCTGAAAATTCTCAATATTGGCATGGTACTAATCCTTCTGAAAATTCAATTAGATCAAACCTTGCAAATGCTAGTAAAGGAAAATATCATCTTAGTCAAGAAGAAGATCTAAATGCAAGGTTTGTTAGTTTGGCTAGAAAGGTTGAAGCCATGGAATCCGGGAAAGTAAAAGAAATCAAATCTGTGCAAAGTGAAGAAATTTGTGGCATTTGTGATGAATTAGGACACTCAACAAATGAATGTCCAAAAATTCCTGTTTTTAAAGAAGTTGTGCATGAGCAAGTAAATGCAATGAATAATTTTAAAAAGCCATTCACTTCTTTTTTTTTAGATACATACAATCCGGGATGGAGAAATCATCCGAATTTTAGTTGGAGGAACAGCAACCAGCCACAATTCATGCAACCACCACCTCCTCAGGCACAATAAGATTCTCAAAATCCTTAAGGATATGCACCCTATGTCCTATCATATAGGAAAAACCTTGAAGGAACATTGCATGCATTCATGGAAAAACAAGAGGCCATCAATAACCACAACAATCAAGCCATGATTGACATAAAAGACACTCTTGCTAAACTTTCTTTTGCACTTGCCATTCATGAGAAAGGAAAGTTTCCCTCTCAACCTCAACCAAATCCCAAGGGTCAGTTTAGCTTAAATGAGGGTAGTTCAGAAAGTCAAAAAATAGATCAAGTCAACTCAGGGATAACTCTTAGGAGTGGAAAGGTTGTTGAAAAATAAATTCCTGAACTTTTTGAGAAAGATGATGAGTCAATTTCTAAAGATAAAGAAGGAGTTGATAAGCCACCTAGCCAAAAGGAGATCAAACCCTCGTCTTCACCCTTATTTCCTCAAGCATTAAACAATTCAAGTAAAGTGAATCATAACAGTGACATTTTTGAAATCTTTAAACAAGTGAAGGTCAATATTCCTCTGTTAGATGCTATCAAGTAGATTCTTTGTTATGCCAAATTTTTGAAAGACTTGTGCACTATTAAAAGGAAACATAATGTGAAAAAGAATGCATTTTTGACTGAACAGGTAAGCTCCATTATTCAAAACAATAATGAGTTGAAATATAAAGACCCTGGTTGTCCTACAGTTTCATGCATTATTGGTGAACATAAAATTAAATGAGCTTTACTTGATCTTGGTGCTAATGTTAATTTGCTTCCATATTCAGTTTATCAGCAACTCAACCTTGGTGAATTAAAACCAACTTCTGTAACTCTTCTACTTGCTGATAGATCAATTAAAATTCCAAAAGGAATAGTAGAAGATATGTTGGTACAAGTTGATAAATTCATATATCTTGTGGATTTTATTGTCTTGGAAACTGAACCTATGATTGATAGTTCTAAGTCAGTTCCTGTTATTTTGGGTCGCCCATTTTTAGCAACATCTAATGCTTTGATAAATTGCAGAAATGAAGTGGTGAAGCTAACTTTTGAAAATATGACACTGGAGCTTAATGTTTTCAACATGTGCAAGCAACCACAAGAAGTTTATGATGAAAAGGAAGAGATTGAAGGGATTGAGGCCATTATAGATGATCATTTTCAAATCAAGAGTTCTTCTGACCCATTAGAAATCTGTTTAATTAATTCATTTGATCCAGCTACATAATTAGATGATGATATTTCTGAAATATGCTCTTTGCTTGACTGTACACAGGAAATGGAATACAAAGGAAGGAAGCCAAGATTCGAAGAGCTAAAATCCATGAATGATGATACCCATGAAGAAGTACCCATACTGGAATTGAAGTCATTACCTGATGGGTTGAAGTACACATTTTTGGGAGAAGAACAAAGCTCTCCAGTGGTAATTTCCTCATCCCTGACCAAAGAATAAGAAGGTAAGTTGATAGAAATACTTAAAAGGCATAAAAGTGCAATTGGATAGACATTAAAGGATATAAAAGGCATTAATCCATTAATCTGTACACATAGAATACATTTAGAGGATAATGCTAAAATATCTCAACAACCTCAAAGAAGATTAAATCCACACATGAAAGAGGTAGTTAGAGCTGAAGTTCTTAAATTACTTGATGTTGGAATTATCTATCCTATCTCTGATAGCCAGTGGGTAAGCCCTACACAAATTGTGCCCAAGAAATCTGGAATAACAGTGGTTGAAAATGAAAAATGAGAATTAATACCTACCCGAGTCTCATCTAGTTGGCGTATGTGTATTGATTTCAGAAAATTGAATGCAGCCACTAGGAAAGACCATTTTCCATTGCCATTTCTTGATCAGATTCTAGAAAGAGTAGCAGGACATCCCTACTATTGTTTTCTTGATGGTTATTCAGGGTATAATCAAATACCAATTGCATTGGAGGATTAAGAAAAGACCACTTTTACTTGTCCCTTTGACACTTTTGCATATAGAAGAATGCCTTTTGGTCTTTGTAATGCTCCGGTAACTTTTCAAAGATGCATGCTAAGTATTTTCAGTGACATGATTGAGCATTATTTAGAGGTTTTCATGGATGATCTGACAGTTTTTGAAAATTCTTTTAAAAATTGCCTTGATAATTTGGAAAAAGTTCTTAAAAGATGCGAAGAAATAGGATTTGTGTTAAATTGGGAAAAATGTCATTACATGGTTACCTCAGGAATAGTGTCAGGTCATGTGATATCTTCTAAAGGAATTGAAGTTGATAAGGCCAAAGTTGAATTAATTGCTCATTTGTCTTTCCCAAAAACAGTTAGAGAAGTTCGTTCCTTTTTAGGACATGCAGGATTTTACAGAAGATTTGTAAAGGACTTTAGTGTCATATCTAGACCTTTATGTAATCTTCTAACAAAAGATACACCATTTGATTGGACTCAAGATTGTCAAAAATGTTTTGAAAAATTAATTGGTCTTTTGACTTCTACTCCTATCATGCAATCTCCTGACTGGTCTTTGCCTTTTGAGTTGATGTGTGATGGTAGTGATTTTGCTGTTGCCGCTGTTTTAGGCCAAAGAAAGGAAGGTAAGCCTTATGTAATTTATTACGCAAGTCAAACTTTGAATAGTGCACAAATGAATTACACTACTACTGAAAAAGAACTACTTACTATAATTTTTGCATTGGACAAATTTTGAGCTTATTTAATTAGTTCGTTCACTATTGTTTTCATTGATCATGCTGCTGTTAGATATTTAATGTCTAAACAGGATGCCAAACCTAGGTTGATACGGTGGATCTTGTTGCTTCAAGAATTTAACATCACAATAAAAGACAAGAAATGAGCTGAAAATGTTATTGCAGATCATTTGTCAAGGCTGACAATAGGCTTATCTTTTGATAGCACACCTATCAATGATTCTTTTCCTGATGAATTTTTATTTTCTGTCAATTCCATGCCTTGGTTTGCTAACATTGTCAATTTTCTTGTAACAGGTAAGATGCCGCCTCAGTGGACACACCAAGACAGAAAAAAGTTTTTGATTGAGGTGAAAATTTTCTTTTGGGATGACCCATATTTGTTCAAATATTGTCCCGATCAAATCGTTTGGAGATGTATACCCGACAATGAGGTAAGTAGTGTCATTAAATTTTGTCTTTCAGAAGCATGTGGAGGTCATTTTTCTTCAAAGAAAATAACTGCGAAAATCTTGCAGTGTGGATTTTATTGGCCCACTTTATTCAAGGACAGTTATACTTTTTGTAAAAGTTGTGAAAGTTGTCAAAAATTGAGGTCCATTTCTAAAAGAAATATGATGCCTTTAAACCCTAGAAATTTTTGATTGTTGGGGAATTGATTTCATGGGTCCATTTTCATCATCTTTTGGATTTGTGTACATTTTGGTTACAGTTGATTATGTCTCAAAATGGATTGAGGCAATTCCATGTCAGCACAATGATCATAAAACTGTTCTAAAATTTTTAAAAGAAAATGTTTTGAGTCGATTTGGAATTCCTCGCGCTATCATCAGTGATGAGGGAACACATTTTTGCAATAAACCATTTGAATCCTTAATGAAGAAATATTACATTACTCACAAAATTGCAACCCCTTATCATCCTCAGACAAATGGATAAGTTGAATTAGCAAATAGGGAGATTAAACAAATTTTAGAAAAAATGGTTAACCCAAATCGTAAAGATTGGTCTTTAAGACTAAACGATGCACTTTGGGCTTACCGTACTGCTTTTAAAACATCTTTGGGCATGTCTCCCTATCGGTTAGTTTATGGAAAACCTTGTCATTTGCCTGTAGAATTAGAGCATAAAGCATTTTGGGCCATTAAAGCTTTCAACTTAAGTCTTGATGATGCTTCCAAGTTACGCAAATTGCAATTGAATGAACTTGAGGAATTAAGAAATGATACATATGAAAACTCAAAGATTTATAAAGCTAGAACAAAAGCTTTTCATGACAAATCAATTTTGAGAAAAACTTTTGAAATTGGTCAAAAAGTTCTGCTTTATAATTCTCGTCTTCATCTATTCCCTGGAAAATTGAGATCTAGGTGGATTGGTCCATATATTGTTAAACATGTGTATTCTTATGGGGCCATAGACATTGAGAATCCTAGGAATGGTATTGTATTTAAGGTCAATGGACAAAGACTCAAACCATTTTTGGAACATCAAGTTGTTGAGGTAGAATCCATTTCTCTTTCTAATCCTTGTTATGAGTAGAATTTATTTTAATGTTGTTTCTTTCTTTTTGCAGTTCTTTGTGTTCCCGGTTAAATGACGGATAACGGTACTCCGTGACTCTCAAGTCGGTTAATTTTTCAGTTTCCCATAATAACTGATTTCTTCTCCTTTTAAAATGGATGTCATTCTCTCAAATCTAAGAAAATATTTTCATTCTCTCCCTCTAAATGCTCTAACAAAAGTCTATGAAGTTAGGTGTGAAAGATTGAGATTGTTAATGTATAAGGGCATCCCAGAAGATATACGCTGGATAATCGAAGCAAAGGTTCGTTTAGCTAGTGAATCTTCAGATTCATTTGTCCTATACATGCCTGATCTCAGTAAAAGTTTATTTTCAAAAAGGAGAGGAGCAAAAAGAATGAAAGTTTGTTATAAGTGTGCACGATGGAATTGCAACACACGATGTCACTCTTTGGGGATGGTTTCTGTAAATAGAGAAGATAAAATATTCTTCATCAAGAATGGACTGAGTAAGGAGTCATTAGATAATATCTTATTGACTCTTGAGACGCATTCTTGTGGAGTTGTGCAGCGTGAACTTCTTAGTTTGTGGAATCTCTTCAGAGACAAACAAGAGCGTTATAGTCTTGGGAATCTGACTCAAAAAGACTCTGTTTGCCAATTTATAAGAAAATTAGATGGGAAGCTTATCCTCGACTCATAGAAGGCGTTTAATTCGTTTCTGGACGTGAAACCAGAGGAAGATGTGAGCCACAATCACAACATGTATATACTATCTTGTATATCTTCAAAAAGAAAAAAATGAAAAAAAAATGAAAAAAATGAAAAAAAAAATGAAAAGAAAAATGAAATAAATTAAATAAAATAAAAAAGGCGAAACTTCGGTTGTACTTGGTCTTTAATTAGATTTGGAGCCCCCCCGGTTGGAGTGGCAGTGTAACCGTCATTGACTCGGGTGGACTTTCGCACGTCGGTCGGTAAATAAGGTTCGTGTGCCATGCTCTGTAGAGAGCCGCGCAAGCATTCCCAGGTTTTAACCAAAGGCTCTGCTTGCTAATGGACAGAAAGAAGCGTCCCGTGTTTGCATTCTCGCGTGACAATGCCTCTGAGCTGGATCCTGTGATTTAATGCCTTGGGCTCTCCAGCGACCTCTCACTGGCCGTGGTCACTAGTCGTCGTATTCAGATTTTCTCTCTTTAACTAGAGGGACGATGCATAGGCTGGGATATCCCACAAGCAGGAGGGAGAAGAATGCCCAGATTGGTTGAGTCGTCTTGGTATTACTGCACTCATGATGCGCAATATAAAGATCTTCCATGAAACCTGTACATAAAGGTATGTAATCATTTGTTATTATTATTTTATCTTTGTATGATTTTGTTGAATTTTAGTTTTGGACAGACAATCCTTTGGATGGGATCCTTCGGGGGTTTCTAAACTTCTTTACCCTGATGGTTTTCTTGAAGTAAAAACAAAAACAAAAAAAAAACAAAAGAAAAACCCAAAAAAAAAAATTGTTTCTTAATTTCAAACTTTTCTGACAACAGCCAACCTACCCATATAGGTGTTATCATTACTTTTTCTATTCTCTTCCCTATTTAAACACTACATTTCCTTCACTTTCCTTCAACTTAAAATCATTCAAAGGGAGTGTGAGTGTAAAATGGAGGGAGCTTCTTCTTCTTCTGTTCGTAGACTTACCAATATCTGTGTATTTTGTGGGTCAACTTATGGGAAGGGTTTAGAGTATGTAGACGCAGCAATCACTCTTAGTCGAACACTTGCTGCGAGGAAAATTCATTTAGTATATGGGGGAGGCAACATTGGGTTAATGAAGGCTGTATCACTTGCTGCTCATTTAAAAGGCAGTCAAGTTTTAGGTATCATTCCTAGACCTTTAGCTCAACAAAATATCACTGGAAAAACAATTGGGGAGGAGCTTCAAGTATCATCTATGGATGAACGAATGAGGACAATGCTTGCAAATTCTGATGCATTCATAGCCTTACCAAGTGGTTTTGGTACTATGAAAGAAATTTTTCAAATTGTCTCTTGGGCCTAACTGAACATCCACCATAAACCCATAGGTTTGCTGAATGTTAATAATTTCTTTGATTTTTTGTTATATTTTCTTGACCATGCTGTGGAACAGAAATTCATCACACTTTCGGCAAGACGACTCCTTGTTTTTGCTTCCACTGTTGATGAGTTGATTGATAAATTAGAAGTTTTTGTTTATGAACCTGATCCAGTAACAACTCAGATAGATTGGTCAGAAGGCAGCAGCAAGGGAGGCAGCAAGGAACAAGAGTGTGATCTGTCACTTCATCTATAACTATCATTTATCTTTAGTTTTATTTATCGTATTTTTTTTTCTGTTTAAATTTGTGTGAGATTTTTCTTTTCAGTAATTACAACAACAGGTACTATCTTTTATCCTTTACCTATCTATCTTTGACATTAAGGACAATGTTGTGATCTGGTTGGGGGGAAGGATAGTTGTGTAAAAAAAAATAAAAAAAAAATTTAGAAAGTGTGTGTATTAATATGTTTGTTGTATTTATATATTTGTCTGTAACTTACTAAACCAGTTAAGGATGACAGAGTAAGGAGTAAATTTTACTCTTGAGACGCATCTTAGTTGGGCTAGTAACTAGTTTGTGTGGAAGTAGCAATTCAAATTCAGGAAAATTTGCATGATTGAGTAAATTATCTTCTTTCTTAAAATTCACATGCTTAGTTATGGATGTTGAATTGGTGGACTGAGAATGATAGAATTATGCCTTGTGAGATTTTGAGCCTATTGATGAATGGATTGAACATTTGTACCATTCTTTTCTTTATTGTGTGAATTTCACTCATGGAATTGTTACTCTAGAACTTGCTTTGATTCTTTTTGAGACTACATTTTCATATGCATACATAAATATGATTGAAGCATTTTTCTTGAAATAGCTACTTTAATCAAATAGCCAGCCTTGTTTAGCAGCATGTTGTCTCAATATGATATCAAGCGTCTTATGACTTCTTGAAAATTTCTCGATTCCGCCAACATAAAGCATTAGAAATGACCTATTTCCCCTTGCTTAACCCCTTTGAGCTTATTTGGCTATTCTTTGTTTCGAACTCATTATGTGCCTTAAATGAAAAACCATGTTCTTACTTGACCTTAGGGAATAAGAGAACATTAGTTTTATCATTCGATGAGTTCTTGAACAAGTGTGGGGGTGTGTGTGCAGAATGGTTAAAAAAAATGTATATCTGATGTTCTTTTTATAAAAAAAAAATCATCAAAAAAAAATATCAATAAAAAAATGTAAAAAGAAGAGAATCAACAAGGTAATAAAGGAAAGGAAAAGAATATGTAAAGAGAATTTGTATTAGGTGGAGTTGGGATAAACTTTCATACTTGTTAATTGAACTCAACTCTCATGCTCTTTTATTCTCTGGTATTTAACTTGTCATATCCATATTACCTCCTCCTTTACCTT
Organism: Ormosia semicastrata; assembly: GCA_029884595.1. Lineage (NCBI taxonomy): Eukaryota > Viridiplantae > Streptophyta > Magnoliopsida > Fabales > Fabaceae > Ormosia > Ormosia semicastrata. Next base: position 64,475,271 of record JAQQTO010000062.1, read on the forward strand.
GACCCCATTACAACCTTAAATAAAGTCTTTATGATTTGTGTGTGCATGTGTTCTAAGTAGTGGAGAAGTAGAAGATAAGCAAGCTTATGGTAGTACAATTTTCATTGGTTGAATTAAGTGAAATACCTACCTTTTAAACACTTGAGGGATTGAGAGTGAATCTTGTGAAGATCTATCATTCTTGACTCATGCTTTTCAATTGAAGTTTCCTTACTCGTTGGTTTGAGATGTGAAGATATGTTACCTCATGAATGTTTTGATTACTTAAATGATTGGTTGCTCTTCATTTTTAAATTAAGTCTTTTAGAGGTTTAACTTTTGAGTCTGTTTCATTTTTTTTTTTTAGTTTTGGTCTTGTGTTTTGCCCAGGAGTGCAAAAAGCTAAGTGTGAGAAAATTTGATGATCACATATTTGATACATTAATAAGCCTTCATTTTTAGTCATTTACACTCTTCATGTACTTAATTGATTGATTTTGATTATGTTTTGTAAATTTGGACTCAAATTGAACTTAATTGAATTTTTTAGCATAATTTACGTCTTACATTATTTCTGTATTTGGGCTATATCTTGGGATGTAGGTGGTCTTTGGAGGTGATTATAGTAGCATTTGAAAGATAAGAGAGAGCTCTATAACTTTCATGAAGACCTCAAAGGCTCAATCACACGAGTAGATAACTCAAATTGGGGTTGAAGCAAGAACCAGAGTACTTTTCCTGACAGCTTAACCTACGTATACTATTCATCACAGGTTTTGGGATAAAGATTGGGCTGAAATTTGGATGCTGAATAGTTAAGACCCATATCTACAACTTTCATGTTGAACACTTTTCCATAATCGGACTCCTTGAAGGTAATATTGGGCTTGAAAGTCAGAACAGAGGAGCTGTGACTGGGCTTGGGCAGTGTGCAGTAATTTGAATGTATCTGGAGTTATAGAAATGATATTGGACTCAAACCAAAGCCATTTGAAAGCTAAGATCTAGGCCTACAACTTTCATGAAGACCACTTGGGTCAAAAATGACGAATGAAATGACTTCAGAGCTGCATGATTTCGGAGACAAGGAATCTCCATAATTTTCCACTCACCAAAAGTCATTTGGCATTTTCCACTCATTTTCCACTCATCCACTCACTAATGACTCAGTCCACTTATCATTTTGTATCTCTAATCCTCTATAAAAGGGGTCCTTGGCAGATCATTGAGGGTGATAGGTGTTAGTTATCAAAATGACGTCATTTTGTTACTAAGTTTTCTTGTAGTAATTTTCCTTTGTTCTAAATTAAAGTCATGTTCTTCTTCTTCTTCTTCTTCTTCTCTCTTTCTTTCTTCTTATCTATGAGTAACTAAGTTTTATTTTACTTGGGTGAAAGGGTGAAGCTCTTGGTAATAAAATAATGTTAGATTTATTCTTCTCTTGTGCTTAAATGATTTATATTTTCTAGTAACCATTATACGTATTATAATTTGTTTCTTATAATTTAGAAACCATCTTTGTAAAGAGGAGTTCTTGATTTGTTGTAGACAAAATATTGACACAATGAATGCTTTAACCCATTTATAAGTGGTGGTAATATTTTTAGGAAACATAATATAATTACGTATATTATTTTAATTAGACTTTTAATGTTGTATTTTCCGATTGGAACCTCCATATTGCGAGGATTCTAATTGAGTTATAAAAGAAATTAATCTTACCTTTATTTTATTTACCAAGAGTAAATCTTTTTATCCAAGTAAATAATTTTAATCGTAGTAACAAAATATTCACTTCACCTTAATTAATCTTCAACAATTCCTTGTGGATCGACCTCGGACTCCCGAGAAATTTATTACTTGAGACAACCTGCACTTGGGTTTGCAAATACGACAATTGAAAATTGTGCATCAATTAGAAAAAAGAAGTTTGTAACAAAGCTCGTAATAGAGAGGAAAACTTAGTTTTCCATCTAGTTCTCTTCTCCCTTAGATCTTTAGTTCAATTGGTTATGAAGGAAACAATTAGATGAAGTGGAGATGATGAAGTAAGGTAGATGAGATCATTAAGAGCCAAGTGTCAGGAAGGAAGTGATGCACACTTTTTAATTGTCGCATTTGCAAACCCAAGTGCAGGTTGTCTCAAGTAATAAATTTCTCGGTGAGTCTGAGGTCGATCCACAGAGAATTGTTAAAAATTAAGGTGAAGTAAATATTTTGTGACTACGGTAAAAATTATTTACTTGGGTAAAAAGATCCACTCTTGGTAAATAAAGGAAAGGTAAGATTAATTCTTTTTATAACTCAATTAGAATCCTCGCAACAAGGAGGTTCCAATCGAAAATACAATGTTAAAAGTCCATTAAAATAATATACGTAATTATATTTTGTTTCCTTTAATCATCTATTAATATCATCACTCATAAATGGGATCAAGCATTTACTGTGTCAATATTTTGTCTACAATAAATCAAGATCTCCACTTTATAAGGAGAGTTTCTAACACCAACACTTGTAAATAGGTTAAAGCATTCATTGTGCCAATCTCTTGTCTACAACAAATCAAGAACTCCACTTTACAAGGAGGATTTCTAATTTGATTGGAAACAAAATACAATACGAAATAAAATAATATACGTAATTATATTATATTTCTTTTAATTATTACCACCACTTATAAATGGGTTAAAGCATTTACTGTGCCAATATTTTGTCTACAATAAATCAAGAACTCCTCTTTACAAGGATAGTTTCTAAATTATCAGAAACAAAATATAACACGCATAATAACTACTTAAAAATATAAATCATTAAAGTACAAGAGAGGAATAAATCTAACCTTATTTTATTACCAAGAGCTTCACACTTTAACCCAAGTAGACTGGAACTTATTTATACATAGACTAAAAGAAAGAAAAAGAGAAAAAGAGAGAGAAAAAAAAAGTGAAAGGAGGAGGAAGAGAGCCTGGGCACTGCCCAGAAACCCCTCTGTCTCTCCCCCCCGAATTGTGCCTTGCAAATGAAATGCAAATGCCTATTTATAGGCAATTGGAATCACTGTAGCTTGCAATTTTGAATTGCAATTTGGAGCTACAGTAGCTACAGTAGCTACACGTCAGAAACTTAACGATTAAGTTTATGACGTTTTATTTTATTATTATTTTTTGAATATTTTAATAATTGAGTAAATGCACATCTGTGTGTCTAGTTTTCTTCATTTTTGAGAGAAGTGGTTTTCATGAAAGTTATAGGCCTGAATATTTGCTTTAAAATAGCTTTAGTTTGAGTCCAAAATCATGCCTAAAACTCAAGATATGATCCAATTACTGCAAAGTGTTTAGACTCGATTTTAGCTCCTCTATTTTAACTTCAAAGCCCAATATCACCTCCAAGGAGTTCGATTCTGGAAAAGTGTTCAACATAAAAGTTGTAGAGAATTGTCTTAGCTTTCCTACAAGACCAAAATCACATCAATCAGATATTTGTAACTCAAGTTATAGTCAATTTACTAAACACTTTCAAAGAGATAATTAAGGCTAATTTATGCAATAATTTATTTAATTGTCCAATTCGGCTCAAAATCATAAAATGTGTCAAAACCAACTTAATTAAGCCTAATTGAACCTTAAGAAGCCTAGTGAGAGGATTATAAAATGTATAAAATACAGTGTTATCAGGAAGACACCTAAAATTATGGAAAATCATGGAACAATGATTAGCATGAACAAGTGTCATGCAAAAGAACAAAAGCTTAAGTCAAGCACGTCAATGCTTGTCAAGCACGTCCATACTTGAGAAGAAAATTCTAGAAAGGATGGTGGCTTATGGTTAAGAAAAAGAACAAGTGTCAAGCTTGGATGAAAATTAGACTTGACTACGGAAAAGTGTGTAGATAGTAATAATAGATGAGATAAGCCAATGATATTAGTAAAAACGTGTGTGTGAAACATGATAAAAATCTGATAGAAGCGTGATTACAGGAAGGAGATTTTTGTGAAGGAGGTTTCCTATTTTGATAGCAAAGCCTCCCTTACACCATTTCGTATGTAAGACAAGACTGAATTAGGCTCTATAAATACCTCACTACTCTCCCATTCACGTCACAAGCAACCCAAACACTCAAACCAGCAAGCTCTGTTTCTGTGATCTTCAATTTCACCATTTTCAACCTCCCTATCACCAATCCAAATTCTGTAAAATAGGTAGGAAATAGCGAAACACCACTCTTTCTTCTTTATTTCTTCTCCTCATATCTTTTCGTTCATTCCTTTTGCAACCAACAATATTTACTCTGTTTTTGTTTGAAAGAAATATTGGCAAGAAATGGTTTTCTATTTTCTGCAACTTGATTTTCGAATGATTTATTCGAATAAGCATTAGCTTATTCAAATAAACCTTGTTTAGAAAGCACTTCAAATGTTGTTTTCTAAAGATTTATTCAAATAAAATTTTTCTTATTCAAATAAAGCTTACTTAAAACTGTTTTTCTAGAAATTTTATTCTAATAAAATTTTCTTTATTCGAATAAAAGATTTATTTTGATAAAATTTTCCTTATTAGAATAAAAGATTTATTTTGATAGAATTTTTTTTATTCTGATAAAATTTGACAAAAAAATTTAAAATTGAGATTTTGGTAGTTTTATTCAAATAAACTTTCTTCTATTCGAATACACCTTAATATAATAGTGTAAATTGCTGATTTTTATGAAATTTATTCGAATAAGCTTTTCGTTTATTCGAATAAACATCTTACCAAAAGTTAATTTTGCACACGAAACAATTCCTCTTTTATCATACTTTATTCTTTTAAACTTTTTATCATTTAAAGTCTTTCAAATTATAGTTCTGAAGGATGAGCTATTCATATAAATAATTTTCATCAATCTTTCAATTAACTAATCTTATTATGAACTATTCATTTATTATGAACTATTCTTTATATTAGTTGTAATAAATACTGATTTTTATTTAAAGAAAGTTCCTATGTTTATATAATGATATCTGATTTTATGTGATTATTATGTTAAATAATTTTTCTATAAAGCCATCCCATGGATAAAATGAATTAATATGCAAAAGAGATTTATTGCATCCGTGATGAGAGAATTGATGGACGCTTCAATTAAATATTATTATTGTAACCATGATGAGAAGATTAAGGAATGCCTTAATAAAAATTATTATGATCATAATGAGATCATTGAGGATGCCCTAATGAAGAGAAAGATGCACATATGGTTGAGGGTATTAAAATGAGATGATAAAGAGATATTAATGATGATGATTTTAAAGAGATAATGATGATAATGATTTAAAAGAGATCATGATTTACAAGGAGATGACAAAAAGTTACTTATATTTTTAGGAAAATAATCATTATACACCCCTTTTAGGGGTGTATGCACTGTTAATACCGTTTTTAAGGATGTTAGATTTAGCGAGAGAAAATAATAGAAAAAAATAAGTATGATGAATGGTATTTAGAGGAATATGAAAATAGGTGTATATACTGTTAATAGTAAGAATATCAGAATTGATATTTTTAACATAGAAATTATTTATACTCTTTCAATTTTTATGAAGATTCTTATTCCTTTAAACAGATAATTATTCTTTTAATCATTATATTGTGACACTCTCTTTTATTAAATTATTCATTCAATTATTGAGTTATTAAGTTATTTACTCATCCATTTATCTTTATCTTGAAATGTTTTTGGAGTTATTAACTTTTCTCTAAATCTAATTTTCAATTATTTTCTCATACTTCTTGTCTTACTTACTTCTTTTCAAACTTAGTGTTCAATTAATGATTTGTTTATTTTATTTTGTGGACTTTCAGATATGGATTTAGAAAGTGAGAATTGTAAAGAGTGGATTATGAATAATTGTTCTTGTTATTTCTTACTGAGATTGTATCTCACCCCTTCGTCATGTTATATTTCAAATTAGGCCGACTAAAAGAGGTTCTTGTAGATATTCGTGTAGAACGAGTTTATAGGCCGGAACTAGAAGACTAAGTTAACATTTGTAAATGGTGGCACCTTAAGAAGACTTTTGTAAGCCTCAATTTTTGAAAAAATAGGTGCCTAACTTAGAAATATTTATATGTATTAACTAAGGGTGCAATAATCAAAATTATGTAAATTACTGTATATATAAGCTAATGATAATGTTAGAAATTGTTTGTAACGTGTTACTCTATTAGAGTTAAATACTATAATACTATGTTAAGTAAAATAATTAAAAATTAGAGTAGGACTTTATATTATGGTATCAGAACAGTGTTCTAAGCAAGGTGGTTTGGAACCATTATTGCTTTCTGACCAAATAAGTAAGTTGTTTCAAGAAAAAGATGTCTCACGGGAAGAATAATACTAATCCCAAAGATATAGTGAAAAGGATGATGGACATACTCGCAGAAATCAAGAAGGAAATAAGTAAGCTGGAGATCAAACAATATTCTACACTGGTTAATAAGTGTAGAATTGTAGAAAGAGATCTTTTGAAATATAAAGTTGAAAAGGAAAGCAATTCCAGGTCATGCAAAAGCGGGAAGGTGATGGAAAAATAGCCAGAAATAATAAGTTCAAGCTAAATGTAAGTAAGAAAACATAGGTTCAACCTGAAGAAAATTACCCAAAGTGTGGAAAGGCACATGTAGATAAACCTTGCCTATTTGGACAACGAGTATGCTATTTCTGTGGAAAGCCTAGACACATAGCTAAGGATTGTAGAATTGACAAAATGGAAAATTCTCATACAAAGCCACAAGTTCCAAGAATGGATCTTGCCCTTAACAGCTGCGAAGTGGAACAATCCCCAGATTTGAAACGAAGCTAATAAATTTTGTAAAATTAGATGAGAAGCTTATCATCGGCTCATAGAAGACATTTAAGTTGTTACTTGATGTAAAACCAGAGGAAGATGTGATCCACAATCACAACAACATGTATGTTATTATCTTGTTCATATAAAAAAAAAAAGAGGGCAAAACTTTGGTTGTACCTGGTCTTTAATTAGATCAGAAGTCCTGGGTGGATGCCCGTCCTGTCATTGACTCAGGAGGAGACCTTCGTATACTTGTCTGTAAATAAGGTTCGTGTGTCATGCTCTATAGAGAGTCACGTGCTACATTCCCAGTTCTTGGAACCTAGGCTCTGTAGCGTTGTTGGACCGAAAGAGGAGTCCCGTCTTTACTGAGAATGTAAACAACTAATGAGCATTATCTTGTACTTAACTGTATGAGCTCTGATGTGCTAGGTCATGTCGAGGGTGTCAAGCACTCACGAATGCCAGATTATGTGCTCTAACGAGTACACGACTTCCTAGGGTGTAATTCTAGCCTAGGCAGAGATCTGAAGCCATGCCTTGTGAGGATGGACTGAACTCATGACGTGCAGTATAAAGATACGCCATGAAAATTGTACTGGTAACACACAATATAAAGATATGCCATCTTTATTGAATAAATGGGCATGAGAGTCTACCCTCCAGTTTTGGACTAGTTCCAACTTTTGTTTTCTTTCAAAAAAAAATTAAAAAAATTGGTGTTTCTTAATTTCAAATTTTTCTAACAACAGCCAACCTACCATGCTATCATTACATTTTCCATCCTTTTCATTATTTAAACGCTACATTTTCTTTATTTTCACCTAACTCATAATCATTCAAAGGGAGGGTGAGTATAAAAATGGAAGGAGCTTTTGTTCATCAATTTACAAATATCTTGTATTTTGTGGGTCAAGTTTTGGGAAGGGTATAGAGTTTGTAGAAGTAGCAAGCACTCTTGGTCGAGCGCTTGCTGCAAAGAAAATTCATGTAGTATATGAGGGATGTAGCATGGGGTTAATGAGAGTTGTATCAATCACTGCATATCTAGGAGGAAGTCAAGTTTTAAGTATCATTCATAGAGCTTTAACTCAAAGGAACATAACTGGAAAAGACAATTGGGGAGGAACTACGAGTATAAACTATGCATGGATGAATGACTAAAATGCTTGACAATTCTGATGCATTCATTGCTTTACCAAGTGGTTATGGTACTTTGACAAAAAAAAATTTAAATTGTCTCTTAGGTCCAACTGAACATCCACCATAAACCCATAGTTTTGTTGAATGTTATTAATTTTTTTGATGGTTTGTTATCTTTTCTTGACCATGCTGTGGAATAGAGCTTTATCACACATTCAACTAGGCAGATCCTTGTCTTCGCTTCTACTGTCGATGAATTAATTGATAAATTACAAACTTTATTTATGAACTTGATCCAATAGTAGCTCAAATAGATTTGTCAGAGGGAAACAACAAGGAATGTGAATTTAATTTAACACTCCATCTATAACTTACCTTTACATTTGGTTTTATTTATTGTACTTTATTTCTGTTTAAATTTGTGTCAAGTTTCTCTTTTCCATAATAGTCACAATAGGTAATATCTTCTATTCTTTACTTATCTATATTTTAACATTGAGGACAATGTTATGATCTGGTTAGGGGGAAAGGATAGTTGACAAAAAATAAAAAAAAATTGGGCAAGTATGTTTATTAGTGTAGTTGTTAGCAACTTACTAATAACAAAACCAATTAAGGATGGTAGAGTAAGGAGTAAATTATGCCCTTGAAGTAAATTTACTCTTGAGTCGCATCTAAATTGGGGAAGTAACTATTTTGTGTTGATTTGTGGAAGTAACAAAGTGTTATCATTTAATTTCCTTTGAAAGATTTAAGTGAATGCACTCTCACAACCGTTGAAGCAATTGAAATTCAGGGATCATTGCATGATTGAATAAATTTTCTTCTTTCTTAAATTTCACTTGCTTGGTTATGAATATTAAATTAGTGGATTAAGAATGATAGATGTATGCCTTGTGAGATTTTGAGCCTATTGATGAATGAATTAAACATTTGTACAATTCTCTTCTTTCTTGTGTGATTTTCACTTATGGAATTATTACTCTAGAACTTATTTTGACTCTATTTAAGGCTACATTTTCACATGTATATATAAACATAATTGAGACATTTTTCTTGAAATAACTACTTTAACCAAATAGCCAACTTTGCATATTTTTCCTTGTTTAACTTTTTTGAGCTTATTTGACCATTTCTTATTTTTAGCTCATTACATGCCTTGAAAAAAAATATGATCTTACCCAATCTTAGGAAATAAAAGAGCATTGACATTGGATGAGTTCTTGAGCAAGTGGGGGTGTGTGTGTGTGCAAAACAGTTAATGAAAAAGGAAAGGGTAGCCATGTTAAAAAAAAAAAAACAAGTGTAAAGAAAGGTCAACAAAGTAAAAAGGGAAAGTGAAAAGAATATGTAAAGGGAATTTGCATTAGGTAGAGTTGAGATGAACTTTCATGCTTGTTATTTAAACTCAACCCTAATATTCTTTTATTCTCTTTAGTATTTAATCTATCATATCCATATTACCCCCTCCTTTACCTTGATCCCATTATAACCTTGAATAAAGTTCTCTTAATTTGTGTGTGCGTGTGTTTTGAGTAGTGGATAAGTAGAAGATAAACAAGCCTATAGTAGTGCAATTTTTCATAGATTTAATTGAGTGAAATACCTACCTTTCAAACACATGAGAGATTGAGAGTGAATCTTGTGAGAATCTATTATTATTGATTCATGCTTTTCAATTGAAATTTCCTTACGTGTTGGTTTGAGATGTGAATAAATATCACCTTATAAATGTTTTGATCCCTTGAATCTTTAGTTACTCTTCTTACTTATGAACTTTTACATTCTTAAATATCATTGGAAATTAAGTCTTTTAGAGTTTTTAATTTTTAAGTTTTATTTTTGTTGTTTTTTCTTATTCCCTAATTTTAGTCTTATATGTTTTGTCCAGGAGTGCAAAAATTAAGTATAGGAAAATTTAATAGCAATATATTTTATCCATTTAATAATCCTCTCAATAGGCTTCTTAAGGTTCAATTAGGCTTAATTAAGTTAGTTTTGTCACATTTTATGATATTAGACCTAATTGGATTATTGAAGAAATTATTGCATGAATTACCTTTAATTTATCTATTTAGTAACGTTTAGTAAATTAACTATAATCTGAGTTACAAATATTTAATTGATGTGATTCTGGTCTTGCAAGAAAGTTAAGACAATTCTCTACAAGTTTCATGAAAATTTTAAGAGATGAATCACACGTTTAAATAATTTAAATTAAAGTAAAAATAAGAGTCAAAATTTTAATTGAGACCGCTTGACTTCTGCTCACTCATCAGCTCATTTCTTAAATTATAAGAATTCAATTGATACCAAACTAATTTCAAATAAAATTTTAGTTTGTTACACATTTGAGTAGAGGGGTGTACACGGGATTTGTAAATCATTCACAAAAGTGTTTGTGAGATATAGCACCTCACTTTTGAAAATAAATGAATAAATACATAATATATTTTATTTATAATTAATAAATAAACAAAATTTGTACCACCGACCGGTCTGATCATGTTACTCATACTGAAAATTTAAGAACCGGTCAAAAACCTAACTAGTCAACCAGATCAAGTTTTTTATAAAAAATATCCAATTTTCCAATACCAAAATTCAAAGTCATGCACCAATGAACAATTCAAGGGATATTCTACCGCTATGCCACTCGTATTTAAGTGTTTACATTATATTATATAAGGGACGTGTTTTTTTATATTTAAAATATCGTATATGATATTTATATTATATGTTTATATAAAAGCGATATCAAATCAAATTATATATAATTATAATATTTTTATAAAATATAAAATAAATTTATAAAAAAATTAAAAAAAATTAAAAATATTTTAATTAAATAAATAATATGATCGATTATATAACTTATCTTTTAAATATTTAACATAAAAATATTTAATTTTTATAATATAAAACATATATATCATAAAAATATATAATATTTATATATATAAAATTATATATTGACCGTAAATCAATCATTTCATCCATTCAATGACGCGTCTAGTTTTCAAAGGGACATCTATAAATATCTTCATCATCATAATGAAACATATCATTCATATCATACACCGATCCTCTCCACTTTCCAAAAAATGGGAAACATGAAATTGGCTTCTTTGATGCTATGCTTATTAGCTTTCTTGCTTGGGGCCGCAGCAGAGCAATGTGGTAGGCAGGCTGGTGGAGCTGTGTGCCCAAATGGGTTATGTTGCAGCCAACATGGGTGGTGTGGTACCACAGATCCCTACTGTGGAACAGGTTGCCAGAGCCAATGTAAATCTGGCGGTTCAACTCCCACACCCACACCCACCACCCCAACTCCAACACCTAGTGGAGGTGGTGGAAATGTTGGCAGCCTCGTTAGCTCCTCTCTCTTCGATCAAATGCTTAAATATCGAAACGATGCACGGTGCGCGGGGCATGGATTCTACACCTATGATGCTTTCATTGCTGCTGCTCGCTCTTTCAGTGGCTTTGCCACAACCGGTGATGACACCACCCGCAAGAGGGAGCTTGCTGCTTTCTTGGCTCAAACTTCTCATGAAACCACAGGTTTGATAATTTTCTATTAATATTAGTATTACTCTTTTGACACACTTGTCTAGCAAAGCCAGTATATGAATTAATTGATCACATCAATTATCTGTGAATGTTTTGAGTAGGAGGGTGGGCAAGTGCACCGGATGGTCCATACGCGTGGGGATATTGCTTTGTCAACGAAGCCAATAAGGGGGATTATTGTACGTCCAAAGATTGGCCATGTGCTCCTGGTAAAAAATATTATGGTCGAGGACCAATCCAACTCACTCAGTAAGTCACCCTCCCTTTCGTTTCAACCCCCCACCCCAATCGAAGTAGGTTATTATAATTTTCTCTAAGTAATGAAACTTAGATTAAACCCATTTCATCATTATTGTAAAAGTAAAAATTTATACGAATATCATTATTATGTTTTTCGGGTGCTGTGCTTGTAGGTATCATTGTTTAAACTTCAGGAGTCACGGAGTCTTTGTGACTGTTTATACTGTAATTGTAGTGTAGCATATTAGTGGACCGAGTGTGATTTTCTTGGTAGATATTAAGAGTGATGTTGACCTTTTTTGCAGTAACTACAATTATGGGCAAGCGGGTAAAGCTATTGGTCAAGATCTGATAAACAATCCCGATCTAGTTTCCACAAACCCGACTGTGTCATTTAAGACAGCCATATGGTTTTGGATGACCGCACAGGCAAACAAGCCATCAAGCCATGATGTGATTATTGGAAGATGGACGCCATCTGGTGCTGACAGGTCAGCAGGGCGTGTCCCCGGATATGGTGTCATCACCAACATAATCAACGGTGGGCTTGAATGCGGGCATGGGCAGGATTCACGGGTCAATGATCGGGTCGGGTTCTACAGGAGGTACTGCCAAATGTTGGGAGTGAGCCCCGGGGACAACTTGGATTGCAACAACCAAAGGCCATTTGCTTAAGCAAATAGACCACGTTCCCAAACACTTATGTAATAAAGGGATTACAATGATCCTACATGTAATAAAGGGATTACGATAATCCTACATGTAAGAGGAACCTTCTTCCTAAAGAAGAAAGCTTCCAGTTGATTAGTTTTAATAAAGCAATTTAGTACTTTTTTCCATCTTTTATGACTAAAAGAGTTGTTGATTAATATACCTATTAATTAAGGTTTTTGGGAGCATCACTATTTAAATAATAAAGATTTAGATAATTCATAAGTATTAGAAGTCGAAATTGTGGTAATTAACTGCAAATTTTTTTTTTTTTAAAAAAAAGGTGTAGGTATTCTACATTAGTCATGAGCATGCTTCTTAATGACACTTGTGAGGAGGTGCAATCTTAATAATCTCATATTCAAATATATGGATAAATCTAGGAAGACTCAAAAAAGAATGGCCCCACTTATTTGCATACCGAAAACAGGAAGGAAGGAAGAAGGTAAGTCGTGGTTTGAAAGCTTTAGAATTTCCCATGGCATTGACTGGCTTTTAGAGAGCTCTCTTTAATTAGTTCAATAATCAACAGAAGTAGCTGGACTGGAAAAGAATGTTGACAGTTGACAGTATCATCAACTTTCTTAAAACTAGTAATACTCGAGGCTACATGAAAAATGATACAGGTAATTAAGTTTAAAAAAAGAACCATATGGATATATGAGAGACTTTGATGTATTATGATAACATATAGGTATCATTAGCCTACTGTCTGATGAGTAAACACGGGAAAGTAATTGTTAAACAAGACATGATTTGTACTTCTATTTCTAGCAATCTTACGGATTTAATTTGTACAAGTTTTGAACAACTAGCGACTTTTTAATTAAAGTAGTGTAATTTTATAAATTATTTATTAAATTTGAGTAATTTTAAAATTATTTATCAATTTAGAATCTTTTTTTTTTACGTTGACAAAGGACTTCATTTTTTTTTTGTCATGTCATGTAAAAAGTAACTTCAATTTACTCTTTGTAAAAGTTGCTATTGTCCTTTTAGTAAAGAAAATGAAAGAATAAGATCAAATTGTTCTTTCCATCAATCACATACTATCGATTACAGAAGAATCAAATTTAATATTATTTTAATAAAAATTTTAATAAAAAAGTGATCTCTTTCATTGTAAATTGACACGTAACTTCATGTAAGCTACTAATTCTACTAAACTCTTCTTTAAAATGACGTTGACCCCTCATCGCAAACGAAAACACTCGTGGTTCATCTTTCATAAAGAAAACACCCTTTGGTCCCCTCCCTAAAACAAAAAGCACTCCTCTTTTTTTAAAAAAAAAAGACGTTAGTCTCCTCCTTTATTGACGAACTTTTAAAAGAGCGTCCAAAGAGAGTAAAATCTTTAACTTCCAGATACAACCATCTATCATTTTTCTTCTTATCTTAGCTGAAAAGTTTATGTTACTAAAATAAACATTAAATTATCTTAACAAATATTCTTTATATCTTTTTGGTAATTTAATACATAAAAGTAATTTTTTTACATATAAATAAAATAAATTATCTTTAAAATTATTTTTCAACTAAAACATTTAAACATAATACTGTATTATTAATTTCACAAATCGAAACAAAAATGAAAAATCGTAAAGCTGAAATATTCTCTTTGAAACATAAGCTGAGAGAGTGGTTACTCTCTTATGCACTTGTCCTTTTGTTTTGCTAGTCATTTTTGGACTTTTACTTCAATTAAGATACGTTTTTTGGTATATACATGAGACATCTATACAATATAAAATTATAAATACATTTTTTAACAATAAAGTTATTCCCATACTTTATACACTTTTACTTTGCAACTCCTTTAATTTATATAGAAAAAAAAAAGAGAGAAAAATTTTCTCTTTTCTCTCCTCTTTTTTTATATATAAAAAAATATAAAGCATGAGCATAGAAAATCAAGTGTAGGTTTAACATTTTCTTTTGGAGCTAACATCATTCTTCTATTAAATCTCTTGAAATATTAAATTGGTTTCTTATTGCAATTTTCTTTTTTTATTTATTAACCTGAATTGTTTGTAATCTTGTTATTCTTATTTATTAATTAACTTATCTATTACATTATATGTATATGTTTGTAATATTGTTAATTATTAATTTATTGTTAAATAATATGAATACAATTTTTGTACAAGGTTAGAATAATTATTAAATATTAATTAATTTTTGTAACATTCTATTCATATTATTAAATAATTTATTGAATAAATTTTTTTGCAAGGTTAGAATAAAAAAATTACACTGTTATTTAATAATGTGTTGAGACATTATTTAATGAGTTTGACAAAGTAAAAAATTATATGCATTGTCAATTTCATTAAATAATGTAACAACATATCATTACAAGAATTGATATTGTTGTATGCAAAAATATCTTATCACTTTAAATCTTAAAATGTTTATTAAGTTTAACACTGTCCACTTGTCATGTATAGAGATTAGTAGAGTCAGACTTTAGTTGTTTGATTAAGATTATTTAATATGAAACTTTTATTAGAATAAAAAATTGCAACTTATTAATTTGTTCAAAGATAAAGTCTTTTTAAATAATAGTGTAAAATTACTTTTGTCAATTCTTTTTAAGGATTAGGTCGTTTTATCTGTCAATTCTTTTAACTAATATTTTTAACATTGATTTTCATTTGTGCATGTTGTATAATTAATTAATTAATAAAATATTGATTACATCATAATAATTATTTATGTTTGACAAATTAGGTGTTAGATATGGCGTTTAGTTCATCTTCACAATCACGCATTATGCGTCTAGGGCCATAGGATCCATCATTGTTGACGATGCAAGAAACACACATTTCTCAACATAATTGGAATGGAAAACGAGATCAAATTCTATTTGTTAGACGGGCACATGTGACACGTGAAAGGGTAGAGCATATTCCTAATAAGATTGTTCTGTATCTGCAATAGGTAGGTTTTCTAGGAGTTGCACAACTTGCATTCTTTCAAATTCAGCGCACTTTAATATCTGCTTTGGTAGAGTGCTGGAGACCTGAGACCCACACATTTCATATGCCACTAGGAGAGTGTACGATAACATTACAAGATGTTGCTATCCTAGTTGGTCTTTGAGTAAATGTGAAAGCAGTTATCTGTCGTACCATGTATCAGTAAGGATGGCAACGGGGCGGGGACGGGTAGTAGCCCCCACCCCCCGCCCCCGCAAATGAATATCTGCCCCCGCCCCATATCTGCACGGGTACCCGTTTATCATTCTCCCGCGGGTAAATGGATATCCACGGGTACCCAATAAATTACAAAAAATTCAAAAAAATTCAAAAAATTTAAAAAAAATGAAAATAAAATATAATACCACAATTTCTCATAATTTGTCCAACATAACTTAATCCAAATATAATTCCAAACACCTAAAACACTTAAAATTCAACCTACATCCAAATACAATGTTCAATATAACTACATCAAACATCTTAAAACACTTAAAATTCAACCAACATCCAAATACAATGTCAAATTCCAATATAACTTGATCCAACATCTTAAAACACTTAAAATCAAAATAACAACACAAGTTTTGCTTAAACATATTGAGCATCACAGTTCACAGCTTCCTTAATTAATGATGGAACTATTGTCGCCACTTGGTTCCTATAAAACAAAATCACATAAATGAAAGCTTAAAAATTAACTTTATTGTGAAACTTAAAAATGAAAGCATATAAAAAAAATTCACTAACAACATCATCATCGATATCTTCTAGAAATACACTAGTCAGACGGTCCACATCAACTTTTGAGTTTGAAGAGCCTGAAAGAAAAGAAATTAATTAAATGTAAATTTGTAGTTATGAATTAATATAGATATTCAATTAAGACTAGCAATGCTCTATTACCTTTTATGTCAGACCATAACCAATCTTGACAACACATCAATGCCTCCAATGTATTTGGCAATAATCTATTGCGATGTGGAGTAAGAAATCGACCACCGGTACTAAATGCAGATTCTGAAGCAACTGTGGAGATAGGAATCGCAAGAAAATCTCTAGTAATCATCTGCAAGGTTGGGTATTTCAACCCATTTGTCTTCCACTAATTTAAGATGTCAAACTCTCCACTTGATCTAGGCAACACCGGCTCCTTTAAATAGTGGTCTAACTCTGTCCTTGCACTTATATTAGTAGAATTTTGTTGACTAACAAATAAATCATAATCTGACGACCATTCTTCTGATAGTTCAATATCTGCTATACCCACGTTATTTACCACATTTGGCCTTGAAGATGAAGATGTAGTTTCCTTGCCCTTGGTGTTGCTATGATACTCTAATATTAAATCTTCACAAATAGCTTTCACCTTTGTAATCTCAGAATTTGTATCCTCTCCATAAATTTTAGGAAAAAAGTAAACTAGCATCATCATTTTATACCAGGGATCTAAACCTGTGCCTACGACCATCACCCCATTGATCACATTCCAATATTTTTCAAATTTGGCAATCATTGTTGAAGCCATTTGATGAATAATGAAGTTAGAAGAACCAAGCCACTCTCTCAAAGCCAATCTAATTTGACATATCTTTGGAAAATAAACATTTGAAGTCGGATACTTAGTACCAAAAAATAATTCAGTCACACTATAAAACAATTGTAACCTTTTACAAATTTCAGTTGCCATATCCTAATCATCATCACTAGGCAAAGATTTATATTGATTCTCACGTCGTGCTAAGCGACCAAAAACATCTTTGTATTGTATGGCAATATGAAGCATCAAAAAAGTAGAATTCCACCTAGTTTTGCAATCAAGAGTAAGCTTTTTGACATATGCAATGTTTAGTTGATCACATGTGTCTTTGAATTTTTCCTCCCTCTTAGGTGTTGCTGTCCAAAAACTAACACTTTCTCTAACTTTTTCAATAGCATCTGAGATTATAGACAACTCATCTTTCACAATTAAGTTTAATATATGAGCACAACAACGCATGTGAAACAACAGATCACCCAAAATGAATGACCTAGGTGAAATCTTATCTAAAATGTGCTCAACCATAGCATCATTTGTAGTACAATTATCAACAGTCAAAGTGGACAACTTTCTATTTAGATTCCAATCCATCAAGCACTGAATCAAGACATCAGAAAGAACTTTGGCAGCATGGGGAGCAGGAACATAAATTAACCTAAGACATAAATGATGATTTTAAAAATCACATTAAGTATCAACAACAAAACCAAAAATAATAAGAACTATTATAGTATTATTAGTAGAAGTTTGGTGTTATTACCTCATAATTCGGCTTTGCAAGTTCCAAGAATCATCAATATAATGAGCAGTGATAGCTATATAGCCTTTATTTTGGTTGCCAGAAGTCCACATATCAGTGGTGATTGCAATCCGACTTGGATTATTTGCCAACAACGTCCTTGTCCTCTCTTTTTCACTATCATAAAGCTTCATGATAGTGTTACGAGAAACCACCTTAAATAGAGGCTGGAGAGCACCACAAAAATCTTTGAAACCGAAATGATCAACAATGGACAATGGATACTCATGGAGAATAATCATGTTGGCAAGCTTACTCCTTGCTATATCTTGATTAAATGAATAAGCACCAACAACAATTGTTTTACTCCCTCTTTGCTCAGTTTTGATGAATGCTTGCCTTATATCGCTAATTGTTTGAAGTTTACAACTCTTGAAGTGCTCACGCAAGTGTGACGTTCCTTGCCTTGGATCACCCAAGAGCTTTCCCTTACAATAATTGCAAATGACTTTCATTTTTCCATCTATCACCTCCCTCGTGAAGTGATTCCAAACATCTGAAGTTAGTTTTTGTTTTTTAGAACCTCCAATTGGATCCTCAGATTGAGTTTGAGTTTGAGTTGAAGTTGGAGTTGGAGTTAGAGTTGGAGCCTCATCTAAAGTTAGAAGATTGTTTTGTGATTCATCAACATTATTGGATTCAGTGGATAATGGTGTTTGACTTTCACCTACGACAGGTGATGGAACTTGCTCATTGGCATTGCCCATAGGAGTAGAAGTTTGCTCGGCAGACATTCTACAAATATAAAATACAACTGTCAGAATATAAAGTGTATAACATGCAATCTATAATAGCAAAGACAAAAGCACTCCCAAGTATATATATATATATAATTTCCCTATTGCAAAGTCCCCTTTTTTAAGTATATATATATATATATATATATATATATATATATATATATATTAAATATCTTACATCAATTACAAAGTATATGATCCCATATGGACTGGAGCACGACCAAAATCCAAAAGACATTTTATTGAAATCTCCAATGTTTGCTTATTGATAAGTCTAACAAATGACAAATGGTATTTATAAAGCATAAACACGATTTTGTTTGATCATATGGCAACTCATAAGAGACATTATCTCCACAATGTCATTGACAGTAAATATTGGCGCATGTGCTATTTGTTTCCCAGAAAGACTGTAAATATCAAAACAATCAATTAAAAGGAAAAAAAAAATACCAGAACTAGCACTGAAAAATCAAAACAATCAATGATAAAAAAACAAAAGGGGAAAAAAACACCAGAACTGGCACTAAAAAATGAAAACAATCAATTAATTCTGTAAAAATTGAAGGCAAACAAAGTGTAAGCAAACAATATTTGAACATCTAAAATTCTCTGAAATTGCCCACCATTCCACCAAAGATCAAGCATATTCTTCATCCACATAACATCGCCCCCACACTTGATTTGTGTGTGCATGTGAACATACTTCGCAAATGAGTAATTTAAGATTAATTCTGTAAACCAACAGAAACTAGAGCAATGTTTATAACAGGACTTTGAGCTGATGCTAATAATAAGCTTAACTAAATAACAAATTATTCTTTGGCCATACTCAAAGCGAATTCATTTCTATATAAATTTGGTAATCGAGAGTACAGAAATTTTAGATATTTTCTATACATTCCAGTAAACAATTTCAGGAATAATTTATATAGACACAAGTAGAATAATCAAATGCCATAAATAAATGCCAAATGTACCACAAAGAGACTCTAAAAACACCAAAAAGGAAGTAGCTGTAACTGAAGAGCCTTGTCTTACATTTATTCAGCATCTACCAAACTACCCATTGTTACCATCCAATAGGAATAATATTCACCACAATCAGAAGACAATTTATATGAAAATAGCTCAGAGATTGAATTGATAAAACCAAAAAAATGTTGATAGATAAGTAAGAAAGCATCAAGCATCGAATCATACCTTTCAAAACAAGTAGTGCGAAAGGATCTGGGTGTAAGAGAACAAGGTGAGCTAGAGTTTGGATGAAATTTAATAATATTGGACAACGTCTAAATCTCTAGTCATTTGCAAAAATTTTCTTGGAGCACGGACTGCACGGAGCCACCGTCACGGATTGCACGGTTTGGGTGGGAGAGAACAGAGCCACCAGCCACAGACTGCATGGTTTGGGACTTGGGTGGGAGAGCACGGAGCCACCGTCACGGACTGCACGATTTGGGTAGGAGAACAGAGCCACTAGTGACCAGCCACAGACTGAACGGTTTGGGACTTTGGGTTGGAGAGCAGATTGTAGAGCATGGAGCCAATGTCACAGTTTAGAGGCTTGGGGCTTTCTAAAATTGAGTTTGGTAGGAACTAGGGATTAGGAGTAGAAATTGGGAGTTGGGGGAGTGAACTCAGTGAAATTACTGAGTGAAGGAGTGAGATGAGAGTGACTGGAGTGATGATTTGATAATAATGAGGTTTTTTTGACAATTTTATGTAGAGATATTTTTATAATTTTATTTGTGGGTACCCGTGGGTACAGGGGAAACCATATCCGCCCCCGCCTCATTTATTAAACGGGGATAACAAATAAAAGGGTACCCATACCCGCGGGGGAAAAATTTTCCCCAATATCTGTCCCATCACGGGTATTACCCGCGGGGACGGGTAAAATTGACATCCCTATGTATCAGTGGAATCGTTTGTGCACTAGTTGTTAGGCATATATCCACCACAGGACACACTACAGGGTGGTCGGATCCGAATGAAGTGGTTAGACGATAACTTTGATGACGTTAATGATCATATCGATGATCACGTGTAGCTTGAACGATTTACCCAGGCTTATATTTTGAGGTTGATGGGTGGAGTTCTATTTCTTGATCACTCTAGATCATTAGTACCTTTAAGGTATCTTACACTATTAGAGGATTTTGAGGAGGTCAGGCAATATAGTTGGGGATCAGCGGCGTTGGCATATCTATATCGTGAGTTGTGCAAAGCCACTGATTATAATCGTAAGGAGATTTGTAGTTTATGTGTCCTGATTCAGTTGTGGGCATGAGATAGATTCCCATCCACTGCACCTATGGCACAGGGGCATTATATGCATGACACCCCCTATGGCGCGCGGTACATGACATGTATTTTTCCATATTGACATTTTACATAATCATGAGAGGTTTTTAATGTTTGTTTAGTTATGTGCATATGAATAGGTGGTTAGGTAACAGGACTTTTACAACAACTTGGCAAGACTTGCCCTACTATCGGTACAAACTTGATCGGATGAAGCAAAAAGATATAACAAACTCCTTTAACATGAACTCAATAAATGTTGTGCTAATGCTATGATACTTATAATAATGATTATTCACCTTTTGTAGATTATGTGAGAACCATACACTCCAGACATTATGATGTCACTTCCATATATTTTCTTGCATGGGTTTCAAATTTGGAGAGCTGTCGTCCCATTGATATGCTTCCATATCATTGAGTGGCACCAGCCCGATCGCGTGATGCGTCAGTTTGGTATGAGCCAACATATTCTAGAACCTCCTTGTTAGCCTCAACACCTCCATGATATTACATTGCGAGGCAAGAATACTAAAATTTGGTTGCAATATCATGCACAATATATTCAAATGTGGGATAATCAGTATGCATATATGTGCTGACGAATGCCTCTAAGGAGGGAGTACTTGGTGCAAACTCTGAGTATATGAGGTGGTATAGCAGGCATACCCGCTGATGGATTACTAAAGATGGTGCACAGACTGGCTTGATGGTAAGTAATGTTAATGTTACTTTATTTGATTACTTTGATTTTTTTTAAAATTTAATTTACTAAGTAATTTACATTTTTAATTATAAGCCGATAGTCTGGAGAAGATGCTTTACCATATTTGTGATGAAAAACATTCAATTTATTCATGGGATGAGCTTAAACATGAGACTGAGCAGATGTTATCGACCTTAGACGAGTTGGATTGTATATTAGAACCTATTGTGCTAGCTCTAGAGTCGATGCAACAATTATCAAGGCCAAAGGTGAATGTGATCATACCTACGTCTCAAGTGGAAGGTCATGGACTTCAACGACGAAGGAGGTGTGAGGGTATAAAATATCTTACTCTTCCACCAATCCCACAACGTGGTCATGGAGTATATTATATTCCACAAGGACCACCATATGACCCTGTGTCATCATATGCATTGATGACATATTATTATTCATCTCAGGATTCAACAACATTTGCATCTTCATCCCACACTGCACACTCCCCACTAACCCAGGCATATTATTGTCCATCCCAATATGCGACAACATATGCATCTTCATCCTACACTACATACCCTTTAGCAACCCAGGCATATGATATTCCTTACATCCTATCGTCAGTGGATTGTGCACCTCAGGCATATGTATATGATTTCAAGACCCCTATTGCACTTGGCCCATTGATGGCTTGAATACAAGATGCACCTATTTTTTCCCCTGAGTTTGGGGGTATTAATCTAAATTTAGAATTTATAGATGCTGCCAGCCTTAGTGGTGATTATGATGTTGAGCCTAGACTTCGAAGAAACCCTCATCGTCATGCAAGGGATATACGCCATGCTTGTATACTGACCCCTGTACCTCCACATGGTCCCCACGACTATTGATGTATTTACTATTAAATATATAGACTTTAATATTATGTTGTGGATTGAGTTGAACATGCAATGCTTTTTTTTAAAAAAAAATTATAATAAAAAATTTAGCGTTGTTAGATTATTACATTAATAAGACAAAAAAAACATATAACATAAGTACAATTTCAATTAATAACCCCATTGATCAATACATCACTACATACAAACATTTAATCTAACTTTTAACATCTTCAACATCATTATCACCTTGCTGAGAGCTTTGTCTTTGACTTAGGGGAGGGCATAGCCGTTGATTATGACCTTCTTGTCTATAGTATCCGCATCGTTGCCTAGGCTTAGACTCCACCCAATCCATTTCGTTCTTAAGGCGTTTTGAGACTAGTCGGCCCTTCGCACGAAGGGTTGACTCATTTGGAACTAACATCCACCCCACAGAGGTCGGCTCTTCGCATGAAGAGTTGGCTCATTTGGAACTAACGTCCACCCCACAGAGGTTGGAATGTTCGCCTCATTTCTAATAGGTCACCACTCAGGACTATAGGCATTCACAATATTTTGTATTGAGTAAATGAGATCCACAAACTGGTGAAATTCAATATCAATGGGCAACACATGCAGCAATAACATGAGAGCATGGGTATATATATGCTTGGAATCTCCCACACTAACAATACCATTTACTTAGAATCACCGACCATGTATGACCACCTATTTGCATGATCGGATTGAATGCCTCCTCAACTTCAAATCTTGTGGATTGTATATCATATCTGCGAACTTGGTGAGAACTCGCATCTTCTTGAATTTTCATGATTGTCTCAATTAATTTCTTATAGAACCTCTGCCCAGTATTTTGCTCAGACTTAGCCTACCTTAATCTCTGCACAAAGTACTCCACCATCCTACCATATGTGGACTTCACCAATGCTGTTATTGGCAAATTTCGAGCACCTTTTAATACTTTATTTACAGCCTCTAACAAGTTCATCATCATGTGCCCATATCTGTGCCCTTCTTCATCATAAGTCTGACTCCATTTTTCTTTTGAAATGCCATCAATCCACCTTTATATGTCACTGCTAATTTGACGAAATTTTTTCAACTTCCTCACAAACTGGTGCTTACAAGTAGTATAACCTACATTAAAACAAAAAAAAAGTTTTGAAAAGAAACAAAATCATATATCTTAATGAAACATTATAAGGAATGAACTTTTAGCTAGTTTTAATAAGTCCTCCTTCAATTTTGCAATCTTGAACTTATGGTTGAAATTGCTGGCAATGTGGCATATGCAGTATACATTATATGCATTGGGAGATTGCCAACCAAGGTGTGCATTGTTCATAACTATTTTTATGCTTTGGTGTTGATCAAAAATCAGACACAGACCTTTCTTTCTTGTCACATATTTGCGTATGTTTGCTAAGAATCATGACCAAGCACTCAAGGTCTCACCTCCAAAGATAGCAAAGGCAATTGGTAGAACACAACTATTGCCATCCTATGTCATGGCAATTAATAGTGTACCACGATACTTACCATACAAGAAGGTTCCGTCAATTTGTATAATCGGTTCGCAAAAGTTAAAAGCATCATAACATTGCTTGAAAGTCCAAAATAGTCGATGAAACTTACGAAACCGATGATCAACTTGATTGTTGACGAAAACTTCATTTGTCTCGATTTTGTAGATGGAATATGGTGCAAACAATTGCATATACTACAGCCATCTTGGTAAGATTGCAAAAGACTCATCCAAGTCACTGAACACTTTTACAATTGCTTTTTGCTTAGCCTTCCAAGCATTCCTATATGAGATTTGATATCTAAATTGGTTGTTAATCCTCTCCTTGATCAAAGAAATTGGGATTGATGGTTCTTGGTTGACCATACCTAATACACACATTATAAAATATTGAAATGTTATTCCAAAAGCACATAATTCACATATAAGTGAGAACTATACCTACTATACATGAGTGGACGAAATTGGATTCCAACTTCTTATGATCTTGAGAAAGCATTGGATTCATACAAGTGTGACGACTATCCTATTTAGTAATTTGCCATTTGCTTGTCTTCTTTCCTAAAATTGCCTTCATTCGCAATGAGCAACCTTTCGCATGTTTTGGGCACTTCACATATAAAATTTTTGGTTTTGATTCAACCACAAAAAATGTCTGATGCATTTTCATAGAATAATGTTTGACAACTAACTGAATAGCTTCTTTATTGTCAAATAGTAAACTAACATATAACTAATCTCCTGCATGCCTGGAACTAGGCACATCCAACCTTGGAAAACCAGTCTCTTGATCGGGGTGGTCCCAATTAATATATTTATAATGTGGAGTTGAAGTCCAAAATGGAGTCGCTATGAAATGTTCAACACCTGTACATGTCTTAAAATCATGAGAGGCAAGTACTAACTTCATTATATACTAACTAAATTACATGGATATTAACCTCTTTGTTGTGGAAGTTCGCTAACAGGTAATGATGATGCACCTGGAGAAGTCATAACAACTAGGGAAGCCAAGCCAGCAGCATCAAAATCACCCTCAACATCAGTGTCAGACGAATCGCCATCTTCATCTACACTGGACACCATTGTCGGGTCTCTATTCCAATCTTCATCATCATCTGAAAGCCCAATGTAGACATTAGATTGACCACAAAAAGGTGCAATAATATACTCATCAACACGGTCTTCTTTATAAGCAGTTCCTAGTTAAGTATTCATATGATATGAATACGCAAGTAATGATGAACTACCTACAACGTCAATCTCAACGTACAATTCCAATACTGTCATAGTGTGTTGATCAAAAGTATTGATCATGCACTTAACATGTTCATCATCAAATATTTCAAGAGCAGTATATTTGCTCTCATTTCGAGATATCAAAAATTTATATGTAAGACTAGAAATGATTTGAAGAGATTGAAGGTTTAATTTAGCATGAATCTTTCTCTTCAACATCTTATAATTGATACCGTGTTTAATTTGAATTGGCCTAGTATCGTCTTCGAATGTAAGCCTTTGTGGACCTTCAAACTTCCTACCATTTGAATAAAGGAAAACAACAAATTGACTCATTTTTAGAATGAAATTGAAGAATGCAAGAATCTATGAGAGACGAGAGAGAAGAGATGGGAAGAGTGTAGAGTGCATGCCCGGGTTAAAGTTTAAATAGAGAGAGAGCTTCGGCCAACGGGGGAAGCAAAATAACTTTTATGAAAGAGCAACTTGGAGTTGCTCCATTTATTTTATTGTTAAAATACTTGTTAAACCTGATTTATATTTGGTTGATGGGAGTTGTGTCGGCTTTTGAAAAGAGTAACTTGATCTTGCTCTTTTACTTTTTTATTAAAATATTATTAAGCTTAATTCTTCTGAACGTGATTTGTACTTTGAAAAGAGCAACTTGAAGTTGCTCTTTTATTTTTTTATTAAAATAATATTAAATTTGATTCTTCTGAACTTGATCAGACGTGACTGACAAAATTTGGAAAGAGTAATTCTAAGTTACTCTTTCACTTTTTTATTAAAATAATATTAAATTTGATTCGTTTGAACTTGATTAGATATGATTAAGAAAATATGAAAAGAGCAACTCCAAGTTGCTCTTTTACTTTTTTATTAAAATAATATTAAATTTGATTCTTCTGAATTTCACAAGACGTGACTGAGAGAATTTGAAAAGGAGTTATTCTTTCACTTTTTTATTAAAATAATATTAATTTTGATTCTTCTGAATTTAACAGGATGTGACTGATAATATGGAAAGAGAAACTTCAAGTTACTCTTTTACTTTTTTAGTAAAATAATATTAATTTTAATTCTTCTTGACTTGATAAGACGTGAGTAAGAGAATCTAAAAAGAGTAATTTGAAGTTATTCTTTATATGACGTGATAAAAAATAAAATAAAATATAATCCCTTGTCAGCGTGATAAAAAGAATTCAAAACTAATAAATAATTTTAAAATTATCCCAATTTAATAAATAATTTTTAAAATTACAATACGGTCAATCTCCCACTACTAGTTGCTCCTCAAGTTTTAAAATGGTTGTTTTGTAGATATTCTGAAAAGCAATCATTTTATTTCATTATTTGGTGAAAAGGAGAAGAAAAAGTAAAAAAATTGGTGCATTGTAGAATAAGAAACAGCAATCCTACCGCTGCACGAATTATTTTCCAGCAAAAGTAAGTGGAAACACAGTAGATCTCCTCTGTTCCTCGTCTTCCAAGCATTTCCCCAACTTCAGGTAATTGGACACTGGAAAGACTTTTTCACTGACAGTCAAGTCAACTGGGGTCAGTCATAACCAGACATATAAATGTGGGGGACGAAGAAAATAATTAGCTAGAGTATTCCAAAGATATGCATTTCGTTTGAAAGCCGTCGATTAATAATGGTCAGGACTCAGGAAGTTCCATAAGCACCATCATAGATCAACCTCTGTTTTCCTCGTTTTTCAACTTTCAACCATTCCCTCCACTTCACGTTATTGAATATTGGTCATTGAAAAATAATTATTTTATACTTCTTTTAGAAGTATAAGTATTGTATATATCTTTTTTAAAGGTGTGTAATTGAGAAAGAGAAAATGATAAAAAAATATAATAAATAATATTAAATAAAATATAAAAAAAAATATATATACTATTTATAATAAAAATATAAGAGTTATCGATCATTGGAAAGAGGTTCCGCAGACAGAGACTAGTTTGTGAAGTTATAAGCTGTTAAGTACAGACAAATTAAAAACAATTCACATGCTCAATATAACAACCAATGTAAATCAAAATTGTTTTTGCCCTGAATAATGCTAGACACATGTTACATTTATGCATATGTACAGTTCTATAATGAATCGGTCATATTTATATTTTGCTTACCTATTTTTTTTTTTGTACTTATATTTTTATTCTGCCATTGTTTACCAAAATTTTTTGTTATCACAAATCAAGCTATGGTAAATTTTTTATCTATTGACAAAATTTAATTCTCGATATCCATTCGGGAAAGAGAATCATTTCCTTTTAAAATTTTAGACTAGATTTAATATCTTAAAAGAATTCAAATGATGATATCAAATTTAAGATAATTATGTAAATTTAAAATCGAATGTTTACGCGTAGTATTTAATTTAATAAAAAATAAGTTCAAAAATAAAAGAGATTTTGTTTCCAAAAAATAAGAAAATACAAATACAAATGAAAATAAGTTAAGTATAAATGACAAGAATTAAAGTGTATTCAAATTAAATGTAATAGGTAATATAAATTATAGAAAATAAAATTATAAATTAAAATAATTTAAAATAAATACACTTAAAAGTAGAATTGTAAGTATGTAAATTATAAAAAAATAAAAAATAAATAAACAAATCAAATGATATCAAAATGAGGCACGGTGCGCGGGGCATGGATTCTACACCTATGATGCTTTGATCGCTGCTGCTCGCTCTTTTAGTGGATTTGGCACAACCGGTGATGACACCACCTGCAAGAGGAAGCTTGCTGCTTTCTTGGCTCAAACTCCTCATGAAACCAAAGGTTTGATAATTTTTTTTTAATTTCAAGAACACACTCTTTTAGATTTTTTAATATTTATTTTATTATTAATTTAAAAATGAATATTATTAATATTTGTTTAATAATTTTTTAAATATATGAGATGATCTAATAATAAAATAAATATTAAAAAAATAAAAAATATATTATTAATATCTCACTTGTTTATTAGATATTATTTGTTACACATTTATTGGAAGTCACAATCTTGTGACACACTTGTCTAGCAAAGCCAGTGTATGAATTAATTGATCACATTAATTATCTGTCAATGTTTTGAGTAGGAGAGTGGGCAAGTGCCCCGGATGGTCCATACGCGTGGGGATATTGCTTGGTCAACGAAGTGAATAGCCAGAGAGATTATTGTACGTCCAAAGATTGGCCATGTGCTCCTGGTAAAAAATATTATGGCCGAGGACCAATCCAACTCACTCAGTAAGTCACCCTCGCTTTCGTTTCAACCCCCCCACCTTTAATTTTCTCTAATTAATCAAACTTAGATTAAACCCCTTTCATCATTATGGTAAATGTAAAAATTTATACAAATATCATTATTATGTTTTTTGGGTGCTCGTAAGTATCATTGTTAGAGTATACTTCAGGAGTGACGGAGTCGTTGTGACTGTTTATACTGTTATTGTAGTGTAGCATATTAGTGGACTGGTGTGATTTTTATTGGTGCATATTAATAGTGATGTTGACCTTTTTTGCAGTAACTACAATTATGGGCAAGCGGGTGATTCACGGGTCGATGATCGGGTCAGGTTCTACAAGAGGTACTGCCAAATATTGGGAGTGAGCCCCGGGGACAACTTGGATTGCAACAACCAAAGGCCATTTAAGCAAATAGACCATGTTGCCATACACTTATATATTGTAATAAAGGGATTATAATGATCCTACATGTAACAGGAACCTTCTTCCTAAAGAAGAAAGCTTCCGGTTGATTAGTTTTAATAAAGCAATTTAGTACTTTTCCATCTTTTATGACTAAAAGAGTTGTTGATTAATATATCTGTTAATTAAGGTTTTTGGGAACATCACTATTTAAATAATGAAGATTTAGATAATTCATAAGTATCATAAGTTGGAATTGTGTTAATTAATTGCAAATTTTTTTTAAGCAAAGGTGTGTGTTTTCTACATTAGTCATAATCATGCTTCTTAATAGCACTTGCAAGAAGGGACAATATTAATATATCGAGCGAAAATTAATCTCTCACTTAAAAGATATAAATAAATTTAATAAGACCTAAAAAAGAATGGCCCCACTTATTTGCATACCAAAAACCATATGGATATGAGAGACTTTGATGTATTTTGATAACATTTAAGTATCATTAACCTACTGTATGATGAGTAAACACTGGAAAGTAATTGTCAAAAAAGACATGATTTATACTTTTATTTCTACCAATCTTACGTATTAAATTTGTACCAGATTTGAACAACTAGCTGCTCCTCAAGTTTTAAAATGGTTGCTTTGCAGATATTCTGAAAAGCAATCATTATTTGGTGAAATGGAGAAGAAAAAGAAAAAGTAAAAAAATTGGTGCATTGTAGAATAGGAAACAGCAGTCCTGCCCCTATTTAGCACGAATTATTTTCCAGCAAAAAGTAAGTGGAAACACAATAGATCTCCTCTGTTCCTCGTCTTCCAAGCATTTCCTCGACTTCAGGTAATTGGACACTGAAATACTTTTCAGCTGACAGTCAAGTCAACTGGGGTCAGTCATAACCAGACATATAAATGTGGGGGACGAAGAAAATAATTAGCTAGAGTATTCCAAAGATATGCATTTCGTTTGAAAGCCGTCGGTTAATAATGTCAGGAAGTTCCATAAGCACCATCATAGATCAACCTTTGTTTTCCTCATTTTTCAACTTTCAACCATTCCCTCCATTTCACGTTATTGAATATTGGTCACTGAAAAGGGGTTGCCGCAAACAGAGACTAGTTTGTGAAGTTATAAGCTGTGAAGTACAGACAAATTAAAAATAAGTCGCGTGCTCAATATAACAACCAATGTAAATCAAAATTATTTTTGCCTTATGCTTTTGTACAGTTTTATAATGAATCGGTCATATTTTATTTTTTGCTTAGCTATATTTTTGTTCTGCCACCTGCATCTTAATATGAGAAATGTGAAACACATGAGTGTTATAAAACAAGCATTTTCCTTTTGCCTCAATGAATTATATTTTATAATATGAGTAGTTTACAAAATTCACGTTTAAATTGAAAATAGAGTAAAAAATATATTTAGTCATCTGCACTTGCAATTTAGTCTCTTCTACGTATTAGTTCCTAAAATTTTACAACTTATAACAAGTTTGTTCTTATATATGTTTTTCATTAAATTAATTAAACAGTAATTTCTGACATAACATGTTAAGTATGACTTTTTTATCAAACTGTCACTGATAGTAAAACTATTTATCAAAATGTCATTTTTTAAACTATTTACTAAATTGTTATTTTTTTAAACTATTTACTAAAATACCACTATTTTGAAACTATATACCAAACTGCTACTCTTTTGTCTAACGTGACTTTTTTTAATAATTTTTTGTCCACATAAAATGTACCAAACCGAGTGGTGCATCTGTTATCCGTGTATATTTAATTAGTTAGTTAGTTAAATAACTAACCTAGAATAGCCAGCTTGACAGCTAAGCGACAGTTAGAGGTAGTTAGTTTTTAGTTTTAGCTAATTGTGTATAAATAGGAACATTGTATTTTTCTTCTAACTGTTGAATGAATCAGAATATCATTCACTCATTTTCATCCTTCAATTCTCTCATCCTCTCTCATTTTCTTTCTATCTTCTTTGATAGCGTCTTGGCTAAGTTTGTGTTTGTGTTCATGAGTTCTTACTTCTGTGATCAAGATAGATCACTGTGTTCATTCCACTATCAGTTTTCTTCATTTCTACATGGTATCAGAGCTCTGATTTTTTAGAGCTCTGCTACATTCTGGTTGGTGCTTCAATGGCAGAAGCAAGAGTTAATACTTCTGGTTCCAGTGGAGGTTCAAGAAACGTGGTTGATCAATCTTCACCTTACTATGTTCATTCGTCTGAAAATCCTTTGATTGTTCTCGTTACAACAACTTTAACAAGAGAAAACTATCATCAATGGGCAAAATCTATGGAGATGAGCCTGATTTCAAAGAATAAGATAGGGTTTATCGATGGTACAATCCCTATACCATCAAAAACTAATGCGATTTATCCTTCTTGGAGGAGAGCCAATAACCTTGTGGTGCGATGGATTATGGGTTCTGTGTCCGAATCGATAGCAAAAAGCATTTTGTTCAATGATGCACCAAGTAATGTTTGGAATGTTTTGAAGAAACGATTCTCTTAAGGAGATCTTTTTCGGATTTCAGATATAGAAGATTCCATAATCTCCCTCAAACTAGGAGAATTGAGTGTTACTGACTATTTCACAGAATTGAAGATTCTGTGGAATGAGCTTGATAGTTACAGACCTTTGCCAGTTTGCACATGTGTTGTGAAGTGTGTATGTGATGCTTTAGTCAATGTTGAGAAGTACAAAACTCAGGATCGTGTAATCAGATTTTTGAAAGGGTTGAATGAGCCTTTTGCAGGAGTAAAATCACAAATCATGTTAATGAAGCCCCTTCCCGAAGTTGATGATGTGTTTTCAATGATTGTGCAGCAGGAGAGACAATTGGTTGTTGAGTTTGTTGAACCAAAATTGATTGCAGCAGTAGGAAGGGAAAACAACAATCAAGGTTATGGTAGAAGTAATGGCAGAGGTGCTGGAAATTTTGGCAAAAATCAATATGGCAGAGGCCTCAATAGTGGGAAACAATGCAGTTATTGTGGGAAAACAGGTCACACTCTTGATACCTGTTATAGGAAACATGGTTTTCCTCCCAATTTTCAGTTTAGGAACCAAAGTCAGGGTAGAATTAACTTTGTTGCTGCTGCAGAAAGTAATGAAATTGATAAAATAGAAGAGATTGGTTCTATCCAGAAAGAGGAGCAGAATAGTCCAGGTTTCATGATCACTGTTGAGCAGATTCAAGGCTTGATGAGTTTGTTGCAGTAATCTCAGATTCAGATCCCTTCATCTTCAGTAAACCAAATAAGCACAGTAATGTCATCAACATCATGTGCACAGAACCCTCCTAATCATGATTTAGGTAATTTTTCATCAATTTTCTCTTGTTCTTGGATAGTAGATAGTGGTGCAACTGACCACATTTGTCATAGCCTTTCATTCTATTCATCTTTTCACAAAATTAAACCTATTAGAGTAAAACTCCCTAATGGAAATGAAGTTCTTGTAGAACATTCAGGCAGCATCAGTTTTTCTAATGATTTTATCCTATATGATGTGTTACATATACCACACTTTTCATATAATTTACTTTCAGTTACCAAATTGACATCCTCATTGCCTTCTATTCTATCTTTTGATTCTCATTCTTGTTGTATCCAGGAGAAAATTTCTTTGAAGATGATTGGTACAGCTGAAGTGATTAGTGGTCTTTATATCTTGAAGATGCCTATTTGTACTAATAGATTTTCCTTTAGTCATTTTTCAATAAATTCTGTTGTTGTTCCAAAGACAAGCCTATGGCATTTTCATTTAGCTCATGCTTCAAAAGATTGTATACAAACCATTCATTCCTCTGTTCCCTTTGTAAACATGAATAAAGATTACATTTGTGATGTATGTCATTTGTCTAAACAAAGAAAACTTCCTTTTACTGTTAGTAGCTCTAAATCTGTCCAATTTTTTGATTTAATACATGTTGATATATGGGGACCTTTTCCTATTTCTTCTGTCCATGGCCATAGATATTTTTTGAGCATTGTAGATGACTTTTCTAGATTCACCTGGATTTTCTTGATGAAAACAAAGAGTGAAACATCTCATCTTTTACAAAACTTTGTCAAAATGGTTGAAAGGCAATTCATACAGAAAATTAAGGTCATTAGAAGTGACAATGGCCCTGAGTTCCTAATGAGGGACTATAGCTCAAATGGAATTATCCACCAAACCACATGTACCTATACTCCCCAACAAAATGGAATTGTTGAGAGGAAGCACTAATATATCTTGAATGTAGCAAGAGCTCTAATGTTGCAAAGTCATCTACCTAAACCCTACTGGACATATGCCATTGTCCATGCTGTCCATATCATCAATCTACTTCCCACACCTCTTCTCACAAATCAATCACCTCATGAAAAATTGTATGGACATATCCCTGATCTTAACCACTTAAAAGTGTTTGGTTGCTTGTCCTTTGCCAACCTCCCTGTAGGTTCTTCCACAAAACTTGATGCAAGAGCCTGCAAGTGTGTGTTTCTAGGCTATAAGGTTGGAACAAAGGGTTACATTCTTCTAAACCTGCAAACCAGAGAATTATTTGTTTCTAGAAATGTAATTTTTCATGAATTACACTTCCCATTCTCTGCAACTCACTCCTCCTCACAACCATCCTCTCCTAATTGTCCTCTTTCTGCACCACAAAACATTGATCCCACCACTTATGATGATGTTTTGTTGCTTCCATCTATCATTCCCACATTAACCACCTCTCCACAAATCTCCTCATCTCCTAATCCTCCACTCACCACAACTTCTATTCCTTCCTCACCCCCTCCATCACCTAGGAGATCTACTAGACAGAGGCAGACACCTTCATACCTGCAAGACTATCACTGTAATCTTGCAGCAGGATGCACTACAGCTGATACTAATTCATTGTCTAACACTCTTTATCCTATTCAGTCATATTTATCTTTTAATTATTTTTCCCATTCTCACAAATCTGTTGTTTTATCTGTTTCTGCTGAGGTTGAGCCCCAATCTTACACTCAGGCTATCAAACATGATTACTGGAAACAAGCCATTCAAGCTGAGTTGCAAGCTTTGGCAGATAATGAAACCTGGACCTGGACCTTGGTTGTTCTTGCAAAGGATAAGACACCAATCGGCTGCAAATGGGTGTTCAAAATTAAGCATAAGGCAGATGGAACCATAGAAAGATACAAGGCAAGGTTGGTGGCCAAAGGGTATACTCAGACTGAGGGCATTGACTACCTGGACACTTTCTCTCCAGTAGCCAAAATGACTACAGTAAGGCTAGTTCTGTCCCTGGCAGCAATCAATGGTTGGCTTCTTAAGCAACTTGATGTGAACAATGCTTTCTTGCATGATGACTTGATGGAAGATGTATACATGACTCTGCCACCTGGGCTCAATGCCTCACATCCTGGCCTAGTTTGTAAGCTAAAAAAGTCTCTTTATGGACTTAAACAAGCAAGTAGGCAATGGTTTGCCAAGTTATCTTCTTTTCTACTAGGATCAGGATATTCTCAGTCCAAGAGTGATCATTCCCTCTTTGTTAAAACTGCTGCACACTCCTTCACAGCACTCTTGGTGTATGTTGATGATGTGATCCTAACAGGGAATGATGCTGCTAAAATCACTCAAATCAAGGCTGCACTTCATGCCAAATTTAAAATCAAGGACTTGGGTGACTTGAAATTCTTTTTGGGATTGGAAGTGGCTAGAAGCAAAGCTGGAATTACTGTAAACCAAAGGAAATATGCTCTTGAGCTGATTTCAGATGCTGGTTTACTTGGTTGCAACCCAGTTACTACGCCAATAGACTGCAAGGCTCATTTGAGTCAAAATGATGGAGACCTTCTTGAAGACATCCCTGGTTACCGAAGACTGATTGGCAGACTGCTGTACTTGACCACCACAAGGCCTGACATTGCCTTTGCAGTTCAACAATTGTCTCAGTTCATGGCAAAACCTACTGTCCTGCATCATAATGCTACCATTTGAGTTCTTAGATACTTAAAAGGGTCTCCGGGACTAGGACTTTTTATGTCCAGCAGCTCTACTCCTCAAATCAAAGCATATCTATCACAAGATACTGCATCTATCTTGGTTCTTCATGTAACACCCTAGCTCTGATATCAACTAATGTAACACCCTAGCTAGGGCATCACATTTCTGACTTCCGACTCATAATATGAAAATAAGTTCGCACAAAGTTTGAGTTATAAAAGATGGGTTTCAAAATTTCTTCTTTACTGAAACGTAAATTTACTGAAAATATTAGGTAATATTAAAAATCATATTTCACTATTCATTATGCAATATTGACACCAATTAATATCACAATTTAAAGAGAAATATAAAATTAATAGGCTTATTTTTTTTTTGACAGTAGCAAACCCCATGACGGGTCCTACTTAATAGCACGGTACAACACTAATGAAAAAATTTAACATACTTATTCCTTTTTCTGTCCATCTTGATGCATCAGACATCTGTTACTTTGTCAACACTGCATACCTTCGAGTCCTGAATGTCCACTCCTTATTGTTGTCACCAATCTCAGAGTATCCATCATCCGTTATGTCTAAGACAACTCGATCCTTCTATTATTTGATTTTAACAAGATCTGAGACACAAGACAAAACAATATAACAAAGAGGTGAGATCACCTACACCAATACCAACATGACAGCACAGAGATAACACAAACAACAATATTATACAGATAGATCGTACCACAATTATGATCATGTCATCAACATTAATCAACTATCATCATCCAATCATTTATTAATTCAATTATCTTAAGCAATAATTATGATAATGCCCTCAACATTATCATCATCATCATCCAAGTATTCAAAACAATTGTCATAACCAATATTCCTTAATTAATATATCATACAGATATAAATGTTGATTTATGCATGTACACAAGACTCGATTTCCTACTCCATGGAGCTAAAACTCAGTTCGGAGAAATGATCAAAAAGATCTGTCGGTACCACATGCCTCAGACCACGTGCTATAATCCTTATTTTGATTTTTGCACATCTAGCATATACACGACAGTCTTTATCAGATCTTGATTAAGAATAGTGTCTCGGTCAGGATTATCGGTGTGTCGCGTCGGTCTAACCCACGGTTACAGTAGAGCGACTCACTGTGTACTGTAGGCAACCCGCACCCCGATGCCCCCAAGGTCAACGAATGACCTACACTACGCATATTGCACCCACTCAAGAGGTGTACGTTTCTCCTAGGCAATTTGCCTTATCTAGTCCATCGGACCATTCCAATGCATGTATAATGCACCAAATCCAATCACAGACATCTCTTTCTAATGCATATAAAATGCACCAAATACCAGTCATAGGCAAAACACGTCATTTTCTCATACAGTGTCCATACACTGGTTCAACAGTAATTATACTATATTTTCAACACAAAATCATGTTATCATGTTTTCATAGTTATAAAACACTTTCGTAGTGTTTTCACAAAATTGCGTAACATTTCCATTATGTTTTCACAATTCTAAAATGTTTGATTACGTTTTCAAAATGCCGCAACTCTTCTGTTGCACTTTTAAATCACGTATTAATTTTTCAATGTCTTTCTCAATCGCGTAAAAATATATGTTTCTCAAATCGCATATTATTTTTCCACTGTTTCAAAATTGCGTATAATTTTCAACAATATTTTCAATAGTGTAAAATATTTAAACGCTTTCCAAATCTCATAACAATTTTCCACCAATTTTTTACTATTTTTCATAATCGCGTAAAAATATTTTATCGTTTGTTCAATCACGTAGTGATTTTTCAACTATATTTTCAAATCACGTAAAATATTTAAACTTACATAAAATATTTAAACGTAATTCAAATCACGTAGAAATATTTTAACATATTTCAAATTAGTAGAAATATTTTACTATATTTTAAATCATTTTTAAGATACGTAAATCATTTTTCACCATTTTACAATCATGTAAAATATTCCTCAATATTCCAAACATTATTTTGGACTTTCAAATAAGTCAATATCATTTTCAACACATTTTTAAGATACATAAATAATTTTTCACCAAAATTCTATTACAAAAAATATTTCTCAACTTTCAAAAATTTCATTTCATCTTTTCTCAAAATATTATGACTTTGTATTTCATTTTTCACATTTTCTTACTCAAGAAAATCTTTTCCACGCTTTCTTTACTCAAGAAATTCTTTTTCAAATATAATCCACAAAATTACTTTTCCATTGATATAAATCAATGTTTCAAATCTTAAAATTTTCACACGTACTTCAAAACTTGAAAATAAGTTATACTTTAGTAAATTCTCAAATCACCATTATATTCTCCATTTTTCTCAAAGCATTTCCAAACACAACCTTCTTCAAAATAAATTGAAGTTCGAAAATATTTTCGTTTACAAAAACTTAATTTCTCAAGTGATTAAAATGCTCTGATTCCCTTTTCAAATTCCTTGTATTAAATAAATTTACGTTTTCACTTTGAAAATCACTTTGTTCATAAAAATCAAGGCATTACAAGCCTTCAAAAACGTGGACATGACTATTGAAACCATCAAATATTTTTTCTTCTAAATTGATATGGTTTTACACAAACAAAACCATTAAAATTTTTATTTTCAAAGTTGAAGTACCGATGGTTATAAAAACCAAACCCATTTGTTCAAATTCATTTTTACTTTCTTTGCAACTCCTTTTTCACTTTCTTTGCAAATCCTTAAAATCAATGTTTGCCCATTTCATTCAAAACTCATATTTAGAAAAATACTTAGGATCTTTTTACACAAAATAAATCAATAAAAATTCCTCTAAAATCTTATTTTTGTTTTCTTGAAAAACAAACCCTTTGTTTATTTTCAATACTCTTCAAATCATCTATTATCATTCTTCATGAAAATATTAATTTAAAGATACGTAAAATATTTGTTCTAAATTTATTAAAAATCTTATAAATGGCCATTGAAACCATGAATTATTATTATTATTATTTTTTCTTTCTAACTTAAATAAATTCCAAAACCGTATGCATTCTTTTTGCAACACAAACCTTTTGTTTATTTTCTTTGCTTCTCAAATCATTCAATTTTATCATTCATGAAAATATAAATTTGTGAACACCTATTTTGAGGTGTCTTGATTGAAATTCTCATTATTCTAGGAATAAAGATTTAATTTCCTTGTTCTTGAAAAATTTTCACATTGACCCAAATCAAGGGCATCAAAACCGTAGCTCTTCCTTGACCATTGGGACCAAGATTAGTTTTCTTTCCATCCACACATCATGGCATACATATATATATTTCATCATAAATATCACAAACATGCCATATACTCATCATGCATATTATAAGTATACTATCAAAGCCATAAAATCATGTAAAACATATTAAGCATAGCCAAAAATAATCAAAGCATAAGAAAATAAATCAAAGCTCATAAACACACAATTAATTATTACATGACCATGGATTGGAATCCTCACATGGATTCACCATCCATCAAATATAAGACCATCTCTCACCACCATACTTGGTTAGTGAGATGGATCTCTCTCTTACCTCTTGAAGATCCTCAAAAACTCTTTGTTTTGCTTCTCTTTCCAAGTCCTTCACCATCAAGGGACTTCTCAAATACAAAACAAAATACATAGAAATTAGTATACTAAGCTTGATTAAGAGGAACCATGGATCAAACATGGTTTAGAACATGAAAAAGAAAAGAATAAATGAAGTTTCCTTACACTTCACCAACAAGAACTCTAGAACTCGATCTTAGTAAAAGTCCTTCAAGATGGAAGATTTAGAGAAAGTTTTCAACATGAAAGTTGTTTAGAATAAGGTAAGGATTCAAGAAACTAGGTTGTATGAAATTAAAGAGTGATGGAGGATGGATTTTGGTTGCTTGGCCGAATGGCTTCTCTTGAAGCATAAAGATAGAATTTTTGATTTTTGATAGAAACTTGAAGCTTGGATTTGAAGCTCTTAGAGTGCGATTTTGGGAAAACTTTCTAAATGAAAAGTGTTTAGAATGTTGTTTAGCTTTAGGAAATGGTGAGAGTGAAAATTATAGGTGAGTGATGGTGATTATAGGGTGCTTGGCCGAATCACTCAAGGAAAAGGAAGAAAAAAATGGTTGCTTGGTTCTTGGAATTTTTGAGAGATTTTGAGAGAATTTGATGAAGGCTTTTTGGTGAAGTAGAAAAATGAATATGGAGAGTGTAACCAAAGGTGCCGCTGCCGTGGGAGTGAAAGAATAGAGATATATGAATTCATTTGGCATAATTGAAGGCTATCACATGATGTACAAAGTCTTCCACTTTGTCATCTTTTTCTTTAGCCTAAAAAGGCTATACAAGCATGTCTAAACATGTCTCCTCCTTCCTAACACTCCAAAATCGTCCCCCCTTCATCATGCACTCCAAAGGAAGCAAACAAAGCAATAATGGTCAAGAAGAATGTCATATTGACCATGACAAGTAATAATGGTCATCAATTAGGCTTGCATGGCTATTATGGATGATTCAAAATTCATGTAGATGCCTCCCCAAGGCTGCTGAAAACTGTGACGTTCAAGGGAGTTTAGAGACTTTAATTTATTTTAATTCAAGTCTAATTACTTGCTAATTGATTAGTTAATTCATTAGATTAAGTTTCCTAATCAATCTTAACTAATTTTCTAATTACATAACTAATTAATTAGACATATTATTTCATATATTATAATCTCTAATTAAAATTAGGATATCTAATTAAGAATTAGATTATAATAATTTAACATTTAGTTTAGTTTACTTGGCTTGTTAATTAGGCCATTATTTGAGCATTTCTAGCCATTGATTAATTCAATGGTTAGGATTTAGGTAGACTTTTGATTTTTAGAAGACTAAATCTAAGCCATTGGATCCTTCTCCTTTAAATTCTAGCCATTAGATGTGTCTCCAAAATAAAGGGTCAAGATTGCTCCTTCAAACTTTAAATTCAATGGTTATAATTAGTCATAGCCTTTTTAGAAGACCAAATCTCCACATTTGATCAATTCTAAATCCAATGGTTATAAATGGTCACTTTATATAATCAATTTTACACCGTTGATTAAATCTACGGTTGATATTGAAGCTTGCCTAACTAAGTTTATTCTCACACCATTGATTAAATCAATGGTGATTATCCAATACTTCTTTATTAGATTTATTTCTTAACCGTTAATTAAATCAAAATCAAGTCTCCACCGTTAATTAAATCAATGGTAGATATTCAAACCACCAGTGTTGACTTAAGCAATATAATTTCTATTTCTATCTACTAAAAACCCCACGAAAAAATATATTTACTGTATTTTTATCGTTTGATAATTAAATACAGTGCCAAACACAATACAAGAAAATTTCTAAAACTGTTTTTGGATTCAGGTTTAGTAAGATCCCCTGTCTCCGTCTAAACAGTACAAATTTTTCTATGCGTAGAAAAATTTTCACTTTGCGGGACCCACTTGGGCCCACGTAAGGTCACTTGGGCCCACCTAGGACCACCTGGACTCACATATAGTCAAAAATTCATAATCATTCACAAAATCACAAATATTAGAAAACACACAAATATCAAATCAAATTACATAAAATAATTACCTAACAGTAAAAATTAAATTATGTAAAGTTTTTCCCGGCCCAAAAATTTTTATTTTCCTGACATGGAGTAAATAACTCAAAACGATCAAATATGTTGACAGAATAAACAAAATTTTACAGTATCTAAAAATTACTAAACAGTAAAATTCTGTTAACTGTCAAAATTACTGTTTAAGAGATAGAAAATTTTGGGGTGTTACACTTCACTTATTTCGTGGAAACCCAAAAAGCAAAGCACTATTTCCAAAAGCTCTTGTGAAGCCGAGTATAGAGCAATGGCTGCCCCTACTTGCGAGATTCAGTGGTTGACTTTTCTACTGCAAGATCTCCAAATTCCCTTCATTTCACCTGCATTACTCTACTGTGACAACCAATCAGCCATGCATATTGCTGCCAACCCTGTATTCCATGAGAGAACCAAGCACATTGAGTTTGATTGTCACATAGTAAGGGACAAATGCAATTTGGATTTGATCAAGCTGCTTCCTGTACCTTCTTCCCTTCAGCTTGCAGATACATTCACTAAGCCACTCAGTCCTCATATTTTCAATCACATTCATTCCAAGCTGGGCCTCCTCAATTTATGCGCCCCAGCTTGAGGTGGGGTGTTATCCGTGTATATTTAATTAGTTAGTTAGTTAAATAACTAACCTAGAATAGCCAGCCTGACAGCTAAGCCACAGTTAGAGGTAGTTAGTTTTTAGTTTTAGCTAATTGTGTATAAATAGGAACATTGTATTTTTCTTCTAGCTGTTGAATGAATCAGAATATCATTCACTTATTTTCATCCTTCAATTCTCTCATCCTCTCTCATTTTCTTTTTATCTTCTTTGATACCTTCTTGGCTAAGTTTGTGTTTGTGTTCGTGATTTCTTGCTTCTGTGATCAAGATAGATCATTGTGTTCATTCCACTATCAGTTTTCTTTATTTCTACAGCATCCATGTGGATTACGCCAACATGGTTGGTGTAATCCACGTGGATGCGCCATCTTACATGGTGTTTTTTACGTGGATACGCCATGTAGAATGGCATTTTTTGGTTAAAAATGCCAATGCATTTGACATTTTTCACGTGGATAAAAAAATAATAATAAATACTTATAGGGCACTTAACTCATTTGACATGATTCTCGCATTCCTCTCAAAGACACATGCATTTCACATGCCTACTAGAGAGTGCACCATAACGTTGGAAGACATCAGTATCAATTAGCTTATTTATAGGCCAAGTGTTTGCTTCTAATTTGTAAAGTAGTCGATCTAGAATTTTGGTGTTGGTAAGGCAAAACAACTAAGTAAGGCAACAAGGTAACTTTATTTGATGTGAGACTTTGGTATTGGTAAGGCAAAACAATTAAGTAATATAACAAGGTACCTTTATTTGATGTGAAACTTTAATGTGAAGGCATTTTAATTAATTTATTAATCTAATTTATATATTATATTTTCTTAAAAATTAAAAAGAAATAATGAAAAGTGTTTATTTTATATAGTATATAGATAGATAAACTAACAAAGTTTTAATTCTTAGTTCCACATATAGATGCTAATGCTATAGTTACCGTATGCTAAATAACAAGTGAGCTGCTACCTAGTTCCACATTTATATATGTATGCTACAGCAACGAGGAACGAAAATATACTATGCACGGACACCACCTGGCTCGGAACTTTTCTTTATACCTGTACTCAACACTGCACATTGAAAACTTTATCCACCACAAGAGCAAAACTGCTTAAACTCGAATCTCAAATCAATATCATATTTTTAACTCACAATGTCAGATGCATGTCATCTATGTAAATTGTCTTGTGAGTTGTGAAAATATTTTCATCAAGGGCATTATAGGTTTGAATAAACAATATATATTCAGTTCACTCATGCAAATGACGTCTAATTATCTTCTAAGTTCTATATATATATGCAACAAAACCATTTCTTAGTAATCCACCATTTTCTAGTGCACCAGGAAATATATAAACTTAATTTATCCATAAATACTACAGACACTGTGACAAACAAAACACTGCTCATGGCTCTTTCATATTTTTTATTTTAAAATAGAATATTAATCATTTTTAAAATTATTCAAATTACTTTCTTCACTTCTTATAACTGTTACATAGTTATAGGAATCGCTCGATGAGGTAGCAACTCACTTCTTCAATCCACATTTATATATGTATGCTATAGCAATGAGGTAGCAGCTCACTTGTTATTTAACATATGGTAGCTACATCATTAGCATCTATATGTGGAACTAAGAATTAAAAATTTGTTAGATTATCTATCTATATACTATATAAAATAAACACTTTTCATTCTTTCTTTTTAGTTTGTAAGAAAATATAAAATATATATTAGATTAATAAATCAATTAAAATGCCTTCACATTAAAGTCCCACATAGAACAAATGTACCTTATTATATTACTTAATTGCTTTGCCTTGCCAATACCTCCCACATCGAACAAAGATACCTTGTTGCCTTACTTAGTTGTTTTACTTTGCTAACACCAAAGTTTCACACCGACTACTTTATAGATCAGAAGCAAAAACTTTGCCTATAAATAAGCTAATTAATACTAATGTCTTCCAACGTTATGGTGCACTCTCTAGTAGACATGTGAAATGCATGTGTTTTTGAGATGAGTGCGAAACTACGTGAAAAGGGTTAAGTGCCCTATAAGTATTTTTTTTTGTTAACGTGGAAAATGCCAAATGCGTTGGCATTTTTAACTAAAAAAGTCATCCTACATGACATATCCACATAAAAAATGCCATATGGGATGGTGCATCTACGTGGATTACGCC
Organism: Ormosia semicastrata; assembly: GCA_029884595.1. Lineage (NCBI taxonomy): Eukaryota > Viridiplantae > Streptophyta > Magnoliopsida > Fabales > Fabaceae > Ormosia > Ormosia semicastrata. Next base: position 64,518,599 of record JAQQTO010000062.1, read on the forward strand.
AATCTTGTTGGCATAATCCACATGGATGTGCTGGTTTGGCGTATCCTATGTGAACTAAAAATTATTAAAAAATATCACGTTAGACAAAAGGGTGTCAATTTGGTATATAATTTCAAAAGAGTGACATTTTCATAAATAGTTTAAATAAGTAGCAATTTGGTAAATAGTTTAAAAAAATGACATTTTGATAAATAGTTTTGTCATTAGTGGCAGTTTGGTAAAAAAGCTTGTTAAGTACTTACATCATCCCATTTGGCAAGTGCTAAATGCTAAACTTTAAACTTACATGTACTGCTAAATGCTACATTCGCAGGTGCTCCATATGCATAGGCCATTCAATAATTGCTGCAATCTAGCTACATCATCAGTAAAAGACTGCTTAACGCTGTGGTAATATAAGAGAAGAAAAATGCCTTCAACACATTACTTTATAATTCACATCACTCATATCTACTTATATGGTAGAATTAAAGTATTAGTGTACAAAAAACAAGGTGAGTCATTTATAATCAAATGATAAAAATTATGTAAATATGACATGATGTATGTATAAATATGTGTAAATAGTATTACTTATAAAGAAAAAGGGCTAAATAATGTGACAATGTGACATTTAATGATACACATAGACACTTAATATGCTACATGAGCAATTCCCATTTAATTTGTGAAAGATAGATAATAAAAAGATTAACTCGCTATAAGTTTTAAAATCATATAATATATAAAGAGAAGGTGCATGTCTTTATATTTTGACATGTGTCATTGTAACATTCCTAAATAATAATAATAATAATAAGTATTCAAATAAAAGCCCCTTATTCAAATAACCAAAAGGATATTCGAGTAAAGCTCCTAATGGGGAACAATATAGGAGGAAATCTGACACTTTATTCAAATAAGGTTATTGCTATTCGAATAAATGGGCTACTGGGTGCATATATACGTTGTGACTAGAATGAGTTATTCGAATAAGCATATTATTATTCCAATAAATAGCTAAAAAAATATCTGTGTTAGCACAAGACTTATTCAAATAAGGATATGATTATTCGAATAAAGTGACTAATATTAGAAAAAAGAAGTTCATAACAAAGCTCGTAATAAAAAGGAAAATTTAGTTTTCCATCTACTTCTCTTCTCCCTTGGATCTTTAGTTCAACTGGTTATGAAGGAAACAATTGGATGAAGTGGAGATGATGAAGTAAGATAGATGAGATCACCAAGAGCCAAATGTCAGGAAGGAAGACACCTGAAATTATGGAAAATCATAGAACAATGATTAGCATGAACAAGTGTCATACAAAAGAGCAAAAGCTTAAGTCAAGCACGTCCATACTTCACAAGAAAATTCTAGAAAGGATGGTGGCTTATGGTTAAGAAGAAGAACAAGTGTCAAGCTTGGATGAAAATTAGACTTGACTATGGACAAGTGTCTAAATAGCAATAGTAGATGAGATAAGCCAATGATATCAGCAGAAACGTGAGTGTGAAACTTGATAAAAATTTGATAGAAACATGATTATGGGAAGGAGATTTTTGTGAAGGAGGTTTCCCATTTTGATAGCAAAGCCTCCCTTACACCATCCCATATGTAAGACAAGCCTGAATTAGGCTCTATAAATACCTCACTACTCTCCCATTCACGTCACAAGCAACCCAAACACTTAAACTAGTAAGCCCTGTTTCTATCATCTTCAATTTCAACATCTTCAACCTCCTTATCACTAATCGAATTCTGTAAAATAGGTAGGAAATAGCGAAAACACCACTATTTCTTCTACTCATATCTTTTAGTTCATTCCTTTTGCAACCAACAACATTTACGCTATTTTTGTTTGAAAGAAACATTGGCAAGAAATGGTTTTCTAGTTTCTGCAACCTAGTTTTCGAATGATTTATTCGAATAAGCATTAGCTTATTCAAATAAACCTTGTTTAAAAAGCACTTCAAATGTTGTTTTCTAAATGATTTATTCAAATAAAATTTTCCTTATTCAAATAAAGCTTACTAAAAACTATTTTTCTAGAAATTTTATTCTGATAAAATTTTCTTTATTCGAATAAAAGATTTATTTTGATAAAATTTTCCTTCTTGAATAAAACATTTATTTTGATAAAATTTTCTTTATTCTGATAAAATTTGACAAAAACCTTTAAAATTGAGATTTTGGTAGTTTTATTCAAATAAACTTTCTTCTATTCAAATACACCTAATATAATAGTGTAAATTGCTGATTTTTATAAAATCTATTTGAATAAGTTTTTCTTTTATATGAATAAATATCCTATAGAAAGTTAATTTTGAACATGAAACATTTCTTCTTTTTATCATACTTTATTCTTTTAAACTCTTTATCATATAAGTAATTTTCATCAATCTTTCAATTAACCAATCTTATTATGAACTATTCATTTATTATGAACTATTCTTTATATTAGTTGTGTTAACTATTGATTTTTATTTAAAGAAAGTTCCTATTTTTGTATAATGATGTATGATTTTATGTGATTATTATGTTAAATAATTTTTCTATAAAGTCATCCCATGGATAAAATGAATCAATATGCAAAAGAGATTTATTGCGGCCAAGATGAAAGAATTGAGGGACGCCTTAATTAAAGATTATTATTGTGACCATGATGAAAAGATTAAAGAATGCCTTAATAAAAATTATTATGGTCATGATGAGAGTATTGGGGATGCCCTAATGAAGATAAAGATGCACATATGGTTGATAGTATTGAAATGGGATGATAAAGAGATATTAATGATGATGATTTTAAAGAGATAATGATGATAACGATTTAAAAGAGATTATGATTTACAAGGAGATGACGCAAAGTTACTTGTATTTTTAACATAGAAATTATTTATACTCTTTCAATTTTTACAAAGATTCTTATTCCTTTAAACAGACAATTATTCTTTTAATCATTATATTGTGATACTCTCTCTTTTATTAAATTATTCATTCAATTATTGAGTTATTAAGTTATTTACTCATCCATTTATCTTTATCTTGAAATGTTTTTGGAGTTATTAACTTTTCTCTAAATCTAATTTTCAATTATTTTCTCATACTTATTGCATTACTTACTTCTTTTCAAACTTATTTTTTAATTAATGATTTGTTTATTTTATTTTGTGGACTCTCAAATATGGATTTAGAAAGAGAGAATTGTAAAAAGTGGATTAAGAATAATTGTTTTTGCTCTTTCCGACTGAGATTGTATCTCACCCCTTCGTGGTGCTAAATTTTAGATAAGACCGACTGAAGAAGTTTTGGCAGATTTTCATGTAGAACGAGTTTATAGGCCGAAACTAGAAGACTATGTTAACATTTGTAAATAGTGGCACCTTACGAAGGCTTTTGTAAGCCTCAATTTTTGAAAAAATAGGTGCCTACTTAGAAATATTTGTATGTATTAACTAAGGATGCAATAATCAAAATTATGTAAATTACTGTATATATAAGCTAATAATAATGTTAGACGTTGTTTGTAACGTGTTACTCTATTAGAGTTAAATACTATAATACTATATTAAGTAAAATAATTAAAAATTAGAGTAGGATGTTACATTATAGTATTAGAGCAATGTTCTAAGCAAGGTGGTTTGGGAACAATTATTGCTTTATAACCAAATAAGTAAGTTGTTGTAGGAAAAAGATGTCTCACAGGAGGAATAATACTAATCCCAAGGATATAGTGAAAATGATGATGGACACACTCGCAAAAATCAAGAAGGAAATAAGTAAACTGGAGATCAGACAGTATTCTACACTAGTTAATAAGTGTAGAATTGTAGAAAGAGATCTTTTGGAATATAAAGTTGAGAAGGAAAAGCAATTCCAGGCCAAGCGAAAGCGGGAAGGTAATGGAAAAATAGCCAAAAATAATAAGTTCAGGTCAAATGTAAGTAAGAAAACATGAGTCCAACCTGAAGAAAATTACTCAAAGTGTGGAAATGCATATGGAGATAAACCTTGCCTATTTGGACAACTAGTATGCTATTTCTGTGGAAAGCATGGACACATAGCTAAGGGTTGCAGAATTGACAAAATGGAAAATTCTCAGACAAAGCCACAAGTTCCAGGAAAGGTTTTTGCCCTTAATAGCTGCGAAGCGGAACAATCCCCAAATCTAAAATGAAGCTAGTACCTTTAGTAAAAGAAGGAAGGTAGCCTTAGGCTATAGACAATTAAATATGACGATCATTAAGAATAAATATCTACTCCCTAGAATAGATAATTTATTAGATCAAGTACTTACAGTCAAGATATCACCATATTAGAATTAAAATAGAAAATATTAGGACTGGATATGGCCATTATGAATATTTGGTGATGCTATTTGGTTTAACAAATGCCCTGTTGTATTTATAGATTATATGAATAGGGTATTTAGGCCATACTTAGATAAATTTGAGATGATATTCTGATTCATCTAAGGATAGTATTAGAAATTTAGAAAAAAGTGTGAATTTTGGATAAGAGAAATTAATTTTCTAGAACATGTGATAAACTAAGAAGGAGTTGCTATAGATCTTAGTAAAGTAGAAGTAGTTATGCATTTGGAACAATGTAAGACAACAAATGAAATAAAAAGTTTCTTGGGTTTAGCTGGATACAACCATAGGATTTGTATAGACCAAGGATTATGAGGAAAGTTTTCAAGAATTAAAGAGGACAACTTACTACTGTCCTTATTTTAGTAATCCCTAATCTTTTAGGACATTTTACGGTTTATATTGATACTTCTCTAAAAAGAGATTAGGATGTGTGTTACTATGAGGGGGGAAGATATTAGCCTATGCCTTTAGACAACTTAAATCTCATGGGAATGTCCACGCCGCGGCGCGCGTCGGTGAGCTGAGCCTATTTATTTAGTTTTTCACGCACCCTTTCGGGGTCTCTCAGTTTCTCTCTTTTAGGTTTTTAGGTTTTTAGTTTTCTGGGTTAGAGGCTACGGCTAAACCTCCATTGGAGGTGGAGATTGGAGCTTGGGAGCTAAGGATGGAAGCCCTCTCTTGGAGGAGGATCGAGCTTCAATGGCGAAATCCATAAGCTTTCTCCTTCCTTTCTCTCTTTCTTCTCGAGCTTCATTTCGAAAATAAGCTTTCTCCTTCTCTCTTTTCTCCTTTCTCTTCCTCATTTCTTGAACATGTATTTTGTAATTTGTTCTCATGTTCATTGTATAGCTGAGCTTTATTTAGGGATGACTTTGGATCCTTTTATTAATATTAATGATTTGTTCTTCTCTGAGTTTGTGTGGATCTTTGCTTTTGTTCAATCATATTGTGCTTAATGCTCTTGAATGTTTGGCCAACATTTGAGTGGTTTGATAAGATCTAATGAACCTAGACATAGGGATTTGGGTTTAAGATCGTATGTATGGTTAATGCATGTTCGATTCTATTCTAATGGCGGGATGAGTTGATTCGCTAATGGGATAGACATATACCTATTAGCCATGCATAGCATGTGTTTGAGAATAGACCTTAAAGAGTGGATTTTGTGTTAGCTCTCAAGGACACTTAGAGAGTTGGGCAAATGACACCATGGTTAGATGACCTAGACATAGGCGTTTAGCTAATGTAGATTCTCAAGCTAACATAATCATTGCATTCATATTTATGAAGAGGATTGCATGTTGTTGGTTGAAGTAAAGGGTGAAGAAGGATTTCCTAAACTCTAACCTGTTTATCCTTATTGCTTTATGTCTTTACTTTCTTTACTTTTATCCATTTTTATGTTCTTGAATAGAATTAGGTAAGCTATCGGTTAATACTTAGCATTGGAAATAAAATTATCCTCGTGTGAACGATATATGTACTCATCATTTTATTACTTGTGCGACGTGCACTTGCGGTTAGCAAATGGGCAAACACGTTTTGACCCTAACAAGTTTTTGGCGCCATTCTTCGGGGATAAGGCATTATTTCCGTATTGCTAATATTGACAATGAGTTTGCTTAGTTCTAATTCAAGTTTTTATGTTTTGTTGTTGTAAATAGTTTTAATTCATGTTTTTATGCTTTTGTTTTTAATTTGTTTAGATAAGTAGTTATAGTTTGATTTTGTGTTTTTGTTAAGTTTTTATTGTACATACTATGTTTTACGCTTTTAGACATGTTTTGGAGGTGCTTGGGACCAAAATGGAGCACCAGTTCTGGCGGAAACTGGTTTGCTGCAGAATTCTGCAGCATGACCTCTCACGCCGCGGCGTGAGAATGTCCACGCCGCGGCGTGCCAGTCTCTGCCTATCAGGAACACTCACCAGAGCGCTCCACGCCGAGGCGTGAACTTTTCCACGCCGCGGCGTGGCCCCCTGTTTTGCATTTTTCTGTTATTTTCTCTGTTTTTCTTTATTTAATAGTGCTCAGTTCTAGTTTGCTTGCTGTTTTGACTTGCTCAAGTACCCTATAAACCATGAACACCAAGAACACACATTCACTTTGGTTTGGGGGAGTATCTTTGCATGTTTTTACCCTTGATGCTTAATGTTACACATGTTTTGATACTTTAAGTATGTGCTAGTGATGGTCATCATGCTTTCATGAGTATATCCTGTTTTGGCTATTACTAGTGGGCTGTTGATAAAAGTTTCAGTTTTCAACACTTTGTGCATATTGTTATGCATCCTGAAATGGAAAATGATGAATCTTTTGAATGCATGACTTTATGCCATTTGCTAGTGTGTGATGGTTGGTCAATGATATAAATGCTTGCAATTGTCCTCAATTCTTTTGTGAAACCATTTGCGATCTTGAAGCATGCTTAAGCAATCTTGTTTGTTTTTATGCATGATGTGTTTCTCACTTAGATGCTTGTTTAACTTTGGAAAGATTTGAGTGTTTGTTTAGAGAATGTTTATGGATTGTGCATGTGGATGATTTCTACTATCCTTGAAATTGTTTTGCAACTCTCTTGAGGCGAAATCCTAGATTGCACATGATTGAAGAAGTGATTAGGGCATTGTTTGGACCGGTTGAGCCTTTCAAGCTTACCCTTACATGATTGTATCCCTAGGTCCCCTTTTGAAGCTTTCTAATTGTTTGGCCTTCTATGTTCTTCTTTCACCCTCATATTTCCTACCTTGTAACCATTCTAATGCATGCGAAAGCATTGCAATCTTTTCCTTCCCTTTATATTTGTTGGGTGCATGATATGTTATTTCTTCACTTGAGTCCAAGGTTTAGGGTATTTATGTTGTTCAATACAAAAGTGGCTGGAAGGAACCGTTTGTTGCACAAAAAGTTATTTTTGTTAAAGAAAAAGAAAATACAAAAAGAGAAAAAGAAAAAGAAAAAAAAAAACAAATGAAAGAAAGAAAGCATAAATGAAAAAAAAAAAAAAGCATCGAGTGGTTCTGAATAGTGTTATTTGTTTCATTTTGTATACCCTTGTTGTAGTGACTCAAGTCTTGAAATATCATGTTATGTTTCTCAATGTTTGTATGTTTTCCATTCCCCTTTGTTCTTCACCCCATCACCTTGGCCTTACATTATAAGCTATTAAAGTCCCTCTTGATCCTCAATCATGTGTGATTTACATTAGTGGAGAGAGAGTTGTGCTACAATTTTATGGAATCTTGATTTGTATCCATGTGTAGGTTCATAAACTTATCCGGATAAGCATGATTTGAAAAAGATAAGTTGAGCTTGCATCTTTGTGAGAGATGTCATGTGCATGATTGGAAGCTTGATTGATGGCATGTTAAGGATTGTGTATGTGTTGAACTTAACTGTGAGGCATGCGCATTCTTTGAGAGCCATTATAATCATTGTGCACTAGTTGTGGTTAAATGAAAATTGAATTTATCATTGTTGAATGCGAATGAGCATGAATTGTCAATGTGAGTTTTCTTAGTCATACTTTGTGTTGCTCGAGGACTAGCAACATCTTAAGTTTGGGGGTGTGATAACTCCATGAAATGTAGTTATTTATGCCCCATAATTGTGCTTCACGGCATGCTTAGTCCTTGATATTATGCATATTTGGAAGGTTTTGTGCTCATACTTATGAAATGTCATTTGGATACCTTCCTTTATGTTTTTGAGCAATTTGTGCATATATGTTGATTGATTAAGTAGATTTGCAATTATATTTAATTTGGTGCTTTCTCTAATGTAGGAAGGGCTCAAAAGAGACAAATTGATGCAAGCCAAGGCCCAGCATTGGAGGAAAGAAGCCAAGGAAGCATTCCAGTCTTCCACGCCGCGGCGCAAGAATGTTCACGCCGCGGCGTGGCTGTGTCAGCCAGCCCAATACTGATAGGGCAGAGAGCTCCACGCCGCGGCGTGGGAATGTCCACGCCGCGGCGCGCGTCGGCGAGCTGAGCCTATTTATTTAGTTTTTCACGCACCCTTTCGGGGTCTCTCAGTTTCTCTCTTTTAGGTTTTTAGGTTTTTAGTTTTCTGGGTTAGAGGCTACGGCTAAACCTCCATTGGAGGTGGAGATTGGAGCTTGGGAGCTAAGGATGGAAGCCCTCTTTCTCTTGGAGGAGGATCTGAGCTTCAATGGCGAAATCCATAAGCTTTCTCCTTCTCTCTTTTCTCCTTTCTCTTCCTCATTTCTTGAACATGTATTTTGTAATTTGTTCTCATGTTCATTGTATAGCTGAGCTTTATTTAGGGATGACTTTGGATCCTTTTATTAATATTAATGATTTGTTCTTCTCTGAGTTTGTGTGGATCTTTGCTTTTGTTCAATCATATTGTGCTTAATGCTCTTGAATGTTTGGCCAACATTTGAGTGGTTTGATAAGATCTAATGAACCTAGACATAGGGATTTGGGTTTAAGATCGTATGTATGGTTAATGCATGTTCGATTCTATTCCAATGGTGGGATGAGTTGATTCGCTAATGGGATAGACATATACCTATTAGCCATGCATAGCATGTGTTTGAGAATAGACCTTAAAGAGTGGATTTTGTGTTAGCTCTCAAGGACACTTAGAGAGTTGGGCAAATGACACCATGGTTAGATGACCTAGACATAGGCGTTTAGCTAATGTAGATTCTCAAGCTAACATAATCATTGCATTCATATTTATGAAGAGGATTGCATGTTGTTGGTTGAAGTAAAGGGTGAAGAAGGATTTCCCTAAACTCTAACTGTTTATCCTTATTGCTTTATGTCTTTACTTTCTTTACTTTTATCCATTTTTATGTTCTTGAATAGAATTAGGTAAGCTATCGGTTAATACTTAGCATTGGAAATAAAATTATCCTCGTGGGAACGATATCTGTACTCATCATTTTATTACTTGTGCGACCCGTGCACTTGCGGTTAGCAAATGGGCAAACACGTTTTGACCCTAACAGTTTTCCATCTAGTTCTCTTCTCCTTTGGATCTTTAGTTCAATTGGTTACGAAGGAACTAAATGGATGAAGTGGAGATAATGAAGTAAGGTGGATAAGATCATCAAGAGCCAAGTGTCAGGAAGGAAGACACCTGAAATTATGAAAAATCATGGAACAATGATTAGCATGAACAAATGTCATACAGAAGAACAAAAGCTTAAGTCAAGCACGTCCATACTTCAAAAGAAAATTCTAGAAAGGATGGTGGCTTATGGTTAAGAAGAAGAACAAGTATCAAGCTTGGATAAAAATTAAGACTTGACTACGGACAATTGTCTAGATAGTAATAATAGATGAGTTAAGCCAATGATATCAGTAGAAATGTGTGTGTGAAACTTGATAAAAATCTGATAGAAGCATGATTATGGGAAGGAGATTTTTGTGAAGGAGGTTTCCCGTTTTGACTGCAAAGCCTCCCTTACACCATCCCATATGTAAGACAAGTCTGAATTAGGCTCTATCAATACCTCACTACTCTCTCATTCACGTCACAAGCAACCCAAACACTCAAACTAACAAGCTTTGTTTCTATCATCTTCAACTTCACCATCTTCAACCCCCTTATCACTAATCCAAATTCTGTAAAATAGGCAAGAAATAGCGAAAACAACACTCTTTCTTCTTTATTTCTTCTACCCATATCTTTTAGTTCATTCCTTTTGCAGCCAACAACATGTACTCTATTTATGTTTGAAAGAAAGATTGGCAAGAAATGATTTTTTGGTTTTTGCAACTTGGTTTTCGAATGATTTATTCAAATAAGCATTACCTTAATTATTCAAATAAACCTTGTTTAAAAAGCATTTCAAATGCTGTTTTCTAAATGATTTATTCGAATAATTTTTTTCTTATTCGAATAACACAAGTTTTATTCAAATAAGGCTTGCTAAAAACTATTTTTCTAGAAATTTTATTCTAATAAAATTTTCTTTATTCGAATAAAAGATTTATTTTGATAAAATTTGACAAAAACCTTTAAAATTGAGATTTTGGTAGTTTTATTCAAATAAACTTTCTTCTATTCGAATATACCTTAATATAATAGTGTAAATTGTTGATTTTTATGAAATCTATTTGAATAAGTTTTTATTTTATTCGAATAAACATCCTACAGAAAGTTAATTTCGAACACGAAACATTTCCTCTTTTTATCATACTTTATTCTTTTAAACTCTTTATCATCTAAAGTCTTTCAAATTATAGTTTTGAAGGATGAGCTATTCTTATAAATGTTTTTGATCATTCTTTCATTTAACCAATCTTATCATGAACTATTCTTTTATTATGAACTATTCTTTATATTAGTTGTGTTAACAATTGATTTATATTTAAAGAAAGTTCCTATTTTTGTATAATGATATATGATTTTATGTAATTATTATGTTAAATAATTTGTCTATAAAGTCATCCCATGGATAAAATCAGTGTGCAAAAGAGATTTATTGTGGCTGTGATGAGAGAATTGAGGGACACCTCAATTAAATATTATTATTGTGACCATGATGAGAGGATTAATGGGCGCCTTAATAAAAATTATTGTGGTTATGATGAGAGCATTGAGAGACACCCTAATGAAGAGAAAAATGTACATATGGTTGAGAGTAATGAAATAAGATGATAAAGAGATATTAATGATGATGATTTTAAAGAGATAATGATGATAATGATTTAAAAGGGATCATGATTTACAAGGAGATGACGAAAATTACTTATATTTTTAACATAGAAATTATATATACTCTTTCAATTTTTACAGAGATTCTTATTCCTTTAAACAGATAATTATTCTTTTAATCATTATATTGTGACACTCTCTCTTTTATTAAATTATTCATTCAATTATTGAGTTATTAAGTTGTTTACTCACTCATTTATCTTTATCTTGAAATGTTTGTGGAGTTATTAACTTTTCTCTAAATCTAATTTTCAATTATTTTCTCGTACTTACTATGTTACTTACTTCTTTTCAAACTTATTTTTCAATTAATGATTTGTTTATTTTATTTTGTGGACTCTCAGATATGGATTTAGAAAGAAAGCATTGTAAAGAGTGGATTATGAATAATTATTCTTGCTCTTTCCTACTGAGATTATATTTTACCCCTTCGTGGTGTTATGTTTCAAATAAGGTCGACTGAAAGAGGTTCTGATATATTTTCGTGTAGAATGAGTTTATAGGTTGGAACTACAAGACTATGTTAATATTTATAAACAGTGGCACCTTAAGAAGGCTTTTGTAAGCCTCAAATTTTTTAAAAATAGGTGCCTAACTTAGAAATATTTGTATGTATTAACTAAGGGTGCAATAATCTGTTACCAAGTGGCCTCAATACTCAAGAGAGGAGGTGAATTGAGTATGTAAAACAAGTTCACAAATCTTTCACAAAATGTTTGATAAACAATATTCGTTGAAGCTATTGGATGATTAGAGATGATTGGATAGATGAGATAAACACTTTTACTTATAAATGTAATAGCCAAAGGAAACAATATTCAAGCAATTTGATAAAACAGTGCATGATGTAAAGAGAAGGGTTTAGAGAAAACAAACACAATGATTTATCCTGGTTCGATCACCAATCCACTTGTGATATACTTCCAGTCCTCAAGCAACCGCTAGAGATTTTCCACTATATCTTCAAGTTTCAATAGGTGCTTGACAACCTTTACAACCTTGAGCACTCAACACTTTGGGATACCTCACCCTTGGAGCTTGAGTCTCTTCAACTAAGGGATGTCTAACCCTTTACACTTTTAGAGGGATGTCTCACCCTCTTTACAAAGTAATTTAGATTGATAGAATGAAACTCTCACAAGAGTAAACGATTACAAATTGAAGCTCTAATATGCTCTCAAAGAATAACTCAAGTTTTTCACAAAAATAGAGCAAGAAGGGATTTGAAGATTAAATCACGTATTGAAGTATTGGTAATCAGTTTTTGGTTCAAGGTCAACCTCTAATGAAGACCCAACATTGGTATTTATAAGTTTTGCAAGTAATGGAGCCGTTGGGGACTTTTAGCCAAGCATTAAATGTCATTAATATAGTCGTTGGACTCTGTCAAATTGCATGTAATTGATTACACAACAAATGTAATCGATTACATTTTTGTTCCAACATGTTCTTGGCTTTCTGGGCTCTGTGTAATCGATTACATTCTTGGTGTAATTGATTACATGACTTCTGACTTGCTTTGTAATCAATTACAATATCCATGTAATCGATTACATGACTCATTAAACGTGTTATTGCCTTTCTGGGCTTATTGTAATCGATTACTAACTTGGTGTAATTGATTACAAGGCCTCTGACTTGCTTGTAATCGATTACAACTCTCATGTAATCGATTACAAGGCCTCTGTTTGCTGTGCAATCGATTACAAACATCATGTAATCGATTACATTGGCCTTTGAACACATTTTCAAGTCCAATTAAGCTTGTAAGTCATTTCTAACACTTCAAGACATTTGATTAAACGTAAAACCTTTCATAAGTGTTAAATCTAAGATTTAAAAAAAATGTTTATTTGAAAAACATGTTTAGCTTTGAATTTTCACTTATTTTGGAAATGATATATTGAAAAATTATTTGAGAAATCTTGAGAGCATTTAACATTAATGTTCTAAGTCTTATGACTAAATAAACCTCTTGACTTCTTTCTTTGATCTTGATCTTTTATTTTGCACTTTATCTTCATCTTTGACTTTGTTATCATCAAAAATCATTTGATATGCTTTAAGGACATAAGGATTCACATAATCAAAATTATGTAAATTACTGTATATATAAGCTAATGATAATGTTAGAAGTTGTTTGTAACATGTTATTCTATTAGAGTTAAATACTATAATAGTATATTAAGAAAAATAATTAAAAATTAGAGTAGGACGTTATAGTCATTCCAACATAGAACAACATGTTTAAAAATCTGCAATATGACAAATACATGATCCCAATAATTGACATGTGGTATCTCATATTGCAATTTAAAAAGAAGGTGCATAAGTGTCGTTAGGTCTAAATTAAATCTATTGATATACAAATTTATAATTTCATATTAATTATCTTGACATATATATTTTTGCATATTAATTCATATTAAAAAAATCAATCATCATATAATATATAAAAAGAAGATACATGTCTTCATATTCTAACATGTGTCATTCTTTTAACATGAAACATGTTTAAAAATATATCATGTGACAAATACATGATCTCAATAAATGACATGTGACATCCCATGTTGTAATTTAAAATGAAGATGTACATATATTGGTAGGTCTAAATTAAATTTATTGCTCATGCTTACAAATATAGAAATTTATAATTACATATTAATTACCTTGACATATATACCTTTGCATGTTAATTTATATTAAAAAATTCAAAAAATTCTCATCTATCTTTAATTGACCACGTTATTAATTATTTTTATTAGTAATTGATCTTAAAATCTCAAAATTTTTGTAGATATCTAATATCTTTGCTTTATATGTCTTGTCACCCTAAATTATTTAATTATATTTTCAAATTACTATATTTATCCATGTATAATTATTTTATATTATTTACAAAACTTTAATATATGCATCATATATGAGTGAAAATTTTGCATGAAAATATAATAAAATTAATTAAATATAATCTATTATAATGAAACTAAGAATTTATTAAGTGCTTTTTTAAAATAAGAAAATATAGTAAATTTTGGTATAATCTTAATAATAAGTTGATAAGACATCATAATAAATAAACACATAAAATTAATATTAAAAGAAATAAGTTATAGAATAAAATATTAGAATTATCTGTAACTATATAAACTAATTATTTATTGAGAGGTCATAGAAATATTTATTGAGAGGAGTTATATAACTCAATTATCATAACATCGGAAGAGCCAATTAATGAAAATAAAAAAATGGTTTTGAATAGGTTCCGCTGTGGATTTCATTAATTATAACTTAATTAAATTCATTTAAACCATCTGATATGTCATATCTTTAGATTAAGTATCTTTATCCTTATTTATTGTAATATTTTTTAATTTATCCCGTGCAGTGCACAGATACAAAACACTAATTTTAAGGATAAACTAAAGCACATAAATTATGAGTGCAAATCCTTGGACCAACTTGCCTATTATTTCATTGAAAATATACTTGACATATATTATACTTATAAAATGTCATATTCATCTATGATTTTTCAAAGCTTCCTCAAATTATATTGAAGTTATTGTATAACATATGAGTTCCAAGCAAACTGTTTGATCACATAGTTATAGTTATCTATTTTTTTATTGTATCCAGGTGGTGCCTAGACTAATTTGTGCGCATTTTGATTAATTCATCTCTCTAGATTAGTCAAAGGTAGGTCATTTTTGTTTGGACTAAGAAATTCATAAAAATATTTCTTGCAGTCTAACCCTAAGAAATTGACGTAACTAAGATTTAAACATTTGACCATACACATACTCATACATTATATGATCATCTACCACTAGGCCAACACAATTATCTAAATTTATAAGATTTAGTATACGTGATTAACATGAAATATAATTAAACGATCAAATTAATTAAAATTAGTTGACTAACCATATTTTGAGGAGGGTTTACTTAACTACCAGTCCCAACTCAAAATTGGTAAAAAGACTAAAAATTAGTTAAAATTAACTTTTAATTTTTGAGTTATTAAATAATGTAGGTGTGTAAATTTTCACTGTAGATCATACTCTAAACAAATATAGAAAAATGCTAACTTTTGTGAGAAGGTTAGCATCTTTATATATATATATTTGGTACAAAGCATCTTCTATATTTTTAAGCAGCCAAAAGAAACAAATATATTTGTTACCCATATCGTTTGTGGGTAAGGTATATCGGTCTTGTAAATGTGTTATTGATACCATATAAGATCATAGAGCCATTTCAAACTGACCAAGATCCATTTCCTTTGAAATTAGTTTGTAAGAAAGTTCCATGTAAACCACTTCCACTAATGAATTACGTCGAAGTTCCATGTAAACCACTTCCACTAATAAATTATGTCACTTTTGACTAAACACTAACTACAATTTTTAATGTTTTAACTGATCTTGTACATTTTCAATGATATAAAGTAAGAAACTCCTCTGAGAATTGTCATTATAGAGCCATTTCAAACTAGTCTTTTCCTTCTTTTTGCTGAAACGTGGAAAGCTGTCTAAAATACGAGTCTCCTTAACAAGAGCCTATTCTCATCGTTCAATAAGTTTCTCTTAATGAATTTCAACGAAACCTTTGAAATAGAGGATTTACTATTTAGTGCTGAATTTTAAAGCAAAGACAATCCAAAAAATTAGAAGTTAGATATGTATTAGACGCTCATATCAAACAAGGATACGTGTTTAATATGTGTTGAATTGGAAGGTTTTAGGTAGGAAAGAGGAAAAGAGAGAAAATGAATACTCAAAATAAGAAGACTATATTGATATTGCTGTGATGATGTTATGATACAAAAGACAAACTCAATAGTTCTATTTATACTAATATTGGGATATTAATCCTAATTAATAAGGAAATAAATTAGAAAATATAATAAATAAGAAATAAATCCTAAGAGATCTTATGAGATATCCTAAAATATTTCAAGATACAATAAAGATATTTTAAAATATTTTTTAGATATTCTAACACTCCCCCTCAAGTTAAAGCTTACTAAGCTTTAAGCTTGTTACAATTACATCTTAAAGAAAACAAACCAAAAACATAATACGCCAAACAAGGTGTGACGGTGGCGGTGCAACCGAACTGGAACCGAGACTAAGACATGCGGGACAAAGCTAGGGCCAGTGCATCTGGGACAAAGTCGAGGCCTGTGCATCTAGGACAAAGCGAAGGTTAGTGTGAGTCACAACCAACATAAGCCATCATCGGAATAATCGTCAATGGGAAAGCCAGTGCATCTAGGACAAATTAGAGGCTGGTGTGAGTCAAAACCAATAAAAGTCACCATCAGAATGATCGTCGATGGGAAGAAAAATCACCACTAGCATGATTCATCTGTGGGAGAGAAGTCACCACCGGAATGATCATCGATGGGAAGAGAAGTTACCACTAGTATGATTCATTAGTGGGAAAAGAACGGCATGACAAACACCGGCATTGAAGTATATGTTGAGATGAATTTGTTAGTGCCAAGGCCAGAAGAAAAATCACTACTAGCATGATTCATCTGTGGGAGAGAAGTCACCACTGGAATGATTGTCGATGGGAAGAGAAGTCACCACTAGTATGATTCATTAGTGGGAATAAGAATGGCAGAGGAGCCCGGAAAGAGGGTGAAACAGCCATGGATCAGTGTATAATGACCAAAAACAAAAACCACAAGGTACCTGAAAGTCTCAATGCAAGTGAACAAGGGGATAGAGATGTCAAATGAAGGATCTGAGAGTAGATCTATGTAAAGGAGGCGGAGACGAGTCAGGCAAGAATAGTGGCGGCCGAAGAGGCGGCTGGACAGCAGAGGCAGTGGAGATGGGAGATGAGATGTCGGAAAGATGTTGCGGTAAGGGAGAAAGGCCGACAAACCGAAATGGAAACACGGTTGGCCAGAAAAGATATAAAAAGAAGGTCTCAAAAAGAGAACTTGGCAACCAGAGGTGGCTAATCAAAGTTCTAGATCTTTGGGAACTCAGCAGCGAAAGTGATGGGACAGGTCATGGAGGATGGTACCGCTTTGATACCATGTTGAATTGGAAGGTTTTAGGTAGGAAAGAGGAAAAGAGAGAAAATGAATACTCAAAATAAGAAGACTATATTGATATTGTTGTAATGATGTTGTGATACAAAAGACAAACCCAATAGTCCTATTTATACTAATATTAGGATATTAATCCTAATTAATAAGGAAACAAATTAGAAAATATAATAAATAGGAAATAAATCTTAAGAGATCCTATGAGATATCCTAAAATATTTCAAGATACAAAAAAAGATATTTTAAGATATTTTTCAGATATTCTAACAATATGTTGTAAGTATGTAACATTTCATAAAGCAAAATCAATTTAAAATTTATTGTGTTGCAACATCGGTATTAATGTTCATGCTTGTTATTGATGTGTAACCATGAAGCTAGGACTATCTTGCCTATACCTTAACTTTGATCCTGCTAAAAATCTCAAATTCTCAATAAAACAATATGGAAGACTGGTCGGGGGTGCTCTATAACCAGACAAGCTATGTTGTAGCGAGTACGGTTGGTGTGACTCCTCATTATTGTGGAAAACATATTTACTAGAAATGCAATACGTGAGGATATGTAGTATGGATATGGGTGCATGATAATTTATCACTTTTGTAGTTATATTACAAGATGTTTTTTTTATGATGAATCCGGTATGTAGTACACGGTACAGTGAATTCGGTATGTAATTTGAAGGGCAGTTAAGCGAATTCAGTAACTTTGGTGGAAAAAGTTAGCAGAGTCAATTTGGCACCATAACTTAGATCCAAAAGTCTGTTGGGTTTGACCCAAATTCTATTGAAGATTGTTATTCATAGTTTCTTATTATATTACACATTTGTAAAAGATATGATAGATTTTGTTCAGAACCAGGATCAGAGGTGTGTACTTGATCACATCTCCAAACGGTATTGAATGGTGGTTTCCTCCTTGGTACGACAACAGCAATGGCAATGGCAGCGGTAACGAAAACTATGCAGTAAGGGATGGTGTACCTACAAGGCACTTTGACGCTCAAGTTAGAGCTACGCACTAGGAGAGAAAAAATGTATTAAAGTAGATATATACCTGAGTAGCTTAGCCTTATATTTATAGAGTGGTTTTGCTTCTAGGTTAAGTAGTATTTGAAGAGATACTATTTAGATGTGATTAGGATTAATAGTTATCAGGAGACAAGATCCCAAAATATCCTCATTAAAAAGGAATTCTGTTAAGATAAGATGCTCAACTTGGTGAGCAAGTAATTACCTGTAACGGTCACGTCGCAAGGGGCTATAATTGGGCCAGCAAAGATGGGTTGCTCATGTTAGGCCTACATCTGGGATACCGGTCTAGAATAGTTCCCCCCAACTCAGTGCTCTAATGTAGCAGCTGGAGGTGGAAACGGGTCCAGCAAGGCCTTGCCTTAAACGGGCTGGCTTGTTTCCCAAATGCAAGGT
Organism: Ormosia semicastrata; assembly: GCA_029884595.1. Lineage (NCBI taxonomy): Eukaryota > Viridiplantae > Streptophyta > Magnoliopsida > Fabales > Fabaceae > Ormosia > Ormosia semicastrata. Next base: position 64,537,144 of record JAQQTO010000062.1, read on the forward strand.
CTGAGCTTGGCCTATTTACTTGACATAAGCCATTTTTTAAGGCCAGGGCTGACCTTTTTAAAAGCTTAGCCTGACCTAGTCTGAAAGCCTATTTAAATACTTACTTTACAATAAGACCTTGACATAAGCTAACAAACTTACCTATAAATAGGGCAATGAGTCTAGGCCTTTATATAGAGCAACAAGCCTAAGCTTTAAAAAATATTATATTCTATAAATTAAAATGTCATAATATATATAAGTAAATAGGCTGACCCGTCAAGCCTAAAAGGTTTTTCCAAAGGCTTGAAGCTTGTCCCGTTTTACTAAATTAGCTTTCTAAAAAGTCTTGACCTAATCTTTTTGTTAAACGGGCTAGGCTAATCTAGGTCATAGGCCTCCAATGGGCCACTTGGCATATTTCCACCCGTAGTAGTAGCAGAGTGTCGAGGTACTCCTTACAGAGGTCGACAGGTGCACTAGATGCCCCTATACACAGGGATCAGTCTTGGGGCGTCAAAGTTGAGATCCGTTGCATGACGGGGCATGTTATGGCCATAGACTGAGATCTTGTATAAAGGATGCTTCGCATTGTCACCCCTAGCAGGGATATCTTTTTGTGATATGCAATGTGAAGCCACAATACTCATGCTACTAAGGACCGTTATGGAGTGCATGTTGGGGTTCAATTGGAGGGTAATAATCACATATTTGATACATTAATAAATCCTCATTTTTAGTCATTTACACTCTCTATGTACTTAATTGATTGAGTTTGGTTATATTTTTAAGATTGAACTCAAATTGGACTTAATTGATTTTTTCTAGCAAGATTTATGTCTTACACTGTTTCTGTATTTTAGTCATATCTTGAGTTCTAAATGTCTAATAATTATGTATTTTACGTTGAAGGAAAGATAAGAGAGAGCTCTACAAGTTTCATGAGAACTCTAGGTCAAAATCAAACATCTAGTGGAGCTAATTGGTCTTAGAAATCAGAACACGAGTTTTATGATTGGAACTTGAACAATATACAGTAATCAGAGCATAACTCAGGCTGTAAGAACTTAATTGTGCTGAAATTTTGGCATCTAAGAGTTAAGACCCATATCTAAAATTTTCATGAGAAACAAGACTTATTTCAAATTGCTTAGAGGTCATATTGGGCTTCCAAGCCAGAACAGGGGAACTGTAGTAGGGCCTGAGTAATGTGCAGTAATCAGACCATATCTCGAGTTTGTAGGAATGCTTTTGGGTTCAAACTAATGGCATTTGAAAGCTAAGATCCAGGCCTACAACTTTCATGAAGACTATTTTTCAATTCTCTGACGCATTCAATGAGTTCAGCACTGAATGATTTCAGAGACAAAAAATCTTAATAATTTTCCACTCATCAAAAGTCATTTGGCATTTTCCACTCATTTTTCACTCATCAACTCACTCATGAATCAGCCCCCTTGTCATTTTATATCTCTAATCCTCTATAAAAGAGAGCCTTGGCTGATCATTTAAAGGATCTTGGTCTTAGAGATCAAGATCATACTATTGTATTGTTCGTTTATCTTGTTGTAGCTTTCTTTTATTCTAAATTGAAGTTATGTTCTTCTTTTTCTTCTTCTCTCTTCCTTTCTTCTTGTCTATGAGTAACTAATTTTCATTTTACTTAGGTGAAAGGATGACGCTCTTTCTAATGAAATAAAGTTAGATTAATCTCTTTCTTGTGCTTAAATGATATATTATCAAATAGTCATTATATGTATTGTATTTTGTTTCCAATCAATTTAAAAACTCTCATTGTAAAGTGGAGATCTTGATTTGTTATAGATAAAATATTGACACAATGAATGATTGAACCCATTTATAAGTGGTGATGTTAATAGATGATTAAAGGAATCATAATATAATTACGTATATAATCTTAAATGAACTTTGAATGTTGTATTTTTTGATTGGAACCTCCATTATGTGTGGATTCTAATTGAGTTATAAAAAGAATTAATCTTGTTTTTTGTTTACTTATCAAGAGTGGATCTCCTAACCCAAGTAAGTCCTTTTTATTTGTGATTAAGTTTTATTACATTTATTGTTGTGACAAAATATTTACTTTATGTCAAAGAATTTTTTTTCATCAATTTCCTGTGGATCAACCTCAGACTCCCGATAATTTATTACTTGAAACAACCTACACTTGGGTTTGCAGCATATAATTCGCATCAAGTTTTTGGCACAGTTGCCAGGGACTTGATCTGAAGAACAAATTTATTGTGTAAATATTTTTTGTATATATATATATATATATATATATATATATATATATATATATATATATATATATATATATATTATATGGATCTTGTATATATATATATATATTCTACTCTTTTAATTTTTTTTCTTTGTACATATTAACGTACTAATTTAGTAAGAGAAACTCTTCCATCTCCTCTGTAATATTTAATTATTAATTAAATAATTTTTCTTCTTCTCTTCTCTCTCACTTGAAAAAAAAAAAAAATTGACTTGTTGATTCTCTGGTTTTTACTTTATGTTTTAATAATATCTTAATCTTGACTCTTCTCTTCTTCCTCCTTCACTGCTCTGGTGGGGCTCTACCTTTTCCGATTTTCATATTTTAAATTTATTTTCTACAATTTACTTTTTAAACTTTACTTTCTCGTACTTTATTTTACGTATTTTACTTTTTAAACTTTATTTTTTCGTACTTTACATTCTATATTTTACTTTTTGTATTTTATTTCTAACTTTCTAACTTTAATTTTCTAACCTTTTAATTTTCTAACTTACTAACTATATAACTCTCTTACTAACTTTCTAACATTTTAATTTACTTGCTTCTAACATTTTAATTTATTAGCTT